>JAKSZU010000018.1:43509128-44109128 GCA_026018925.1 Tupaia tana
CATGTATGCACATGCACCTGGCATGTTTCTCAAGCTGCTGGGTATAGGACTTGAACTATGTAAGTGGTCCATCATATGGGGTGTGGCTGCCTTCAACAATAGGCCATTGGGATGGCCCAATTCTAAGTTTTTAAGGCCACAAGGCAAAGTGAGATCTATGGTGCATCCAAAGGTCAGAGTGAAGAGGACGAGGTCAGAGTCCTAGTTCTCCTGCAAGCTGTTTATTTCATGAATGTTTCTCATATGATTCTTTAGGGTTCTGGGAACTCCCTCCCCTCCATGCCCCCTTTGGCCTCCCTCACACATTGAGCATACACTTGACCTGCACTGCAGGGAGCACAAGCTGAACTGCAGGGTAGGAGGTCAGGGAGAGGTTGAGAGGAAGACACAGCCTGGGGCAAGCCGAGCTGTACCAATGGAGACTCGAATCTTCATGTGTGTACCCCGTACTGAGTCATGCCTAGCTCCTTAGGAGCTAGAAGTAGACTTGAGTGTGATGTTGATACTTCATAGGGGCCTCCTTAAAAGGGACGGGTATCAGATATCGAGGCTTCGAATTTTCCAGCCAAGAATTGAGTGTAGACTTATTAAGAGTTCTTTTCTTCCATTGACTCCTTGTAAAGTGAATTCTTGTTTTATTGTTTTGTTGTGATTAACTATGTTCGGACTTTATAATAATATTTTTAGAAATTTATTTATTCATTGGAGGATACTGCCAATGCCAGGATCCACCCCCAGCTTCAGCCAGCCCTGGTCATGGGCACATGTGTGCTCAGCTTGTTCAGGGAGTTTCTGGTACTCATACTTGGGACCCTCTCATGGGGATTGAGCTTTGCAGGCCTTTGCATTACCCCTATACCACCAGGCTGCACCCCTGGCTTTTGTTTACGGAGCTGTCAGGAAGAATATCTTTGATTAAAAAGGTCTAAACACTAACTTCCCAGCACAGGCTGAGATAGGCATGGAGCCAGTAGAGGGCTTTTGCCCAGATTTCCTATGTTCCCTAGGAGAGGATACCAGAACCTACAATCGTGAACTTTGGAAACTGACAGGTACCAAAAAGCTTATCCAAGTGGAGACTTTTTTTTTTTTTTTTTTAGAGGTTTTTGCTATAGGAAGCATGCACTCGCCAGAAAGAGAGAGACAGAGAGACAGAAAGTGAGGAGGGATGGCCATGCTGCAATCCTTTCTCCTCTTGGGATCTTGGGCACGTGCACACACACGCGACCGGTGTGAGTTTTAAGCCACCGGGTCTGGGACTCAAACCACGGTTGACTACATGGGAGTCCAGCGACATAGCCATTACGCCAACTGCTGGTCCCAGTGGAGACTCTCAGTTGAAGGATGAAGAAAGTGGGCTTGTTGACCTAAAGTGGTTTCCCCATGAATGTATTTTCTGTTTACTCCAGAAGTACTGACCAAGTTTCTACTGAGTGCCAGGCATTGGCCTAGGTGCTGGGAGGTTACCTTGCGGCTGCATTCTAGAAAGTCACATGTCAGTGGGTCACATGGGCAGCAGAGTGGTAAGACCCTCCCTGTGCTGTACACAGTATCTGATACGAGGACCCTGTCCAAACCTTAGGGAGGTTTCAGAGATTGTAGGAACCCCTTAAATTGCATATAAAACTGGAATATGGACATATCTGTAAAGGGAAAGAACCACAGATGCCATTAGGTCCTTAGCTGGGCCCCTGACTCCCATAGGAGGTGATTCTCACCTCCTAGGACCTGTCCTTGAGAAACCTAAATCAATGTGGGCATCTCACTCTCTGAGGGAGACCTAGAAGCAATAGGTATGATAGGGATGCCCAGAGAGCTATTGCAAGACTCCTTCTGGGGAAGGGCATGGGGCTGGCTGAAGGAACCCAGGTCCTCCTCGTTCTACGGTTTGATCATATGGTACTGAAAGGAGGTGGCACTTCAGTGGCTAGGATGAGGGGTCAGTGGGGCTCTGAGGAACTCAGAAACCTCATTTCAGAACCTGCTACCTAAGCCTGAGAACTGTGCCCCATGCCTCTGGCCTTTGGCTCAAGGAAGAAAAGCCGAGGCACTGAAATGTCATCGCTCTGTGGTCTTCAGGAAGTGAGGTCTGTTTATCCTCATCTAACCTCTGAGTGGTAAATCCAGTCTGCGAACACAAACAGATGTTGATTTTATCTAGTTTTATCTGTAATGGAGACAAAAATACCGAATTAGGGCCAGCCGTGGTGGTGCTCAAATAGTGCCTCTGCTTGAGAGAATGGAAGCTGCATGAAAGGTCCAGGTTCAGTTCCTGGGTCCACCTGACCATGCCGGGTGCATTTCAGGCACTTATAATCCCAACTGATCGGGAGGCAGGGCAGGAGGACCGTGACACTGTAAGACCCTGTCAAATATGCCTCTCTCTCTTTTTTCCCTCCTTTGCCCTCTCTCTCTCATAAAAGAAGACAAAAACAAAAACAAACAACTTCATAGAACTGGGGTGAAAGGTGGGGTCCTGGGTTCTCATTTTTTTTTATTTTTAAGACTTATATATTTAATTTTATTTATGAGTATCACTTATTTTTAATTTGCTATAGGGCACATATGCTCACCAGAGAGGGCTGGCAGCAGGGGTAAGGGGAGTGAGAAAGCAAGCCGCCAGATCTGGGACTTGAACCATGGGTGGCCATGGTGGTGTCCAGTGCCTTAACCACTATGCCACCTGCTGGTTCCCCTGGATTCTCATTTTAATGTAATAATGAAGAATAAGCAGGCAGGTAGCTATTGACACCTGCTCCTGGGTTAGGTGCTGAGATTCTTTCCTTCAAAAGTGTTTATTGAGTATCTGCTTTATGCCAGGTTCTGTTCACGTCAGTGGAGATAAATTGGGAAACGAGGCAGATGAAGTCCTTGCCTTTGCACAGCCCATGTTCTTGTGGCTTATGTGGCAGGCTGGTACAACTCAGAGCCATTTATTTCTACTTAGAGTGACATTTAGAGCCCTTGATAACCAGATGTCCGTGGATACCCCCAAGTCAGGAGTGGGTGGGTAATATTGTTCTCTCCATGAGGTTAGCCTGCTCACGCAAAGAAGTTCAATCAGCGATGCAGAAAGCTCGGGGGTCCTCTGACTTGACGGCACCAAACCTGTGTACGTACCTTCATCCCTGGCATTTAGAAGGCTCATCCAAAGAGCCAGGCTCCTGACGCTGCGTAGTCTCAGGGATCAAAGAACAGCTGGTGCAGGGATACGCTTGGCCTGTCACAGGTTGGGAGGAGCCCAGGTATGAGCATCCTAATCAATATCAATTCTGTGCAGATGCAGAGAGAAGCTTTCTGCATGGGATGTGGCTGCTTGACCTGGGATTCAGGGAGCAAGCTGTTGGCTGGGTGCTCTCCAGAGACCTTAATCCTGCCTTGGAAAAGCTGATTAAAAATAATACGACTAAATACATCTTCACAGTGGCTGGGAGAAGCTAGACATTTGTTTCCATCCCCCAGGCCAACAAGGAGAGATTAGAAGCAGGAGTCAGATATAGTGTGAGGTGGCTGTTCAGGGTGTGGCAGGCGAGGTGGGCCCAGGTGGGTCTTCCTGTTCTAGGCTCCTGTGATGCTCTGCTCTAACACTGAGCTTTGGAGCACGTGCAGGCACAGCGTAATCACACGACCGTCTGTGGCTCAGATGTGTGTCCAACAGCTGCCAGTGCTCTAGACTGGAGGCTTCAGGAGGCCAAGGGCAGTGTTCGCTTCTTCCTCTGGGTCTAGCACGGGGCTTGAAATTGACTAGAGACACTCAAGAGATATATGGTGCAAAAAAAAAAAAAAAAAAAAAAAAGAATGAAAAAAAAAATGACTGGCTGGCTGGCTGGCTGGCTGGGCAAGTGGCAGTACCCGATAACTACAGGGATGATCGAGCCTGCTGGTGCCCAGCCCATGTTTGCCAACCCATCGATTCTGGAGAGATAGCACAGATGGCCCACAAGTTTTCAGATCTTTAAAAATGAACAAGGAGAAGCCACATGTTTATCTGTTAAAAATACCTCAAGGTCTGTTTCTTAAGCAAGGTGGATAATTGCTATTATCATCTTATTGAACATTATGGATATTATTTTGCCTATATTTTAAACTTAGTTCTAAAAAAAATCAAGGAGATGCCACCAATCTTGCATACTGATGATGAGAATAAAACTTAGTATGCGATTGACAAAGAAGGATTTCATAAACCAGTACTGTAGAGGGGCTGGCAGGTGGCATGGTGGTTAAGGTGCTAGACTCCCACATAGTTGACCGTGGTTTGAGTCCCAGACCTGGTGGCTTGCATTCTTTCTCTCTCTCTCTCTGGTCAAATTGAAGAAGAAGAAGAAGAAGAAGAAGAAGAAGGAGAAGGAGAAGGAGAAGGAGAAGGAGAAGGAGAAGGAGAAGGAGAAGGAGAAGGAGAAGGAGAAGGAGAAGGAGAAGAACAAGAAGAGGAAGAAGAAGGAGAAGAAGAAGAAGAAGAAGGGATAAAAATTTAGTAAATATAGTAAATAAAAAGATAAAAAGATAGTAAAAGAAATCTCTTTTTTAAAAAAAGCTACATGTAATTTGAATTATCAATTCTAGTTTGAGAAGTTAATATTAAGCAAATACTTAAATATATGCACTGAGTAGGCCACATGGATGCTCATTACACTGTTGCATAAAATAGTAAAGAACAGAAACAATCTAGCCATCTGGGGATAGGGATTTATTGAATAACTGGTAAGATACTAGAACAATAAAATAAATTTCTGTGGATACACATGGAAGGCTGCCGATAATATGTATTAGGCTTATTTTATTTTTATTTTTTTGAGAGGTTTTTGCTATAGGGTACGTGCACTCACAAGAAAGACACAGAGAGAGAGACAGAGAGACAGAAAGCGAGAAGGAATGGCCACGCCGCAATCCCTTCTCCATTTTCCTCTCGGGATCTGGGCATGCACGCACACACACTCGGCGTGAGCTTAAGCCTCGGGGTCTGGGACTTGAACCATGGTCAACTACATGGGAGTCCAGCGATATAGCCATTATGCCAACTGCTGGTCCCTGTTTTAGTTTTTTTAAGTTACAGAAAAAATACATATAATAAAGTTTATTTTAGTAAAAGATGTACATTTATAATATATATACATGGAAATATTTTGAAGTCTATATATATACTTACAGATTATTTTATACTCTTATAATGAGTGTATATCATGTTTATAATAAGGATATCTTTTCATTTTGGAAAATGTAAAATAAAATAACAATGTGAAGATAAAAAGAAGACTTCTGAGCTTTCTAGGAATGTCAGGTGTTTGGGGTAAGAATGATACCAGCCCATAGGATAATGGTTTTTTTCTTATTACAGGCACTAATGGATTACCACATATGCCTTTGATGAGTTGGCATGGGAAAATGAATTAGCTATTACATAATAGATGAACTTTTTCTTGGCAGATAAAACCTATCAACAATTTGAGTTTGTGAGGCTTGGGGGAAACATCGAGAGTGGCTGCTTCAAAAGTACCCACCACTGGGAACCAGCAGTTAGTATAATGGCTACGTCGCTGGACTCCCACGTAGTCGACCGTGGTTCGCGTCTCGGACCCAGTGGCTTACAACTCATGCCGGGCGCGTGTGCGTGCGTGCCCAAGATCCCGAGAGGAGAATGGAGGAGAAGGGATTGCGGTGTGGCCATCCCCCCTGGGGGGTGATTTCTCGCTTTCTGTCTCTCTGTCTCTGTCTGTCTGATGAGCGCACGTGCCCTATAGCGAAAACCTCTCAAAAAAAAAAAAACAGAAAAAAGTACCCACCACTAAGATAATCAGACGAACACCCTTATTTCTTACGCAATGACAACATATGTTCAGAAAGGGTGATTAACTGACCTGAGGTTGCTCAGCAAGCTTAGAGCTGGGCCAGGACGCTAGCTCCCAGTATTAATGGCTCTGCGTGGTGGGGTTTCTGGAGAAGGAACATGAATGAGATGGTCACAAGTCCCCCTAGAGACAGCGGGGTTTCCAGGCACGAGTCTACGTGGCCTGTATATCAAAACAGCTCACGAGGCTGGAGCCCTTTGTACTCACTGTCTTGTTTAAAGCTTGTCAGGCTCTGTTGGCTCAGGGCTCTGATTATCCCCATTGTACAGATGACAAAACTCCTTCTCCATCCAGTGACAGCTGCAGCTCCTAATGGCTGTGGGTAGGTAATAGCAGATGCCACAGGATACTTTTTTTTTTTGGAGAGGTTTTTTTCGTTATAGGGCACGTGCGCTCGCCAGACAGACAGAGAGAGACAGAGAGACAGAAAGCGAGAAATCACCCCCCAGGGGGGATGGCCACGCCGCAATCCCTTCTCCTCCATTCTCCTCTCGGGATCTTGGGCACGCACGCACACATGCCCTGCGTGAGTTTAACCCACCGGGTCTGGGACGCAAACCACGGTTGACTACGTGGGAGTCCAGCGACATAGCCATTACGCTAACTGCTGGTTCCCCCCACAGGGTACTTTTTGACATCAGTGTATCCAGCAGACAGGCAGGGGTGACCTGCTTCTAGGTCCAGGCAGATTCCCCTCCCACTTCCCATTTATGCCCCCATGAGAGGAAAAGTTCAGAGGGGCTTCAGACAGACCCTTGTTTCTCCATTTCTCAGGGGAGTCAAATCATTACTCAGGGCAGTCAATTCATTATCAAGGGGGAATGGAGGTTGGCATTTGAGAAATCAGGAGTTGGAGAAGAGCCACGGGGCCAGGCAGTCAGTCATCCCTCAGATCTCAAGCCGAGGTCAGGAGCAGGTTGCTGACATATGAAAAGAGCTAAGAAAATGTGACTGCACAAGACCTTCGAAAGGCATGCCCTCCTTTTGAGAAGTATGGAACACTTTGGGCTGTGTGGACATCCTGTGGCCTCTGGTCTTCATGGTGGCATAGGAGCATCCTGGGCTGCTGTGCAGCCCAGTTGGAATAGCATTTCCTTTGAGGGCACGGGATGGGGCTAAGCCACCCTGAAGCCAGCTGGGGCATGTTTGCCCCACTGTCGAGAGGCCACCTCACTGGGCAGAATTTTAGTCAAAAGTCTACTTGAAGCAAAGGTGTCCCTTCCTGACATGACGATGGGTCCATGATGGAATGTGTGAAGGACATGGAGAGGAAGGGTTGTGAGAGCGAATGGACTCTAAGCTCATGCATGCAGGGGAGAGTGGGAGGAGTGTGGGCTCTGCAGAACAGTAGTGTGGTCTCCCCTCCAGCCAGGTCCCTCACCAACTCCATGACCTCTCTGCCCTTCAGTTTCCTCCTCTACAAAAAAAGAACTGCATGATTACCTCCATCAAAGAAATGACGAGGTAGATAAGAGGATTCTTAGAAAGTGCTACCATGTGACAGTGTCTATTTGATGTTAATGGAACAGTGTGTGCGTGTCTGGGGTGGGGGGCAGAGTTAAGCAGTGGGAGGGGGCCAGATTGGGGCTGCTGGCTGGAATGGAGAAGGGAAAGGAAAGTGAGGCTGTCAGAGTGGGTGTGTAGGCGGCATCACATGTCCCCCAGGGTATTGCAGGAGGTTGGTCCAATCCATTCCATCGCTAATAACAGGGGACAGTTGAAAACAGGTTTTTATAAAGAGAGTTTATTCAGATCATGGTTTGGAGGTCCACCATCCAGAGGCCCTTTCTCATGGGGCTCTTCTGGCTGCATCCCAACATGACAGCAAGCAGGAGAGGGTGGTCTGCATTCATGTGGGCCCCGCCTCACTTCCTTTCCTTATAAACCCATCAGACTCAACATGGGTGTCCTATCTTAAGCCCCCAATCACTAATCTCTTCCCTGTCTTTCTTTTTTTTTTTTTTTTTTTTTTTTTTGAGAGGTTTTTGCTATAGGGCATGTGCGCTTGCCAGACAGAGAGAGACAGAGAGATAGAAAGTGAGAAATCACCCCCCAGGTGGGATGGCCACGCCGCAATCCCTTCTCTTCCATTCTCCTCTTGGGATCTTGGGCACGCATGCACACGCGCCCAGCATGAGTTTTAAGCCACCAGGTCCGGGACGTGAACCGCGGTCGATTACGTGGGAGTCCAGCGACATAGCCATTATGCTAACGGCTGGTCCCCTTCCCTGTCTTTCAACACTACAATTGGATCAAGTGTTCACCCTCTTTTTTTTTTTTTTTTTTGGAGAGGTTTTTTCGCTATAGGGCGCGTGCGCTCGCCAGACAGACAGAGAGAGACATAGAGACAGAAAGCGAGAAATCACCCCCCAGGGGGGATGGTCACGCTGCAATCCCTTCTCCTCCATTCTCCCCTCAGGATCTTGGACACGCACGCACACGCACCCGGCGTGAGTTTTAAGCCACCGGGTCCAGGACGCGAACCGCGGTTGACTACGTGGGAGTCCAGTGACATAGCCATTACGCTAACTGCTGGTCCCCAAGTGTTCACCCTCTTAATACCATGACCATGGCTCATCACACGAGTTGGGCACCCCTTCCTTCCTCGAAATTGGGGAAGGGATGTATTCAAACCACTGCAAAGGTGCTGGCCACATCATGGGGCATCTGGGTCTCAGGCCAAGCCACTGTACCCCTCTGGCTGTCTTTACGTGCACACGCCTTCTGAACCAAAATTAGTTCTTCATCTGCACACTGAGCCACTCAGTTCAAATGATGCCTCCCTCACTTCCCTGAAGCTCCAGGGTGTAATGATTTTTGTCAAACTGATTTACAAAAGATACCCACATTGCATGCCCTGCAAAACACCATTAGATCCTTCCACCTGTTCCTTGTGGCTGAGTGCAGTTATAACATGCTGTCAAATGATTTTTTAAAAAAAATTTATGTGTAATGTCCTTTGTTTCAGAGTTTGTTTTTGTTGCTACAAAATGAGGCTGTTTTATTGACATATTTGTGGTCAAGGTATCTTTATTATTATTTTTATGGTTAGTTTTAATGAAGCTCTCATTTGTTCATCAATTGCTTCCTTTCATATCCCCTTTTTCATGAAATAATTATTAAAAAAATTAAATAACAGATGCTCTCAGGAAAAAACCCTATGTATAATATTATAGTAGATTAATATATTATAGACAATATAGATAATATGTGATATAGCATAAAATATAGTAGAAATACATGTGAATATATATAGTCTTATTTTAAAAATGTGTTCATACAATAATCAGACAAGATATTTTCTACAATTTGCTTTTTTTTTCCAGTTTTGCTTTAGGGTGTTTGCACTTGTTGGAGAGCGATATATATAGAGAGATAAGGAGACAGAGAGAGGGAGAGAATATGAGAAAACAGCCCCCCACCCCTAGGCAGGATGGCCAAGCCACAATCCCTTCTTTTCTATTTTACTCTCAGGATTTTAGGCATGCACACATGCGCACCCAGTGTGTTTTTCAAGCTGCTGGGTCCAGGACTTGAGCTGCACAGTTGGCCATGTGGGATCCATTCACCTTAATCTCTTACCACCAGCTGGCCCTACAATCTGATGTTTTTGCCCTGAAAAAGGATCAGGTAGATGTTGATGTATTGACTAAGCCTCAGAGTCTATTGTTACCAGTTGCATAGTATTCTACTATATGAGGTGCAATCATTAGTTTATCCAGCCTCATATTCATGCCCATCCACACAGAGTACTAGGTAGTCATGGGTTTTATCATGTCAAATCATACAACACCAAATATCTCTTGTA
Organism: Tupaia tana; assembly: GCA_026018925.1. NCBI lineage: Eukaryota > Metazoa > Chordata > Mammalia > Scandentia > Tupaiidae > Tupaia > Tupaia tana. The sequence goes on from JAKSZU010000018.1 coordinate 43,518,783, forward strand.
TACTTGTGCGATTATATTTGTACAATAAGTTCATAGCAGAGAAATTGTCATTGATTTTGTTTTTAATGAATTTGTTAGGAATAATAGTTATGACATCTTAAATGTTAGGACTAGCATGAAAATGGACTTTTCCACCAGTGTCAGACTGAAGTGAACCTTGAAGCCTCACAGAGACAGTTTTGGGTGGATGAAATGGATTTCTACTTTGTATCATGGTCTTTTGTCCCTCCTCACCTCTTTATCACAGGAAGTATTTACCGGGTGCTAGTTTTTGCAGGTAAACAGTTCCTGGGGTAACAAAGAAGTGCTTTGCACTTTGCATGGGCATTTGCAGGTGTGAGAGACCCAGATGACATGGGTGGGTTGATCTCATGCATATCAGAATGAGAGTCTGCTGCAGGAATCAACTTTTGGAACATCAGGAGAGCTGGCCAGCGCTAGTCCTGCCTGAAGCATTTATAAAGCGCCATCTGTTTACCCAGCTAGGTGGTTCTAGTTTGTGATCCAGAATGAGCCATGCTGGGTAGGTCCAGAAGATGCTGATGCAATGCACAGTCCAGCTGGGGGAGGTTTCTGGCTCTAAAGAACTGCACTCCTAGGAGTGCAGTTAGCGTAATGGCTATGTCGCTGGACTCCCACATAGTCGACCGTGGTTCGAGTTCCAGACCCGGTGGCTTAAACACATGCTGGGCGCATGTGCGTGCGTGCCCGAGATCCCAAGAGGAGAATAGAGGAGAAGGGATTGCGGCGTGGCCATCCCCCCCGGGGGCTGATTTCTCACTTTCTATCTCTGTCTCTCTCTGTCTTTCTGGTGAGCGCATGCGCCCTATAGCAAAAACTTCTCAAAAAAAAGAAAAAAAAAAAAAAAAAAAAAAAAAAAGAACTGCACTCCTGCAGCTTGGAAATCTGGAGTTTTGACCATCCCAGTTCTCTTTGTGGGTTCCCACAGGGTCCAGCACAGAGATTGTGGGTGGGCATCTATTGTGAAGTCATCTGTGATCCTCTCCAAAAGACATGTGGGCCCAGCCATGGTGGTGCAGGTCATTAGGTACTTCTGTGTGATACTGGGACCCTGTGGGGGGCTTGAGTTTAGATCCTGGGTTGATCTGAATGCACTGGGCACGCCCTTGACTGGTTACGAGACTTGGAGAAGATCATGGCATGGCAGGATCTTGTCATGGACACTTGAGTCTCTTCTGTGTTCTCACTTTCTTGCTCATGAAAAAAATGTTTTAAATTAAAAATAAGAAGGAGAAGAAAGAGGGACCTTTGCTCCCTCTGACACTGACCAGCTTCCTTGATGCCTAAGGAGTGGACACGAGAGTCAAAATGCCTCCTCAGAGCTGCGAACTGCACCTCCAGCTGTTGTGTGGTCACGTAGGAGATGCCTTGGCTCCGTCTCAAAGTCAGGCCCCTTGGGTCTGTTTCCTCTTGGGTTGCTCACTACATAATGTCAACTGCCGGCTGAGTTCAACTGATGAGAACAACCAGAAAAGGGAGCTTCTAGACCATAGCAGTACTTTCTTTTCTTTTCAGTGGCTCCCCGGCCCCATCCCAGCTCTAAGAAAGAGTTAAAGCAGTTTACAAAACCGAAAACAATTTATTTTGTTTGTTTTTATTCCTGATAGAGAGTACATGTGTGCACACAAGACACACACACACACACACACACACACACGCACACACACACAAACAGAAAGCACTCAATAGAAGCCCTTTACACAGAGAACCCCTTTCTATAGCCCTCCTGCTTCTCAGGATCTTGGGTATTCCTGCATATGCCCTGTTTGCTTTCAAACTAACCAAGGATCCAAATCCGAATGTCAGCCATGTGGCTTCCAGCACATAGCTCAGTTTACCACCAACTCTGCCACCAGGCTGGGCTGACATTTTTTTCCTCCCCCAGGAGATAGGCTACAGATTCGGATCTGAGCCTTCTGGCAGTCAATGCAAAATGGAAACACGATCGAGTATATCATTTACCAAGATCCAACAAAATTTCACTCATGGATAGTCACCTTGGGGTACTTCCTATACAATTCCTAATTACTTTTATTGATTATTGAAAAATTGTCTTGTCTGAAGGCAGCAGAGAGAAAGGAAGAAAAAGGGAGAAAGTGCCCCTCGATGGGATGTGATCACACCACAATCCTGTCTCCATGTCTCCATTCTGTTGGGATTTGGGGCATGCATACACATGTACTCAGTATGTTTTCCAAGTCACCAGGACTGGGATTCTAACTGTAGTTAGCCATGTGGGGTCTCGCTGCCTTAACCATTAGGCTACAGGGTTGACCCCACAATGCCTAACTACTTTTGATGAGTTTAGCTATAAGGAACTTCCAATGTATTTTCGTATAGCTACTCTTGACTGCTTCTCAAGACCTGTGTCCCTGGCCTTAATATCTTCGACTCTCAGTTTCTATAGCTGTCAAATGGAATAATAATCTTGCTAGGCCTCCCAGACAGAGCTGTTGTGAGAGCTCAATGAGGGTGGCAAGAAAAGAGTTTTTATTATGAAGCTTTGAAAATGATGAAAAGATTCATGGTCATGGCCTGCGAAGAGGCTTGAATACTTAGGTTGGCCATTTGCATTGATGACTTAGAACTGGTTTTAAAATGATGGTGAGCTCAGTGCTTCAAGGCACTCATTCCCTCATTTGTTCATTCATTCATTCATTCATTCATGTATTCAACCAGCTAGTCATTCATGGCGTAGATATTTATTGAGCACCTACTATGTGTGATACAAGATGGAAGCCGGGCCTCAGAAGCTTCTTTCTAGCAGAGAGATGAACAAGTACAGTGGGCATTACAATGTGTTCCAAACCCCTTTCTTCCTTTTTAACTAAGAGAGAGAGAGAGAAGAGTTTCTAATTTACTTAGGTCTAAAAAGTGAACTGAATGATAAAGGCTTTTTGTGTGGTGTTGGTACAGGGAGGGAAAGGACAGTAGCTGTGTTCTTAGCTGGCAGGGCAGTTCCAAGAGGCTGTCAGGGTTGGTCTTTTCTCAACCTCAGGGCTGGACTGGCACATTCAGGGATCAAGGTGGCCTCCCTTGGTGTCTGTGGGGCTGGCTAGCCACTGTGAGGCACTTCCCCTTTGGGCTGGGGAAGCTACATCGATATTCATCTCAAGTCTTTACGATAAGCTCAGTTTCTAGATCTGCATTTCCAGGATGCAGCTTCTCCAGCAGTCCCTTCTTGCATGGGTCTTTTCCAGAGCTAAATACTTCTTCCCGAACCAAGGGTAAGTCCGTCTTCCCACGGTCATTGTTGCAGTGTTTGGAGGGACCAGTCCTAGACCACACCCAGAGGAAGCTGCCTTCGGCCTCGAGAAGAAAGAGCATGCTGAGGTTAACGAATGGGGTTCTTCAAATAGTTCACTGGAGATGTGCATTATGAAAAAAAAAAAAAATGCATGGTTTTCAAACATTTTCTGCACCAAATGAACTAGTCCTGTAATTACCTTTTATCCCCATGAACTTTTTGAAGTCCACTTGCCATCATCTGAAATCTAACAAGCTAGCTCCCACCAAATGTAACACCATTTGTTGAATAATCTCTATAATTTTTTCTTTTTTTTAAAAGAATTATTTTTATTTTATTGTATTCATTGCCATTATTTTATTTTTTGAAGTTGACCAGAAAGAGAGAGAGAGAGAGAGAGAGAGAGAGAGAGAGAGAACAAATTGCCAGGTCCGGGACCTGAACTGTGGTCTGCCATATGGGAATCCAGCCTCCTTAACCACCATGCCACCTGCCGGCCCCCAAAATCTCTGTTTCTTACTTTTACTGTTATTTGTCTGTTGAAGAGCTCAACAGTTATCATTCCTTTGGGTCTCATATCTTTTATTGAGGGCCTGCTACATGCCTTCCATCTTCTCTTCCCTACCTTAAATTAAAAGAGTAGACCAGTCACAAGAAATAGAACCTTCATTTTTAGGACAGAGATGGCAGGGGAGGAGTCCATAGGACCCCTTCAGCTGCTGGGGAGTCATTCCAGACTCAGAACGTAATAAGCTAGCTGGCCATTTGACATTGCAGAGACTCTGTCTTCCAGGTGATGGGAAGCAGGATCCTGGAGTCTCCTCTTCCCCTCCCTGTCCACTTATGCAACTGTCATTGATACAATAGCAACATATACAGCCACCGCAGAAATCTCAAGCATGCAGGAGCCTGGAAGTAAAGGATCTCAAGGCCACTCAGTTTACAAACAGGCATCACAGAAAAGCTGCCCTTGGGCCCCTCTTAAGACTCCTTATTACAGTACATTAAAATCCTCTGCTTTGTTCCACTGACAAAGACAGAAATAAAGGGGTCCTTTCTAATATGCAGTCATATAACCCATGTTTGCACACTTACCACATAATCCTTAATTACTTCCAGACTTTTATGTAGAAAGAGCTTTGACTGTATTTCTAGATACTTAGTAAACCAGAAATTATTTCTCTCTCTAAATTTGAGCAATCTGTCTGGGGGAGGTTTAGCTTTAAGGTTGGTGACATGGTGCATATTATTTCTGAATAAATTTCCTTGGAGTCATTGATCCACTGAGTGTCAAATAAAATGTGATACCCACAAAATTCATGTATGACCCTGACATTTTTCCAGTACTTAAAGTAATTGCCCTTCTGTTTAATAACAGTGTTTATAAAATTACTTTCTGATTGGCTAGGTCCATGGCACACTCGTGTCAATAATCTGCTGCAAATATATGCCTGTGGCCTTTGGCCTTGGTTTTCAAAATAATTTTCATCTCTTAAGCGTGAATCGGTGGCAGCCCTGGGAGCTAGGAGTCAAGGCTCCTGTGCACCAGTATTCTTGGGCTGTTTGGTCCTGGGTATTTCAAAATTTCCTTTCAGCTCCTTGGGTTTGTATACTGAATTGCAGATAGGACTCCGGTCCTCTGTAATTGTTGTGTGATCTGAGATCACACAATGAACAACCCATCTCAGGGATGCCATGTTCCTGAAAGGAGCATTGTTTTAGCCTTGTCATGAGTTTTATTCTCCACATTTTACAGATTTGGAAATGAGATCTTATGAATGTGTGAGTCACTTCCCAAGACCACTCAGGGGGAGAGGAGGTGGTTTTAGCACATACCTTATCCTCCAAAACCAAGCAAGATGTTGAGATCTTTGGATATAATCCATTGGACTAAAGGTTAGAGGTCAAGTCAACTCTTGGGTTACATATACAACACTTCTATCCCTCAGTGACCTCCCTAATTTTTGAGGAACCATCACTTCTTTACCAATCAGAAAAAAAGAGGTGTCCACCTGCGTCTTCCTGACACCTTCAGGTATGGGGTGCACTGGGACTGTGACCAGGGCTTCTCATCTTACAATGAGACTGAATAAGTCCTAGAGAAAAAAACACCACATCATTGGAATTTTCCGTTGTGATTTAATGACTTGTGAATCTGTCAACTCCCTTGAATCTTTTATTACTTGTCTCAGAAGGACTTGTAGGAAGGCAACAAGGAAAACAAAAACAAAAAACACTTTTAAACTTTGTATTCTGAAATGATATCAGACTTGGAAAAAGAATTACCAAAAAAAAAAATAGTACTAAGAGTTCTCTCATACCCTTCACCTCGGTTTTCTAAATGTTAACATCTTACGTTTCCTTAGTTCAATGACCCAAACCAGAAAATTAACCTTGATACAATATTATTAATTAATCTAGAGACCTTGTTCGAGTTTCACCAATGTCTTGCTAATGTCCTTTTTCTGGGCCCCGATCCAATCCAGGATCCCACATTGCATTTAGATGTCATGTCTCCTTAGTTTTCTCCCATCCGGGACAGCTCCCCAGTCTTTATCTTTAATGCCCTTGGTTGTTTTGAAGAGCACCTGCCAGTTCTTTTGTAGAATGCTCCTCAATTTGGGTTTGCCTGGTAGGTTCTCCGGATTAGATGGAGGGTGTGCATTTTAGGCAAGAATGCCACAGGAGGAGAGTGATGTGTCCCATAAATGCATCATATCTAAAAGCAGAGAAGGCTGCTGTCTCTTCACGGGTGATGTTAACTTTGGAGTCCTTATTTAAGATGGTGACCATTAGGTTTCTCATTTGGAAAGTTACTATCTTTCCCTTCATGTGCGAGAGATACTTTGAGAGGCCAGAAATATCCTTTGCCTTTTCATACTTTTGCCCACGGATTTTTATATCCATTGGTGTATGTTGCCTATAACGATTAATAGTACAACGTTCTAATGTAGATGTTTGAGTCCCCCCAGTTCTTTTACAGAAAAACCGTTCCTTTTCTCTGATTATTCAGATTGTTTAAAAAAATTTTTCATTGTCATTATTTTATGTATGTATGTATGTATGTATGTATGTATGTATTTATTTTGAAGTTTACCAGAGAGAGACAGAGAGGGAGAGAGGGAAAGTGAAAAAGCAAGGTGCCAGGTCTGGGACTTGAACTGCAGGCAACCATGTGGGAGTCTAGCCGCCTTAACCACCACACCACCTGCCGGCCCCAGTTATTCACTTTTATTTATTTACTTTTTTTTGGAGAGGTTTTTGCTATAGGGCGCACGCGCTAGCCAGAAAGAGAGAGAGAGAGACAGAAAGCGAGAAATCACCCCCCGGGGGATGGCCACGCCGCAATCCCTTCTCCATTCTCCTCTTGGGATCTTGGGCACACACGCACATGCGCCTGGCGTGAGTTTAAGCCACCGGGTCTGGGACTCGAACCGCGGTCGACTACATGGGAGTCCAGCGACATAGCCATCACACTAACTGTTGGTCCCCAGTTATTCACATTTTAAAAAAATATGGTCTCACTGATATTTATTCTATTCAATGGGCTATAAAGTCATTGCTATCAATACTTTTTTTGCTCCTGTCACAGACTTGGCTTTTGGGAGGACCTTCAGATTGACCTCCTGTGTCCTTTTGGCACACTTTCATTGTTTTTAAGCACTCAGAAAGGGTACTATGTTGTTTTTAATACATGTACATAAAAATTAAAACTGTGAAAAAAGTATAGGGTCGATACCTGTATGGTGAGAATTGTTTCTTTCTTTTTCTTTTTCTTTTCTTTTTTTTTTTTTTTTAGAAGTTTTTGCTACAGGGCACGTGCGCTTGCCAGAAAGACAGTGAGAGACAGAGAGACAGAAAGTGAGAAATCACCCCCTAGGGGGGATGGCCACGCCGCAATCCCTTTTCCTCCTTTCTCCTCTCGGGATCTTGGGCACGCACACACACACACCCGGAGTGAGTTTAAGCCACCAGGTCCGGGACTCGAACTGCAGTCAACTACGTAAGAGTCCAGCGACATAGCCATTATGCCATCTGCTGGTCCCTGAGAATTGTTTATTTCTGACTCCAAACTCCTAGCCTAACTCCACTGATAACCACTATAGATAACTAATGTATATATTTTAATAAATGTTCTTTTTGTAAAAGCCTATTGATATTTTAAATTTTATTTTACATTCAGTCGTTGTGCATCTTTGTGGTGTAATATGGACCTTTAAAGCATGCGTGTGGTAATGCAATAATCAAATCAAGGATAATAACATATTCATTATTTTCACAAAGAACACATTATGATGTCTATCATTAATTTCCACTCTACTAGTTTTTCTTTCTTATTTTTGAGATATTCATACATATATATATGATTGGCAATGTCTGTTTTTTTTCCTCCCACTCAGTAGTAGTATGCCCTTCCACAATCCATTTGCCTCATCTACCTACACCCTTATGTCCGCTAAACACATTTTTTGAGCCCCTCCTATTCCCACCCCTAATCTCCTTAATACATATTCTAAAACAAATGTATGTATGGGTACACATTTTTAAACAAATTGAAACATATCATATATACTGTTGTAAACCTTGTTTTGTCTTTTATCAATATATTATGTATATCTTTCCACATCTTAAATGTTTTGATGAATAATTATCGAGTTTCTAGTCCCTGTGCAGGGATCTTCAATCATTTGTTTAACCAGTGCCCTGTTGATTAACAATTTGAAAGTTGGTGGAAAATAAAAAAACTGTACATGGATTTCAAAAATTATGCACTACAATAAACTCATACTTTAACTTCATCTTCCATGCTTTTTGAAGATGTGTGATGTGTGTGTGTGTGTGTGTGTGTGTGTGTGTCTTTTGGAGAGGTTTTTGCTATAGAGCGCATGTGCTCGCCAGAAAGACAGAGAGAGATAGAGAGACAGAAAGCGAGAAATCACCCCCCAGGGGGAATGGCCACAATCCTTTCTCCTCCATTCTCCTCTCAGGATCTTGGGCACGCACGCACACGCGCCCGGCGTAAGTTTAAGCCACCAGGTCCGGGACTTGAACTGTGGTCAACTACATGGGAGTTCAGCGACATAACCATTACACTAGCTGCTGGTCCCTGTGTGTGTGTTTAATGAAATATAAATATTTATATATTTTTTCTTTTAATTTTTGCCAGAGGAGTATGCACGCTCAGGCAGAGAGGGAGGACAGAGGGAAAGTGAGAAAACTTCCTCCACAGGGAATGGTCATGCTGCAATCCCTTCCCTGCTTTTTTTTCTTTTTTCAGGAGCCTGGGCATACATGCATAGGTGGGGTGTAAATTTTAAGAAGATGCCAAGTCCGGGTCTTGAACCATGGACCATGAGGGACCCAGCCACCTTAAAATACTGTTCCACTGGCTGGCCCTTATATATTCTCTTTTTTATAATTGATCACCTTTGGGAGGAGAGAGAAAGATAGGAGAGAGAGGAGAGAGAGAGAAAGAGAGAGAGAGAGAGAGAGAGAGAGAGAGAGAGAGAGAGAGAGAGAGAGAGAGAGAATTTCTATAAAACTCCAAGAAGCAGATGAAAACCTCTGCCCATCTGAAAAATTTCCCATTGTTTTTATTTGCATGTTTTTAATTATGAGTGACATTGAATATCTTTCCATATGTTTAAAACTCATTTCTCTTTCTTTCTGTGTGAATTGGCTTCTCATATCATTTGCCCATTTTTTCTCTATTGAATGATTGATATCTTTCTCACTGATTTGCAAGAGCTTATTATATATTAAGGAAATTAGCCCTTTTCTGTCATTTATGTTATAAATATTTTTCCCAGTTTGTCATATGCCTTTTGATTTTGTTTATATTTCTTATCATAGTGAGGTTTTAGGGTTTTCAGGCTTAGATTTATCTGTCATATTTCGGCTTCTATGACATGCTTTCTCCTAGATCTTATATTAACCTTCATGATTCCTCCCCGACTCCTTTTTGCCTTTAGAGCCTTAGTCACCTTGATTTTAGTTCAACGTGAAAGGGAATTAAGATTCAAGTTTTATTCTTTTTATCCTTCCCTCAGTCCAGTGGCTAGACAGTGGCTCAAACACCGTTTGTTAAATAATCCTTCTTTTTCTCACGGATTAAAAAAGGCACTTTTCAGGGACCAGCAGGGAGTGTGGTGGTTAAGGTGTGGACACTCCTACATGGCCAGCCATGGTTCGAGTCCCAGACCTGGTGGCTTGCTTTCTCACTTCCTCTCTCTCTCTCTCTCTCTCTCTCTCTCTCTCTGTGTGTGTGTGTGTGTGTCTATCTGGTAAAATATACATATTTAAATAAATAAATAAATCATTCTTTTTAAAAAAATGTACTTTAATCATTTATGAAATTCTCCTATGTATTTACATCTATTTCTGTATTCTGTATTTTATTCAGCTGGCCTAGCTTAGCTGACCTAGTTGTTCTTTCAACCCCTGTTCCAACTGTATTGATGGTCATATAATTCAGTGTAGTAGCTGGTGAGGTTATTTTGGGTCAGAATGTTACTGTCTCGTTTTATATTTATTTTTATGTAATCTTTAGTCTTAGTTTCACAAGTTTCTTCCCTACAAAATATTCCACAGAATTTTTAGGGAAAGGGAATAAAGAAATAGAATAAATTTGAAGTTAGAAAGATAATATGGTTATGACTTACAGTCTTATGTCTCCAAGCAAAATGGAGTTTTTTACTTATGTTGCTCAGTCATTCTAAACCCTTGTTGATTATTTAGACCCTAAAATTAGATTGATTTAGGCTTATTTCTAGGGATGCTCTCTCTTCCTTCTCTCCCCTCTCTTTCTTTCTCTCTTTCTGGATTATTTTTTTCATTGTATTGCATTTAAATCAAATCTTTTTTTAAGTTATATTTTCAAATTTGTTATTGGTTGGGTTGATTTAAATGATTAATAGTCATATATTCAGATTATAACTGGCCACCTTTCCAAAAAGTCCTATTGTCTCTATCATTATCTCAGCAATTTCTCATAAGTATTCTGGTTTGGAATCATAGTACCTGCAAATAATCATCGCCTTCCTTCTTTTTAACGAATATAGTACCTCATGTTTTTTTTCTCCTTTTCCAGCACAATGACCAATATGACTGAGAGAAACAGTGAACAACTGAGGTGGTAGTCGACCTCCCGTTCTTAACTTCAGGGTACAGGATGTTAGCATTTCAACATCAAACATCTGACTAGATGCATGAGATACCATTCTATGACTATTTGATTGATTCTTTTTAAAAGTTCTATTTTTTGTTTTTTGCCATATGGCACATGTACTCACTGGAGAGAGAGACAGAGAGAGATAGTGAGAGGGAAAGTGAGAAATCACTTCTCCCAGTGGAGCTACCCATGCTGAAATCCATTTTCTTTATGAGATTGTAGCCCTGCACACACGTATGCCCGGCATGATTTTTCAAGCCACTGGGTCCAGGACTGGAACCATGGTTGGCCATGTGTCTCTTAACCACACAACACCTGCTGGCCTCTGTTTATTTCTTTTAATCAGGGATTTCTGTTTAAATTTATAAATGTCTCTTGTGAAGTTTGCAGATGATCAACTATTTTTCTATAACATCTATTAAAATGGTCGGTCCTAATAGATTTCCTTATATTAAACACCGTTTTTCTTTAAGAAACTAACTCTATTTGATACAGGCCTGTTACTCTTTTAATGTACTACTATGGACGTTTACTTCTTAAAATGTAATTTAGGATTTGTTGCACTGCTGTTCAAAAGTATGATTGACTTACGGTATTTTTTAAACGTTTTTTCAGGTTCACTATCAATATTTCACCACTTACAAAAAAAAAAAAAAAAAAAAAAAAAAGGAAGTTGGGAGACCAGCAGGTGGTGTGGTGGCTAAGACACTGGACATTCCACATGGCCAATCATGGTTCAAGTCCTGGACCTGGTGGCTTGCTTTCTCACTCTCTTTCTCTGTGTGTGTGGGTATGTCTCTCTCTGGTCAGAATAAAATAAGTGAATGAGTAAATAAAATTAAAAATAAATGATTTTTAAAATAAGGAAGTTGGAGACTTTCCTTCTCTCTTTAACCTTTTTTTTTTTTCTTTTTTTGGAGAGGTTTTTGCTATAGGGCGCGTGCGCTCGCCAGACAGACAGAGAGAGACAGAGAGATAGAAAGCAGGAAATCACCCACCAGGGGGGATGGCCATGCCGCAATCCCTTCTCCTCCATTCTCCTCTCGGGATCTTGGGCACGCACGCACACGCGCCCGGCGTGAGTTTAAGCCACCGGGTCCGGGACTCGAACCGCGGTCGACTACGTGGGAGTCCAGCGACATAGCCATTACGCTAACTGCTGGTCCCTTTAACCTTTTGAACAATTATCATAGCATTGGTTTCATCTGCCTTTTGAAGGATGGCTAGAATTAACCTGTGAAAACATCTAGGCCTTTTGAGATAGCTAACAGCTCTCCCGATTTTTCTTTTCATGGGAACCAGCTTGTTTAAGTTTTTTCTCTTTCTTCAGTGATCAACCTTGGTCTTTTCCCCTTTCATAAAAAGGTATCTATTTTGTCTACTTAAAATTATTTGCACAAAATTAAAAAACAGTTTTTATATGTTTTAAAAGATTTTTAAAAATCTCTGGCACCTCTATATTATTATTTCTTGTTTGGTGAATTTGTACTTTCCTTCTTTTGTCTTTCTTATGGTAGCTTGAGGTTCCTCAGCTTCAGTACTATTGGTGCGTTCGGTTGAGTGGTTGTTAGCTGTGGGACGTTACTGTGGGGGAGAGGGCTGTTTACAGCATCCCTGGCCTCTATCCACAAGATGTCTCAGCGGCTTTCTAATTGTGACAACCAAAAATGTCACCAGACATTGCCAAATGCCACCTGGGGGAACAAATAGCCCCCAGTTGAGAAATCCCTGAGATAGCAAGTGGTCCACTTCTGTTACCATGTTTCCCCTGACAGAGATACATGTTTATAGGGCCAGCCAGTGGTGTTGTGATTAAGGCAGCTTGAACCCACGAGGTCGACTGCATGGTTCGAATCCCGGCCCTGGCAGCTTGAGAAATACACTGGGAGTATGTGTGTGTATGCCCAAAATCCCGAAAGGAAAATTCAGGGAAAGGTTCTGTGGCTTGGCCATATCCCCTGGGGGGTTCTTTCTTTCTTTCTTCCTCTTTTCTTTTCTTCCTCTTTTCTTTTCTTTTCTTTTTCCTTCCTTCCTTCCTTCCTTCCTTCCTTCCTTCCTTCCTTCCTTCCTTCCTTTTTCTTTCTTTCTTTCTTTCTTTCTTTCTTTCTTTCTTTCTTTCTTTCTTTCTTTCTTTCTTTCTCTTTCTCTCTCTTCTTTTCTTTCTTTTTTTCTCTTTCTTTCTTTCTTTCTTCTTTCTTTCTTTCTCTTCTTTCTTTCTTTCTTTCTTTCTCTTTCTCTCTCCTTTCTTTCTTTCTTTCTTTCTTTCTTTCTTTCTTTCTTTCTTTCTTTCTTTCTTCTCTCTCTCTCTCTCTCACTCTCTCTTTCTTTCTTTTTCTTTCTTTCTTCTTTCTTTTTCTCACTCTCTCTGGTGAGCACATGTGCCCTATAGCAAATTTAAATAAAAGAAAAAAAGGTCTGCTTTCATTAATGTCTTCTGTTACTTTAACAGATGTTCTTGCTTTAGTAAGATATATTTGGTTCCCCTTTTTCTGCATTGTGAGTTGAATGCTGGTTCACTTCTTTCCCTGTTTTCTTATTAAACAATCTAGGTTTTAAAGGTTATTTTTTTGTCTTATTATATCTTTAACCCCCTTTACATGCAATTATTTGTTTAACCAGAGATGCTGCAAAATGTCCCTTTTATTTTCCACATTTTCCTGAATGATTTTTAGCTTTAAAGAGTTTTAAAGGTCTGTTTTCCTTTGTTTTTGTTTGTTTGTTTGTTTGCTTTGTTTTGTTTTCTGTTTTAGGAAGTATTGTGTAGCTCCGTATGTATTCTGCACAGAGATTGTGATCTATCTCAGGTTTGGTTAGGTACCAGATTTCATTGTGATACATTGTGGTCAATTGCATTTACAGCCTAAGGGCATTGGAAAGAGTCTTTTCATAAAAAAAGGAAATTTGATGCATCTCTATTGGATTAGCCTTATCAATGGTGTTACATAGATTTTTCATATCCTTATTTTGATCTACTTGATTTGTGATGAACTAACGTGAATTAAAGTCCTCTATTACCCTGTTGTGATTACTTCTGCTTTTTATTTATTTATTTTCGGGTTTTGCCGTAGGGTGCATGTGCTCACTGGAGAGAGACAGAGAGGGAAAGTGAAAAATCACCCCCAAAGGGGCATGGCCACACCATAACCCCTCCTCCTTTCTCTTCTCTGGATTTTGGGCACGCACAGACACCTTCTGGCGTGATTCTCAAGCTGCCAGGTGTGGAACCGTGGTTGGCCATGGGGGAATCCAGTGCCATAACCACCACGCCACCTACTGGACCCAGCTTTTACTTTTTGTTTTTCTTTTTTTTTTTTTTTTTTTTTTGAGAAGTTGAGAGGTTTTCACTATAGGGCACGTGCGCTCACCAGACAGACAGAGAGAGACATAGAGAAAGAAAGTGAGAAATCACCCCCCAGGGGGGATGGTCACGCCGCAATCCCTTCTCCTCCGTTCTCCTCTCGGGACCTTGGGCACGCACACACGTGCCCGGCGTGAGTTTAAGCCACCAGGTCCGGGACTCAAACCACGGTAGACTACGTGGGAGTCCAGCGACATAGCCATTACGCTAACTGCTGGTTCCCCCAGCTTTTACATTTTTTTTAAGAAATACCTTTTCTGTGTGTTTCTGTCTGTTTTGCTTTTTGCTTTGTGGATTTTTTGGTGCACCATGATCCACTTAGATCACTGTGTCTTGTCCACCCGATCATTATGAAGTGTCTTTCTTGGCTTGGTTAAGTATTTTTTTGTCATATATTAAACTTACCTGCCAAAATGATCAAAGTCCTTTCTTTGCTAGTATGCATTCATGCCGATGACTCTGCCAGTCATCCTAATTTTATCTTTGAGTCACTTTGCCTTAGATGACTTACATAGAGCCTAGTGGTTTTTTTTTTTTTTTTGGTTTTGCTTATATCACCCAATGATATGTATGTATCCATTTTCAAAAGAAAAGTGTTTTTTCTTTTAATATGTAAGTTTAGCTTATTAATATTTATTGATGTGAAAATATAATTGGTTCTATTTCTGTGATTTTATGTTAAGTTTCCTTTTGTTCTTTTGATTTTCATCTTCTACTATGTTATCTGAGCGTCGTTTGGTTTTGTGTGCGTTTTTTTCCGCTAATAGTAAAGAAAAATTATTGTGCTTTAAATACCTCAGTAGTTACCTTTAACTATGTCAATAATATTCTCAAATCTTTCTGGTTTATATTTTCCCCTTAGCTTTGTTTGCATACTTGTTTGTCATTTTAATGTGAAATTCAAAAGGTTTTTTTTTTTTTTTTTTTTTTTTAATTTTTGAGGTCTAAAATAGCTCAGGATTTCCTAAGACTCAGTGAGCTGTTCAATCCAGAAATTGCATTTCTTTAAGGATGGTCTTCTTTTATTATATCTTTAGGGTTTTTTTAAATTCGGGATCTTTATTACTTTTAAAATATTCCCTTTTAGTCAAGTAAACCAGTACTCTTTTACTCGAGTATACCAGTAATGTGTATGCTGAATTTACATTGTCATTTCCCATCGTTTTTTTCTTTCATTAATTTTAGTTAGTTAGTTTTTTTTTTTTTTTTTGGAGAGGTTTTTGCTATAGGGCCCGTGTGCTCACCAGACAGACAGAGAGAGACAGAGAGACAGAAAGTGAGAAATCACCACCCAGGGGGGATGGCCACACCACTATCCCTTCTCCTCCATTCTCCTCTCGGGATCCTGGGCACGCACGCACACGTACCCAGCGTGAGTTTTAAGCCACCGGGTCCGGGACATGAACCGCGGTCGACTACATGGGAGTCCAGCGACATAGCCATTATGCTAACTGGTCCCTAATTTTAGTTTTTGATTTTTTAATCTTGATAAAATCAAGGATTTTTATCAAGTCCTTCCATAGCAAGTCCTATTCATATGACCGATTTTTATCAAGTCTTCCATATCTTGTTAGCAGAATCTATTTAACTCATTCTGTTTCTAGTAGTGCTTCCATTTAAAAAAACAAAAACAAAACAAAACAAAAACAGGCTTGTTCTTTTCTGCTTTGTCCTGAGTCCTTCTCCTAGCTTACCATTCACATTTTGATTCTTTTTTTATACTCAGTTTCAAAGAGCTTTTACTAACTTGATTTTATTTGCAAGTTGAGCATTATTGCATGACTCATTCGTCTTCTCTGAGAAAATCCATCTCTTGATATGTATTATCCCGGCTTCATCCCTTTGTGGGGGAGGCCGTTGTACTTTTGATACCTTGTTGTTTTGGCGTCAGCATTAACCAAGGAAATAGCTGGAGGAAACAAAGTTGAGGAAATGAGGTTGGAAGAGGCTGAGGCCTTGAATGGTAGGATGAGGAGCCCGGATGGTGTCCTGTGGGGTGCGGGAATTGAGGGCAGGTTCTGAGTGGAGCAGAAAAGAGATGGGTAGACTCCAACTAAACGTCACAGCTTCCCTTACTCTTGGGGAATTACTCGTTGGTAATGCCTCTGCCTCTGAACTTCAAATACTACGTTTTTCCTCATCTCTTTTATGATGTTTTGTATTTCTTACCAATGTGAGAGTAACTTAGGCACCTGCCTCATCCCCAAACTAGATTCAGCTCGTCCCTGAGGAAGTCAGGGATTCTGCCTTCTCTGAGGTACCCAGTGGAGCACCAAGGTCCCTGAAGCCACTCAATATGTGTTTTTCATTAAAACCACAGTGTATGGTCTGTCTTCAGTGCCATTGTCTCCAGAGAAGAGAGAGGCTGTGGGATGAAGTAGGCACAGAAGACTTCCTCTGGGGTGGGGGCGGGATGGGGGGACACCATAGGGTCCATGAAGACAAAAAGAACAAAGCCCAGCGCTCACAAACACAAATGCATAGATAAAATTAAAAGCCCCTGGGACCAGCAGATGGTGTAATGGTTACGTTACATAACGTTACATTGGCCTCCCACATAGTCGACCACAGTTCGAGTCCTGGACCCGGAGCCTAAAAAACTTATGCCGGGCATGTGTGCGTGCGTGCCCAAGATCCCGAGAAAATGGAGGAGAAGGGATTGCAGCGTGGCCATCCCCCTGGGAGGTGACTTCTTGCTTTCTAACTCCCTTTCCCTCTCTGTCTCTCTGACAAGCGCATGTGACCTATAGCAAAAATATCTCTCCCCCTAAAAAAACATTGCAACACCTTCCACATACTCCCAGTATGTTGTATTAGCTCCCTTTTCCCCGATAGCATTTTTCACTTTCTAGCCTACATGACTGACTTATTTCTCACATCCAGATTTTTTTAGTTTCCTGCTCTTCTCTGTAGGAAGGCAAGACCCATGGGGGCAGTAATTTGTGTTTCTTTTGCTAGCTGATATATCTCCGGTACCTAGAGTACTGTATGGCACACAGTAGGTACCTACCTGATAATTATTTACTGGGTGAGTAAGTGCCCACAGGTGCCAGGCAGGTTACCTCAATAAGTGACATGGGCTTGACATAAATTATAAATTACATATATATATATATATATATATATATACACACATATATGTGTGTGTGTGTGTGTGTGTGTGTATATATATATATATATATATATATATATATATATATATATATACCAGCCAGGTGGCATGGTAGTTAAGCCAGCTGGATCCCACATATCCTACTGTGCAGTTTGAGTCCCAGACCCAGTTACTTGCAAAAAGGTTGGGTGTGTGTGTGTATGGGTGCCCAAAATCCCAAAAGGAGAGTGCAGACGAAGAGATTATGGCATGGCCATCCCCCCGAGGGGGTGCTTTCTCACTGCCCCCGGCACTGTTCTCAGCAAGGGTATGTGCTCTATAGAAAATTTAAAAAAAAATAATTAACAGCTCTCTCTATATAATATAATATAATATAATATAATATAATATAATATAATATAATATACACACACACATCTATAGGTGTGTGTGTGTACATAGCATGGCGCTATTCTTTATTTTCACAAGAAGAGTTTCTTGTTGTATCTTACTTAAAGCACACCACCTCATATCTATCTTCACTGTTTTTCTTTTACTCTACTCTTCCTTTTTCTTTATTTACTCACAATATAGTTTCTCACTATAATAAATTTTAAAAAAAGCACCCCAGTGCAAGAATAAATCCTTGTTGACAGTCTCAAAGACAAGGCACAATAAGGAGTAGTGGGGACTGTGGGAAATTGGAAGGTAAATGCCTCACCTAAAAGAGCAGCCTTCATTCTGTTCCTATGGCGCTGCTATCAGGGAAAGCTGGGCCAGTGTGGCCACAGCCACATTTTCTTAAAATGAAGCCTCTGGATTTTTATGAAAAACTTCGTTCTTGGTCAATGTCAGCTCACATATGAAAAACACATGGACAAAATAAAGCCACAAAAAATATAAAACAAAATAAACAAAAACACCCCACACTATTGGGGTCCAAACCAAAGCACACTAGGCCCTGGACTGGCCAGTCAGGTTGCGTGTGGTGACGCATCTTTGGTGGGTGAGCAGAAGTCTCGCAGCTGCCAGGTGATTCCCGGCTTTTCCGTCTGCACACTCCCCACTCTGAGACTGCTCCCTTCCTATGCCACCGTGCAGAGACTAAATGTCACCCACATGTGGAGCAGTGGTGGCTCCAGAGCCATCGTGGTGAGCTGTCTAAAGGGGTGTCAGCTGATTGGACAGGGTATAATTTCAGTCAATGTGTTCTTGTCTTATTTTAGTTCAACATCATTTCCCAGTTGCAAACCTTGTGAATGACACACGAAATGCAAAACAACATAAAAGGTCCTCCCTCAGGCAGATCTGTGTCCATGTAGAACTTTAATTATTCTTTTTGAATCCTCATAATAATGGCCTACCCCAATTCTGGCAAAAAAAAAAAAATAGTAAAAAGTCTGATGGGAAAGATTTGTGTCACCTGTACTTGGATTTTAATTTTTTTTATGATAGTCTTTATATTTTTAGAAGCACTGAACAAAAGGAAAGGCCTTTCTAATCAAGAGTATTCTTTAGGTACGGAGCATCAGACAATATTTGTGATAAATACAAAATAAGTGCTCTTCTAGTCTTCTGAGGTGACATTTAGAATATCACATTTGTCTTTCGAAAGTATTTTTAGTCAGGTTTGGAGAATGGCATCTTTACATAGTTGCTGGGTGGGGGAAGGGCGGGGGCAGTTTAGGAGGTTTACGACGGTAGATTTAAAAACAAAATTGTTGTCATGAAACAGCTGGATGTGATTCGATGTTTTTTTTCTCCCTCTAACAGCAGTATAGGTATGTGTCTCTTATAGATCATTACTGAGGGTTCAAAAACCTTTTTGACTGGAAGTGGCCTCCTTCCTCACCAAGGCTGACAAACCTTCCTTTCCAGAGTTTTCGAACGGGGCTGTGGCCTCTGTGTGTTGCAAGTGGGGTGTGCAAAGCCCAGCTTCTCAGTGTGGGGACTCAGAGGCTGAAATCAAGTATCCTTTTCCCTCTCTGGACTCATCAAACAGTCCATATTAGATGGAATCTGAGCCCAGGAGAACTCCATTTTCTTTGAAAGCTATGCAGGGCGGTCTCTAAACGCCAGACCTAAAAACAATATCTTTACAGACACCAGCTATAATTCAGCGAGATAATAGAGCTCCATTTTTGTTTTAAGCCCATAGCATGTGAAGTTATGACAGATATACAGCTGGGGTGGAGGCCAGCATGGTGGCACAGTGGTAATGCAATGCTCCGTGAGGCTGCAGCCACATGGCAAGGTCCTGGGTTCACGTCCTGAGGTCTCCCTGTGCCTACGACATGCATGTATGCATGCCCGTGATCCTGGCAGGCTGAGGCTGGGCATAAATCACAGTGTGTCAGGACCCTATTGTCCTCTCTCTTTCTCAGAAAGAGGCCAGCTGTGGTGGTGTAGGGGTAATGCAATGGTCTGCAATGCTGAGACCACGTGGGAAGGTCCCAGGTTTGCATCCTGAGGTCTCCTTGTATGCACCATGTTCACAGGCATGTGCCTGTGCTCCTGCGTGCCAATGTGAGAACCCTGTCAGGGCTCTCTCTCTCTATAAAGAAAGAAAGCAAGAAAGCAGCAAACATTTAAAAAAGAGAGGAAAGTGGGACCAGCAGTTCGTGTAATGGCTATGTCGCTAAACTCCCGTGCAGTTGACCGCAGTTCGAGTCCCGGACCCTATGGCTTAAACTCACGCCAGACGCATGTGCATGCGTGCCCAAGATCCCAAGAGGAGAATGGAGGAGAAGGGATTACAGCATGACCATCCTCCCTGGGGGTGATTTCACGCGCCTTATAGCAAAAACCTCTCTCAAAAAAAAGAGAGAGAGAGAGAGAGAGAGAGAGAGAGAGAGAGAGAGAGAGAGGAAAACTGGAGTGGAGAGCTGCCGGCAGTAGGAGGTGGTGTTCCAAGGCTGGGTAGATGCATGGAGGGGGTTATCTCAGGCCAGGATTAGGGTGCCATCCAGCAGGAGGCAGCACCCAGCCCCTCAGGGCAGGGACCCTCACAGCACCGTCTAAGACCACCTGGCCTTCCAGGTTTCCATCTCCACGTCAGACTCTCCAGCTTCCTTTCTTGATTAATTGGTATTTTAAACTAAAGCAGTTTGTGACAGTTGCCCAGACAATGTGAGCATCCTTTGCTTCATAGCCACGCGCTTCAAAACCCAAAATTAAGAGTAAGTGTCCGGCTTCTGTGCTTAATCAGAAACCTTTAGTAATCAAAATGAGCTCACCATGAACTTCCTGGCTTGAAACATCCATTTCTCCCGCTGATGTGAGCGACAGAGTTGGTCTTTTCCATTGGCTTTCAACTGACCCTTAGGCAGGTGAGAAGAATCGTTTCCCTGCTATTTATTTGGGTGTTTTTGGCAATTGACTGTATATAAAAGCTGTAAACATGGCAGCAGCTGTACTTCCCCAAGGAAGGGGGCTAATGATGTGGCTTTAAGTGGCATTTAGCCAGAGCAAAATCCCAGAGACAGAGGCAAAGAATCAGCTTCACTCAGATTCTGCGAACCCATTGTGTGTAGACGTCCATTTTCCTCTGGCTTGTCTGGGCAGTCTAATGTCCTGAGTTTGGCCATTTCTCCCCAGGGGCACGCTTGGCTCGGGGCCACACGCAGGCAGGGCTGTGTGGCCACTGGTGGGTCAGAAGTGGCCGCTCCACATCCGTTGTTAGAAAACCTAGGATTTAGTGCCTTGCCTGAATGGCGTAATAGACAGCTTCACTTTCACACCTCTTAGAAGTCTTTTTAAAAATAGTCCCTCTAGCGGGAGGCTTTTTTTGGGATGTAGAGCTTACACCTCTGTATTTTCAGACTGTTCGGGGATTGTTTTTATAGGTTGGGTGGTTGGGAAAGTCATGAGACGTTTTTGCATAGAAAAACATAGAAAAATACGTCCTGACTTTCCCAGCGACCTAATGTGCGGCCTTCCCCAGGTCTCCCCAGCTCCTGACTAGGCTGCTGTGGCGTGGGTTAGAGACCCAGCTGTCAGGCGTCCCTGAGGGGAGGAGGCTGGATGTTTGAGGTGGCTCCCTTGGGAGCAGCAGTAGGCTCCTGGCCCTAGCAGACCCTCATGGGTCTCCTGAGGTTTCAGGACCCACATGCCTCTGTCTCCCTAAGTCCTATACACCCCAGAGAAGAAAATCTGGGAATCCCCTGCCCCATTGTGTCCCAGAATCTGCTCTGCTTTCAGTCTTCTCATCTGTTAGCAGCAGCCCCAGGCTCTGGGTTTCTCAGACCAAATATCTATCCCTGTACCCATTCCAACAGACAATCTGGACACTACCTTCGAAATATGTCCAAGGGCCAGGACGTGGTGCAATGGTAACGCAAATGGACCCACACAGGAAATTCCTTCTGTTCCAGGCCTGAGGCATCTGCGGGCATGCCTGGTGTGTATGTGTGTGCCCATGATCTGAGCTGGCTGAGAGGGGGGGTGGGTTGTGGTATGAGGACCCTGTTGGTGATGCCTGTCTTTTGGTCTTTGTCTCTCTTTCATGGAATAAATAAATTCTATACCAACCACTACTACCATCACCACCACCCCCCCCCCCCCCCACCCCACACACACACACAGAGAAAACATTGCCAGTCCCTTCTCGCCATTCACACTGCCACCAGTCTGGCCAGACAAGATCAGCCTTAGATTACTAAACAGTTTTCCAACTTGTCTCCCTGTTGCTGTGCCTGTCCCTGTCCCTTGGTCAGAGGGATTCTCTTGTCACTATGATGTTCAGATTCTCAGGGGCTCCTGTGTCACTGGGGACAAGGTGGTGGCCAAAAGGACCCCCACTGTGTCCACTCTTACACTCCTTACTGGGTCTTGCTATCTCGTGCCTCTCTGCCTCGCTTACTCTGTTCCGGCCACACTGCTTTCCTTGCTGTGGTCAGGCCTCTCAGATCCCTGTCTCAGAGCGTCTACACTGGCTGCAGTCCCACTGTCACAACACTGTCACCACCAGTAAATGCACAGTTGGCTTGATCCCCATCTCCTTTGGGTCTCTGCTCTACTTCGGCCTCCCAGTGAGGCCTTCCTGAGGCTCCCTGTGGAGGTTTGAACCACCACCCTCCTAGACTTCCCAATGGTTCTTTCTGCTTAGTTTGTCTCCAAGGCCTTCGTTATTATCTTCACACTGCCCATGTAGGACCCTCCATGAGGGCTGGAGTGTCACCTGTTTTGTTTGTTAATGGACCTCTGGCACTTGGACGAGTACCTGTACTGGTGGGTCCTCCAGGTACAGTTTGTGAGTGAACAAATTTAAATGTATAAACAAACTGATCCCACAGGGTCCCACATTTATGGGTTTAAAGAGTTTGTGTGGCTTATTGGAAAAGGGCTTTGGAGTGGACTGGCTGCATGGCCATGACTGCTATGTGACTTCTCTGCCTCTCCTTTGTAAAAGGACTCCAACAAGTTCAGGGCTCACCTGGAAACTCTGTGGGGTGTGTTATATATACTCTGGGGTATGCTGTGGGAATCGTGTAGTATTATAGTGGCCAGGAAGGGGTGTCCAGCCTGGGCCAAATGCTCGGTCCTGAATCTGTCTTGAATCCCTCCTGTCTCTACCTCAGCCATTACTCAGCCTTCTCTTGCATGGTCATCTATAAAAGCTCCTGGCATCTGCCCCTCCCACCTGTGCCTGCTCCCAGAGTCTAGGGTCAGCTCTGAGCCGTAGGGTCCTTCCCACATATACCATGCCCACAGCTGTCTTCTCTGGGAAATCTGAACCAAAACCCCGCATAATCCTCTAGTGTTGGAGGAAGCTTGAGCCTACAGTGATGGCTTCCCGTGCCTGCGTTTTTCCTGTCATGCCGTATAGTCTTGATTTTGAGATACTGTCAACTGCATAATGAGCCATCTTTTAAGGGAAAACAAACAAACAAGCCCAATATCTATGGTATGATGTGTTATTACTTCAAATGTGTTCAATTTTTGATACATTTGTCAGTCTTAGAATTGAGGAAGTAAACAGAATCATGGGTTTATTGGAGAGTAGAGCTGATTGGGGCTCAGCCATCTGGGTCTGTCCTCCAAATGCCAGGGAAGCCTCTAGGCCCACGGAGCCCAGCGTGAGGGCTCGGAATGAGGCCAGAGCTCAGGGTGGGCTCCCAGGTGGGCACGGGTGCCTGAGAGCAGGTGAACTCTGTCCAACATGCAAGAAGGCTCTGACCCCCTGGGCTCCACTGTATCCTCACCCCTCACAGAGAGTCTTTATTCACTCCACCACTGGATGTACAAGGACCGTTGATCTCAAACACCACCTGTTGGGACCAGCAGTTAGCATAATGGCTATGTCGCTGGACTCCCATGTAGTCGACCACGGTTCAAGTCCTGGACCTGGTGGCTTAAACTCACGCCGGGCACGTGTGTGTGCGTGCCCAAGATCCCGAGAGGAGAATAGAGGAGAAGGGATTGTGGTGTGGCCATCCCCCCTCGCTTTCGGTCTCTCTGTCTTTCTGGCAAGTGCACGTACCCTATAGCAAAAACCTCTCCAAGAAAAAAAAAAAAGAAAAAAAAAAAAAGAAAGAAAAGAAAAAACATCACCTGTTTAGATTTCTCAACTGTTACTACTTTCCAAACTGGCAGTAAGGGGAAAGTAATGTGTCAGCCCTGCTACAGGTCATAGGAGAAATGGGAATTATTATTATAAACACTAACATTATTAGAAGCAACTCTTTATGAAATGCTTTCTTCGTGCTGGAAATTATGCTAGGAGGCTAATATCATTTGAATGACCTTATTCCCTTAAATTGTGCAAAGTTGAGACCAGCAAATGGCGTAGAGGTTACTTCACTGGACTCACATGGCTGACCGCGGTTTGATCCCCGATGACTTGAAACTCATGCTGGGTGCATGCGCATGCATGCCCAAGATTCCAGGAGGAGAATGGATGAGGAGGGGTTGTGGTGTGACCATTCCCCCTCAAGGGTGATTCTTGCTTTCTCTCTGTGTTTCTCTGGTGAGGGCACACATGCTATAGCAAAAATCTCTCTTTAAAAAAAAAAAAAAAAAAAAAGCTGTACAAAGCTAACCATCATATACCCACTTTGCAGATGGGAAAAATAGTCTCAGGGAGGTGAAACATTTGTTCAAGGTCACACACGTGACAGGATGAATCTGTATTCCCTATTCTCTCCCCACTGAGCCTCATTCAATGACCCTCTGTTTTCTCCAACCGTCAGTCAGACAGGCACTGTTCCAGACAGGAACGCTGCCCGGTACTCACACACTCCTGGGCTCTAATGATGTTTGTGCTAAGTAGGCATGCCGCAACCCCTCTGCTGGTGAATGGCATGGCCTTTTAGGGACGAGGGGTGGGGGCAGAAGACTGGGGGCCAAGAAACATCTCCTGACCTATTAAATATCATGTCTCAGGACATTCTTGATTCTTAAAAAAAAAAAAAAATGGCAGCTGCACTAGGGAACTGGAAGGATGAAAGTGGCTAAAATATTTTTAAATGATTTTCTCCACATATAGGCAAGAGGTTATATTGCAAGTTCAATGCTAATTACAGTTATTTACCAAGGGAAAAAAAATCCATGTGAAAGGGAAGGAAATTTGGTTCCAAAAAAATGCATGTGCTCATTTCTATTGCCTGGTCCAGTCTGTCTCCATGGAAGGGGGCCGGGCAGGGGATGTCTCTGGCTAGAGCCCGGGGTGATAAATAACTCACAGGTGTCAGACACACAAAAGAATTACGCGTGTCTGACCTATGAGGGGATAAATCTCACATCTCTGCTTCTGGCCAGGGGATGTGTCTTTAAGTGTCATAAAACTTGAGCATTTTTTCCTCCTAATTGTCTTCTATAATTTCGCCAGATTTATTAAAATAAGATTTTTCTGGGGGGGGGTATTTTTTTTTCTTTTCACTGGTAGAATGTGCTCTTTAGTATCATTTTACATAATTTAATACAATTTGTTCCATCCATTGGTTTTCATGGGGATACAAGCTGTTCGTTTGTGAGAAAGCTGGCATAGGCCTGAGTGTTGGCAAGGCGGCACCTCCAGGAGCCCATTCTGGTTTCAAAGTTCTGTGGGGGCTTCGGCCATTTTGAAGCAGGTTCGGAGACTCGGGCTTCCCAGGCCTTTTCCATCCTCTGATGGTGATGAGGGAAGGAGACCAGGAGCTGCCCCAATGGGCTGGGGGCACCATGGCTGTCTGCATGTCCCGAGGCAGGGCGGGGGGGCTCTCCCGAAATGTGCAGCCTGACAGAGAAACACAGGTGTTTCTTAATTACTTGTGCAGAAGGGAAGGTAACGCTGCACGGATGTGCTGTGGTGATGACCGCGCCAGGGAGGACAGCCCAGCCCGCCGGCTGCTGCCCCGCGGCCAGCCACCCTGGCCAGCCAGGCTTTGAGTAGGACAGCCCTCACCTTCGGGTCTCCCACAACCCTCTGGTTTTTCTCTTTGAACTGGAGTCTTGGGTATTTTGCTTTATTTTACTTTGCATGTATTTTTCCCTTTAATTATGATAGTACAGTGCAAGTGCGTGTGAGACAGACAGAGAGAGAGGCATGTCCTCTCCTCGGGTCTGGTCACGCTGTGTTCCTGTCCCTCGAGTCCCCCAGCCTTCTGGATCCTGGCCTGGCATGGTTCAGGCTGACCAGGCTGGGGATTCGAACTGTGCTCACCCTGTGGGTTCCAGCTTCTCTCAAATAGCACTTTACCACTATGCTGCAGAGCTGGCCCGGTGGATATGGTAGAATCAGTTGACGTCCTGAAGGTAGAAGAGAGACACGATGTCTGACTGGCAGTCATGTTGAGGGCTCGAGTCCCACAGTGGTTTAGCTCATTTTTCCATCCTGGTGGAACTTTTTCCTGAGCCTGGGAGCTGAGGGGTGTCCCCTTGGTCCCTCCCCCACCCCTCCTTGGGAGCCCCTCTCACCAGTCCGTGTTTCTGGGGATCGATTGTTATGTCCCAAGTGAGGCTGAAAAAGTTGCAGGTTGGAAGACAAGACAACAGGGGCTCCATCCCTGCTTCTGTGCTGTGTGACCTTGGGCAGGTTGCTTCACCTCTCTGAACTGCAGTGTCCCTTAAGCAATGACTCTCTAGGGCATCTGCAGCCCTTTGGGCTCTTGGATCCTGTGTAACTCTAAACTGTCCAACGGAAACCAGAAATTCTTGCCCTGCCTTGTCCCAGCATGGTCCTGCCTCTGTCGGGGCCTGAGACAGCCAGGAGCCCAGCAAGGAGAAAGGAGACAGTGTGGAGAGCACCGCGCCCCACCCCCAGCTCGGCCCTCACTCTGCCTGGTGGGCCCTGTAGACATGGCTCAGACCTACACAACCCCATGGGTCTCCCCCTGGCTGGATGGTCAGGCCACGTGGCCAGGAGGAGTGCACACGTCCCTGCCTTTGCTGTTGATCTTCTGAGTGCCCATCACACTTCAACTCAGAACCAGCGTCACCCCTGCCCGCCTTTGCTTCCTGTGGGGGAGGGCCTGGGGACGAGACTGTCATGTCACACAGATTGACAGGCATGCAGCCCCCTCTTGGGTGGAAGCCTCTTTGCATGAGGGTGCCCCGGACAGTGATGAATCATCCCCTCGTAGCACCCCTGGGGGGACACTAAGTAGGCCGAATGAAATGATCTGAGCTGGCTGCTGGCCAGGGCAGCAGGGCTAATCCTTGCCTTTGTGGTAGAGCCTGGGGCTGGAGGGTCTTTCACCAGTCACAGCTGCCTGTTAAGGGCCTGGCCCAGCAGCCCTGCCACCACCCCAGGACCTCAGGGCCCTCCTGTGTGTCCCTTCTACTTTCTGTGCTACTGGACACACATACAGAACGAAAGGAAGAAAGAAGATGGACACGACGTAGCACAGCGCAGAGCCCCCGTCCACCCCAGCCGCTTTTCAAGCACCTACGAACGCCCAGACCTGTGGTAGGGGTGGTCGTAAAAGCGAGAGCAGACCAGGTCCTCCGCAGCTGCCAGGCCTGTCTGGCACAGAGAGGGCACCAGGTACCTGTGAGCACTCACACTGAGGGCTTCGTCGTGCCAGGCACAAGGTGGAGCATTTACAGCTATTGTCTTTTTTTTTTTTTTTTTTTTCTTTTGAGACATTTTTGCTGTAGGGCGTGTGTGCTTGCCAGAGAGACAGAGACAGAAAGTGAGAAGTCACCCCCCCAGGGGATGGCCATGCACAGTCCCTTCTCCTTCATCCTCCTCTTGGGATTTTGGGCATGCACGCACATGCCAGCTGAGTTTTAAGCCGCTGGGTCTTGGCCTCGAACCATGATTGACTCCATGGGAGTCCAGAGACCTAACCATTTTGCCATCTGCTGGTCCCAATAGCGATTGTCTTTTAAATCCCTACAACAGTCCTGTGAAGTGAATATCCCAATTAGCTCCATTTTATAAGTAAAGGGGTAAAGCTCAGAGAGGTCAAGACACTGCCCTGACGATGCAGAGCTGGTGAGTGAGGATCCACCAAAGGCCGGTCTGCCTACTGGCCACAGCCCTCACAGACTCTGGTCCTGCCTGGGCCTGACCTCAGCTGGCAGTTCCTTTCTGCTCCCCTGGCACCCCTGTGCCATTTATCGACTGGTGCACCCAACGCTTACCTGGTACCCAGTTCCTTGCCCAGGGCCAGGCAGGGCGAATACCAAGGCCAAGGGGAACGAGGGACCCTACTGCTCAGGGGCTCAGAGACACAGGCACTAAAGCCCTCGCTCAGCAGGAATTAGATGGATCTGAACAACCCCATCCCTCCCCAAACCACGAGGGAGCAACAGGCAGTGGGCAGGCTCTGCTCCTTGCTTCTGTCGAAAGAGGGCATTGTACCCAAGTGGGGAGCCCTGCTCAGCCCTGACTTTGAAACAGTGTGTCCTTGGGACCAACAGTTGGTGTAATGGCTGTGTCTCTGGACTCCCATGTAGTCGACCACGGTTCGAGTCCTGGACCCGGTGGCTTAAACTCATGCTGGGCGTGTGTGCGTGTGTGCCCAAGATCCCGAGAGGAGAATGGAGGAGAAGGGATTGTGGCGTGACCATCCCCCTGGGGGGGTGATTTCTCGCTTTCTGTCTCTCTGTCTCTCTCTTCCTTTCTGGCGAATGCATGCACCCTATAGCAAAAACCTCTCCAAAAAAAAAAAAAAGAAAAGAAAAAGAAACAGTGTGTCCTCAGGAAATAGACACTCTTGGAAGAGGCATTTTCTCTACAAGTTCATCTGCTAAAACAGAGTGTGAGATGCACGGGGTGCTGGAGAGCACCAGGGCCTGCGAGTGGTGCCCAGGCGAGGTTATTTATTCACTCGCTTATTCACTCATTTATTTATTGAATGGAATTTACTGAGCATCTTGTATATTTCAGGCACTTTCCAATGAGGGGGTATAGGAGTAAATTAAAAAGCTCAAGTCTATATTCTCAATGAGGTATTCTGTACGTGTGTGTGTGTGTGTGTGTGTGTGTGTACATGGCCACGTGTGCCTGAGCACGCAAGGACATGAATTTTCTGGAAGAGAAAGGAGGCCCTGGGCAGGAACCAGAGCAGGGCTGAGCCTCCCTTCCAGCCCTGACCGGCAGACCCTGCCAACAGCTTCTGCTGGGAGGGGAGCTTTGAAAAATCCTGTTTTCCAGAAAGCCCTCCTTGGCATGGTCTGCATCCCTTCTGCCTGCTCTTCCCATCTCAGGACTGCTCCCGCCTTCCTGACTCGGGCTAGGTCATTCTCTTCACTGGCCACTGGGCCAAGGTTGCCGACACACCACCCAAGGCTGCAGGTTACGCTGGGCTGGGTATCACAGGGAGGCTCCTTTTTATTACTCATCCAGCCACTTGCTGAAAAATTAATTTGCAAATGAATCACATTTATTGAGACCTTCTGGATCAGATAACAGATGCAGCCTGGCCCGTTCCAGAAGACCATCCAGAGAAGAAATCCTTAAAGAGTCAGTGGACCAAAGGATTCCTGCTGGCTGAGCCTCGCTGCTTGCCCGAGTTCCTCACTCCAGGGGCATTTGCGTGGATTTGGAAGCCTCCCTTGGAGTTCGAGGCTCCAGGCTCAGTCCTGCATGGGCTCCTGGAGCGGAGGCTGGGTTGGGGAGCTGGGCACTCCCGGCCGGCTCTCTGGATTGGTTCTCTTGCAGCCCCTCAGAAGCAACCAGGAGCCGGCTCTCCCTCCCTGGCCATCTGCTTGAAGCATCTGGTGATCAGGTGCAAGCGCCACACCGGAGCATTCAAGCTGAAATGCGCAGTCACCTTGCCACCCACACTGGCTTTTGTTACGCCGCCAAGGCTGCCCCTCTTTGTGTTGGGGAGAACAGTTTGGGGATGGAAATCTGCCTGCTGGTGCCAAGAATTCACTGTGGCTGCGCCGAGATCCTGAAGCCCAGGACTGGACCAATCTCCAGACCGGCTCTCTCCTCCCACCAGGGTCTGTGGACGTGGCTCCGGCAAATTGGAGCTTTCAAGAGCAGAGAGAAGATTGTTCTTTGATGTTCTCTTGGCCCAGGTGGGAAAAGCAGGGTATCAAGTATTTGGATCCTGCCATAAAGCAGAAAGAAACACCCACCACTTTTCAGTCTCTGCTTACATTTAATAGGAGGGAGTTGTGGAAACAGCACTTGGCGTTATGGCTATGTCTCCGGACTCCCATGTAGTCAACTGCGGTTTGAGTCCCGGACCCGGTGGCTTAAATTCACGCCGGCTGCATGTGTGTGCGTGCCCAAGATCCTGAGAGGAGAATGGAGGAGAAGGGACTGCGGTGTGGCCATCCCCCCCGGGGGGTGATTTCTCGCTTTCTGTCTCTCTGTCCAATGCCGCTGTTGGCTCTGGGCAAATGATAGCTCTTCAGGTCGTTTTCTGGGCATACAAGTGATGGTGGGGGGAGCCTGGGGAGGAGACTGCTTCCTTCCCTCCTCCACCTTCAGTGTCTGGAGAACAACTTGGATGTCCAAATTATTGAAAGCATCTTTTAATTTGGCTTGAGCACAACTACGAGGGTATCAAGAATTAACCTGGGGCGGTTCTCTTCAAGGAAGAACCAACTGTGTTTTACAAACGTTTGAAGATTCACTATAAATTAAAAAAAAATAAAAATAAAAATAAAAAAAAATAAAAAAAAACAGGGCTTTGATTTGTTTTTTGATCTTGTAAAACACAGTCTTACATGGGACCAGTAGATAGCATAATGGTTACATCACTGGACTCCCATGTAGTCAACAGTGGTTTGAATCCCAGACTCGGTGGCTTAAAACTCACACTGAGCGTGTGTGCATGCAAACCCAAAATCCCAAAGAGAGAATGGAGGAGGAGGAGGGATTGTGGCATGGCCGTTCCCCCTGGGGGGTGATTTCTGGCTTTCTGTCTCTCTGTCTCTATGGCAAGCACACACACCCTATAGCAAAAATTTCTCTAGGCAAAACAAAACAAAACATGTCTTCACAAGCCACTGTCTGAAGCAACCAGAGGAGGCTGAACTGATGTGGGCCAGAGCCCTTGGGCATTACATTTGCAGAATTCCTCTCTCAAAGGGGACCCAGAGTACAGGTCTTCTCACAGAGGAATGGACCTCCATTTGAAATGATTAAGCTGTGAATAATGGCTGATGGGAAATAGTCTGTTATTTTTTGTTTTTAATTGCTCTGTGTGACTTTTTATTAGAATTATTTATTTTATTATTATTATTACTATTTTTAAATGTGACCAAAGAGAGACAGAGGGAGAGAGGGAAAATGAGAAAGCAAGCTCCCAGGTCTGGGATTTGAACTGTGGTCAACCATGTGGGAGTTCAGCACCTTAACCACCATTCCACCTGCCAGCCCCGCTCTGTGTGATCTTAAAGAGCAATATATGTCCTAATATGTGCTGGAGATACATTTGTTTGCTTATTTCACACTTAGGGTGCATGTGCTTGCTAGAGAGAG
Organism: Tupaia tana; assembly: GCA_026018925.1. Lineage (NCBI taxonomy): Eukaryota > Metazoa > Chordata > Mammalia > Scandentia > Tupaiidae > Tupaia > Tupaia tana. The sequence continues at coordinate 43,549,538 of JAKSZU010000018.1, forward strand.
ACAGAGAGAGGGAAAATAAGAAATCATCCTCCCAAAGAATGGCCGTGCTACAGTTCTGTCTCTTTCCTTCTTCTCTTGGGATTCTGGGCACACATGCCCATGTGCCAGACATGTTTTTCAAGCTGCTGGGGTTGGGACTTAAACAGCAAAGTCGATCTTGTCACGTGATATCTTGCTACCCTAACTACCATGCCACTGGCTGGCCCTGTTTCTTTCTAAATTAGTCCTGGGCATTACTCTACAATGTTCTCCATTCAAAGAAATAATACTATAAACACCAGCAGTCCTGTCCAGGCCCCCGTCTATGTGTCTCTACCTCTTCCTGTAAGGCTTGCCAAGGCTAGTTGTGAGACTTTTGATGTTGTTGAAGTCACTGTCTGCTGAAATTAGTGAGCGATCTTGTTCTCCAAAAATGCAAAGAAAAAATGAAAACGTTGAAATTCCAAACTAACTCGATTGGTTCATCTCAATCCCCAAGTATTTTCTTTTTCTTTCTTTCTTTTTTTATAAAAAAACTATAGGGCATGTGTGCACTTGACAACTAAGACAGATAGACAGACAGAGAGAGAGAGAGAGAGAGAAAGTGAGAAATCACCACAGCCCCCAGCCCCCAGGGAGATAACCACACCACAATCACTTCTTCTCCATGCTCCTCCCAGGATTTTGGGCATGCATACACAAGTGCCTGGCATGATTTTTCAAGCTGCTGATCCAGGACTCGAACCACAGAGTAACGATGTGGGATTCAGTGCCTTAACCTCCATGCCACTTGCTAGTCCCCCAAAGTATTTCCTTTAGATGATGTGAAAAATTGAATTTACAGGCAAGGAAGTTGAGGGTGTATGAAAGAGGAAGAAGGCTGCAAATTATTGCTGGATTTTTAAATGAGCCTCCCTGTACTTACCTGCCGGTGTTTTGCCAACCACCCTTCAGCTTTCAAAGTCTTCCCCCTGAGGTCATGGAAGAGAAAAGTTGTCTATTTTAAGATAGTCTATATTACACACACACATACACACACACACAAACACACACGCACACACACACACACACACACGGTAGGGGGCAGCAGATGGCATAGTGTTTACATCTCTGGAAGCCCACATGACCAACCAAGTCCTGGACCCAGTGGCTTGAAACACACGCTGGGTGCATGTATGTGCATGCCCAAAATCCCGGGAGGAGAACGGAGGAGAAGAACTTGTGGCGTGACTATCCCCCCCGGAGGGTGATTTCTCACTTTCCCTCTCACTGTCTCTGTCTCTCTCTCTCTCTCTAGTAAGCACAGGCACCCTTAAGGCAAAAACCTCTACACACGCACACAAAACGATGGTCTATTTTAATACCTTCTGTACCTTCAAAGGTATAGAAGAAGCTGATATTACTTTCAGACATAATCTAGTTTTTAAATGTTTCCATATGATTGCTCTAGTATGTCAAGATTAGATTTTAAACACACCCCAAGGATCTTTGATTTGAAAGATGTAATCTTCTTTCCTCCTTTTCAGCCAGCACATGCGTTGAACATGTGGTGCTATTTCTCTTATAAAGCATGGCTCTTACTGAACATGTGCCCAGGCTGACACTCGCCTGCCCCACCCCCCACGCCCCCCTTCGCAGGAGCGCGGGCTGCACGCAGGAGCTGCTGCTGCGTCCTCGTGCTAACTTGGCAGTCCGTTCCTACTGGCATCAAAGTCCCAAGTGTCTTTTTCTCCCGCCTCTTGGTTGAGCATAAAGACAAGGTCCCATTGGCTTAAGGCACGGAGCTGGCTTCCTCTGATGGTTGTGCCGTAAGTTAGCAGGATAAGTTTGACAGCAATTTAATTTTCATTGACAAATGCTGTCATAATATTGAGAAAAAAGTGATATATTGTATCAACAGTAGTGGTCGACGCTCAGCCAGTCATATGGACTGGGCGAGCACCATATGCTTCTTCCCAACTCGCCTCGGAACGCTCTGGCTAAGAACTTGACAAGCTTAAGATACCAGTCAGGAAAAACGATCACCCTGGAGAGGTTCTTGCCATGTTTCCAGTTTCCTGATTTCCTAGAGCAAAGGAGGGAACTGTTTCCTGGGTAGTTGCCAGAGTCCACCATACCTCCAGTTAGAATAGTCTCTCACAGAAGATGTGGGCCTGGAAGTGTCTCCCAGACAGCAGGCCCAGCCCCAGCCAAGCAGATCCTCTGCTGACAACCTGCATAATCGGAAATCCTGAGATGATAAAACGGCACGGATTTCCTGTTGGTTTGTGTTTGTCCTGGTTGTCATTCTTTCCACTTTAATGCTGGTGGATATTCCATCCATGCGTGAGCACAAGGCTGAGACCAAAGTCTGGCTTATCCTGCAAACTCAGTCTACCCAACCAGAAAGGGGACGAGATTTCCATCTTGGGAGTAAAGATTGTTATTACTGAATCTCCAACCCCCCAGCCCCTTTCTGGGCCAGGTGGACCCGAGAGTACGTTACATGTGAGTGTCTGTATACCTGAGTGCCTGTACTGGTGTTTACTGCCAAGTCTGAGCTCTTGGCTAAAATCTCAGCTATATTATCTAACTAGAAGTGTGACCAAATTAGTCTTTTTCCCCCCTCTTTCTTTTAAGATTTTTGTTATACGGTGTGTGCGCTCACTGGAGAGACAGAGAGAAACAGTGGAAGGGAAAGTGAGAAATCACCTCCCCAGGGGAATGGCCATGCCACAATCCCTTCTCCTCCATTCTCCTCCTGGGATTTTATGCATGCATAACTCATGCAACTCCAGGCATGAGTTACTATCCTCTGGGTTCAGGACTCGAGCTGTGGTCAGGCTTGTGAGAATCCAGCACCATAACCACCACACCACCCACTGGCCCCAGACCAATCAGTCTTCATTTTGCTCTGTTTTTCTAACACAGAGCTTATTTTAATTTGGTTATTGTGCATAGAAAAAAAACAACTGATGGAAAGAGTAACAAACAGTCTGGGAGAGAAGAAAGCTGTGTGTGTGTGTGTGTGTGTGTGTGTGTGTAGGCGCATTTAGGGACACGCCATGCCTGTGCACATTCATCTATTCATCTGGTGTCCTTGTCTGGCTTGCCAAATACTCAGGGACCTTCCATTCTCTGAAGGATTCCCATCCCAAACAACGCTAAGTAAAGAAACAGGCATATGGCGTGTATTGGAGATGGCTCAGCATTGGCACAGGCTACCCACCGTGGTGAACAGGTACCTGAAAAAGACGACCATCCCGTCCTGCTCTTTTTGGAGCTGATCATCGATTTGGATTTTGCTGTTGCTGTTGTCATCGCTTTGTGTTTATTATCATCTTAACAAAGAGGGAGAGTGTGCAGTTCACAGAACTGGGCACTGGTACAACTGCTCTCCAAGATGGCTCCCCGCCTGAGCCCAGAGCTGTCCTTCTTGTGAGGAGCTCTCTTGTTCCACCCCGGATGGATGGAGTCTCAGCTCCCTGGCATTCTGACCAGGAGCAAGGGGTGCCGAAGGGTGTGGGGGGAAGATCGAAGCGCAGATGGTTCCTTGAAGGCAACGAAGAGCCTGGGTGTGGCTGAGGGTGTCCTTGGTCTCCAAAGGGAGCTTTGACTTGTAAAAGCAGGGCAGATTGGAGGAGCAGCTGCCCTCCTTGCGGATGGCATCCGTTGGTGGCTGTGTTAAGAGGAGTTCCGGACTGCCTCCCATTACTATTTCATTACGCGACAGCAGATCCATACACAGATCCATACGCTGCCTCTTGGATGGGGTTTCCAAACACAGCAGGGCACTGCGAAGAGAGCTTACCTCCTCTTCTGCCTGCTGGAAACCCAGCTCCCTGCCATGTGGCACTTTCTGAAATGGTGGCTGCAGGTTCTCTCTGGGCAACCCAGATAATGGGTGCAGCCCTTCTGTGGGCTGCTAGAGTGAGTACTGTTCAAGGTGTCAGTGGCTGCACAATTTTCTAGAAGGGTCTCCAGAAAGAATATATGGAGAATACTGGAACCCAGGCTGGTGGCACAGTGGGGATGTGCTGGACTCGTATAGAAGATTGTGGGTTCAGTTCTCTGGTCGACCTGCACTTGCTGTGTTTGTGTGCGTCCATGATCCTGGCTGGCTGGAAAGGCCGGGAAAGATCGTGATATGAAACCCTGTTGAAGGTGCTTGTCTTTCTCTCTGTGTGTCTCTAACTCTAATGAAAGAAATAAATAACATTCGGGAGAAAAGTAATAATAGGGCCAAGCAGTGATGCAGCAGTAGTGTAACTGGGTCCAGATGGGAAGGTCCTGGGTTTGCATCCTGGGGCCTTCCTGTACTCATCTGGACATGTATGCATATATCCAGGATCTAGGCTGACTGAGGCTGGGGGGTGAATTGAGTGATGAAAACCTTAGGCATTCTCTCTCTTCTCTCTCTCTCTTTTTTTCTCTCTCTCTCGGAAAAAATAAATAAGTAAACTTAAAAGAAAACAAGCGAATATGTCCAGCTGAAGTACATTTTCTTACCCAAGATCCTCTGGGCTTTGGAATCTAACTTGTTGAGGTCACCTGCTTCAAAAGGGTGGCCAGTCATTACAAATGGCAACCAGCTTGGCTAGCTGCTGCTGTGGCAGTTGAGGCAGTTAGATCCCATGTGGCCAACTGTGCAGTTCGAGTCCTGGGCCCAATGGGTTGAGAAACGCACCGAATGTATGTGTGAGCATGTCCAAAATTCTGAAGAGAGGCAGAAGGGATTATGGCATAGGCGTGCCCCACCAGGGGTGCTTTTCCATCTTTTTGTCTGTCTCTCTCCCGTAAGTGCATGTACCCTCTGCCAAAATTAAATAAATAAATATAGAAATGAGAGATCGCTTAAAAGAAAAATGGTGGCCAGCTAATAGGAGTTGGCTTTTCTTCTTTGAGCCTGTTTACCAGCATCTTAGTAAAAAAGGAAATGAGAAAATCTGACTCACACACAGACAGAGAAGGTGAGAGAGTTGTTGACCTGTCTGTGATTCCACAGTAGATAGCATCTGCTCTCTGGATGTGTAGTGCATGGGACCAGGGGTCAGATACTTGTCTCAGCATTGCCATGGCTGAGTGTAGATTCTTCTCATTGAGCCGCCATCTCTCTCTCTCTCTCTAATTGCCAGAGGGCATGTGTGTTCACCAGAGAGAAATGAGAGACAGAGAGACAGAAGGAGAAGATAGCATTCCTCAGTGGGATATGGTCAGGCCACGATCCCCTCCTCTTTATTTCTCCTCCTGGCAGAATTTTGGGCAAATATACACATGCTCCTGGCATCGTTTCCAAGCCACTAAAGCCAGGCTCAAACTACAGTCAACCATGTGGGATCCCATTCCTTTAGCCACTCGGCCACAGGGCTGGCTCTTGAACCTCTGTCTCTTCATGGGATAAACGGAAAGGTTAGAATGCATTGCGTTTTAAAGTAGGATGGTTCCCTATGTTCTTCAAGCAAGGAGCACCACCCCCCATCTTTTCTTCTTTTCTTGACAAATTAACAAATAATCGTAAGGAGGCAGCAGGCAGTGGTATGGAGCTTAAGGCAGGATCCCACATTGCCGACTGCAGTTGGAGTCCCAGATCCAGTGACTTGAAAAACACACTAGGCGCATGTGTGTGTGTGCCCCAAACCCCTACAGGTTTAAAAGAGACGGGATTGCAGCATGGCCACCCCAACCCCAGAAGGGGTGTTCTCTCTCTCTCTTTCTCTCTCTCTCTCTCTCTGTATACACACACACACACACACACACACACACACACACACACACATATCATCTCATCTCCAGTAAACACGTGTGTCCTTGGCAAATACTAAATTTAAAAAAAAAAAAAAATTAAGGGGTCAGCAAGTGGTGTAGTGGTTAAGGCACTGTACTTCTACATGGCAAACTGCGGTTCAAGTCTCAAACCCAGCAGCTTGAAAATCACACCAGGTGCATGTGTGTGCCCAAAATCCCGAGAGGAGGGTGGAGGAGAAGGGATTGCAGCATGCCCATCCCCTATGGGGGAGTGATTTCTCTCTCTCTATATATATATATATATCTCTGTGTGTCTCCGATGAGCACAAGCACTGTATAGCAAAGTTCTCTCTGGAAAAAAAAAAAATAAAGACATAAATAAATAAATAAATAAATTTGCTTAGCATCTTTGTGTTTAAAGACTAATGTCCAAGGCCTGAGCAGTGGTACCCAGGTAGCATGGTGCTCTGTGAGGCTGACTCAGCTGGGAAGGTTCTTGGTTCGTATCTAGAGACTTCCCTGAGTAGGTAAGATTGGCTTGTGTCCATGAGCTGGCTGAGTCTGGGTGGGGGATGAAGGATGAATCATGATGTGGACACCATGTTGGGAACCCCCCCATGTTGGAGGGGGAGGCTCTCTCTCTTTCTCAGTCTCTTTTACTCACAAAAGAAACTTGGGGAAAATAAAAAAAGAAGAAGAAGAAAAAGAAAAGAAGAAAGTCCCCAGGGTAGCAGCACAGAACATTTTTCTTTCTCTCTGCTTCAGGCCAATTTGTGAGGTTAGTTTTCCCTCACCTCTTTCTGGTGAAATCTAAGAGAAGTCCCACAACAGTTTTCAGTCACTTTGGTATAATATGAGGAGAGTCCAAAAATTGATGGAAAATAGAATTGCATTCTGAGTTTCTTTTTGTACAAACTCATCCCTGCATAGTGTTTTCAGAATATGCCTTTTCCGTGAACTTTTTGGGGACCCTTGTACGGGAGCCCGGGTTTATCTCTGAGTCACCACAGAGGTTCCTTTTGGTCATGGAAGTACGTGTTTCCACATAGTAGCCCACATGGCAAACTTCATTGAGAGTGAAAGCTTTTCCCAAGGCTGACTTCAGCTAGCTTCAGATCTGGGATAAAGGATGGTCTGTGTCTTCTTGAATGTCCTGCTCTCACCTGGGCTGGAGAGAGGAGAAGTCAGGGTTGGAAATAAGGCCAGAACAGAGGTTTGTCCCCTGGGCTGAGGGTTTTCTGGAGTTTTCTGGTTTGAGAGAAGCCTCCTTTGGCTGGCTGCTGGCTGAAAGCCCCAAGACATTGCTTTCAGCAGAACACTCGAACTCTTCCTGTTGAGGTTGTGTCCTCCTTCTTAGTGGCCTCATGGCAAAGTGCTTTATGGTGACTTGACGCAGACGGTCCTTTTATGGCAACCCACATCTGGACCTGGGGAAACATTCTTTTGTTCCAATAAACTGGAAACGGAGCCATTTCACATATGGCTCCTCCTCTCAGTCCACCATTGGAACAGCCACGCGCCTTCTGACTTTTCCAAAGTTGGGTCCTGCCATGGTCTATGTCTCACTGGTTCTCAGGGCCAAGAGGCAAGTTCTCTCTGAGGCTTCACTTATTGGGGCTCGAAGTTGAGGGAGCAACCCTGGTCCCTCCTCCATGGAAGGAGGGCTGGTATGCAGCACGCCTCCGACTCTTTTTAAAGAACTCTATTTTGCATCTCTCTGCCTGTTCAAATCCATCCTTCTATAGTCTCTGATTGAGTGTTGGCACAGAGTTTCAGTCAGGTCTTTGCCTGTTTCGCATCTCAATTTGGATAAAGCAAGCATTCATCCTTTGTGTGTGTGTGTGTGTGTGTGTGTGTGTGCGCGTGTGTTCAGCCTTTCGGCCTTTCAGTATTTCCACCTAAGAGTGTTAGACACAAATATTTAAAAAAAACCCATTTTATTGTTTTTGCTATAAGGCATGTGTGCTCACCAGAGAGAGAGACAGAGAGACTGTGAGAGGGAAAATGAGAAATTATCCACCAGGGGGATGACTGTGCCATAACCCCTTCTCCTTCATTCTCCTTGCAGGATTTTGGGCACACACACATATATGCACTCCATGAGTTTCACGTGTCCAGATCCAGGATTCAAATGGCAGTCAGCCATGTGGGAGTCCAGTACCTTAACCATCATGTCACCTACTGGCCCTTAAAAATACATATTTTAACATCATGCTATACTTGATTATCACAAAATTCTTCTTGGAATCCCAACCCACATCTCTTTTCCTACGGTCTCAGCCCCTTTCTCTCTTTTTAGATCCTTGACGAGAGCAGGGTTTATTAATTTTCTACTTACAATAACCCTGGTGGTACATAAAAATTGATTGAGATAGTTGTCTACCATGTTGTTCTTCTGAGAAAGGCTGAATCATTTTTCATGGCATGTGTTAGACAAAGGTGGCGAGACATTCCTGAGGGTTTTATGCAAGGCTAGTGCTATGGTCACAGAATAGGTGGCCTCTTCACTCTGTCTTTTGCTCTTCTGTAGCATATAAACATCCTTGTGGCTTCCTCATTGGCCACCCAGAAGTAACCATATAAGCCCTGAAGGCTTGTCTTTTTTTTTTTGGAGAGGTTTTGCCATAGGGCGCGTGTGCTCTCCACAAAGAGAGAGAGAGAGACAGAAAGAGACAAGACTACCCCCAAGGGGGGATAGTCACGCTGCAATCCTTTCTCCTCCACTCTCCTCTCGGGATCTTGGGCACGCACGCACACACGCCCGGCTTGAGTTTTAGGCCACTGGGTCCGGAACTCAAACCGCGGTTGACTACATGAGAGTCCAGCGACATAGCCATTACACTAACTCCTGTTTCCAAGGCTCCTCTTTCTTTGAATGCTCCTGTCTACATCAGATAACTTTGTGCCAGCTACTAAGCTCATGAGTTGACACTGCTTCTGACATTTCCAGGGAATGCTGAGGCAAACTTGGTGTAAACTCAGAGAGCCTTGACCTATTTGGCTGGTCCTGTTTAATACCTGGACCCCGACTCTGACTCTGCTGTGCTTTAATATGTCCCCTGTATGGTTCATGGTGACCTCTAAGATCTTAATATCTAATATGGCTTGGCCTTCTGACTATGTGAGAAGGAAATTGTGTGGGTTCTTGAAGGGATTGTATGGTAACCATGGGCCATACTTGCAGAAATGCAAAACTTTCTCTCTCTTGAGAGTCAAGAACAGGACACATTGGTGTACTAAGCAAATGGAATTTTCTTTCATATAATTAATCCTTTCTTCGGGTATTTCAACGCTATCTAGTTCTTAATTTCAGACATCGTTTTCTTAGTTTTAGAATTTTCAGATTTTTTTTTATAGATTTCAATTTTGTGACTAAATTATCCATCTTGCCATCTATTTTCTTAAATATATTAGTTACAATTATTTTAAAGTGTCTAGAGTTGATCATTCTAACTCAATATTTGTATCTTCTGTGGGTCTACTTGCATTTACCTGTTGCCTGATTTTCTATCTGTGTTTTTGTTCATTTGGTTTTATTTCTTGGTGTGCCTGGTCATTTATTATCAAATGTCCCTCCGATGTCGTGTATAAAAAAATTTAGAGATCAGTTTAGGCTCTAGATCAGAACTGCCAAATATTGTAGAAAAGTAATCCGAGCCACATATGTCATTTTAAGTTTGGTAGTAGCCACGTTACATGAGTGTAAAGAAAAGGTAAATTAATTTTAATGGATTTTATTTAGCCTGGTATGTCTAAAATATTATCATCTGTACATGAGCCTGTATAAAATCATTGATTCCATATTTTACATACTCTTTTTTTTGTAGTAAGTATTAGAAATTCAGTGAGTATTTTAGACTCCCAGCACTTTGCAGTTCTGATAAAGCCACATCCCAAGAGTCTAATGGCCACATGTGGCTACCTTATTGGGCAATGTATCTCTAGATGATGTTGCATTTCTCCAGAGAGGATTTCCTTCATTTGTAGTAGGCCCTTAGGCTTGAGGCAGATCAGAAATTGAGCACATTTAAAAAGGTTTGTTTATTTCCTACTACTCTTACTTCCAACTGTATCCCTCAGGGATCACAACCCAAAGTGTAAGGTGTCAAGTCTGAAACGCTGCCAGGGCCTAGATTCTAATTTTTTTTTTTTTTTCTTTTTGAACCCTTGGACTGTTGAAATCTCTGTTCAGCTTCTCAACTTTTCAGCAACCTTCTGAAAGTTCGCAATGGCCTCAGAGAGAAAAGAAGCACCATAAAATAAGCTTGGTTCTTTGTGCTCCTTTCTTTGTAGAACTTTGGTGTCTTCAACTCCTAGCCTCTTTGTTAACATTTTTTGCCTTAAGATAACTTAGAGGGGCCAGCAGGTGGCATGGTGGTTAAGGCACTGGACTCCCACATGGCCAACCATGGTCTGAATCCTGGACCTGGCGATTTGTTTTCTCACCTTCCTCTGTCTCTCTTTCACCCTGTCTTTCTCTGATGAGTACACATGCCCTGTAGAAAACTGGAAATCGCACGACTAATAATAAATAAAATCAAATAAATTAATAATTCTTAGAAAAAATAAATAAATAATTTACATACACACTTTTTTCCCTTCCCGGGTTTTTGCTATAGAGCATGTATGCTCATGAGAGAGAGAGACAGAGAGAGAGAGAGAGAGAGAGAGAGAGAGAGCGCGACAGAGAGAGAGAGAGAGAGAGAGAGAGAGAGAGAGAGAGACAGAGAGAGAAAGACAGGGAGAGGATAAGTGAGAAATAACCCCCCAGGGAGATAGCCACACTGCAATCCCTTCTCTATTCTCTTCCTGGTATTTTGAGCATGCATACACATGCACTTGGTGTGAATTTCAAGCTTCCAAGTCCAGGACTCAAACTGCTGTCAGCCACATGGAGTCCAGTGCCTTAACCACCATGCCATCCTCTGGCCCTTACACACTGTTTTTTAATGCCTTTTTTTTCCCCCTGTCTAGTTGTTCTCAGTAAAATAGTTGATTTGGTATAAGCCATTTTGCCATAGCCAGAAGTGGAAGTAAAATAAGGTCTTAATTAGCGGAAACCAGATTTTCTTTTTTCCTTTTGGGCAATCAGCACTGTTTCAGCCTTTGAAAGAAGACTCATTTCTTTCCTTCTGATTCAGTACACGAACACCCCTGGGGAATACGATTATTTCTCCAATACTAAAGATTGGCAAAGTGAGGCATCGTGAGATTATGTCTAGAAAGAATCACGGCCAAGATCTAAACCCAGTCAATCTTTTTTTTTTTTTTTAAGTGTATTTATTTTATTTATGATAGATAGGGAGCATATACATGTGCACGAGAAAAAAGGGAGAAAGAGAGAGACAGAGACAGCCTTGGTAGAGCCATGTCATGCCATGAGCCCCTTCCCCTGGCTCTCCGGCTTGTCAGGATCTTGGGAATAGGCACGTGCAACATGTTTTAGACTCTACCGGGGATCCCAACCTGCCACGTGGCTTCCAACACTACAGTTCGGCAAGCTGCTGGTTGCGCTATGGAGGGGCCCCTAATATGTATAGTACCATCCCCAAGGGTTTCCCAATGCACAACGCTACCAGCAGTGTGGCAAGGAGGTTATTGTCTTGGTATTACACCATCAGGTCGTGCAGGCTCTCTGTATGGGGACATAGGAAAATGGCGGCATTGGCTGTTATTCTGGGTAAGTTTGGAGTCTCTGCGAGACCACAAAGGCAACATTTCCTGAGATGTTGCTTCACACCAGACGGTGCTGTGCCATGTGGCAGTGACAGAATGACACCACTCACAGCCCTGCTGTAGAGAAGCATAGCCCCCGGGGTATGTTATGTAACCATGTGGGTCATTTACCAGGGCTCTACTTGAGTCTTTTTTTTTTTGGAGAGGTTTTTGCTATAGGGCGCGTGCGCTCGCCAGAGAGAGAGAGACAGAGAGAGAGAAAGCTAGAAATCACCCCCCAGGGGGGATGGCCACACCGCAATCCCTTCTTCTCCATTCTCCTCTCGAGATCTTGGGCACGCACTCACACGCGCCCAGCGTGAGTTTTAAGCCACCGGGTCCGGGGCACGAACCGCGGTCGACTACATGGGAGTCCAGCGACATAGCCATTACGCTAACTGCTGGTCCCCCAGGGCTCTACTTGAGATGTAGGCATGGGATGCTATGGAAATATGATAACCCTGTGAAGCCATGCACCTTCCTTCCCACCTGCCCACCTGCGTGAGCCTCTAGTCTCAACTTAGTTCGTGTTTGTTATTTCTGGATTGACACCTAAGACCTTGTAATAACTTGAGTATATAATATGGAAATGAATAATTGCATTAGGTTAATGAAATCTTTGGCATTAATAGAGATTTTACCTTTTAACAATAAATAAAAATCAACTCATGTTCTCTTGAAATCAAAGCAAATTTTACTTTTTAAATTTTCTGATTGTTAAAAAAAAATTTAAAAGGAGCTGGTTAGCCAGGTGGCATAGTGGCTAAGGTGACTGGATCTCACATGGCCGGGATTCGATGGCTTGAAAGTCACACTGAGCATGTGTGTGTGCAAAATCCCAAGAGGAGACTGGAAGAGAAGGGAATGCAATATGGCCATTCTCCCTAGAGAGTGATTTCTCACTTTACTTCTCTCTCCCTGTTTCTCCGTCTCTTTCCATTGAGCCTACATGCCCTATAACAAAAATAAACAAAGAAAAATAGGAGAAAAGAAATACCCAGAATGCCACAGTTTTGGCTTATTTCTTTTCAGATTTCTTCCTATGCCTTTTATGTAATTGTAATTTTACTCTACATATGATTTTTTGCATGTCATAAATATATAATATGTACAAAGGGTCTTCAAAAAGCTTATGGAAAATGTGCACTGTGAAAAGCTATCCATGCATTTTGGGAACCAGCAGTTAGCTTAACGGCTATGTCGCTGGACTCCCACGTGGTCGACCGCAGTTCGCGTCCCGGACCCGGTGGCTTGGAGCTTATGCCAGGTGCGTGTGCGTGCGTGCCCAAGATCCCAAGAGGAGAATGGAGGAGAAGGAATTGCGGTGTGACCATCCCCCCTGGGGGGTGATTTCTCGCTTTCTGTCTCTATGTCTCTGTCTGTCTGGCGAGTGCATGCGCTCTATAGTGAAAACCTCTCAAAAAAAAAAAAAAAAAAGAAAAAGAAAAAGAAAGAAAGAAAAAGAAAAGCTATCCATGCATTTCAAAATTTTTGTGCCCAAATAAACTCATATTTTAGTTGTATTTTTCCATGAACTTGAAGCCTCTACATATATGTGGTATAAATTTTTTTCTCATGTTACTAAAACTTATATGCATAAATGCACAACTGTACTAAAATATCCTATTTGGAATTATATATAGTTATTTCCCTATTGTTGAATAGTTAGGTTTTCTAATTTAACTTTTTTAAAATAATTATTTCATTAAATTAAATTTATTGATTGATTTTAATTTGACCAGAGTGGGAAAGAATAAGAGAGAGAGAGAGAGAGAGAGAGAGAGAGAGAGAGAAACTGAGAAAGCAAACTGCCAGGTCTGGGACTTGAACTGTGGTCAGTCATGTGGGAATCTAGTGCCCTTAACCACCACACCACCTGCCGGACCCCTTATTTTACTTTTTTACCAGAGGGTACATGTACTTGCCAGAGAAAGGGGGAGGGAGAAAGTACCATGCAGTGGGGCACGGTTACACTGCAGTCTCTTCTCTTGTATGTCTCCATCCCGTTAGGATTTGGAGCATCCACGTATGCACACATGTCTGCCATGTTTTTCAAACCAGAGGTGCTGGCATTCAAACTGCATGGTTGACCATGTAAGATCTGGCTCCCTTAACCCCTGGGCCACAGGGCTAGCCTACTGATCTTTTATTATTACAAATATAATGCAGGTTTTTTTTTTTTTTTTTTAATATAAAGCTAGCCCTTCCTACTCCCTCTTTGCCCTCATACTTCAGAATATTTCTCTAGGGCATATTACTACAAATGGAATTACTGCAGCAAAGTAATGGGATATTTTTATGCTCCTTACCGTAATTACAAGCCTCAGATTTACCCCTCAAGGGGGAAGTGACTTCCCACCACATCTCAGATTTGAGGCCAGGTAAGGGTTGGGGAGTTTCTCTTGGCTGGGATCCAAAACCCGCTTAAAGATCCCAAGACCTAGAAGACCCCCCGGGAAAGGGGGTAGATCTGCAAAGGTGTTCTAGGGCAGACGGTGACTGGAAAAGTGACCCCAGTTGCTATGATGAGACTGATGATTCACTCCCAGGAAACCCTTTTGAGAAAAAAAGTAAAACCAAGTTCATTGGAGTACCTCACTCTTCGCAATGACTGTACGGACGGAGGCTGTTGCTGAAGTGGTGTGGAGATTGAATTTTGGCACCCGACTCCTATTTTAGATGCACTGTGAGCTGAGTCCTATTTTAGATCAACTCATGTAAGGAACCCCCGTGGTGACTCTATAAATCAGAAAGTTCGTTTGCATTGCAAATCATCCTTTTCTAAGTAATCTTCAGCGCTTTCATTTTACAAATTGTATATTGTACACTTTTTATTTTATTTTTGTATATTGGTTTTGGCAAGGTACATTTTGAGGACACTCGGGGTCCGTTTCAGTCATGGAGTTCAGGGGTCACGTGGAAGGATTTTCTATTCGAGCCTCCCTCAGGCTGACAGCCTGTCCTTGACTTCTGATGGGCAGTGGATGGCATTTGCCTTCTAGGTGGAGTCCCGTGAGGAGGTCACTGCCAAGACTAGCAAATTCAAGGTAGAGATGTCCCTATAGGCTCTGGAGGAGACTCAGGTGGGCTGGCTGTTTAGAAGGCAGAAGGTCAGGGAGATGAGGGAAAATTCAAGGCATGAGAGTGTTGGGCTCTCATTACAGAGGAGGTTGAGGTTTCAGAAGGAGACTTTGATCATCAGAAGTGCCTGCAGGAGGTTCTCCAGCTCGAGAATCAGATCAGATCCCACTGAGAAAGGAGAGAACATTGTGCCGAAGAGTGTTCAAGGCGGGGTTAGGGAGATGATGCAAAGGGCTTTGTCTGAGCGTGAGATGGATGAGTCAGCCCATGTCTTCTTTGAGCCCTCTGAGTCCTTACTTGGTAGATCAAATATCAGCAGACTTGGGGCTCTTTGTCTTGAATACCTGAGTGCTGACAGCTCAGCTCCCTGAAGGCCACAAGTGAGACGTGCAACTCCCAGTAGCCTCAGCAGTGGGGTTTGCTTTTACCCTTTCATGTCACCACTGAGAAGCTATAGAGTTGGGCTTGAGACATGCAATATAATGCCAGAGACCTATCTCACATCACAACCACATTTAAAGTGTGTATAATGACTGATTTGATTTTATAAATGAAGCTAGCTTTGAGTAGATTAATAAAACATGTATCCTGGGCAGCAGCATTTCTTAGGTTCTGGGGGATCTCATGACAGGGGGTGCTTCTTCTCCTGCTGGGTTCATGAATCTAACCTTTTCACTGAGGTCGTATCCTTCTTCCTGGCCTTCGATATCTGAAAACTGTGCTCAAATGTCACTGAACTTTGCAAGTTACTGTATTTGCTGGAGGGTTACTCAAATCTCCAGACTGAATTGAGGGTGGATGTGGGAGAAAAGCCGAAGACACAAAGTCCACTTTGGGAAGATTTGGGAGGAGTCGCAGGAAGCCACGGCCGTGGGGGAACCTAGTTGGAAATTCACATGTGTATCAGTAATTATTTAACAATCAAGTTGTCCTAAACTTTTATACCGTTTATACAGTGTTTAATTTACATTGATTTCTTCATTTTACATGTAGTAATTAATTTTGTCTTGCTGACAGATGATTCTCAATGACTGATTTCAAGAGACATTCCTGACAGGTACTTTTTAACCCTTCGTTTTCCTTTGCAAAGCCTTATTCCATTCTGGGGTGCGATCAGCAATAGCCCAGCAATTTCTGGAGAGGGGGGCTCGGGGAACAAATTGTGTGGAAGGGGGGAGGTGGGAGGTGAGTTTTCATTTAGATGATATGTTTCTTTAAGGTAGCTTTGGGTGAAACAAGGGAATTGGAGAGGGCCTAAAGCTCCCCCATTAACCCTCTGCTCCCTTTATTTGATACTGCCTTAGGGCGTGCTTGAATTGGCTCCAGAGTATAAGACAGATTTTCTTTACTTAAGGCAACAAAGTAGAAATTTCCAAATTTTATTTCAATAAGAAATCGAGAGGGAAAGGGGTAGAATAATCAAAGGGAAAGA
The DNA here is from genome assembly GCA_026018925.1 of Tupaia tana. Classification (NCBI taxonomy): domain Eukaryota; kingdom Metazoa; phylum Chordata; class Mammalia; order Scandentia; family Tupaiidae; genus Tupaia; species Tupaia tana. The sequence goes on from JAKSZU010000018.1 coordinate 43,565,469, forward strand.
CAAGCACATTGTTTTGGGTCTCTCTTATGTGCTTTATTTCTTTAAACACAAGGGTTGGAGAAGTTATGTGTACGCTGGTGAGAGCTGCAGAAACACGTGTGGCAAATGGCAGTGGACCAGGGTACTGACTGGGTTCTGTGTATATATATATATTTTTTTAAAGCGTTATTCATTTATTTATTTAATTCCATTTGTTATTTTTTTTTTTTGACCAATTTGACAGAGAGAGAGAGAGAGAGAGAGAGAGAGAGAGAAAGGGAAAGTGAGAAAGCAAGCTGTCAGGTCTAGGACTCGAACCACAGTTGACCATGTGGGAGTCTAGCGCCTTTAACAAGCACACCACAGGCTGCCCCCCCCCATGGGTTCTATATTTTAACATAACTTAAACTAGAAGCTCTTGTCCACTTCTGTTGTCTCTGGGAGATTTTGGAAGAGGGACCCCGTTGCCAGAACAGGGCACAGGGCAGGGTGCCTTCTGATCTGCTATGTTGAGCTATTCCTCTTTTGAAAATAATTTTTCAAGTTGTTCTTCTCTGTCATTCTTATTTTGTAGTCTCTGAGTATTAATTCATTTTGATTAGACTGAAAATACAGACATCTTTCAGGTTCAAAAGCATAAAAATGGGGGCCAGATGGTGGTGTGGTGGTTAAAGCACTGGACTCCCAGATGACCAATTGTGGTTCAAGTCCCAGACCTGGTTTCTTTAAAATCACACTGGGCATATGTGTGTGCATGCCCAAGGTCCCAGGTGGAGAACGGAGGAGAAGGGATTGTAATGTGGCCATCTCTTTTAGGGGGTGATTTCTTGCTTTCCCTCTTACGGTTTCTGTCTTTAGTGAGCATACAAGCCCTATGGCAAAAACCTTAAAAAAATCATAAAATTGGAGAGAGTCATTATAGTAGATACTTCTTCCAAAGACTTTTTTTTTTCAAGTTTATTTATTTTATTTATTCATTCATTTATTTTTTTAGTTTGAGCAGAGAGAGACAGAGGGTGAGAATGAGAGAGAGAGGAAGTGAGAAAGCAAGCCACCAGATTCAGGACTTGAACCCTGGTCGGCCATGTGGGAGTGTCCAGCACTTTAACCACCACACCACCTGCTGGTCCCCTTCCAAAGACTTTTTTATGGACCAACCCCATAGCCTAGTGCTTAAGGGAGCCAGATTCCATGGGGCTGATATGAATCTCAGCCTTGGTGACTTGAAAACAACCAAGAGACTTGGACCGTGACCATTTTTAAAGATGATTTAGGTTGAAAAGCTGCAAAGTGAAGGAAACATACCCTCCTCATTAATAATAACAGGACTACTGCCCCAGTGCTCATCTCCTGCAATGCAAACGGATCAAGAAACTTAATAGAATATAATTTTTTAAAAAATCTATTTTTTTAAATTGCCAGAGGGCATGTGTGCTTGCCAAGGAGGGACAGAGAAGAGGGAGAGAGGAAGAAAACACCCCCCAGTGGGAAGTGGTCATGATACAGTTCCTTCTCCGTTTCTCCATCCTGTCAGGATTTGGGTACACACGGTCCAAGTTTCATTTTAACATGAATGAATGATATAAAGGTAAATGAAGTTTAAATTATTTGAATACTCCCATGTTAGAATGTATGTCTATATCCATATCTTCTCCATAGGCTTGGCATGACTTTAAACATAGTAAAGAGATTTTAGTGTCAGCCCTTATAGACGGAGTTGAAGAAGCTTGTATTTGGATAGTCGCAAGTCCACATTGCTGGAGAGGCCTCCAAGCCTTCACCAGCCTGGCTTTTTCCTGGGTCAGCTTTGGGTTGGAGCCCTGAGGACAGCAGGTCCCAGATCGGGGTCATCATCTTCTTCAGGTTCCTGCTGCCACATCTACAGTCTGTCCCTGAGTGTGAAAGTCGGGCTCCTTTGGGGATTTGAGCCATTATTTTTCAGAGAAGGTATTCAGATCTGGTTTGGCTTGTAGTAACAAAGGTCCATTTGTATCTCATGGGTCCTCGCTCCTCTGCCTCTTCTTTCATTCCTCTGGTATCTATTATGACTGTAATGTGACTAAGGGGGCCTTTGGCCCCTACTGCACCTCCCAATAATTCCTGGTGAAAAACAGTGGGTCATCGGAAGAATCATGACGCGTTTTTGCATATTAGAACACAGAAAAATACATCATGCTTTTTCCAGCAACCCAATAACATATTCTGTTCTCCTTTATGTTCGTTGTTTCCACCCATGTATTGCAGTGCAGTCGCTGGGAAAAGAGACGTGAGCCTGCACGTGCATGTTCACAGCTATGTGTGTGCACAAGCCTACGGGCACGAGTGTGCACAAAGTGCATTTGTGAGAGGTGTGCGTGGCTACAGGGTGCAGAGGTACACGAAGGTGTGCATCTTTGGAAGGCATGAAGTTGTGTTTGTGTGTGTTCCTCGGTGACGTGTGAGGATGTGGGTGTGTGCGTGTTTATGTGTGAAGCTGTCAGTGTGTGAATGTGTGAGTTTTCCCACCCGTGGGCACTGCAGTTGATCCTGTGCGGTCCAGATCGGAGAGCTTTAACGCCTTCTGGCTGTATTCTGTCTGTATCTGTGTTCATGAACCTCATGGCCATTGAGGAATAGGTCCCCTGTTTGGTGACAAGCAGTCTCATCGTGTTTTAGGAACAGTCATGAATTCATCAAATGCCAACAACTCCTTGTCAATATTATTGTTCGTAGAGCAGGAACAGCCACCTGCCCCCTGGTTTTCTACCTGCCGGGGACTTTCATCCCGGCTGGGCACATTTCCAAAGCAAGGCTAGTGATGCACTATGTTTTTAAAAATTAAAAAATTCAGATGTTGGGAAATTCCAGGAGTCAGTCTCCTCCTTTTCTCCTAATCTCTTCATGGTAACGCTCACGAGTGCCCTGGGTCCAGACAATTCTTCATTCATTCTCCACCCCCGACCACACTCCACCCAAACTCCCCACCACCGGAGATTAGTCTTTTGTGAGCCAGTGCATCAAAAGCTTTCTTAAAGTCCCAGTAAATTATACCCCTGGTTTCCCTCTTCAATTCCTTTTTGTTACTTTTTGAAAATATTCTATTAGTTTTGTTACGTATGATCTCCCTTTTGTGAATCCATGCTGAATATCTTTAATTAAATCATAACTTTCCCTATTTTGTCCCTGATTAGTGTTTCCAATATCTTCCCCACTGCTCAAGTCAAGCTTACTGGTGTTTAATTTCCTTGATCTCCCTCAGAGTCGTTATTAAATATAGGTGTTGCATAAGGGCTCTCGTCCACTGGTGCCTCTCTGGTTTCCCAGGATATTTTTAAAAGGTATTTGCTAATCGTTCCCCTGTTTTCTTGTCTCCCCTGGCGCACATTCTAAGATGGTTCCCATCTGCTCCCAGACTTCTCCATCTTCAGATGCTCTCATTTCTTCCTCACCTGTTCTGCTTTGATGCTGTTGACCTTCGGAAATACCTTGCCCTCCTTGGGAAATGCTCGCTGTGGCTAGCATCTGCCCTCGTCTTCCTTTTATGACCATGAAGACAAATCATTTATTTTGCATATTCTTGAGCAGTCATCACCCCTTGTTCGGCTCAACGATAGATGCTCTCTGTCTTTTCACATTTGAAGAGGAAGCATTGGAAAGCCGGGGCCAGCAACTCCTTGCAAAGTGCCAGGGTCGGACGTCGGTATTCCCTTTGTGAAGGGTGGATAGCATCGCTGATTTTTAATGCAGGGCAGGGAGCGCTGACCCCTTGGTAGTTACACTATGTCTGATGCCCTCGGCCGTTTCTAGGGCAAGTGTGAGAGGTCCAAAGACCTCCCTGACAATCAGGGCAAGGAGAATCTGGCTCCTGCACTGGGTTTCAGGGAGTTGTAAAGTTTCCCACGTGTTATCTTGGAAAGCTTTCCTCCAAAGTCAGCGTCAGCCTGGAGGTTCTCCCTGCTTTTCTTTCTGTGTGGCGTCTGATTTTCCCCGGTGCCCGGTGGAAGTTTTGCTGTTCTGTGGCTCTCTCCTTTGGAGGTTGTACTGCGGGCTCATCTTCTTATGGAATTTGGGTTTTTGGTTTTTATTTTTAAAGGCCTGTTCCTAGGACACAAACTAAAGGGTTGCTCCGTGGAAGGTGCATACCCACTGGCTTTGAGATGCTCCCAGCACCAGCACCCCCTCAAGGGAGTGGTGCCACAGGGAGAGGTCTCAAGCCCCTGACCTGGGGCCCGTGGACGCCTCCTTCGATGCAAGTTCCTTCCTAGTTTGACCTCATTTCCTTTTCCAGCACACACAACCCAGATCTGCAGGCTGAAACATCACTCTCAGGTTGTAAATTCTACACCAAATCAAAAGGCCAGATCCTTCCTGTACACCCACGGGCCGTTCGACCTACATAACACCAAAGAGCCTGGCACCGACGGCTGTCACACGGCCTGCTAGGCAGAGGCAGAAGGGGCAGGATCCTATCCCTCTGGTGCAAGCTACTGCCCTCCTGCAGGAGGGCCACTTCCCCGGATCGGGTTGCAGAAACGACATCGGCCAGAAATGTCAACAAAGTATGAGTCAGAAATAGCCTTTCGACATTGTTACACATCAAAAGGCACACAGCCTGCGTCTGTGTCCCTTGTCCCTCGTCCTGAGCGTGGACAGAGCTGAAATTTGTACACACAGAGGGATTTAAAACGGTGAAAGCTTAATCGAGGCACCGTATACACACACCCAAGTCAGTTTTTTTATAAGCGCATTTAATTGGATCACAGAGCATGGTACTTTGGGGGCAAAGGGAAGATCCTTTAAACCGATTTTTTCAATTCACGTACTGTATTTTTCAAACCAATTGCTTGGTTCACCAAGTTGGTGATACTAGCCAGACGTACCAGCGAGAAGCAAAGGGCAATACGTTCCCTCTGAACTTCGGGCTTTCTCTTCAGCTTTCACCACTGTTTCTCCACTGAAGGAGGCCACTGTCCCTTCACCTTAAGGATGTGGGATGAGACAACCGGGGCTTGTAATTTCATAGTTCACTAAGATCCTGAGACCTGAGACCCAGAGTTTTGATCTGTCTCACTGAGCGACCGACAGCTGCCCCAGACAGGGGATGCAGTCTTCTGTCGGCCTCTGAGCGCCGTTCCAGAAGCAATTTATAGATGGACTTGGTAAGTGAAAATAAGAGTCACAGGTGCTTCATAATAATTACTTGCACATTTACAGAATCGGACATTCTGTCATTTAATAGACCTAAAACTAAAAAGCTTTTGTCTGTGAAAGGTGACCAATAGAAAAGGAGTTTGGATTATACGATATCCCATAACTTAATCATATGGCTCTTAAGAGGGGGACATACACAGCTGTGTCTCGCTAATATGCATGCAATATGTGTAAACTGATATGCTTTAATTCTAAACTTGTTTTTAGCAGGAAGAAAAGAGCATTTAGATGAGGAACATTACGGTTCAATATTAACCATTTTTTCCCCTTTGGGCAAAATTATTCATCACTTGATATTTATTAAAGTGACTTTTTTTTTTATAGTGAGATGCATGTTACTGAAAATTTCCTGAATATCCTCAAAGTTATGTGGCAAAGTAAAAAAAGTCAAGAGAACAGCCAGCCGTCCCCTTCTGGCCACAGGAAAGCCAGGGACTTAAAAGATGGACGTTTGTTCTTTCAAAGTCCAAGACTCACCCTAAGCCCCCATACCTAGTGACTCGGGCAAAGGTTGGAGTAGCTTAGGAGGGGCTGTCTGGTTTTCCGCCTTCCCTATTACGCCTATTTGATTTGCCTGTGCTCTCTGACATTTTAATTGTTAGTTTGTACTGGTTCAGTCTGAATTATTTAAGTATATTTGCTTTAATAATCTTAACCAAAAAAAAAAAAAAAAAAAAAAAAAAAAAAAAAAAAAAAAAAAAAAAGAAAAACTAAGACAAAGGAATTGTAGATTAGAGACTTTATTTTCAGGGCAAAATGATACGGATAAGTGAACATCAACTGACCAGAAATTATTTGCTTCTGTCTGTTAGACACGTAATGGAGTCATTTAACTAGTCAAATTAGGAGCTGCAGAAATGCACCATGCTTCATTACTGAGTTCGAATGGGCACCATTTTACATTTACGTCAAAAATTATCTCATAGCAAATTAATGTTTTCATTGTGCCGAAAAGCGGAAGCTATGCGGTGTTAGCACCACCTAGAGGCCACAGCCAAAACACTTCAAAGGGATGATGTACAAACCAGGACGAGATGATCAATAGATTAATGGGAGCCCGTAGAGCCCGGACCTGTTGGAAAGTAAGAACATAGTCACTGAATCGAATTGGCTAGCTTGGTTTATCATGTGAAGCTCCTAAAGGTGTTTTAAAAGTTGGGCCAATGCTCAATGTTCTGAAACACCCTCCAAAATGTCCACCCTCTTAAAACTCTTCAGTCCTGAAAATATCTGTGGTCTTTTTTTTTTTTTTTTCCGCACTTTACTTGCGTTTTTTCCTATGGACTTACATTATGCAAAAATCAGATTTTAGCCGAATTAACATTTCTGTACATAAACAAGCAGAGATTTTTCTCCCACGTTGTCAGTTGGCCTCTTAATAATCCCTCTTTTGTTGTTGGTCAAACTTGCTATCTGTGGAAAGTGGCAACACATCTGACATTGTTTCTTCTTAAAAAAAAGTACTGAAGCTGAGAACGCTCCTCTAGACAGTTGACAAAGGTTGGTAGATGTCCCACGGAGGTTGGCCTCTTTTCGAATCAGAGAAAAATCACTTAGACGAAAATAGCCAACCTCTCCCCAATAAAAATATTTATTAAAATGATCTGCCAGCAGCCGGTGACTCTGGGTAGCTGGAACATACCGTCAGAGCAGAAGCGAGTGAGAGAATCGAAGCATATAAATAGCATTGAGAACTCGAGAATATTTCAAGACAATATTGATGTCTAAAATATATGTGAATGACTGCATAATGATCGAGGCAGACATAATTCAAAGTACAGTCAGAATCTGGCCTCCAACTCAGAGCTTTAAATTCTCCAGAAGACATCTGTTTGCTGAGAAAGCCTCACTGACAGCTGCTTCATAGAAAGGGGGAACCCAGGGTGATGTGGGGAGCCGGAAGGTACAGGAGCGTCACAGGTGCTGGGTGCAGGGCCCCAGGGAAGGCTATCATCCACCTTTACTGCACAGGTCCAGACAGCAATCCTGCTTTGGACACAGGTGAGGGAGGTGCCTGCATTTCTTAGAACTGGGTAGCAAATATGACCCTGGAGCTCCCCACTTCTCAGCATCTCCGAAGGGCAGTTTGGCCCTGCACCGACAAGAGCCTCGGGCTTCATCTCCCTGGTGTTTAACTTGGTTCCTTCGGCTGCTATTGTCCAGCTTCTAAACTCTTCCACGGGAGCAGCCACTGTACAGCAAAGGAAGCGCCAGGTGTGAGTTTTCAGAACAAAAAAATAATGCTGTAATTAAAAACGAGAGGGAGAGAGAGAAAGAAGGGGCTCAAGTCAATAGAATAACACCCATTTTACTCTTAACTGTGATTCACAAATGATCTGTTTTAATTAAAATGCTGCCTGCCAATGTATTTTGCAGACCAAAAAAAAAAAAAAAAAGAAAATTCCTCAGAATGTTATCAACCCTCCAGTTGCTGTAAAGTTGCTGTATTTTCTGATTTCAAAGAGACAATCTCCTTTTGAAAATAAATAATTGTGGGTGATCCTATGAGCCTACTAAGTACAGTATTTTAAACTCACGCTGTGCTGAAAAGTTCAAGGATTTTGCAATGACTTTAGGGCCACCGATAGGATAATGAGAGATGGAAAGATGAGGGCAGTGTCTAAAAGCAAGTTTCCTTTTGTTCTAAAAGGCGGCTTTTTGTGTGTGGGGCTTAAGCGAGTGGTTCAATAGAATTTCTTTGAAACAGAAACAAAAATGTTAAGAGCTGGTTACAAGTACCCTGGTCTTCTCTTCGCCTTAAAATGCAAGGAGAATTTTACCTCTTCTCATGAATCTTGTCTTCTGAAATGTCTCAGTCTTCATGTTATGTTTACCAAGGCCAGGCCGGAGGATCCGATAATTTATAACCATTCCTATTGGGTTTTATGTAATAACTTTGGAACTCATATAAAGTAATGATCCACAAACTCTTTTAATGTTCATTATAAAATATGAAATATTTCTCAGAACCATTGCAATTATGTGACCAGACATAACTGTTTCACACATGAGTAAATACAGGGAGGTTTAACATAACTTTATTATCTTCCTGTCTTTTCTTCTCATTGATGTGATAATACTGTTTTAATATTTTTCTAAAGAAAAGTTAAGTCATTTTAGAATCTCTACTGAGGCCCGCTTTATTGGCTTTTGTAATAGAACTCTCAAATCTAATTGTATTTATGCTCAGATTGACACCAGTAAATGTCGTGAATGGAAGGGAAATGCCCCCAAAGCTGTGTATTCTGTAATTATCGATAGATGTGTCTCTGCTGACGAGGCCTGGGGATTTGGGGGAGAGTCAAGGAAGCAAAACTGAGATGGGCACGGGTTTCTCCAGTCAGCCCCCGTCGATGTTGAGAGGTGCTTTGTGTATTGTCCCCCCCACCTTTTTTTTTCCCTGGGCCTTAGCTCCCAGATTTTGTTCATATTTCCAAGCTTTTTTGTTTTTTTTTTAAAGTCATCATCAATCTAGGGGTGATTTTCTCTGTAAAGTTTATTCATGTACTGCTACCGTGAGGGAGAGAGAGAGAGAGAGAGAGAGAGACAGAGAGACACTCCCCAAAGGATCTTGACTTCACAGTCCACCCGCAGTATCCGTGGTCTCTGATCATAGGTACAAGCAGTACTGTACTCAGGGAGGTCTCCAGAGGCGAACCTGGGACCTTCCCTTGGGGGTCAGCCTCTCAGGACACTGTGTTTTACCGCGGCACCACCATCCAGGCCTCAGAGGGGCTTTTGTACGGTGCAAACAAACGAGCCCAGTTGTTCTGGACAGCTCACCACCAGACCTTTCCCTCTCTGCTGTGTTGTGTCTGCTTTCTCCCGGGTCTGGAGCCAGTTGCATGAAACTTCTGTTCAATTCAAGGCTCATCTCCAAAGAGAATGTCCTAAGATTCTTGTCCTGGCCATTCGAGCTGAATGGCACTGTTCTGTCCCTTGACCTGTATCTGGAGTGTGGGCTTGGGGGGGTCATCTCTCCATGGTAGAAAGTCTTTCGCAGTCCTACAGTGGTGGAAAGCCAGAGGGGAATTCTAGAAATCCACTTTTTACTCCTGTCTGGGTGGTGGAAGTGGCAACACAGAGGCAGTGGAAAGCGTGACAATGTTCTACTCAATCTCGAAGCCTCTCTTCCAGGACTGCAAAGTGACACTTTCTAGTGCAGTAAGGTTGAGTGGGAAGGATTTAACCCAAGGGAAGGTGCTGTGTCTCGGCGTTTGCCTCTTCTGGACAAGGAGGAGGGTCTCACTGCTCTCAACTCCTTTGTTTTACTTGACCTTGGACAAGTGTTTCCCAAAGTCTCCTGTGTAAACAAGTCCCTGTGGGGCTGGTTATGAGGCTGATTCTGGCCCAGGAGGTCTGGGGACAGGTCTGAGCCCTGTGGTGCTTATCAGCTCCTGGGTAACACCCACCCAGGAACCCCATGTTGGCCCTGCTTCTTCCTTGCCGCTCAATGTCTTAGTGTGTCCAGAGGTATGGAGAGAAGGGTGAGGCTGTCCCTGTGAGGGGGTGGGGGGTAACTGGAATCCTTTAAGGCCGACCCAGTGGCTGGATCCAGTTCCTGGATGTATTTGGTTTGGCTCATGTGATACACTTTGTCTTCTATTAATTGCAAACTCATCCTCATCGTTGAAAACGGTGAGATTTTTAGTTAAAATTTTAGGTTCCTAGGTTTCCTGGAAAAGTGGACTATTTGGGTCAAGTGAAGAAGCTGAGTGTGAGCCGCCATCTTAAGGGAAGTGTGTTTCGTCCACCTCCACAGACCTCCCCACACCAAGATACGCAGCCCAGCCAGCCATGCCCTTGCAAGAGCGGGCACCTGGGGCACTAAGACCCAGAGGAAAGAGGAGAGCAGCTGGCTGGAGTTCAGGAAGGCAGTGTGCAGAGACGAGGCTGCAGGGCCACCTGCTGCAGATTCTTCTGGAACTTTTCAGAACTGAGCACTCCTGTCCCCATCAGAAGTCAGAGTTTTCCCCAGTGGTTTTTTTTTTTTTTAGCTTCACCTTCAGCAATTGCAGTCTCGTATTTGAGGAGCTGTTCCTTGCTCTTTGGTTCTCACAAGCAAGCCACTAGAGTGTGAAATTCTCGGCTAATTAAAAGTCTTGAGACCCTCCCTTCCCTGTGGCGAGAGGTGATGAAAAGGCTCCCCAGCTGCCACCTGATGGCAGGTGTGAGCCAAGGGCTGGTGCCCAGGTTGTGTGGGGTTCGGAGGACAGGGACACTACTTCCCACCCAGGGGAGAGTAACAGGTATGGCTGTCACAACCATCCGGTTCCCAAGTGGGTGGGTGTGGGGGTTGTCACAAAATCTGGAATGTTCATTCCTGCTTAGAAAAAAATATGATAATTTGGTCATCATCTTCCTACAGGGTTCCCATCACTCTTCACCTTCACTCCATATTCCCCTCACCCCTAGCCACTTCTAGAAGCCAATGGGTCTCCTATCACTCTTTTTTTTTTTTTTTTTGAGAGGTTTTTGCTATAGGATGCGTGCGCTCGCCAGACAGACAGAGAGAGACAGAGAGACAGAAAGTGAGAAATCACCCCCCAGGGGGGATGGTCACGCCGCAATCCCTTCTCCTCCATTCTCCTCTCGGGATCCTGGGCATGCACGCACACGCGCCCGGCGTGAGTTTTAAGCCACCGGGTCCGGGACGCGAACCGTGGTTGATTACGTGGGAGTCCAGCGACATAGCCATTACGCTAACTGCTGGCTCCCATGGGTCTCCTATCACTCTTCATCCTCACCCCATATTCCCCTCACCCCTAGCCACTCCTGGAAGTCAATGGGTCATTTGGAGTTTGACCTGGCAAAAACAAACAATTACCAATAAAAAAAAAAAAAAGTCAACATTTGTGGTGGCTAAAGGTAAAATAAACGTGGAGCGCTAGCATCCAAAGGTTTCTCCATGACTTCCACCATTTATATGGCGAAAGGAAGGTGAAACCAAAGCACCTTCCTGCTCCCCTGGGCTTCCAGTGCCTCTGAGAGAGAAATTGTCACTGCCGTGGGTCACTGTATTGTCACAGGTGCTGACTCAGCGTGGTTTTCTCTGCATGAGGACCAAGAACCCAGCACGTCAAGCAAGGCCAAGGGCTTGGGTAGATTTGATAGCCAGTTTTCATGCTGAACTCTGGGCAAGCACCATGGTTTGTAAAAACTCTATGCTGAGAACATCAATAGTTTAATATTTTTATCCCAAAATAGAATTCAGGGATGGGATTTGGAAACTTTTGTCTGTTTCAGTTTTGCTGTGGAGCACGGACACTTGCTGGAGAGAGACAGAGAGAGGAGAGAGAAAATGAGAAAGCATCCTTCAGGGCGATGGCCATGCCACAATCCTTTCTCCTCTCAGGATTTTGGTTACCCAGTGATTTCCAAGACTCTCGGTCTGGGACTTGAACCATACAGTCAGCCATGTGGGACCCAGTGCCTTTAACTGTCATGCCACAGGCTGGCCCAGATTTCCAAAATTATTACCATTGAATACTCATGAGAGGATCTTCCTGCTACCAAGTTCTGGAGCCATCCCCTGCAAAGTGAATAAGCAAGGTGTGGCTCTGGGCTCCCATCTGTGCTCCTGTCACTGAGAGACTTTAATATTGGATCCAGAGAGAATAAGAAGGGTTCGGATAGGATGCTGTGATTGGCAGCTGTCGGCATTCGGTTGCCGGCTCACTAAATTTCATGTGAATTAAAATTCCTACTTTTTCTTCCTTTTACAAGATTAAGCAAGACCATCACTGAAGGGGTTATGTATAGTTGTTTTTTAAATATTCAGAGACTGGATGCATGGGTATGGTGGCCCATAGCAGAGGTTCTCACTCTTAATTGCCTTCTAGAGGGCTCTGCTCATTTCTCTTGGTGAATGTAGACAAGGGACCTGTTACATGTTGCACTCAAGGAACACAGCAGCCCCGTGTCACCACGTGGAAGAGGAGCACCACACTGAGAACTTGACAGCTGATAGGTGTGGGGAATTGACAGCCATGGAGTGTTGAAGGGTGGAGAAATCTGGGTGAATTCAGTGCTCCCCTGAAAGAAATGTGTAGCCTACTTGGGGAAATAAAACTAAATAATACAAATTGCATTGCTACTTGAGACATTGAAAGATGAGGTTGAAATAAATAAATAAGTGAAGGCCAGCCCTGTGGTCTCATGGTTAAGGGAGCCAGATTCCACATGGCTGACCAGGGTTTGAATCCAGGACCCAGCAGCTTGAAAACACACCAGAAGTGTGTATATGTGTGTTTGAAACCCTGGCAGAATGGAAAAATGGAAGAGAAGGAATTGCAGTGTGGCCTTGCCCCCTTGGGGGAGTATGTTTTCTCTCTCTCCCTCCCTCTCTGCCTCTCTCTGCTGAGCACACATACCCTCTGGCAATAAATAAATTAATAAATGGTGGCAAGGAAGTGAGACTGGAGAGGCCCAGAGGAGGGCACAATTGAGGTGCGCTCCCAAAGACAGAAAGAGATTGACTTGAAAACTAGTAATGGAGTAAGGATTTCCTTTAGCCTTTGGTGTTTCAGTGGTTCCACCCTCCATGACGTCTGAAAGTATTCGTGAGGGTTCAAAAATGAGGCAAGTCCTCTTAGCTGCAATATGGCGTGGAACTGTTCTGGTGACCCTCCCCTGGGGTTCCTCTCCAGCATTGTCCTCAGTATCACCCCAACCAATGATGACATGGTCTTCTGAATTGGGAACTACTTCAAATAAAATGACTGCCTTGTATATGATGAATTTAATTATTTTCTAATGAATTTTATCCAACTGCTCTTCCGAGTACATATTGCAATATGGCAGTGCTGGACTATTTTCGATCATAAGAAAATAAATTAATTTAGGATATTTTAATCACATTAAAACAATATTAAAACTCTGGCATGCTTTTTGTTAGCTCCTTTGCTGGAGTACATGGCGCCATCTCCACGACAGCCCTGCTGGGAAATGCGCTGTCGCTCTCTCCCGACGCCCCGTGCACCACACTCGTGGGATTGTTGGCTGTCAATATTATTGTATGTACAAGTGGAAGGGGGAAGCAGCCCCTCGGCAGCACACCCTCCAGAGAGTCGGAGGATGTCATCCACGTCTCGGTAGGGACACGATACTACATCTGCTCTCTGGTCTGTGACACCTCCCTGTCTTCTTTGGCTCTGTCCCTGGACAGTGATGCCTGTCATCGTTATGTGAGGCACAACAGAAAGTCTGGTTCACCCTTGACATGGTATAACGTGCAGGCCACCGAGTCCGTGTCGTTAGATGCCTGTGTACTTGCAGCCTTGTCCTGATGTCTCTGGTCCAGACGGGAATAGTTCAGACTGTGGAAATTACAGAGGAGATTGGAGGGACAGGCATGCAGCAGGACTGGACACAGAGACTCCCTTTGTATGCTTCCTACAGTTCACCTACTCCTCAAAGCCTCCTTCGCTCGAAGTGCATTTCCAGCTAGTCTGAGGCTGGTCCTTTTGCAGTCACAGTGGAAGGAGCCAACAGGGTAAATATTTCAACCACATAGGTGGTGGCAATGCTGGTGCTAAAAATGCAGAACGAATATAGTCAAGGGATCAGCAGGTGGTGTGGTGGTTAAGGCACTGGACTCCCACATGGCTGACCACAGTTTGAATCCAAGACCTGGTGGCTTGAAAATCTCACTGGATGCATGTGCTCCTATGCCCAAAATCTCAGGAGGAGTTTGGAGAAGAGATTGCAGCTTGGCCATCTTTCCTGGGGGTGGAGGTTGGGGGGTGATTTCTTACTTTTCTTCTCATTATCTCTTCCCAGCCAGTGCATGTGCCCTGTGGCAAAAACCTAAAAAAAAAAAAAAAGAAGATACTCAAGAAAACACGTTCCTAAAGTCTCCCTGTGGCTCTTTGCAGGCAAGACCCCTAAGTCCAGGATGCGTTAGAACATAGAAAGCTTGCAGAATGAGCTAGTGCTTAGGTCTGGTGGAAACTGGGTTCTAGCTGGTCTGTGACATACGTGAGTCCCACAGCCTCTTCTCTGTGTACGGACTGTGAGAAGACGGTCCACCTCAGAGTTGTTCACTCTGTGAGATTTCAGAGTCTAAAGGCAATGAGGTTCCAGGGAGGTCACTGAGGAGGAAGCCATGCCAGGAGGAGGCAAAGAACAGACCCTCTGCTAAAGCCACCACTGCCATGCTTCTGTGGGTCTCTCTGCTGGTCTTCTTTCTCATTCACTGACTCCTCCTCCTTGAGCTTTTTTTTTTTTTAAAATTTTTTTTCCTGACTCTTCCTTCCCTCCTTACCCTCCTGGTTTTCCACAGGGTGCAGTCCTGCTTCCCCTTCTCTCTACACTGTCTTCCTGGGAGAGCTCACCCCTCCTTGTAGATTTATTCCCGCTCTTCTGCTGACGACTCTCAAGCATGAGCTTTTGGTCCCTTCTTACCTCCAGAATTTCTCCTCTAAAACTGACTTCTCTGGGACCAACTGGTAGCATAGTAGTTAAGGCTCTGGACTTCTACAGGGTCAACCACAGTTCGAATCCCAGACCCGGCAGCTTGAAACATGCCAGGCATGTATGTGTAGGCGCCCAAAATCCTGAGAGGAGAATAGTGAGAGGATTGTGGAGTGGTCATGCCCTGGGAGGTGTTTTATCTCTTTCTGTCTCTCTCTGTCTCTCCAGTGAGTGCACATGCCCTATAACAAAACAAATACAAAACAACGGACTTCTCCACTGGAGTATCTCACGGCGTCAAAGATAGCAGTCATCCTTGGTTTCCTCTTTCCCTCAGTGTCCCCCTCCAGCCCACCAAAAAGATCTGTTAATTCTGTCTCAGAATGAAATCTGGAGTTTCCCTTTTCTTCTGTCTTGGCCTGCAGGTGGGAGTGATCATTCTCTCTTACCTGGACAATTCTTAACTGATCTACCAGACTTAGTCCAAACCTTTTTTTTTTTTTTTTGGAGAGGTTTTTGCTATAGGGCGTGTGTGTTTGCAAGACAGAGAGAGACAGAGAGACAGAAAGTGAGAAATCACCCCCCAGGGGGAATGGCCAAGCTGCAATCCCTTCTCCTCCATTCTCTTCTCGGGATCTTGGGCACGCACGCACACGCGCCCGGCGTGAGTTTAAGCCACCGGGTCCGGGACTCGAACTGCGGTCAACTATGTGGGAGACCAGTGACATAGCCATTACGCTAACTGCTGGTCCCCCAGTCCAAACCTTTTTATACCCCTGAGCAAGTATGAGTTTTTAAAGACATACTTGAGATCTCATATAAGAGCTTTCTGTAAAGTTCATGGGAAATGAATATTATGAAAAAAAACTATGCATGGATTTCAAAGTTTTTTTGAACCAAAATAAACTCATACTTGGAGTCCATTTTCCCATGAACTTTTAGGTCCCCTAATATACATTTTTCTTTTTAATACTCTTCCATGTCCTTCCATTTTCTTTGTCCCCCCCCCCATTTGTAATAATAGAGCATACATGTGCATGAGAAAGAGGGAGAGAAGAGTGAGAGAGAAGAGAGAGAGAGAGAGGGGTGCACCCTCCACAGAGTCTGGCCATGCCATGATCCCCATCCCCAGTCCGCCAGCCTTTGGACCTGGGGGACTCCTGTGTGTGCCTGGCATGTTTTAGGCTGAAGACGCCGGAACTTCAACCGTGGCTGCCATGCAGCTGCTCTTGAGCCAAGCATCACCTCTGTGTCACAGAAGCAGCCCCCATTTCCTTTTGACTGAAACTCAAACTTCCTTTGGCTACAGAGCATGCAATGAATAGGTCCCTGCCCGACTTCCAGCCTCATCGCGCATGCTCTGTTCCAGCCACACGGATCTTCTCTCTGATCTTTGAAACATGCCCAGCTCTTTGATGATACCTGAGGGTCTTTGATATGCAGTTGTTATAGCCTATGAATGACAGCCTCTTCCTCCATTTGAGCATGCACAGGTGCACGGGCATGCACACACGTGACTTTCAAAACCATTGTTCTCTCTTTTTTTTTTTTTTTTTCTTTAGGTTTTTTGCTACCTGGTGTGTATGTTTGCCAGAGAGAGAGACAGTGAGAGGGAAGTGAGCAATCACTCCCAAGGAGCATGGTCAAACCACAATCCTTTCTCCTCCACTCTCCTCCTGGGATTTTGGGCACATACGCCCATGCGTCCGGTATGATTTTCAAGCCACTAGGTCCAGGACTGGAACCATAGTCGGCAATGTGGGAGTCCAGCATCTTAACTACCACGCTACCACCTGGTTTCCTTATTCTCATTCTTTAAGCCTCACGTGAGCTATCATGTTCTCAAAGAGGCCATTTCTCACAAGCCACTTAAAAATGGCTCTCACTGAGTTGTCGGAAAAGCCGTAATAAATTTTTCTGTACAAAAATGTGTCATGACTTTTCTCACGACCCAGTATTATTCTCTTTCTCAGTTCTTTACTTACATCTTAACAGTTATTAAAACTGTAGGGGCCAGCAGATGGCATGGTAGTTAAGTCACTAGACTCCCACATGGGCGACCAAGGTTCCATTCCTGGATCCAGTGGTTTGAAACTCACGCCAGGCATGTGTGTGTGCATGGCCAAGATCCAGAGAAGAGAGAGAGGAGACTGGAGGAGAAGACTGTGGCGTGGCCATCTCCGTCTGGGGGTGATTTTCTTACTTGCCTTCTCATTGTTTCTGTCTTTCTCTCTCCAGGGAGTGTATGCACCCTAAGTCAAAAACTCTAAAAAACAAACCAAAAAAGCTGTATGTATTTAACTTCTTATTTTATTATTATTTTTTTTTGTCTGACTCTCCCACCACACTAAACACTTCCAGCAGTCAGAGACCCTATCAGTCTTGTCTGTCCCTTAGTCACCTCTGGGAAGCACAGTGCCACCAAAGAGATTTAGCGTGACTAGGGACTATATAGAAAGGTAAAATGTGTTCAACATTGAGACTGTGTGGTAAGTACTAAAGTAAACGTTAGTTTTCCCTTCTGTTTAGAAGAGGTTTCTCGGGAACCAGCAGTTAGCGTAATGGCTATGTCGCTGGATTCCCACGTAGTCGACCGTGGTTCGCGTCCCGGACCCGGTGACTTAAAACTCACGCCGGGCGCGTGTACGTGTGTACCCAAGATCCTGAGAGGAGAATGGAGGAGAAGGGATTGCGGCGTGGCCATCCCCCCTGGGGGGTGATTTCTCGCTTTCTGTCTCTATGTCTCTCTCTGTCTGTCTGGCGAGCGCACGCACCCTATAGCAAAAAATCTCTCCAATAAATAAATAAATAAATAAATAAATAAATAAATAAATAGAAGAGGTTTCTCACGTCTAGATAGTTAGTTGTCTCACTGGTGTTCCTGTTAGGGACTCTGAAGCCTTGATGCCAGGCGATCTGGCTTTACCATTTGAATGAATATTTTTCAGAGATTCTTTATAACTGACGAGCTCCTCTGAGCTCTCGGGAAAAGCCAGAGGTGATCTGCAGAATGAACGCTTAGACTCGACTTTCTGCAGAACAGAATCAGCTTCAACCTTTGCTCCGGTCCCGTTTGACAGAGGTGTGCATGTGTGCATGTGAGTGCGTGTGAGCTGTGGTCCCTTCTTATCAGTGATTTACTAAATGCTCCATCCATACTGCCTTTGACAAAACCTCAGAGGCAAATCTAAGGGATTTATTAACAAACAGTAATGACAGACTTTATTATTATTATTATTTATTTCTTTTTTTTTTTGAGGTTTTTGCTATAGGGCATGTGCTCTCACCAGAAAGACAGAGAGAAACAGAAAGTGAGAAATTACCCCCCACCCCCCACCCCAGGGAATGGCCACGCTGCAATCCCTTCTCCTCCAGTCTCCTCTTGGGATCTTGGGACACATGCACACGCACCTGGTGTGAGTTTAAGTCACCAGGTCCAGGACTCGAACGGTGGTCGACTACATGGGAGCCCAGCAACATAGCTATTACGCCAACTGCTGGTTCCATGATAGACTTTTTTTTTTTTTTTTTTTTTTTTAGGAGAGATTTTCGCTATAGGGCGCGTGCGCTCGCCAGACAGACAGAGAGAGACATAGAGACAGAAAGCGAGAAATCACCCCCTGGTGGGATGGTCACGCCACAATCCCTTCTCCTCCATTCTCCTCTCAGGATCTTGGGCACGCACGCACACGCGCCCGGCGTGAGTTTTAAGCCACCGGGTCCGGGACGCGAACTGCGGTCGACTATGTGGGAGTCCAGCGACATAGCCATTACGCTAACTGCTGGTTCCCGCATGATAGACTTTTTAAAAACTTTCTTTCATCTATGAGATAGAGAGAGGTAGAAAAAGAAAGAGAGAAGGAGACAGAGAAAAGCTTCCACAACAAAGTCCTCATGCTGTAATCCATGCTGTCATCTCAGCCGGCAGCCGGCCTGGGTCACGGGTGTGCATACACCTGGTGTGTTCAGGGCAGTCCCAGGACGTGAACAGGGGAACCTTTCCAACAGGGACCGGGTCTATTACTGCTGCGCTACTGTCTGCTCACTCCACTTTTCCATGGCGGTAGCATTGGTTTTTTTTTTTTGTTTGTTTGTTTGTTTATTTCTGGAGATCCACAGATCTGGTTACTTTTGGAGAGAAACCAGACTAAAAGAAGACCTGCCTGGTCTTAGGACTTGAAAGGCCATTAGCATGTAGTCCCAGCACCCACCCTCTTCATACAAAATGACTCCACCTTGGAACGTGCACCTTTCTGAGGGGCATCCTTTGATAGTTTTCCCTAAAAGCTGTCATAAAGAAGAGCATTTTCTAAACTTCAGTGCAGCAATGTTGACAGCCCTGTTCACATGAATCTCTCTCCCTCTTGTCCTCTCCCTGGTGGCGTGATAGTAAAACTGTATGTATTATCTCACCCTGAGGACTCTGCTGTTAAAATACATAACTGAAGAACATTGACTTCAGCTCCGAAAATAAATATATAACTGATAAACGAATAAATATCTATCACCATTCGATGTCACCATTTCCCAAAGATATCTGAAGAGCACTTAATTGTTACTGAGTAATCAATTATTCAATTAACCTTCTTCTCATTGAATATATATTTGATACAACTTTTTGAAGCTTCAGCTTTAAAAGGTTCCTATCGATTGAAAGTTTCAAGGCCATATGGCTTGAGTATTGGATTTGTGCCGTCATGATTGACAGCAGAGGTTGGTAATCACATGCAAATATTTCAGATGGTGTGATTTTCAGCGATGAGGCCACGAGGCCGATGTTCATTTGTAGATAAATATGTTTATATGCACGTGTGTACATAACGCATACAGAAAATCTCTACCTCATACATGTATTCTCACAGCCTTGTGCATACACACACATGCACCTGCCTCATTTCGTGCAAACATTGACCAAATACAGGCCCCACTCCAGACGGGAGCCCAGTGTTCCGAAGAGTAACTGCATCCTCTCCGAGGCCCCGGGATGATTTGGTGATGCGAATTTTGGAAGTCTTCTATATAAACAAGATAAGAGACCAGCAATGCACTGAAATTCAAACATTAAATTGTATGAGGGTTGGACTTGCACGTTGAGAAAATGATTTCAATTCAAAGGAACTCTTGTCTGCTTTGTTTTGTTCGGTTTTACTTTTCTAGAATCTTCTTAAGCAAACTTCGGGTTGATAAGAGATTCCATTGACTGCCTGTCTTAATTTAATCTTTCTCCTTGATGATAGATTTTTGTGTGAGTGTGTGGAATCGAATAGTGGTCGTATTGTTGTGTGGCAGAAGTTAGCAGAAGCAAAACTGTTCTAGAAGCCTCTGTGGTGTCTCGCTCAAGCAAAGGATAAAGCTGTTGTAATGGGTTCATAGTCATCCCTGGAAAGATGTTAGTCTTGTAAACACTGGAACAAATGGTTCAAGCACTCGGGAGGCCAAATATGTATGAAATAGAGTTTTTTTTTTTTTTTTTTTTTTTTTTGTTTGTTTGTTCGTTTGTTTTTGTAAAAAGTGCATTCTGTTTTATGCAGCAATTCTACTTCTAGAAATTTACCCAAAGAAAATGAACTGAACTATGGAGGAAAAAACTTCTGTCTAAGGGTATTAATTGTTATCACATCCTTTAAAATGGGAGAAACTTAGAAAACCACCCATATATCCAAGAATAGGGATAAAGTTAAATTAGGTGCTTCCACATGAAAGAACTCCATGTAGCCATAAAATTATATTGCAGAGGAATAATTAATGACATGGAGAAATATTGACAGTACCTATAACATTTAGTGAAAAGCTGTATTTGAAGCATAAATTTTGTCAGAACATATTAGATAATTATGCATAGAAAAAAAAAAAAAAGATGCGGTGAATTTATATTTAGAATGCCCAGGGGGTCACTGCTAGGTATGGAGATGGTTCTTCATTCGTTGCCATTTTCTTTATTTAGTAATCTTTTATACACATATATTTATAAGTTGTTCCTTTTCCTTTTTATTTTTTTATTTTGTAAAGAGGTGTTTGCCTTAGGGTGTGTGCACTCACCAGAGAGACAGAAATGGTGAGAGAGAAAGTGAGAAATCAGCCCCCAGAGGGGAAGGCCATGCTGCAAATCCATTCTCCTCCTGGGATCTTGGGCACCCACACAGGCACACACGTGCACACATACACCCGGCATGAATTTCAAGTCACTGGGCCTGGGACTCAAACCACAACGGGCCATGTGGGAGTTGAGCAACGTAGCTGCTACGCCATCTGCTGGTCCCAGCAAATCTTCGTATGTTTTAATAAGCAACGCCCAAAGAGTTTACAATTTGCATAATCGAATAGCTCAGAGCTTAAGTTATTTGATGCACCAACCTTTCCTGAACAGGGTTTGTGATTGGGAAGTGCGTCCTGACCCTGTCTCCTATCCCAGTTCCCGCCTCAGCTTTTCTGCCCTCCCTCTCACTCCCAGGGTGGCTCCAGCAGCCTGAGCTGTGGGTGCTGGGATGGGCCCCCCAGAATCGAGTCCTAATCAAGATATTAGCAAAGAGTTTCCCGAAAAATGCCATAAACAGGCTGGGTTTGACCTCCTTAATGCAGGAGCACTTTAGTAATCGGCGCCTAATGATTTTTTACATTAAGCCCCAGCTTGTGTTGGGCCCTTGTGAGGAGCAGTAATTTAAGAACAGTCATTTTGCACATTCCGATCCCATTATGTTACATTGTTACTGAATAAAGACTGGTATTATGTTGCTCCCATAAAGGGCAGAAGTGGCCTGAATTTTATCTGCTGAACGAATCAATCTGGATTATGTCAGCTGAAAAGAATTGTGGACTACAGTTTCTCCCGCAGATGGGGGGATAGTTTTTTTTTTTTTTTTTTTTTTTTTTTTTTTAAATGTATCTGTTAGTTCTGAATATAGGAGCTAAGATAATACCTTGCAGGGACTGAAAAGTAGTTTTCCCCCCTTATTTTTCAATGAAGAGCGCACCAATTATCATTTCAACATAACGTATTAGGAGATCAATTGGGAGCTGAAAGCCATTTCCCCATGTTAATACTGTGTTGTATTTAAGCCGCCCTGACGGCTCAGGCTCATAGGGGCTGTGGGAAAAAGACTGAACAAATAATGAGGAAAGGGCTTAGAAAAAAGAGGAGGGTGGGGCTTGGCAAGGGATGTGAACTATTCATCAACAACTCAACAAGGATGATGGAAATAATAAGTCCTCCTTAAAGAAAAAGGGGAACTTTTTTTTTTCCTCCACTTTTTAAGAAATAGTTTCCCTTTGGTGGGGGGTGGGGGGGGGGGAGAAAAACACATTTAACCCTAACTTGGTCCTGCTTCTCCAAAAGCTGATTTTCAACTTCCTGAAATCAGCCAATGCCTCCCTTTGAAATGGATAGTGCCCGTTTAAACGGTGTGCATTCTTTAGCAATCAGTTTAAGAAAACAGTGTCTAATTTCCTGTCTCCTTCGTGCAAATTTCTTAGCATGTGGTAGTGTCATTTAATATCGAAGTACAGTAAGGCTCTGCTTTAACTTAGGGAAACGCCGACAGATCCCCTGAGCGAAATAATTTGTGTGATCTTTGAACTGACCATGAATAGAACCAAGCTCTCCCTATGTGCTTTTCTTTACATGGTAGAGAAAAACCTTTGAAACTGGAAACTCTTCCAGATAGGGGATAGGTATCCAGTCAGTTGCTTAAAATAATATAACTCTGTGGCATTTTATAAGTTTCCCCACACTCCTCCTGCCACCATTATCCAACCCCTTCCAAATATTTACCTTAGAAATGAATAGGCTTTTCTAATATTATTGTGTTCAGAGTTGCTAAATTTCCATTCAGCAGACCTAATTCCGCCATCTGTAAAGTTCTCGATTTTATAATACTTATAAGCTGTTTCTAATCTATTTTTACTGCCTTGTTCTGTCCTGAAATGTCAAAGAGTGCAGAATAGGTCTTGGAATTAACATGACAGTTAAGAAACTTGGCAAGGTTTTACAGCAGATTGTGACATTAACAAAATACAAAAGAGAATGGTGAAATTAACATTAATGTACGCTTGCAGACACTATAAAAATCTATGTGTCCATGATCAAGGAATTAAAAAATAGGCATGTTTTTAGGATGATGCTATTAAAGACAGATCTTTACTATGAAAAGAAATTTCCATATGAAAAGCAACTTACTAAAAGTAATGCCGTAATCCCCTCTCTGGAACGAACAACAGGTTTACGGTCTCGGGTCAAGAAGGCATATGGCTGTCTCTGGCTGCCAATTTTTTTTCTAGGCTTCTTTAATCTGTGATAAAACTGCTTTGAAAGCATTAATAGCATTTTTTCACAGCTGTGAAGGAGATCATATGATAGATGTACCTAGAAGGGAGATTATTTGTTTAGATTCACAGATTGAAAAAATAAATCACTTAAGGCTCACTTTTAATTTCATCCTGGGAAGGACTCGGCTGGTATTATCTGGAGGAATTCCTGCTGAGTCGCTTCTCTCTCCCTCTCTTTCTGTCTGTGCAGCTGCCAGAATCGGCCTGTCCTGTCCTAGTTGTTCTATGGCGATTGTAGTTGTGTAAACCATAATGACCCTGACCTTGGGCTGATGGACTGTTTGAGGAACCTGGAGTCTTGGCATTGGCATCACGCCAGGCTGCTGGTACAGAGCTGACTGGAGCTTGGTGGCCTGTGGAGGCCCCAAGGAACTGTCACCCTGATCCGGTCCCTGGAGTCTACTCTGGCCCTCTGGGTGATCTCAGGCCACTTACTTAACCTCTCTGAGTCTCAGATTCCTTACCCCCCCAAATGGAGGAAAGGAAAATACCTGCCTCCGTGGGTGGCTGTCTTAGAAGCGCTTATATACACGTCTGTAAAGTCCCTGGCACGTAGTAACTGTGATTGACACAGTTGTTTTGATTTGTTTTTGTTTTTCATTGGAAAGTGGTAAGACTCAGGGAGGGTGGGGCTGGGGGGAGAGAAAAATTCTGGCCTTTGAACACCCTCTGCTCCCTGCGGAGTCAGAGCAGCTGGCATCAAAGAGCCTTCCTGCTATAAAGACGTCTGATCCTGCGTGCACTCTGGACACCTCCCGGCTGGGAGTGCTCAGTGCTGAGGCCCGGGCTGTGGGCCCAGTTCTTAGGCTTGGCAGCTTTTCACCTAAGGACCCTGGGTCTCTGTTTATCTACCTGTAAATAGGGCACAACAGTGCCTCCTAGAGGTTTGATGAGAGTAACACGGGTCCATCGATAGGAAACTTTTTGGGTCAGAAAAAAAACACCTGATAGAAACAATAAGAGAACACTGAAAGAGTGATAAGCAGTGATGCGTTTTTCTAGGTCTTGGGGGGCTCTTCGCTGTCACTCCAAGCACAGTGTGAGACGGGGCCCAGCAAAGGGAACTCAGCTCAGATCAGTGGTGAGTTACCTGGCCCTGGGAGCCGAGGAGGGCTTGCCTGGGCTTGGCGTGCTGCAGGGGTACCGGGCTTGCTGGGGAGGGGGGCTTTCGTGGAAGTGGTTCCTGAAGGTCCTGGCTGTTCAAAGGCCCAGGAAGGAATGACACTGGGTCAATCTGCTTCAGAATCATCTGGTGACTTGTTCTGCTGAAACGCATCCTTTCTGAGTCCCTGCCCAATCAAGGAATCGAGTCAGGTTTTCCTCTGAATGGACGAAACCCTCCTGCAATAACATGGTGCACGAGCAGCTGCAGTGGCCTGCAGAAACTTGGGGCCCGGGTCACTGAGGGCTCTGACAGCAGGCACATTCACGTGGGGTCATTGAGCTGAGGGAAAAGGAGGGGTTGCTGGCCGGAGACCGAGGGTGCCTGCCCACAGACAGCCAAGACAGGCCAGGGCATGCATGCACACTGGCTCCCACTCTGCTGTCTCCTGGGAGGTGCCTGCCCAGGCCCAGCCCCTCCCAGCAGCAGGTGCAGGCCTGCCTCACCCTGCACCCGTATCACTTAGGGTGCCTCGAGTCTTCTCATCCTTGATGCCCCAGCTGGCTCATGCCCTTGTTTGGGGTTTCTTCCCCATCAGTGACTGGTTAGGCTGCACATGTCCCGTCCCGTCCTTCCTCCTTCTCTCCTCCCTCCTGTTGCCTCTCTTGGGGATGCCAGCAGGCGCGGGCTGCCTTTACCACCTTTGTCCAGTAGATGGCAGCGTCTGCACACCAATTGGACCCGCATTTCTTTTTTTTTTTCTTTCTTTCTTTTTTTTTTTTTTTTGGCGAGGTTTTTGCTATAGGGTGCGTGCGCTCTCCAGAAAGACAGAGACAAAAAGCGAGAAATCACCCCCCAGGGGGGATGGCCACGCCACAATCCCTTCTCCTCCATTCTCCTCTCCGGAACTTGGGCACACACACACATGCGCCTGGCGTGAGTTTAAGCCACCAGGTCCGGGACCTGAACCGCGGTGGACTACATGGGAGTCCAGTGACATAGCCATTACGCCATCTTCTGGTCCCTTACATTTCTAAATATTTAGCTAAAGCTAAAATCCAACTGACTCTGTCGGTTTGAGTACTGGGCATTTGAATCTTAGAGTAGGGTGTTCTCTAGGAATACTCCTGCGTCCTAAAAGTAGCAAAACCCCCAGAAGCTCATGCCTAGGGTGAGGGAGGAGCCAGACATCCTAGTGTAATTTCTCCTGGCTCCGAGCTGGGGCTCTAGGACACATTTTAATTGCTCCATTTGTTTAAAATGAAAAGATTTGTCCACATTTACATTTGGGATATTTGCCCATGTTTTTATCATATAAAAGAAATCCAGGCTATTTTACAGAGCATGTCAGGAAGTTTCTGGAAAAGTGAGAACTTCTAGCACCAGAGTCACATCTCCTGGGCCACAGTGGCAGGAACTGAGCCCTGGCCCTCTGGGATCAGCTGAGGTGCTCTCAGTCCACTTTGGTGTGTCCTTCTGTGCCACCCACTTGTCCTAAGAATGCAGTCTGTCCTGTGAGTTAGGGACCTCTGGTAAAACTGACCTCATGGGGCCAGCACATGGCATGGTGGTGAGGGTGCTGGACTCCCACATGGTTCGAGTCCTAGACCTGGTGGCTTGAACATCACAATGAGCACATGGGTGTGCATGCCCAAAATCCCAGGAAGAGAATGGAAGAGAAGGGACTGTGGTGTGTCCATCTCCCCCCAGGAGATAGATGATTTCTCACTTTTCTTTTACTGTCGTTTCTCTCTGGCAAAGGCCCGTGCCCTATGTAAAAACAAAACAAAACAAAGCAACCAACCTCATTAGCATCTCACAATATCAGAACAGTAATTGGCTTTTTATTTGGCACAAGCTTGTGTGTTTCAGGCCTGCCCAGCATTGTGCACTTCCTCCGTATTCATTCATTTACACAATTGGACAAGCATATTTATCCCCAGTTTAGAGAAGGAACACTGAGGCTCAGGGGAGTTATCGCCTGCCCCAGTGACAAACAGAGCAGGGGTGACGTGTGCACAGGCCCAGGTGAGTGGAAAGTCTGGCTTATTGCACTGCCAAGCCTTTGGGGTCGAGAGAGGCAGCCGGGCTTGGAGAGGCCAGCCCCCACACTGGAGGCCTTCCACCCATGTTTCCAGATGTTCATGGCCAGCCAGGAGACCTTGCCCAGGCCGAAGCTGCCCGCGAGGATGAGGTGGTGGTTAGAGACAGCATGATGACAAAGAGGCCCCGAAGACTTGCACCAAGGTTAACTGAAGTAACCGACAGAGACCTGATGAAACATGTCAGAAGCCTGGCTTTTAGCTAGAGGAATTTTTCAGTATGGTTAGCTTCTTTAAAAAAAAATTGCCAGAGGGTGTGTGCATTCACTAGAGAGAAATAGAGAGACAGAGGAGAGGGAGAAAGCATACCCCAGCCCCATGGGGTATAGTCACACTTATCTCTTCTTGATTTCTCCATTTTGTCAGGATTTGGGGCATGCATACACACTTCACACTTCTTTTTTTTTTTTTTTTTTTCTTTGTAAGCTGCTGGGGCTGGGATTTGAACCTTGGTTGGCCACGTGAGATCCAGCTCCCTTTACCACTAGGTTACAAGCTGACCTTACCTTTTTTTCTTTTTTTACGATAATAAGAAAGGAGGTAATCCCACATCTTTAGATTCCCAGAGGAAATAAACACCTGCCTGCTCAGAAAGCCTGGTGCATATCAGGTAGTCATGCTATGAGCTGAGATGCCTGGATAGGTAGATAGGTAGGTAGGTCAGGCATGGAGTGGTGGTCGAGCACCTAGCAACCTGGTAACGGTGGCAGTGACAGCAGGAGACAGCGCAGAGCACTAGTGCACAGGCCGTGAACCTCAGCCCGTGAGGTCTGAATGATCCGTAGCCGCATTTCCCGCGCAGGCTCTGAGAGGTTTAGTCACTTGTCGAAGGTCGCACAGCTGGTAGTCAGTAGAAGCTGATTTGAAACCAAGTCCACGGGGCAGCATCATTTCAAGGCATTTCATTTAAATAGGCATGTAATTTGCCTCTCAAATGACTGCGGTGCTCTTTAGAAGTGCTAACTGCCCCAAGCTAGTTGGGTTTTTCTTGGATATTAAATGCAATATTAGAAAAAAAATGAATGTTTTAGTTCATGGTAATGGTCTCGGCCACGTTTTTCTCTCCCCAGGAAGGATGTTTCTGCAAAGTGATAGCGTTTGCCCTGGAGACTCTCCCTCACAGGTGGCTGAGTCCCTCTGGAGTGGGGGTTCCTGACCTCGACTCCAGTGACTCTCCTGGGGTGGGGGATAAAGAGTGGTGTGGGGGTGACTCCTTTTGCTTCCTGGGACAGTTCCTACTGGCTAATCAGGGGGGTCCTTTCTAGAGTTTTCTCCCCCACCTGCTGCATTTTCCTGGCCAGGACAAGCTGTAGGTGCTTCTTGGTGTGTCTGAGTATGTGGGGGGGCCCATGGGAGACTCTGGGTCCGGGTCAGGGGTTCTACAGCCTCCAAGGGCTCAAAGGACAGCCAGGTACCAGTTAAGAGTGGCCGATCTGGGGCCAGCAGATGGTGTAGCAGTTATGTCACTGGACTCTCATGTGGCTGATCATGGTTCGAGTCCTAGACCTGGTGTCTTGAAATTTATGCTGGGCGCATGTGTGTGTATGCTCAAGATTCTGGGAGGAACATGGAGGAGAAGGGATTGCATCATGGTCATTCCCTCGGTGGGAGGGGAGGGTGATTTCTCTCTTTCCCTCTCACATCTCTGTCTCTCTCCTTCTAGCAAATGCATGCACCCTAAGGCAAAAACCTCTAAAAAAAAAAAAGAAAAAAGAAAAAACTGTGGCCCATTTGGAAAAATCATATTGTACACTGTAAAGCTATACAGTGATAATAAATAATAAATATAAAAAACAACAAGAGGGCCTGTACCGGGATCCAAACATCGGTTACCGCACCCAGCTTTCACAGCTTTGAGAAACACACTATTCACATCTTATTTTGCAGCCTGGAAGGAAGGCCCGTGAATAAAGGTTCTGTAACTCGTCCAGGGCCAAACAGGGAGTAAGTAGTAGAGCCACGTTGAACCCCAAACGGAGGATTCCCAAAGCCCATTCTTGCAACCATTATATATATTAAAAAAAATTAAAATAAGTGGCCCACCTAAGTAGATTACTTTCCGGTTGGCCTCTGTCAGTGATAGGGAGTCTCGTGGGCCACCTCCACCTCTGGTGGTGGTTGGTGGCTGCTCAGGCTCTGGGTCTGTTCCTCTAGAAAGCAAGTCCCGGCTGCCATACTCTCCTCTGGGCCCTGTGAAGGGGGAGGAGGGGTGTCCAGCTCCTACCTGTGGGGAAATTCCTTGGTGGATGTTATTAAGGCAGCAGGTCCCTGATTCCACCTTCTCCAACCAGCTCAGCTTCCCGAAGACCAAGCCTCGCGGGCACAAGTGCAAAATATCTGGGGAGTTTCCAGTTAATTAGGAAAAGGCTTCCATACCCCAAAGGTCCAGAAGAAGAAGCCAGACGTTCACAGGGGCCAGTCCCTGAGGAGCAGGACCTGCTGGCCCAGCTCTGGGGTGTGGATGGGGTCTGCCTAGGCCCTGGGACCTCATTCCAAGGTGGTCTATTGCCCTGCAATTCCCCAGAGGCAGGCCCACAGGCTTCATGGAGCCAGGCTAGGCCCTTCCTGGGGGCAGCTTCCAGAGCCATGCTCTGGTCTCACATGAGTTGTGGGCGGCAGCTGAGCATCCATCTATTTTTGGAGAGGAAAACACTAGTGGCCTGTGTGAAATGCCTCTCGTCAGGTCAGGCTCCTCAATTTCTATTCCTCACCTGTTCCATCAAACGGGGCATCTGGCAGGCTAAGCTGTGCAGCTGGGGCTGCCCCTGTCTCCGACACTCCCTTCAGGGGGCTGCCTGGCCATGGTCAGCTTCCCTGGGGATGCAGCTTCATTGTCCAGCCTGACTGAAGGAAAAAGAGGAAGGCCCCTGGAGAGTCTGGGCGGCTGGGTCACTTCTCAGGCAGGCCTGTCTTCAGCACCAGGAGAACCAACCCTCCCAGTGCAGGGACCATCCTGATTCTGGGAATATGGAGATGACCACAAGAGGGCGCCTGATACCCGCAGAAGGACTGGGCTCTGCTTTCCATCCAACCTCACCGATTTCCCTGGGAGGGGCTGAGTGGGGTAGGTGGGCTGACCAGGCCGGTATCCGAGTTTGCCATGACAGGTATTGGGTAGTTGCCTGGAGGTAATGCATGTTATTACTCCGGGGAAAAGAAGAAGCGCTCAGGTTAACCACTTTGTCCACTGAGACAATGTGCATTTACGGAGCGTGGCTGTGCCCAGGGCTGGGGGTACAATGCAGGCGAGACCAAGCTGTCCCTTCTCCTCACAGGACGGGGAGAACAAAGAGTCACAGGGACCTGCGGGTCCATACTGGATCTGCCTTCCCCAAACCAGCCATCCTCCTTTCTGCTCATCTCGCCCAAGTGGGAAGGGCTGTCCTCAGACTCAGGGGTGCTTCCGCCTGGGGGCTGGCATGGATGCTGTGGTCCCTGCAGTTAGAAGCTACCACACGGGGTAGCCTTCTGGCTCTGGGTCCTTCCTAGGCCGCTCAGAATGGTGCGAGGAGGTGTAGGAGGGAGGTTTAGTACATACTCTGGGATGGGGTGCCTGGGTTCAAATCTGGCTTTTACCATCTTAGCCACGTGACCGTAGAAAGCTATGGCCGGCGTGTCTGCCTGTGAAATTGGTACAATTATGATTCTTGCTTGTGCATAGGACAGTCATGAGCATCCCATGAGAAAAGCCACACCAAGAGGGCTCTTAGTGCGATGCTTGGCGTGCAGTAAACACTTCCTAAATAAACATTGGTCATTATCGCTGTCCTTGCTATGCTCGTCTAGGCTCTGCCGGGCACGAGACCGAGATTCTGGGGAGACAGGTACCAGCTCGTGGATTGTTCCCTGTCAGGTCTCAGGGAGAGGCTTTTTTGTTTGTTTGTTCGTTTGTTTTTTTTTAGGTTTTGCTATTGGGTATGTGTACTTGCCAGAAGAAGAATGAGAGAGAGAAAGAGAGAGAGAGAGAGAGAGAGAGAGAGAGAGAGGAAGAGAGAGAGAGAGGAGGGAAGAAAGTGAGAAGTCATCCTTTAGAGGGGATGGCTGCACTGCAACCCCTTTTCCTCTATTCTCTTGGGATTTGGGGCAACCATGAACACGTACCCAGAGTGAATTTCAAGCCTCCAGGCCCAGGACTTGAACTGCACACTCAGCTGTGTGGGATCTAGTGCCTTAACTTCCATGCCACCTGTCAGTTCCTGAGGGAGAGTTTTGCTTGGTATTGTTGGGGGGATAGAGTTTTCAAGACCATTCCTCATGGAAGCAGGTAACAGAGACAAGCCTTCCTTCCCCACAGAGACCTTTCCAGGCCCATCTGTTCCCTGTGTCCCCACAGCGGGTCCTGGGACAAGAATTATCCCTGCCCCACCAACGTGTGAGGGTCTATCTGCCGGGAGTTCTGCCGTACCCCTGCCAGGACGCGGTAGCCCGGGCACGTGGAAGGTGCTGTCTGTCCTGTGGATGGATGAACGAATCCCCATTTCGTGGCCAAGAACATCCGCTCTCTGTCCTCCTCGCCTCCCAGCCCGATCCTGCCTGCCCTCAGGGCCCAGCCTCGGACTTCCCCCACTCACGGTCCCCCTCGTCACTCTCTCATCGACTCGCTGACCCGTTTACTCTGCACAGGTGCATGTCAAGCCCCTGGCAGGCCCTGGTGACATAAGGAGGATGAATCCTTATTCCAGTCAGAGAGGAAATTGCCTAGGGACAAGCAGACAGGTCCCTAGGTGTGTGAGTGGTGTCTGTGAGCTGTGCCCCTGTGACATGTGCTCAGACCTGAGGCGAGGGAAGGGGATCAAAGAAAGTTCCTGAAGGAAGTGGCCAGTCTGCATTCTGGAGGAAACGGCTCAACACTAGTGATGCAGATGGAGCGTTTCCCAGCAGAGGGAGCGACATGGACGACCCCAGGGAAAGAATGGCCCAGCCGGGGAGCGGAAAGGTCTGTCCTGGAGCTGATGCAGAAGCTATGACAGGGCAAGGCAGTGACAAGGGGCAGGGCTGGTGAGAGACAGTGGCCAGGTCACAGAGGCCCTGCGATCCAGAGAGCGGCCTCCTCTAGGTGGGTCTGAGCTTGCAGAGGGACAGAGGGGGACTATCTGGGCAGCAGGAGAAGGCAGGATGGAGGTCCTGAGCACCGAGAGGACCTGGCCTCACTGGAGGCAGCCGTCTTCCTCAGCCACCAGAGGTAGGGAGGAGGTGGGCGGGGCGCAGTGACGTCAGGATGAGTCTAACTCAGGTCGGCCGCGCCTGCGCTGTCTCATGGGGAAGGAACAGTGTAAATACACACGCAGTCGATGTTTGCTGCGGTGAGGAGCAGTCTCCACCCAGCTGGTTCCAATTCCCAAACCCTCAGACCCTGGGATGCTGCCAAGGCTCCATCTCTGTGTGTCCCCGTGTCCTTCCTGCAGTGTCCTGCAGCTAGGAGGAGCCCTGAGAGGGTCTCCAGGCACAAGGCTGGAGGACAGGGCTGCCCATAATCTGCCCGGAAATTCCCTTCTCAGGGCTATGGTCCACAGCTAGGATCCCCAGCGTGTTCATCCACACCCCAGGATCACCCCTGCACCCCAAAGTTACGAGCTAGGCCCCTAGGCCTGCACGTGGGTCCCCTGATTCCCAGTTCAGTGTTTACTTTTCCTACGAGAATATTCTAATCATAGCCAAGTAGATTATAGGGCCAGAAGCACTGAGCCTGGACAGAAGGAGGTGACGACTCTTATTCTGCAACTCTGCTTCTGACAAGTGGCCGCCAGCGGTGCCTTCTCTTCTGGAGGTGTCTGTGTGCTGGGCGAGGCCCGGATGTACTGAGGACGCAGCCCTTGGGCAGTCGCCTCTGAGGTGGCACCCTCCGATGCAGTCTTTCACGTAACGACATGTGTGTGTGAAACAGGTTGGCGAACAGAGTCGGAGGGGTAGCTCAAACTCCCCGGTATAGACTAACCTCTACAGAAAAGTGCATTTTAGGGTTCACACAGCACCCACGGACAAGTCTGAGAGATGCGGTCCGCAGGCATGCTTATTTGTGGACTTCTCTCCACTCCTCGCTCAAGAACCTGGTGATAGGCACGCTGGAGACTGATAGGAAGTCCTGGTTTAAAACCAAGCAAGGGGACCAGCAGTTGGTGTAATGGCTATGTCGCTGGACTCCCACGTAATTGACCACGGTCCGAGTCCCGGACCCGGTGGCTTAAAACTCACGCCAGACGAGTGTCCGTGCATGCCCAAGATCCCGAGAGGAGAATGGAGGAGAAGGGATTGCGGCGTGACCATCCCCCCTGGGGGGGTGATTTCTCGCTTTCTGTCTCTCTGTCTTTCTGGAGAGTGCACGTGCCCTATAGCAAAAACCTCTCAAAAAAAAAAATAATAAAAAACAAAACAAGCAAGCAAGCAAACAAAGAAACAAAAAACCCCAAACCCCTGCTCCCACTTACTGGCTGAGACCTTTATCTTCTGCTTGGATTCTTCCAGAATTTAGCCCTGACACAAGGGCATGGGTGCAGGCAGCGTTCTGGGGGGAAGAGCCCAGGGAGCTCAAGAAGCAGGAATAGGAGACAGGAAGGGAGGGGGTGATGCAGGGGCATTGGGGGACAGATCTCTGCGGTGAGTGATGGGGTCTCTGTCCTGTTAGACACCCTCCAAGGAGCCTCAGGGAGCACGTCTCATGGTGTCCCACGGAGACCCAGCAAAGCCGGGGTGTTTACACCAGCCTCCATCTTCCTCCAGGGTGCTAACTGCCTGGCCCTTCAGCTCACTGAGACCCCATGGCTGGAGAACGGCCTTAACTGGAGACCCCAGAAGCTTTTGCCATCTATGGGAACTGTCTGAGGGGCTGCCCAGGGAATGGGTGGGCTCTCCAGTGCTGTGACCTGTGGGAGTGTGACCTCCCGGAGTCCCAGTTTTCTCATGTGCAAAGTTGATAGGCACATAGAGACTGGTAAGAAGTCCTGGTTTAAAACCAAGCAAGCGGACCAGCAGTTGGCGTAGTGGTTATGTTGCTGGACTCTGGTGAGCGCACGCGCCCTACGGCAAAAACCTCTCCAAAACAAAACAAAACAAGCAAGCAAGCAACCAAAGAAAGTCCTTCTAGGACTTTTTCAGGATGAAATATTCGACATAGATGACCTGTGAGAGGCGCTATAAGAGGTCTTTCGAAAGTTCGTGAAAATGCTTATAACGAAAAACCTAAGCATACTTTCTAATTGTTTGCACCAAAATAAACTCAGATTTTACTCGCCCTTTCCCATGAGCTTGTTGAAGTCCCCTGGTTTAGTGACAGACCTGAGTGGAAGCTGAGCACAGAGCTTAGGAACTCAGAGACAGCGTAGTGTCGCTTTTCTTTCACTACTTCTCTGTCTTACCTTTGTGTGTGTGTGGCTATAGAGCATGTGCTTGCCAGTCAGCCAGAGAGAGACAGAGAGACATAAAATGAGAAATCACCCCCCGGGAGGAATGGCCATGCCACAATCCCGTCTCCTCCGTTCTCTCGGGAGTTTGGACACACATGCACACTCACATGCACCCGGCATGAGTTGAACCGTGGCCGACCACGTGGGAGTCCAGTGCCTTAGCCACTGTACCACCTGCTGGCCCCTCTTTGGTCTTCTTTTAGCCTCATAAGCTGATCTTATCAGTTCATTTTGGAATCTCTGCTCTCCTCTCCCTGGGGAAATTTTGGATATCACACACTGGGGTCTTGGGCCCACCCAATGCATTCTGCCTCTTAGAAGCTGACTCAGATTTGGCTCTTCAGCCTGGTCTCCTTCCCTGGTTTGCCAGAGAGCTGGCCTGTCCCTCCCACACACACACACACCACCACCCCACCACCACCACCACACACACACACACACACACACACACACACACACTGCCACTGTGCTGGCTGCCCGGCCAGGCTAAAGTACAAGTGAGGGTAGAAGAGGACCAGACCGCACAGCCATGGCACCTGTTCCCTCCCGTCTGGCTGAAGCCCCCTGCGCCCCTGGGACTGCCGTCTCCCTGCGTCTGGCCAGCACATCCCAGCTTCACCCCCTGCACGCACAAACACACCTCCTTGATTTCGAGTTCCCGTGTTTATGGCTAAAATATTGCCAGCGACTTTCACGCAGCCCTTTTCTCCTACATTGTCATTTTATGTTAATTGAATGCTCGTGTTAATCTAATAGAGTTTAGATTTATGTTGGGTTCTGTAGCGCGTCATATTGTAATCAATACACATTCCCACGTCTAGATGGACAGATGAGAAAACCCGCTGCATCTCCGCACTTGGGTTCCATCAGCTGTCAATAATTCCTCATTTGAATCCTCCAGACAGTCCGATTTATGGGTGGGAGTATATTGCATTCAGCACAGAAATGAACTTTTGGGGGAAATGATGTGAAAGGTCACATGCCATCTCCAAGAGGCAGATATTGTGCTGAGAGATGAGGCCCCTCTGACAAATATTTATCTGGGAGAGGCAGGGCGGCAGTGGGAGATTTGCTGGGGACCTGGGTGGGGAGGGCAGCTGAGGACACTGCTCCTTAGAGTGAACGGGCACCACTAGGCCACCTCGAAGCAGTGCCAGCGGCTCTGGGCTTTGCTGTTCCATGCACCCGGTGGCCAAGCCACCTGGGGCTGGAGAGGGAGTGGTTGCAGGGTTAGGCAACAGAGGACGCTGTATGTCCAGTGAAAACTCCCCGCCTGGGGAACTGTGCTAGTGTTTCTTTCATAGTGAGTTTTTGGAACCGGAGTTAAGGTGTTTCCAGGCTTGTGTGAGAAACCCCTATGACCTCTAGAAAATGGAAGGGAACCAGCAAAATGTGCATTGTTGTCCAGCTTGGTGGGCAGGCAGCTGGATCTGTGGGGAGCAGCCATAGTACCCTCCTCAGAGTTACTTACCCAGAGGTGAGGCCGCCATGTTGGCCTGGCCAATCTCTGCCCATCCTAGGTGGAGGCCCCCGTCTGGCCATGGCTCTAAGGCACGTCCAGTCCTTGTCCTGCCACTGGCTGAACGCGCCTCTGTAGCCCGGAAGAGAAGTCAATAAAAGCCCCCAGCACAGGGGCTGGTGTTCGCAGTAAGCAGGTTTTGGCACTTAGAGACGAGGGCCACAGAGACAGGGTGGAGAAGGCTCAGACCCGGCAGCCACGGAGAACACACCCGGCTATCTGAGCAGACCACGTGGTATAGGGCAGGGCTCCACTGCTCACCTTCCCCCTAGAAGCCCCGGCAGCTGCTGTGTCTGAAAGGGGCTACTTGACACACAGACCACAGCCCAAAGCTTCATGGGGCTCCGTTTCTGTCCGGCCTTGCATTCTATGGTTCTAGTTCCTGCAGTTCTCTGTCAGACAGTGCCTACTGCTCTTGGGATCCTTTCCTGGCTTTCCTAGGAACTGTCTGTGCCATTAGACGTTGGGTACAGGGACCAGCAGTTAACGTAATGGCTATGTCGCTGGACTCCCATGTAGTCGACCGTGGTTCGAGTCCCGGATCAACCCGGTGGCTTAAACTTACTCTGGGCGTGTGTGCGTGCGTGCCCAAAATCCCAAGAGGAGAACGGAGGAGAAGGGATTGTGGCGTGGCCATCCCCCTGGGGAGTGATTTCTCGCTTTCTGTCTCTCTGTCTCTCTCTGTCTTTCTGGCGAGCACACGCGCCCTATAGCAAAAACCTCTAAAAAAAAAAAAGGCTTTGGGTGCAGTGAGCCCCTCCCACATTTCCACAGAGGTTGGTTTCAGGCTTGGCAACAGCTCACTCTTTTGACTGTGTAGATGGGCATATGAATTTCCCCTGGGTTTGCTGCCCTGAGCATCTGGGTGCACTGAGCCTAGAGTCCCCCCAATCTGATGAACCCCACGCAAGTTTCTGTGATCCTGTGGCCAGTGAAAGCCTGAGAAAGAGGGTGAGGGAGGCTCGAGGCTCGACCAACACTCTCTGCTAGGGATTTCTAGTTTTGCTTTACTTTCAGAGGCAAAGGGAGTGAGGACCCTATTCTGATTTTCTGTGTCTCCTGGCACCCAGAGGAAAGATGAGCTTTTTCCTGACTTTTCAGTCTAGTTCTCCTGCGTGCGGAAGAGGCACGCGGAGGATTGTCGAGATGACAGTCCTTTAAGCTCCCGTTCATGAAATGGGTGTCCACTAGCAAGGGAGGTCTCACACAAAGATACCTTTGCTTTCCATCTCCAAGCACTTTGAGAAATGCCTTACCATTTAAGGTCTTTAGGTGCAGTCTCTTCTGGGTGCTCACAGGAAATGACTTTTTTTTTGCACCTGTCAGGTGCAGCAGGAACATGAGCAAGTCCTAATCCATGCCAATTCAAGGCTGTGTAAATAACGTGGCTTTCACCCTTAAGGCCCATACATGTGCCAGAGAGTCTTTTCATGGACAGCATTATTTGGGAAAGCATCTGTGTTTGCAAAAAATCCATGATAAGCCCATGGTGGTCGGAGATGTGGTTAATAAGTGAAGGTAGCACAAAATATGATTTGAAATCCATTTAATAAAATTATTCATGTAGATTTTAAATCATTTTTACAGTTGATTTAACATTTGTGACTGGTTTATAGATTATGATATAGGATGGTGTTTGCATCTTTGCAATTTTATTCCAATTGAGAAACAGTACAAATATTAATTTTCACTTCAATAATGGAGCCTTTGAGAATGAAACTTGTCTTTTCTCACCACACATGTTATGAAAATGATTTTAATATGATGTTTAATATATTTTTTTGAGGAACTTCTTGCAGGGAAGCCCTTTTAACGAGGACTTCAATGGAAGTCTCTTCTCCAAAGTTTCTTTCATAACGAAGGTAAACAGGTTTTCAGGAGCAGAGCTTGTTCGTGGGAGGAATGACCTGATGTCTTTTCTATCATTGAAAATAAGTTCTGGGGCTGGCTCCATGGCCTGGGGGTTAAGGTAGCCAGATTCTACGTGCCAGATATTGTGGCTCAAGTCCTGGCCCAGGCTGCTTGCAAAGTATGCTGGGTCTGTGAGTGTGCATGCCCCAAATCCTAAAAGAATTGAGAGAGAGAGAGAGAGAGAGAGAGAGAGAGAGAGAGACAGAAGGAGAAAGGATTGTAGCATGAACATTCCCATGGGGGATGTTTTCTCCTTTCCCTCTTTTAATCTCTCTGTCTCTCTCTGGCAAGCACGTGTACCCTCTAAAAAAAAAAAAAAAAAAGAAAAAGAAGGAAAGAAAAGAAAGAAGGGAAAGAGGAAAAAAGAAAAAAGATGTTCTGAAGTTCTTAGAAATCATTTAAGGATTATGATTCCAAATTCAACATTGGTGCACGATCAGTGGGTTTTCTTCTTACTCTGGGACTGGGTCAGGCTGCGTCTATGCAGAAATCAGACAATCGGCCAGTATTTGGGAGCCATTTGAGCTTCCTGGGTGCCGATATCTGCATGGTTATCTCAGTCATCTTGGGATCCCCACTCCTTGGTGTTGTCCTGGTTTAGCAGATGGGTTTCGAACAGCCAGGTGACCAGTGTGCAGGGGAGAAGCTGGCCTCCATGATTTGACGTCTCCAAGGTTCTCTGTTGACCTGTGATGCACCTGCAGAGTGTGTTGTGGGCTGGAGGTCAGGGCACTGGCCACGCACCTCCCTGGCCATGGTTGGCCACATCCTAGCACCTGGCCATCCACACGGGGCCGTAACCCCATGCCTCCTATGGTCTGCGTTGGTGAGGACGTCTTCTGCTCTTCATGAGGGACAGGCTTCCTGGGAACAGGGAAGACTGACGGCACATTGACCTCTTTGGGTCCTGCCTGCCTCTGACCCTTGGAAGCTGCAGACACAGGTCATTGCACTGCTCTGTGAATTATATGTGCTTGTAGGGACTGAGATGAACAACAACTTCCATCATTTGTGGATTTTGTCTTCCCTGGCCCCCAAAAATCTCTCTTAAAAGGCCCCTAACAGGACTAGCAGATGGGGTAATGGTCATATTACTGGATTCCTAACATAGTCAATGGCGGTTCAAGTCCCAGACTCCGCGGCTTAAAACTCACACTGGGTGTGTGTGCATGCATGCCCAAAATCCTGAGAGGAGAATGGAGGAGAAAGGATTGCAGCGTGGCTGTTTCCTTGGGGGGGGGGGGATTTCTCTCTGGCAAGTGTATGCGCCCTATAGCAAAACTCTCTTAAAAAAAAAGCCTGTAAGAACTCTGGCACATCACAAAGACCCCAGTCAGATGCTGTGTGCAGCCTGCCCCCTTTGATTTGGGGGGATTTGGTGAGTCCTGAGTGTGAGAAAGGCAAGGAAAGGCTCTGAGGAAGGGGATGGGGTCTCTATCTCCTCTGGGCTCAGGAGATGGGGCGTTCTGACAAGCACAGGCCGGTTACAGACCTTGAACTCCCAGATTTCCATCTTGGGAACAGAAGGGGCAGAGTTTAGTGACTTCTCCCTGCCATGGTTGAGAATGGCAATGTGTTAAGTGTTCAGTGAACACTTACATCTACTAATTTAAATATCTATTATTATTATAATGTACATCTAATCACTGTACTTCTTTACAGAATCTAACATGGTTTTTCCCAGCATCAATATGATGCATGTTGGTCAAGTCAAAGACATTACCATATACATTATCATCCACAGATAACTTCATTTTTGTGTCTATTAAATGTTTTCCTTTTTTTCCCCCGATCCTCCCACCCCCAAATTTCCAATGTCCTATTACCCACCACTTTCCATCCTGTCTCTAGCTTATATTTAAAGAAAACAATATTAGATTATCGGGAAAGTCATGACATTTTTTTCTATGCCAAAATGCGTCACGACTTTGCCGACGACCCAATATTCTAAGAAGGTTGGAGGTGGGAAGTCAGCCTGTAACAGAAGTCCATGCAAAAGCAGGACTTGCAGCATCTTACAGAGAAGCAAGGGAACCCAAGGACATACCGAACCCCCCCCCCCCCCCCAGGGTCCCACGGTTTCCCTCTACAAAAGGCTGAGCCACTTTGTGGCTAATGACTGGCAGGTGCTTAGGATGTGGGGGCAGAGACAGCTCAGAGTCGGCTGGTGAGTGCTCAGGGCCTGTGGGGTTTCCCTCCTGAGACTGCTCTATGGGGATATTGGTCAGAGCCCCGGATGGTCTGGCTTCACCACAGATAGAGATGCATACAAGACTGAGTCCCTTGTTTCTAGCTGGTCCTCCTCCGTCTGTCCCCTCTGACCAGCCAGCCCACAGCCCTAGCATGGCGTTCTGTTTAGCCTACAGAGTTGTGGGAACCGAAGACAAGAGGAAGCTCAATGCTTTAATTATTTGTTTTTCAAAGTTGTATTATTTTTCTTTCGTGACAGTTAAAGAGGAGAGAGAGGAAGAGGGAGGCTCTCACTTGCCAGCTTGCCGGCCAGCCAGGGCTATAGGAGCATGTGCCCAGTGAGTCCAGGCTGTCTGAGAACATGGCCCAGGATCTTCTACGGGGATCCAGTACTACTTGAACCGTGCACCACCGTGACCGCTGTGCCACTGAGCCAGTCCAGGAAGTCCAGTGCTTATAAAACTGCAGGTCCTTGGGCCAGCAGATGGCACAATGGCTATGTTGCTGGACTCCCACATAGTCGACTGCGGTTCAAGTCCTGGACCCAGTGGCTTAAAACTCATGCTGGGCATATGTGCACGTGTGCCCAAAATCCTAAGAGGAGAATGAAGGAGATGGGATCGCACCCTGGTCATTCCTGCGGGGTGATTTTTTGCTTTCTGTCTCTGTCTCTCTCCGGCAAGAGCATGTGTCCTATAGCAAACATCTCTCTACAAACAAACAAACAGAACTGCAGATCGCAAGTAGAGCTGCTGTTCTAGCTGCAGGACCAGGCAGGAACCCTTGGAAGAAATCAGAATGATCCTAAGAGTTATCCCTGGAAGCTCTGGGCATGTCCTGAATTCCATCTGGCTTCCTATGGAGCTGCGAATGCAGGGGGCCTGGGAGCCTACATTCTGTTAACGGTGCCAGCCCTTCCCTCCGCTGATGGGTCTCATTCATGCTCAGGCCAGTGGGAAGTGCAAGGGAAAAGGAAAGAGAACCCAGATCTAGTGCTGGAAACCTTCGGCTTTGACGACTCTGGAGGGGCTCATATCAGTAGCATCTGGGCAGTCGACCCTTCTGTAGCTCCTTCTGCAGTTCCTGGGGGCTCTTTAGTGTCTGCCAAATTCCCCTCTCCCACTACACCCACCCATACCCTTACTGGTTGGAATTTATGTGTGCATTTTGCTCTACAGAAATGCATCAGTTAAACCTTTATTAGAAATGTAGGAGCATGTGTTACCTATAAGTCAAGTCCCAGGACACAGTCACAGGCTCCCTGCAAGTGGAGCCAGAGGGGCAGGAGCGACTTCCTCGCAGGCAACAGGTGATTCATTTTTCCACGTAGAGGAGAGGGGTGGAGTGGCTGCTGGGCCTTAAATCCTGCCGCCACCCAGCTGTGCAGAGGCCGGTTCAATAACAGCTCAGGACTCCCTTTATCCAGGCACCAGCCTGATTTTTTATTTTTGAAAGTTAATCCATCCGTGAGGTGGATTATCAATAGCTCCTTCCCCTTAACCACTGCTCCACGATAATCTCCGAACAGAGAGCAATTTCAGGGCCTGCAGCTAGATTACTGAGGCGAGGCCCGGGGCGCTGAAGGAAGGGGAAAGGAGATGCAGACGGAAACCAGGCATTCTGGGGAGGGAGCTCGAGACCCTTGGGTGTGAGCCTCCTGGAGCTGGTGCTACAGGAGAAAGTCAAGGGGGTCCTGTGTGAAAGCCTGGGGGGATTCAGGGCTCCAGGGGGCTCTACCACGAGCTTCCCCGCCCCGCCCCCGCACCAAGAAGGCCCAGCCCTCCGTATGGGGCAGCAGGCTGCAGGTGGGCTCAGCCTGAAGGTCAAAGGCAGGTGTTTCGGCTCCCAGCAGTCTGCAGACCTGATAGGCCTAGCCCCCACAGAGCCTCTGAAAGCCTGGAATTGGTAGTTAACATTTAAAACTCAGGGGATTTCTCATCAAAATCTATGCTTCCGGCTTCTCCAGAAGATAGAGGAGGCCTTGCAGCCTGTGTTGGCCTCCGCCATCCCTGTGTTGCCATGAGGCAGTGGTCAGCCTGAGCTGGCAGCTGCTGCCCCTGGAGACAGAGCCCCAGCCCTGCCTGGCCAGGTCAGGGATGGCGGAGAACTGCTTGGTGCACAGGCGAGCAGGGTTCCCACTGCAGGGCCCCTGGGCTTGATTCTCCCTCTCCCTCTCTTTTTTGTGAAAGAGGTTTTTACCTGAGGGCAAATGTCTTGCCAGAGAGAGACAGAGACAGCGAGAGATAAAGTTAGAAATCACTGTTCTTCCGGGGGCTATGGCCATGCCATCTTTCTCCCTCCAGTCTCCTCCTGGGATCTTCAGCATTCACACACATGTGCCCAGCATGATTTTTGAAGCCACCAGGTCTAGGGCTTGAGCCGTGGTCAGCAATGTGGGAGTCCAGTGATCTAACTACTACGTCATCTGCTAGTCCTCCCCCGGGCTTCCTTTACCCCGGCCCTTGTCTCTACTGTGCTCCTAGAAAGACACGGTGTGGGGTTTGGCAGAGGACACAGGGCAAGGCTGAGCTGAAAACGTACTCTACAGTCTGGTGGCCGAGGGTGACAATCCTGGCTCCTCTCTGTCAAGTCAGAAATAAGAAAGGGAGAGACAGAGGTCCATCCATAGATTCGATGTCCTCTCCTCATCCATTCTGGAGTCATGAAGAAACACCTGCCCACCTGTCCCTTCCCCCTGGCCCTCTAGGCTCCCCGAGTTTTACAACAGCCCCACCCTGAGTCCCAGGGGAAATGTCCCCAGACCTGGAATGGGTGCATCTGTATGCTTCGTGGATATGCACTATCCGTTCCTAGGAATAAGACCTGTTGAGCGTGCAGAAGGGTCACGGAGCAGTGGCTCAGTGCAGTAACCCGAGCTTCCGCAGATCTGTGTGTGAGCCCGGGGAACATGCTGAGGGTAGTGGCCGTGCAGTCGGAGAACCAGGAGCCAGGAGGCAGCATGCGTGCCCTGTGGTGGAACTGTATGGGAGATGGAGCACCCTGTGGTGTGCTGAAGAGCATCAGAGAGACTTCCTGGAGGAGGGGGCAGGTGAGCCGGCAAGGTGGGGGGATGTGTTGCTGGCGCAGAGCATAGGCTGAGAGCTCTTGGCATGAAGTGCAGGAAATCCTTCATCCGAGTCCCTGATCTGCTTTCTCTGCAGTGCTAACCTGGGAGCTCAACAGGGTCCTAAGGGCCCTCCCTCCCTGCCCCTAGGGCAGCCCCCTGCCCAGTTGCTACCGGTGGCCTCCAATTATTGCACTGATCCTTTTCTTCTGTTATCACCATTTGGATTCCAGGAAGCCAGCCTGCAGTCTGGTTTATGAGGCAGGAGACGGGTGCAAGCCAGCCTCACTTGATGGGTCCTAATTACTCAGGAGCAGGAGCAGGAGTGGCTCCAGTCCTCACGGTCCGTTTGCACCCTCTGGTCTCTGGGTAGCTCCCCTGCCCCCAGTGGCATCTCTGCTGAGAGAGAGAACAGCACCTCTGGAATGCGCCATGGTGTCAGCCCAGCCAACATGGGCTACAACAGACGTTAATTGTGTCCCGGGGGAGGCTTCCCTGAAGTTGGGGTCACTCCACTGTGTTGTCTGTAAGTGATCAGCGCATAATCGACAGTGCAATGGCGAGGGAAAAGGCAGGCGGTCCCAGCAAAGCCAGGCGGAGGCAGGGAGGGAAAGAAGACAGGACAGAGAGACCTGAGGACCACAGAGGCAAAAAGCTGCATCTTCAAATCTCCACACTGTGGGTGTCCCCGGTTCCTAACCCAGTCAGGCCAGGGGATTACCGTTTTATTTGATTTAACTCTATTTATTTATTTAAATTTGACCCGAGAGGGACAGATCAAAAGAGAGAGAGAGTGAGAGTGAGAGAGAGAGAGAGAGAGAGAGAGAGAGACAGAGAAAGAAAGCCTCCAGGTCTGGGACTTGAACCATGGTTGGTCATGTGGGAGTCCAGTGCTCTTAACCACCATACCACCTCTTGCCAGCCCCCAGGGGATTAAATCTTTATAGCAACTCTTGAATCCTTGCAAGTGTGGGGTTTGTACATAGCCTGTCTCTAGTCAGCCCCAGTATGAGCCCACCGGGTGCCGAGGACTCAGGACAAGGTTTTGGAAGGATCTAGTAACAGAGATTATGAGGTGTACCATTTGAATTGATTGCTCTCAAAATACACACTGCGTGTGCACACAGAGTACAGTAGAATTCACACACACACACACACACACACACACGAGTCGCATCCAGATTCTTGGTAAACGACCAGTTCTTGGATGAAGCTGGCAGAGGGATCCAGTTCAGACACGACACCCATTTCTTTGGAAGGAAGCCTTCCCCACCCCCACCGCAGGGCGAATGTGCCAACTGGTTGTAACGTTAAGTAACGTTGGCAGGGGACACCTCTCAGTCCCTCCTGACACTGCTTCCCGGAGCCTGCAAGGAT
This sequence comes from Tupaia tana, assembly GCA_026018925.1. Taxonomy (NCBI): domain Eukaryota; kingdom Metazoa; phylum Chordata; class Mammalia; order Scandentia; family Tupaiidae; genus Tupaia; species Tupaia tana. The sequence continues at coordinate 43,609,039 of JAKSZU010000018.1, forward strand.
GTGTCGATGTTTTCCCTGCCTCCCCTCAGACCCAGAGATGAAGAAGGGGATGGGGAATGGGTGGTGGGACCCTACCTGCCCCCCACCATCCCGGCTACACCTCCAGCTCCTGAATGCCTTCTCCCCCGGTGTCGAAAGAATCACCTGTCTCTTTTTGGCACCAACACCCTTTTGAATGCCATGAGAATCTAATGACCTTCACTCCGGTCTCCATGACGACAAGATGGTATATGTTTAATTAGTTCAGGCTTATTTTAGGACCAATTTTCTTTTATTTTAGGGCAATGCGAGCTATGATAACTGTAAGCATGTTTACGAGGCGCGCGAGGCTTAGCCGAAATGTGCCAACAATTCTAGTCAAACAGATGGTGACCCCTGATTCAACTTGCCCTCTCATTCAATTATTCAGCTGTATTTAATTTTCCTCCGAGTGACTCACATGCCATGACACCCTCTCTCCACTAGGTGGCACAAAAGACCACCTTTATGGCTGCAATAAAAGCCGGGTTGAGAGCCAGGTCTTGGGGAATTTCTCAGCCTGGCCTTGGCTGGAGAAGAGGATAATGAATTTCTGCATTTGAACAATAGTTTCTGCCTAATATCAAACGATGTGAAAGGGTGAAAAAGAATTGGGTCAAATTATATGTGATTTGGCCATGAGCTCTAAAGTCGTCTCCATTCTAATAAGGAATTGGAAAGCCCTTCCGGGTTTAATATCCTCCCAAATAATTTGTTTGGAGTTCAAGGAATATGACGGTGTTCGAGCTGTTCTTACGGTTGTGGAAATGTTCTGTTTTCATTTTGCAAACCTCGTCTATTTAATTTTCAGTGGCTTCTAGCCCACCTAGCCCGAGACAGAGCAAGTGGAGAGGACTTTTTGCGTTTTTTTTTTTTTTTTTTTTTTTTTTTTCCCTTCTGATGTTTCCCACCTGCCTTCCAAGCTGTCAAAGCTTAGCAGTATTTGAAAACCGACTGTGCCGGTAAAGGGGAACGGAATTTCTCACTAAATATCTTTTCAAAGACACGACGACTTTTCCAATGCAGGCACCAAGGAAGCACGTGGCCAGAACCCATAATCGCTATAAAGTGGATTTTTCAGATTCTTTGGAATATTAAACAATCCACTCAAACCTCACTGCCTTTGCTTCATCTCATGCCGTAACTCCGTAAACACGAAGGGGACACTGAAACTCGCATTTCTTGTCCATTGCCAGCTCGACTGATGAGCACGACAAAGAATAGACCTTTATTCAGACTTCATAGACAGCCTTCATGCCTTTCACACTATTTTTTTTTTTGATAACATTAAGACACGTGTCTAACATAGTACATATATATTTTTCTCCTAAGAATACCTCACTTCAGCAAGTCCCTGGGGACATTGTGTTTCTTCCCTGTCTTACACGTGGTCAAATCACACGTAAAAGAACTATGTCTTTGACCAGACCCGTGATGACCCACACCTGCCCAGATATCTTAACGCCGAGACTGCTTCCATAGACAATAAATTGAATTTCCCTGGATTCATGGTAGAGGATCTGGTAAACCTGTCCAGTCTGCTTGAAAACTTTCCGTTCTCATTTCTGCTTAAGGGAGGAACACGGCAACGGAGAGGTTAAAACCGTAGGCAGGGACCCTGTGCCTGGAACTTCATTTCTAAAGGCTTGGCTTGGCTTTCAGGCTTTATTTTATGCAGCTATGGCTTGGTTCAGTCGTTTTGCACGAAAAGGTCTCCATGTAAACCAGGAAATCTTTAGTTCAGGCGAGGGAGAGAGCCCTTGCACTTCACAGGATGACTTCATAGGGGCTGATGGATGTGGGAGGAGCCCTCCCCAGCAGCTGGGACCTGACCCCGGGGGCAGACCAGCCAATGGCCCTCACCAACCCCTCCAGGGCAGATAGGGTTGCACCCTCTTTATGTCTGGGCCACTCCAAGCTGGCCTCCAGGGGCCACTTACAGTTTCAGCACAGTTTCTAGGGATTAAGTGTGCGTGGGAGGGGTGTGTGTGCAGGTGTCTCGATGACAGCAACCCAGGCCATGCCGACTGATTTTGTTTAACACCTTTGCCCTCTGATTAGCCTGCTGGGTGGACGCCATGCGTCTCTTGGATTTCCAGAGCCCCCCTTATTTTTGGCATCTTTAGACAACTTAGGTGAGGCGGGTGGTTCACCGAGTCCTTCGAAAGAACGAGGTAAAGTGCCAAAGAGAGACGAGCATGTCTCATCTGCTCTGGGGGTCGCGAGGTGGCATCTCTGTTGCCTAGGCCTCCCGAACTTCTCCAGCGATGAAATGATAGCGAAAAGGGGTGCTTTGGAGAGAGCCTCTTGAAGCGCCATGGCCCACCCTGGCTGTAGCGTCATCTTAGCTGCTAGTTAGGCCAGGGGGGACAGAGAAGCCAGGGCACCAGCGGGCTCTCACGCCTGGGGGGCGTTTCTCTTGGTGTGTTGTGTTTGTGTGCACACACGCCCGCTCCTATACACAAGAACCCCCCCACTGCTTTGTGGGGAAATCAAACTCTAGGATCCCCTTCCGGCTTGGCTCCTGGCAAACCAGGCACAGAGACCACCTTGAGGAAAGGAAGGACGGGTGGGAGGGGGAGATGCCGGGGCAGCCTCTGGAGGGAACACAGGCGTAGCCAAGTTTACGCTTTAAAAAAAATAAATACCATAAAAATCATGGCTTCTCTGGACCTCTGGCTGCAATAGGGGATTTGTACATATTACATAATCTGTCACTATAGTATTGTATATTAAAGAAATGGCCCTGCGTGAAGGCAGCAGAGGGAACGGGGACACCGTCCCAGCCGCCGCGGCCCTCGACCTCCATCACGGCGCGGGCGCTGTCAGCCTCCCCACCTGCCCACGGTCCTGCCATTTTGCCGAGATCCCAAGTTCCTCTTGCCTCGCGGAACATCATTTGTTTTTCTTTGTTCCGGAGACACGCTACATGAGCATTTGCGTGAGGCCATCTGTATCTTTACAAAGAAATAATGGGGCAGGGAAGAACATGCCGGGGTGTGACAGACCCAGGCCAGGGACCAGGCAGGGGACACGGGCTCAGGCCGGAGAAAGTTTCTGGTCGGTGTGATCCCTCATTCCCCACCTGCGAAACTTCCCTCCCGGCCTCGCCCGTGTTCTCAGCTTCTGCATTTACTCGGACGGCTCATTTCCCTCCTCGCAGTCCTCATTTGCAGAGTCTGTGAAGATCATTTCGGGAGTGTGAGCTGTCTCCAGCCGGCTCATCCTGCCGCAGCCAGCCTCCCCCCACCAGCTCCGGAGAATTCCACCCCCCCCCCACCCCGACACTTTTTGCAATTTTTTTTTTCTTTTTTGGAAAGGGCCAACGCTTTTTTTTTCCTGAAGGTGGCAGTGAAAGAAAAAAAATGACTCCCTTCGAAGAAGAGTTAGGAATTTCATTGCAAAACAGATGGAGCGGCGGCATCCCCTTGTCCCGCGTGCGCCCAGGAGCGCTGACAATGGAAACCAGGGCCCCCGCCAAGGGATGGGCGCACGGGGGCACGGCGGCCTCCCCCTGGCAGCGTGGCACCGTCACACAGCGCCCCGGCGCTAAGTGACCGCCGAGCTCAGCCAGCCTCCTCGTTCACCCCCTCTTAGTCCCTTACCAAGATAATTGAGGATCATAATGCTGAGGAAGGCGCGCGGCGGCTCCCGCGGGCTGTCAGGTATCTGCTCGTGTCTTCATGTCATCCGTCAGCATTGAGCTCCTCTGTCATCCCTCCTCAGCCTTCAGCGGCGCCCGCTCTCATCGCGTTCATTATCTCGGCTCAGGCCAGCCCTCCCCCACGCCCCCCCTCCAGTAAATGCATCTTTGTGCAACTCTCAGTCTCCGATTATGAATCGATGATCATGTGGTATAAGAGAGATAGATGGCTTTTAGTTCCATCTTGTCTCCCCTAATTGTAAAATATTAGTTACATTACACTGTGTCTTTTGATTAATGGAACTTATTTGGAGTAGCCTATCCGAGCCCTCCCCCTTCTAAAGTCCTCCACTGACTTTTGAGAATTGAGTGATTTCACTTAAAGCAGACAAATAGGCCCTTCAGCGAGGAGATAGCGAGTCTGTGATACCATGGGCAAGACAGGCCTCACAGACAGAGTTGTGGATTCTAGGGAAAAGGCTTCCTTGCACCGGGCCAGGCAAAGCTGGGCGGCCACCACACCACTGGACCCGGCACTCACTCTCCCTTCTTGATTTCAGTCCCCTTTTGGCACACTGGGCCCATCTTGCTGACTTGCAAAACAGGATGTGAAACAAAATGTAATTAAAATGAAATAAACTGCAGATTGCCACATTCCCACATTCCGTCTGCGAGAAGCTAGTCACATCTGAACTTTGATGAATCTGAGCTCTTGCTAAGCTGGGGTCTCGTCTCTGTGTACAGGACACGGCATCGGAGCCCCCCACCACCATCCCCCCAGTTGACACGGGCAGATGTTTGTCCTTTAAGGCAGAATTGATCTTATTTGGCACTATTTACGTATATATGGTCTGTTGATGAAGTCCTTGCTGTACAACGCGGTGGCTAAATCCCTTATTATAAATAATCACCGTCTATCTTTCAGTGTAAATTCAAGGACACGTTCACTTTCAACCTATCAGCTCAATTAAAAAGGTCTATTTACTGTCACTGTGGCTAATGTCTATATCTTGGGGAAATAGAAAGACTTCATAAACAAATCAAACTCCCCCCCCCCAAAAACAGGCATGGCGGATGAGAAATTCTAGCATGCATTTTGATGTGGGGCATTTTCAGGACACAGGCTGTACAAAATAGATGAAAGTATTTATATCTCTTTCGGTAGGTTCTGCTAAGTATTTTATTCTGACCTTTGTTTTTTTTTTTTTTTTTCCTTTTTATTTGCATGATCCTGGTAGACAGTGACTATTACGTATTTTCTGGGGACATGCTATTTCATTTAATGTACTAGAGGCAAAAGATTGATTTTATTATGTGTTTAGAAATCTGGTAATGCTTTATTATATTTTTTTAAAAGAGTATAACAATGGGTTTACGGTTGCCAGGGAAAGTAAAGGCAGCAAAACAACCATGCCTGAGTTTAAAATTCATTCTGAGGTTTAAATGCCCAGAAAATGCGTAGATTAAAGATTGGAGGGCTGAGGCCACGTTGGATCAGTCCACCTCCCGTCTCCCTGCTCTGCCTTACACAGAGAACCTAGTAAGTTTCCGCAGAATCAGTGTCGACATTCGTTCCGGGTTAATGACTCAGATGCCCAAATATCTCCTTCTTACCACTCAAGCCTCGCTTTTGGAATTGATTCATTTCGTTTTTATGTGTGTTGTCAGTCCTTGCGCTGAGAAATGTGTATGCTCGAGGACTCTTTGTTCTGAGCATCAAGGGACTTTTTTAAATGTCAGCTAAGTTTGGGCTGTTGTGTCTAATAAACCTCCTTAGGGCTTCCGAGGCACTTTCTCCAAATTTTCATCAGCAGCCTTCTTCACTTCGTTATGCACATCTATCATATTTCGAGCGTCTTTTATAGAATATTCTTAATACAGCATCCGAATGCATATTGACAATTGTTGGCACTTTTATATATTCCATGATACACATTTATCTGTTATGGATCCATAATACCAAATGTGTAGTAAAAAGCTATATCAAAAGGCAGTTATCCCGCATGCATAAAACGCTCTCACTTGGTTGCTTTAATTTTCTTACCACAGCTTCTGAAACCTCCACTTTATACTGATGGACTTCAATATTTCATTTAAGTTAAGTATGTACCTGGGAGGAGGCATCGGTGTTTCTCAGGCCAGTGGCAGCTCTGGCTCTTCTGAGGGGACGCCCTGCCTTGGAGCTACGATCATGCCTGACAGGCTGCACAGCCTGGCCTCTGCCTGTCCTGGAGGTGTTTTGTCCCATGGGGACAGGCTGGAAAGACTGCGGCCGGAGTTCTCAGGGACCTGGTGTCTGCCGAATAAAAGCAACTGACATTTATGGACCTAGCCCAAAACCACACTGATGTGTTCTGCTCCAGGCTCTGTGTGAAACTCTAGAGGTGTGCTACCTCCTAAGACCTCGTCACTCCGTCTGAGAAAGTCACTAGAATTAGTCCCTTTGACAGAGGAAGAGAGTGAGGTTTGGGCCATATTGAGGAGTGTGCTCAAGGTCCCGTGGCTCGGAAGTGCTCGCGTTAAGAGCCGTCTGCCTCCAAAGCCAAGATGCTCTCCTTGTCCCTTGACCCTAGTGGTGCGCATTCGTTGGGAGTAATTTCGGGCTTTAACTCACCCTGTAGTTTTGAAGGTTCCATGAGAGGATGATTTACTGTTTGACCCTTGACACGCAGAGCCCAATGCCAATAGCATGTCTGTGTGCCAGGGGAGAGGTGATGTGACAGACAAGCACACCCCATGTGAGCGGAAACTTTTTCTTTGGTGGTGCTGGGTGGGGGGGGGGGGCGTTCAGTTCTTCTTTCCTTTTCCAACTTGCTACATCGTTTGGGGAGGGGAAGCAGTTTGGAAAACTCAGACGTTTTAGTTGAGATTGCCAATTGTTATGGTCATGGCTGTGACAATGTGGTTGTCAGATGGGAAATAAAAAGGAGAATTCCTCTCCAAGGAAGATGCCGAAAGCCTTGGGGAGTGGGCAGAGGTACTTGAAGATCCAGAGTGACCTGCAGGGACTAGGACCATTCAGCCATGAATGGCTTCCTGAGATTGTGTCCCTGTGTGACTTGTGGAATAATGTGTGCAAACGCTCTCCGTGAATTATAAAGCTTTAGACACGTGTAAGTGTAAGAGCAAACCACCATCCTAGCAATGGTGAAAAGGAAAGCAAAAATGTAGGTGCCCACGCTCGTTATTTGGGGCTGCAAGGAGCAGAATGAGGTTTGGTCGCTCCATCCCAGAAAATGAAAATCTCAGTGTGGCTTGCCGTTTGGCATCATCCATTTAAAAAAAAATAAAATAAACATCTGGTTGTTTGAATGCAAGTGAGGCTCCCCTCTTTCCTCCCCCCCCCCCCCAATTTCAGCCAAACCGAGTGTGTAAACACTGCCTTAATTGACTTCAGGTTAGGGAAGTCTGGAAAACTAGCTTAGATTAATAACACTGGAATGGACATCCTTGAGACCTCTCCGCTAATCCAACAATAGGTATTCCTTTACCAGTCACCTACTGGGGGCCCAGCTTGGTTCGATGTCGGTTAGGAACAAATACCAATGTGATTGGGCCACCATCCGAGAAGAGCTCACAGTTGGAGAGAAAAGGGCCTCCCTATAAAACAAGGACACAGGACAGAAACAAGTCATGTTGTCGAGAAAAGGGAGAGACGGGGCTTGCAGGAGCTTGTAGGAGGACTCCAGGGGAAAAGTGATGTGAAAGGGACTTGAGTCCGGATATTTAAGCTTGTGATGAATTTGGTACTGAAGCCTCATTGAGTTCACATTCAAGTCTAGTCTCTTTCTGTGTATAACGATGTGTCTATTTTGAGACTCACGAAAGAAATGCTTTGATTTGCAAAGTATATGTTTATTTGGTGGTTTATTAATGATCAGGTACAGTTTTCCATCGAATTCTTTGGCATTAAATCGCTGTTTTCAAGTCTTATCCTTAGAGTGAGATATTGGGGTTTTCTGGTGTTTCAGAGAGGAGGAGTCTGGAGCCAGACGACCACCTGCTTCACCTAGGCAAACATTACGGTCTTTGCCCCTCAGTTTCCTCCATCTGTGAAATGGGAAGATTGTAATAATGGGACCTGTGCTAGTGAGCGCAGTGAATCTTCAGTGAAATACTACCGTAAAGCCCTGGCATTCAATCATCTGTTTCATTTTTTTTAAAAAGACTTATTTAATTTAATTTTATTTATTTACTTATTTTAATTGGACACAGAGAGAGGGTCAGAGTAAGAGCGAGAGAGAGAGAAAATGAGAAAGCAAGCCACCAGGTCTGGGACTTGAACCATTGTCAGCCATGTGAGAGTCCAGCGCCTTTAACTACCATGCCACCTGCCAGCCCCTAGCTGTTTCATTCTTAAAACAAAAGGTGGAAAGTATTTGATAAAAAATGCACCCTCTACACATAAGAGATTTTTTTTTTTCCTTTTGGCAATTCTTGGCCCTTTTTTCACTTCCATTTTAGTAAATCATTTTAGAAGGAATCTTGCAGCTTCTCTAAAGATACTGGCTAACTATTATGAGTAGTTTATGGCCTGGGGTCAGATAGGCTGCTTCGAAGAGTCTAAACTAGGAAAGTTAGAAGAACATGTTTCTAGAGGAGTAGAGGGCTGGAGGTGGGGAGGATGAGCAATTTGTGCAGACTAGTCACCTTCTGAACACAATCTTGAATACCTTTGAAAAGCCCGCCAACCTGCTCGCTGAATAGGCAGAGGTGAGCACTTTGGGTGTTAGGAGTGGGGTCTGCCCAGGAGACCACCCCCACAACAGACATGCAAAAGGAGACAGCCTTGGCATGCTGGCCAGGTGTCCCCAAAGGCTTGTGGCACGGGTGCGCCTGACCCTGGTTGGATCCCAGGCCAAATGTAATAGGAAGATTCGGATAATAAAAATCTACTTGTCACCAAGACATTCCTCAACTGCTAGCAATCAATTTGGGGGAGGGGGTGAGGGCGGTGGGAAATACCACGGGACATCAAAGAGGGTCTCACTCGCAGAGTCTGCTCTGTTTCAAGGCTCTGTAATTTGGGAAGGTTGTGTGCTAAATAATTTGTGAGCCTCCGAACACGCAGGTTATTGTTTGTGGACAGATGGTGCATCGCATTTTATCGCTTTTCCTTCTGTGGGTCCTCATATGTGGGACTGATGTGCATTCTGAAGTCTTTGTCTCCTTGCTAAAATCTCTAATCTAAAACAGGCAATCAAGCACAGAGGCAGGGCTTCAGAAGGCATAATCAGAGTTTTAAAAGCAAAGGGAAAAAAAGGGGGGGGGGGAGAGGAGGAGGAGGAAAGCCAGAAATTCTACTGCAGTTATGAGGCAGATGTGTTTGCAGAGAATGCACGAGGTTATTAGGGTATTAAAAGTGGACAAATGGAAGAGATTCTGAAGTGCAGAGGGAAGGAAAGAGCCACCCCGCGGTGGAAGCAGGCACCCGGAGTGTTGTCTGGCATCACCCCCCTTGTGCAGCCTCTGCCTGCTCCATACCCGGCCTGGCTAAGCCTCCACCTTCCCTCCAGAGACCGGGGGTCTTTGTCTGTACAGGCGGTCGTGGCCGGGCCTGGAGCCCCCCTCTCGGAGCTGTGGCCGCTCTTAAGAGTTAAATCATGTTGATATACAGGAAGGAAATGAAATAGACGAACTCACTCCTCTTTTCTTCCTACGGATTTTTCTTTTTTATTCTGAAGATAGAATTACTGTTTGTAAGCATCTGAAAGTCATTAGAGGCTCTGCAGTCTGTCAGGTGCCGACGCAAGAAACTGCTGAAACCAAACGGGTGCCTGCACCGAGGGCTGGGGATTTGTCATGTGCTGATGAGCAGTTATAATAATATATGAGCAAATCACAAGCATTCTGCAAATTAATCAAATTTTTTTCCCCTTCTCCCTTGTCTCTGGGAGAGTGGCTTTGCAGGCAGACGTAGGTGAAGCAGTTTTACTCACAGATGGTCGCTCTGGCATCAGATGGAATTTATATAACAGTAATTCTGATCCCCTGCCAAAGTAGCAGCGAACACACCAGGGAGATTGTAGAAGGCGAGTCATGTGGTTTTGCTGAGGTTGTTGTGGGAAGTTTAAGGGGGGAAATCTCAAATTTTCCTCTTTGCCTTTACTGTTTTTGCCTGAAGGGCCAGAAACGGAACGCCATTCTGCCATGGGCGAAATCCGTCACATCTTTTCTTGTGACTTGCGCTGAAAGAGGGCTTCGCAGCTGTTGGAACTGCTGGCGGTGACAGAACCCAAGGCTCCTGATCCTCGCTTGCTCCTTACAAGATTTAAAGGGGAGAGGGTTCAGAAGGTGGCCGCACTACATGCGAAAAAGAGGCAGGGCTGCCTCCTCGCTCGCCTGCCGAGCTCACTTACCCTCCCGCTCCCGGTGGCATGGCTAAACCTACAAGGGCTTTTCTTTTCAAGTGTTTTATTAAATGAAGAGTCTAACAACCCTCACTTTAATTACACACGGGCTCCGTTTATAATTCCTCAGGATTTATTCAAGTAGTTGAGAACGATGGTGCTAGTGATTAAACTGATCATCTTAGTTTAGCTCCCCAACCTGGGAACATGTCAGGGTGTGGGTGAGTGTGCGTCCTGGGGTGGGGGGTGCCAGCGCACGCCTGCACGTGGGTGCTTGTCCCCAGGCCTCCCTGTGCTTCTGCTGTCCCCCCCCCCTGCCGCCCTTGGGAAGCCTTGTGTTGCATGGGACAAAGGGATACAGGAGTTGACCCTTTAGGGGACCACAACTGGAAGGGCCGTTTCTCACCAAAAGGTCCCTCTCCCTTGCGGAGGGGAAAATGATACCCAAGATGGCGTGTAGACTGCATTACACAACGAAGGCCTGCTGCTGTGGGCTTTTTTTTTTTTTTTTTTTTTTTTATCCTAATGTAAAGCCCTGCCCATTTGTTTTGGTTTACGTGACTACAGAGAAATAAGTGGATTAGACGGAAACTTTAGCATGCTTCATTGCAGCTGGGTGCCGACATCTGTCATTCCTCAGCTATCCTCTGGATCATGCCAGCCAGGGAAAGCAAAGTCTGACACCTTTGATTGTAGAGAGAGCCTTTTATAGGGGGAGGAAAAGGAGAAGAAAGGAGTAGCATTTCCTTTGTGACTTCATAAAAAAAAGAAAAAGCTTCCTCTGTTCTTTGCTTTATTTTATTAATTTATTTATTTTTTTCTGCGTGTGACACCGTGAGTGGCACTCGGCGGTGGCTGAACGTGGAAAAGTTTATGCTTCCATCTTTCCTTTTTACTTTGTAATTGTCTATTGTTCCCGGAACCAATTTGTTGAATTGGGCATGATAAAAAGTAGCTATTTTAAATATATCCAGTGTGCCCATCTATATGGATATATACTGTGGGTATGGATTGCGGGTGTCTGGTCCCTTTATGGAAAGAGAGATGTGCGATTCTCGCGCACATATAAACTCCCATTAATCCGATACAGCGGCACTGAATTTTGATGGAATGTGACTGCTCCTGCTGCACTGGTTTTGGTGAGATGCTCAGTCATCCCCCCCCCCCCCCCCAAGCCACGCACTCACGTTTTTATGAAAGATGTGTGCAGGTAGTGAATTATCCACAGATAACCTTGGATACCAGCTTTTAGCGAATCGGGTGTTTATTAACTTCGAGCGTTTTGTGTGGGTGGTTCCATAGGTCGCCCCCTTCCCTGTGTCTTTCCCCGTGTGGCGCCGCACACAGCACCCCCGTGGCACGAGCCAAGCTATAGTATTGGCCCCCCTCCCGTATTTAAAGTGTACAGTGAAACAGAAGCTAGGGTGAAGGGCTGATGTGTGCATTTTAAGCGACACAATGGAAAATAGAAAACGACTGAACCAGCAGGGACCACCCACTTGTTAATTTCACTGGGTGTGTACAGGGGTGTAACTCATCCGCTGAAGGAAAAACACACACCAAACCTCACCTAGCCTCCCTGCCTCACCCCCCAGAGAAAGTGAGACCTTGGTCCTTGGACAAGCACAGTGTAAAGCAGAGACCAAACACTCCAGGACACCAGGGCATGGCTGCTGGTGAGCAGAGGTGCAGTGGGCCAGGGGGCAAGCAGTTACTTGGCAGTGGGTGTTGGGCTACAGAGCAACGGGGCCCCAGTTCCACAGTGGCCACCCCCAGGGTGATGTCCCCAGACCTTCTGAGTTTCCAAACTGGAGATCCATATTTGTTTGTTTGTTTAGGTCTTTGCCATAGGATGTGTGCACTTGCCCCAGACAGACAGAGAGAGGGGAAATGAGAACCCGTCCCCCTGGGGGCGGGGGATGGCCATGCTGAAATCCCATCTCCTCCATTTTCTTGGGATTTTGGGCACATACACGTGGCTGTCTTGAAACCTGCTAGATCTGGGACTCGAACTGTGACTTAACATGTAGGTATCCAATTCCTTACCCACCACAGCACCCACTGGTCCCAGAAATCCATATTTTAATGGGAAAACTTTTTGGTTTTGATCATTGGCAGTGCATTACAATACAAGAAATAGTTTTGGGACAATGAATAAATGTATTTGTGTGAGCCTTCAGCTTGTGACCTCCAGGGACAGTGACAGTGTTCATGTCTGGGGTAGTGATGGATGGAATGCCCTCTGGTCACTGAGTGGGGTGTCCTGTGGATTTTGGGGACTCATGTTCTGGGTGGGCAGTGCCATTCCAGCCCCACTCAGGAAGCAGAGAGCTTGAGGGGAGAGTGGGGTAGAGGGAGTGGTTCTTGGAGCTATGACCGGGAGCCTGAGCTTTTTCCCTGAAGGAAACAGGGAATTGCAAAGCCACTTAATACCCTGAGCTACACCTACGCCCTAGCTCAGGGACAATGGAGGGATAGGCAGAGGGCCAGAGTTCCAGAGGGGATTCCCTGAGCACTTGCATTTTCCCGGTAGAAACTAGCAGGGTAGGCATAGAACACAGCCTAGGGGCAGCGTGCAGCAGGGGTTCTGCAGGGTCACCTGTGAGGAGGAGTGGCCCATACCAAGGTGGTGCGTGCTCCTCACCCATCCGGAAACGGAGGGAGACAAGCCTGTCCAAAGTCAGGGCTGCCTCTGCAGGACCCACTTTCCCCACCTCCACCCTAGGGAGCAGCCAAGCCCTTTGTAAGTGGCTTCTCCAAAGGAACAACTTCCACACTCTGGGTTACCCAGCCCCACTGTGTACAGAGCCATGGAAGGGCTGGAGCTTCCAGCCTCGTGGAAGGAAGAGAGAGACCCACTACGCCTGCATCACACGGAGCCATTAGTGAGCAGTGTCTGACAGGACGTAATTAAGTGCCTAATTGTGTGTGGTGCCTCCGATAAGTGGAGCTCTGCAGCTGGATCCCGAGAAAGGCTTCAAGGAGGAGTTGGGGCTTGGGTGAGTCGTACCGGAAGGAGACGTGGAGGCTGGAGATGGGCAAGTTTCCAGCAGGGATGGCTCAGAAATTGGAGGCAAGATGCTGGGGCAAGGAATAGGGAGCCATGGAAGGCTAGAGAAGAGGGGTGGAGATGAGCACAGACGGGATTTGGGACTGACTGCACAGCATGGCCCTCTCCTACTCCGGCGTCTTCCCTGTTGTTCTGGGTGGGCCATTGACCCAGTGGGCTTGATGGTGTTCAGATGTGGTTTGACATGGACAGGGCTGGCTGTTACTGCTGAATTCCTTCCATCCGTATAGCCCATCTGGTTGCCACAGGGACTCCAAATAACTGCACTTAGTCCGATATTTCTAAAAAGGCAGGACATGCATATTAAAAGTATATATAGTAGGTATTGCACCTGCTCCTTTTAGACTTCCTCTCATTTTTGACCTCTGAGTACCACCTAAATCATTGTACTTCATATTAAAACATTAATTTACTGGGGCCAGATGGTGGTGCAGTGGTAAAATGTGACGCTCTGGGAGGTGGATTGATCCACATTGGAAGGTTCTGGGTTGGCATCCGAGACCTCTCTAAGCACACAGGGCGTACGTGTGCCCACAATCTGGGATTGGTGAGCCCTGGGGGTGGATCGCAGCATCAAGACCCTGATGGAGGTGCTTCTTTGTCTCTGTTTCTCTCACTCACAGAAGAAAATAAAGTTAATCTTCTAAGAAAATAGTTTATTTAAAAGAAAACGAAACTCTAGCTTTGTTTTAGTAGTGACACCTGACTCTGATTCATTCGTTTTTCCCCAAGGCTGTTAGAACCTGAAGACTGGCCAGCTTCATTCCGTGTATGTATTTCTTTTTTTAAAGATTTCTGCCATAGGGCACGTATGCTTACTGGAGAGAGACAGAGAGAGAAAGTGAGAAATCTTCCCCCCGGGGGCAGGGGGGACAGGCACGCTGCAATCCCTCTCCTCCATTCTCCTGGGATTTGGGGCACACATGCATCTGTACTAGTGTGATCTTCAAGCTGTCTGGGACTCAAACCCCCCTCAGCCATGCGGGAGTCCGGCACCTTAACCACCACGCCTCTCTGTGCATGGTTCCAAGCACCCTGCCCCCCACCCCGGGAACTGTCTGGAGAAAAGAAAATTTCTGGAGGACAAGGTGGGTTGCCAGCCCCTCCCTTCCGGCTCCCTGCTCACACTGAGGCCAGCATCCTCTGTCCTTTATTTTCCCCAGTATTCCCTTCAGGATTAAATGCCCTCACCCAGAGACACACTGTGGGTATCATTAGAGTATTATTATATTACACATCTAAAAATCTTCAAAAAAGGAAAGTAAATGCATCGACCCTTTAGAGGTTATTTAATGATAAACATAAATGCTTTCATAAGATCTGGATCAATAGTCACCTGACCACCCAGGCAGGCTGGTGACTCCACTGTTGTGTGGGTGCTTAGGGCACACAGATAAACAGGATTTAAGACAAATGCACATGCAGGGGCCAGAGCACAGGAATGAAGTTGCTGAGAGAGGGAAGCCCCCTGAGGTCAGGCCCAAGGAAGGAGGGGCAGATCCCCCATAACTGACAACTTCCAGAAGGTTCTGAGGCTCTTCTCTGCAGACAATGCCAGCAATCCAGCCTCATCTATGGTTGTGTACTAAAGAGCTTGGCCCCGGAGCTGCAGGGACACAGCGTGACACAGGGGGCCGAGCTCTGGCTGCAGGTCCGAAGGCCAGGCGCAGAGTTGGTCTCTGCTTTTCTCTGGCTTGATGGCTGTGGACACACAGGCACCTCTGAGCACCTCGGTGTCCTCATCTGGCAAGGGGAGACCCAAATAGCGTGAGTCCAAATACCTTGTGTCAAACATAAGCTATCCTCCATAGGCATTTATAGAGAGAGTTTTTGTTTGATTGTGTTTCATTTTTTGGCCATAGCCGAAGAGAGACAGAGAGATAAAGAGACAGTGAGAGGGAAAGTGAGAAATCCCCAGTGGGGGATTGCCACACCGCAATCCCTCTTGGGATTTTGGGCATGCGTGCACATGCGCCTGGTGTGATTTTAAAGTCATCAGATCTGGGACTCGAACTGTGTTTGGCCATGTGGGAGTCTAGCACCTTAACCACTATACCACTTCCTGACCCCTGTTTTTTTTTTTTTTTTTTTCACTTATTTTTTTAATTTGCCAATGGATGCATGTACCAGCCAGAGAGAGACAGAGAAACACAGAGAGAGGAAGAGCTAGAAATTACCCCCAAACCGTGTGACCACATCGTAATGCCCTTTCACCTCTACACCTCATCAGGACCCAGGGCACACACACACACCCAATGTCTCCCAAGTCATTGGGCTGGGACCTGAACTGTGTGGCCTGTCATGTGGGGCCTGGCTGCTTCAACCACCGGGACCTGATAGAGGGAGTATGCTAATATTTATTACTATATCTAGCAAAACATGTATTTCACTCTTTGTACATTTCATACATTGTGTTCAGCGTCATCTTCACCACAACCCCACTTAACAGACGAGAAAATGGAGACTTAGAAAGGTTAGATAGCTAGCCCAAGGGCATGTACAATTCTGAAGAGACAGAGAAGGTTTCCGTTCTCATGTCTGACTTGAGAGCTCAGAGTCTTTTTTTTTTTTTTTTTAAAGGTTTTTGCTATAGGTCATGTGCTCTTGCCAGAGAGAGACAGAGAAAATGGGAAAGTGAGAAATCATTCCCCAGGGGGGATGGCTATGCTGCAATCCCTGCTTCTCCATTCTCCTCTTGGGATTCTGGGCATGCACACACTTCACACTTGCCTCAGTGTGGTTTACAGGCCATTGTGTCCAGGGCTTGAACCATGGAGTTGGCCATGTAAGACCCAGTGCCTCAACCATCTTGCCACTTGCTGACCTGAAGAGGCCAGACTTTAGAAAAACAATTGTTTATTTATTTAATTTTACTTATTATTTTCATTATTTTTTTAGAGGTTTTTGCTATAGGGTGCATGCACTCACCAGAAAGACAGAAAGCAAGAAATCACCCTCAGATAGGATAACCACACTACAATCCCTTCTCCTCCATTCTCCTCTTGAGATTTTGGCCATGCATCACATGCACTCAGTGTGTTTTAAACCACCGGGTCCAGAACTCGAACCATAGTTGACAATGTGGGAGTCTAGCAATGTAACCATTATGTCATCTGCTGGTTCCTATGTATTATTATTTTTAATTTGCTATAGGACACGTGCACTCACCACAGAGAGATATGAGAGAGACAGAGAGAGAGAGAGAGTCACCAGTCCAGGACTCGCACTGTGATCATCCTTGTGGAAGCCTAGTGCCTCAACCACTGCCACCTGCTGGTCCAAAGAGCCCAGACTCTTACCACTGGGCTTGAATAATAAAAGTGTCGTGCCCTAGCAGGGCTCTGGTTATTTTCCAACCTCATGCAGCAATCCCTTCTCCTCCATTCTCCTCTCGGGATCTTGGGCATGCACGCACACGTGACTGCCGTGAGTTTAAGTCACTGAGTCTGGGACTTGAACTGTGGTTGACTACATGGGAGTCCAGCGACATAGCCATTACGCCAACTGCTGGTCCCCAAGTTCATATTTTATTTGTATTTACTTTTATTAGTTTTTACTCAGTGTCCTTTTTCTATTCTAGGATCCCATCCAGGATACCATTTTTTTTAAACATTTTTTTTTTGATGCTAGAGGAACAGACCATGCCACAATCCTTTTTCATCCAATTCTCTATCCTGTCAGGATGGAGGCATGTATGTACACACCCCCATGTATTTTGCAGACTGCCAGGGCTTGGGACTCGAACCCTGGTCAGACATGTGGGAGCTGACTTTTTCTGCATAGCACCTGACTACTGTGCTATGAGACTAGTCCCAGGATACCAGATTATGAGTTGTCACATCTCCTTAGATTCCTCTCAGAATGACAGTTTCTTAAACTTTCCTTATTTCTTACCCAGATAGTTTCGCAGCGTAGTGCAGAATGTCCTTCAACGGCAGTTTCTCCTGTTAGACTGGGGTTTGGGGAAGGACAACCCCAGAGGTAAATTGGCATTCTCATCGGATCAGATCAAGACCTGCCATCCACATGGCCTTGCTTTCTCGGCTGTGTAGTGTCACCAAGTCTCTCCTCCACGTCCTCCCACCCTGTCCATGCTCGATCTTTGGAACCAAGTCACCACGTGTAGCCACAGTTAAGGAGTGGGGAGTTACGTTCCACCTCCTTGAGGGTGGGATGCCTACATACATCATTCTCTTAAGAAGGTTTATTGCTTCAGAGAGGGAGAGAGGGGTCTCACAACAGTGTCCTCACACCGTGACCCCCCCCCCCCAGACTCCACCAGCCTAGATCACAGGTACATGAATGTGTGCCCAGTGTACCCAGGAGACCTCAGGACTCGAACCTGGGACCTTCCCATGTGGCCTCAGCATCACCGAACAATGCATTATCACTGCCCCACTGCGGGTGGCCTCCATAAATTATTTGGAAGGCACAGGGCATTGGGCTATCCTTCCTCATGTATTTACTGATTCAGTCATTTATGTCAGCTTGACTTGTGGATATTTATTTTACACGTTGGGTTATAATTTGATACTGTGCTATTTACTTTTTTTTTTTTTTTGCTCAAATTGTTCCAGCGCTGGACACTGGGGGCTCTTTCAGCTGGTGCCGTGCTACTTTGACAACCCCCCACATACCGCCATCGATGCGTGTGTGGTTTTTTATTTTCTTTTTTCTTTTTTTTTTGAGCAATTCCTTTTTTTCTGGCACACAACAGTCTGGAATCAACTTGTGTATTTCCTGCTCCAGCCTTGGAATCTGCCTTTTCTCCAAAGATCTCTTGTTCCTGTCTCCATTCCATGCAACTCCACACAGAACAAAATTCACTTTAAAAATAAGTACCTTGGGGTCAGCAGTTAGCGTAATGGCTATGTCACTGGACTCCCATGTAGTCGACCACGGTTCATGTCCCGGACCCGGTGGCTTGAAACTCACGCCAGGCACGTGTGCGTGCGTGCCCAAGATCCCGAGAGGAGAATGGAGGAGAAGGGATTGCGGCATGGCCATCCCCCCTGGAGGGTGATTTCTCGCTTTCTGTCTCTCTGTCTTTCTCTGTCTGTCTAGCGAGCGCACGCGCCCTATAGCAAAAACCTCTTCAAAAAAAAAAGTACCTTTTGGAGGGTAGTCTTTCACATTAAGACCCAAATCACATGAAATTTAAAACCTAAAGTTATTTGTATGAAGGATATTCCAAAGTGTTTTAGCATCTTTGATTAGATGGATGAATATTTTTTAAAACACTGAAAACATAAATTATGTACCTGATTGGAATCATTCTTGTCTATTTAGAATTAGGGAGATTAAAAATAATGTAATATGCACAAGTGAGGATAGGGCTTTTTCTGTAGGCTCATTGCATGTTTAGGTCTATTTTTGTCCAATCTCATTGTCCCTGCTGAGTCTCTTGCTCCTGGAAAAAGGGTGACTGGGGACCCCTGGGCCGGGACCCCCCAGTTTGCAGGTTCAGTATCAAAGCAGTAAACAGAGGGAGCAGTAGGTCAAAGCTGGGGGGCTTTGGGGTCTTCAAGTCAAGACCAGACCACCACTCTGAAGACTTCACCGGCTTATGCACCTGCTGTTACCCACATGCTCAGTGGCTCCTCCAGGCAGGCAGGGTCCACCTCTGGTGGGGCGTTGTGTGTGTGGGGGGGGCAATTTCTAACATTTCCAATTGGTCCTGTAGGTGGAGCCATTTTCATACCCACCAGTATGCATTTTGCAAATGTCTTTCCTTTCAAGGAGTTTAGTGGGCTCTAGAGGACGGTGGTGTTTTGAAGGAGCCCTCTGGATGTGGCCTGGAGGGGATTCTTCCCAAGTCTTACAGCAGGAGGCTGCCTCTGAGGGCGACCTCCCTCCACTTTATCTCCGGGTCTCTTCTAGACTCAGCACCATAAATTGGGGGTGCAAGACATCCTTTAGGGGTAACTTAGAAATACTTATCAGTGGGGCCGGCAGGTGGGGTGTGGTGGTTGGGGGCACTAGATTCTCTCATGGCTGACCGTGGTTTGAGTTCTGGACCTGGTGGCTTGCTTTCTTACTTTCCCTCTCTCTCTCACTCTGTTTCTCTCTGGTCAAATTAAAATCAATCAATCAATAAAGTCAAATAAAATAAGTCTTTTTTTTTTTTTAAAAAAGAGGCAATACTTACCAATCCCATACGCTAAAGAGGATGCCCAATGTGCTTAATGGCAGGATTTGATGGGCTTCTGGAGGCCACAGTGTTACCATGTCTATCAGGGGACTGGCATGTGGCGTGTGTGCAACATCACACACACACACACACACACACACACACACACACGGTGCATACCCATACCCTTTTAGGGTGTACATGAACTACTTCCTGGAGCATCTTTGGCTCCTGATCAAAGACACCGCCCCCTTTTATGGAGAATCTTCTAGTATATAGGTTGCAGGCAGGGGCAGGAGGGGCTGGAGAGATGAGCATCTGTTTAGAGACCACCGAAGGTTGAATGATGAATTGGAACTATAGACCTCTGACTTTGAACAACCATTTCCTCTCCCCGGGCTAGGATTCATATCTGTAAAATGGGAAGATACCTCTTTGGTCACTGGGAGGACCCACCGAGGTGACTCCTGTTCGCATGCTCTGACGAGTAAGTGCCGGATGATCTTGCCCAGCTAAGTCTGAACACCAGAGGCCGACCTCCTCCCTGTCCCCACGCCCTGACCCTCTTCCTCACACCCGCAGAGAGGCCATCCGTTTGGAAAGTCCAGAAGCTTCCTAGATGCCGCCCTCTCTCTTCCACAAAACAGCTGCCCACAGTGTTGGGCTGTAATTAATGGATGGTCCCCCCAAGGGCAGGCATTTTCCTCTCCCCCTTAGGTACAGGGAAAGAGCAGATATTTCCGTCGTAGCAAGTAAGAAAAATATCTCGTTTCCCCACTTTCGTTATAAACAATGTACGACTTGCTTTCTCCTTACTCCTCTTGACCCTCCACACTGTATACATATTTATATATTATTCATAGTGGATTAAAAATGAATGTGCTCTTTACCACGGCTCTACGGCGCGGTGACAATACAAATTAACGTATGATGTACTTACTTTTCACATGGCAGTGATTGGAAATGTTGATGGCCTCAAAGTGAGAGGTGGAGAGAGGGGAGTGAGTTGAGGTGGGCAGGCTCGGGGGGGGGGGGCAGGTCCCCATCTGGCCACACTGTCAGAGTCTGGGCCCCGGATACAGGAAGGCAGAGATCAGGGGTATTCTGGGCAGCTGCATTGCTGAAGTGGCAGAAAGCTACTTCCTCTTCTCCCGTGGAATGAGACCCAGGCTTCCATGAACCGGGGCCTGTGAGCCCACCTCCTCTGCTGAGTTTCCTCTCCATCATCTTCCCCTGCTCCCAGACCCTGCAGCCTTCTGTCCCTGTGTTCCCTGGGCTCAGACATGCCCCTCTGTCTGCAGCAGCATTACGCTCTCCTCTTTCCCTTCTCCGGACTTCCTCTTTCATTCATCCCTTCCTCGGCTTGAAAAATCCCTGACGGGGATGAGTGACGTGCCAAGCATCATGACGGGTGGTAAGCCAAATACAAAATTAATGTATTTTTCCAACCTGCTCCCTGCCCCCATGGAGCTGAGGGTCTACCCGGGGGGAAGATAGCTGCAATTATTTCATTTGTTCAGCTACGGCTGAACTGAGAAAGAAGAAGTTTGCTATGATGTGTCTCCCAGCCAGTATGGTGGGCCGGGGTCATCGGGGAGGCCTTCCTGAGACAGTGGCGGCTCAGGTGAGGGCTGAAGGCTGAGACTGTGGCTGTTAGGTGACATAGGGACAGGGAGAATTCCATGGTGAGCGAGGATGGAGCATGAGGCATTTGGAGATCAGGGAGAAGTCCGTGTGGCTGGAGGGCAGCACACTGTGGGGTTTTGAGGGAGGAAAAGATGGGAAGGCCATTGGAGATCCATGTTCCTCTTGGCTGAGCTCTGGAGCCCCCAGTCACCTCCACCAGATCACAAATGACATTGCCCCTGAGTGCTGTTCTGGACCAAGCCCCTGCCCAGCCCTGTCCTCGGAATAGGGAGCTCTTGCTTAGGCAGGAGGCCTGACCCACGTAGGTCTCAACCCCACGTTGGCTGAACTTCATCCACATGACATGCAACAGTGACCAACTTGTTCTTTTGAACTTTTTCTTCTTTTAGGTTTTTGCCATAGGGTATGTGCAGTTGCCAGACAGAGACAGAGACAGTGAGAGACAGTGAAAGGGAAAGTGAGAAATCATCCTCTAGGAGGGAAAATTGTAATTATATATAATCTCTTCTCCTCCACTCTCCTCCTGGGCTTTGGGGCACACATGCATGCACATACGTCTGGCATAATTTTTGAGCCACCAAGTCCAGGACTCAAACTGCAGTTGGCATGTAGAGTCCAGCGCCTTAACCTACTGACCCTGTTCTTTTGAACTTTGAAGGTCTTCCAGTCCCCTAGACTCCCCACTCAAGGGCCGTTACCCCAAGGAAAGATAACCTCTTAGCTTTAATCACACCACCCAAGGCAGGCTAGGCCAAAACAGTGGCACATTAAGCTCTTGTTTTTGTTTGTTTGTTTGTTTGTTTGTTTTAAGAGATTTTTGCTATAGGGCACGTATGCTTGCTGGAAAGAGAGAGAGAAAGTGAGAAATCACCCCCTGGGGGAATGGCTATGCTATAATCCTTTTTCCTCCATTCTCCTCTCGGGATTTTCTGCATGCACGCGCTCACGGCTGGCATGAGTTTGAAGCCACTGGGTCCAGGACTTGAACAGCGGTCTACCAGCACTTTAACCCATATTTGCTGGCTCTATGAAGCTCTTGTTACAGCAGTGCTTCTTTTTGTTTGTTTTGTTTTTTATTGCTAGATGGTGCACGTGCGAGAGAGAGAGAGAGAGAGAGAGCAAGAGAGAGAGAGAATACCTCCAGTATGGTGTGGTCACACTATAATCCCTTCTTACCCATTTTTCCATCCCATCAGGATGTTGTGTACATATGGTTATGTTTTTCAAGGCCACTGGGGCTGGAATTTGAACTGAGGTCAGTCATGTGGGATCCCATTACCTTGACCACTAGACTATGGGGCCAGACCTGAATTAGTGCTTCTGATGAAGACTGAAGCAAAGCCTCCCCTGCCGCAGCTTAGGACAGCAATGAAAGCAGCAAGCCATGACAATGAAAACGCTGACGTTTGTACAGTTCTTTCTTTATTGTTTGTAAATGTGCTACATGATCTCGTTTGACCCGATAATGTAGGCATTAGCTTTATTTCTTCATGTTCAAGGTGTGGAAGCCATAAAGATCAAACGCTTGCTCAGGTCAGGCAGAAAGGAGACCGAGGTTGAGGGCGTTGAATATCTTACCAACATCAAGGAGGGCAGATGCTATGACTTGAACTCAAGCTCCTTGCCAAACTTCACTCTGTCCACTGTCGAGGAGGTGGGCTCCTGGAAAGCAAAAATGCTGGGACCGGCTGATGGTGTAATGGTTACATTGCTGAACTCCCATGTTGTCAACTGCGGTTCAAGTCCTGAACCCAGCGGCTTTAAACTCATACCGGATGTGTGTGCGTGCATGCCCAAAATCCCGAGAGGAGAATGGAGGAGAAAGAATTGCCATATGGCTATGTCCCCTGTGGGTGATTTCTTGCTTTCTGTCTCTCTCTCTGTCTCTCCGGAGAGCACACTTGCCCTATAGCAAAAAATCTCTCTTAAAAAAAAAAAAAGCAAAGCAAAAATGCCAGACACAAGGCCATCCCTGTAATGTGGTACTTCTGAACAGGGTTACATTTAGAAGAAGCCATTGCTTTGATACTCTTCTCTAAGGAGGAACTGACAGGAGTGGGTGTGTTTATTCTCTTAAATTCGACCACTGTCAAAGGCTGTTGGACCCAACTCTATCTTCAAGCTTCTTCTGTTTCTGAGAAATTGGTGAACACTTAGCATCTTCACTGCCACCTACAGACCCGAGTGAACTTATTTATTTTTTGAGAGGTTTTCGCTATCGGGCACGTGCGCTCACCAGACACACAGAGAGAGACAGAGAGACAGAAAGAGAGAAATCACCCCCCAGAGGGGATGGCCATGCTGCAATCCCTTCTTCTCCATTCTCCTCTTGGGATTTCGGGCATGCACGCACATGCGCCCAGCGTGAGTTTAAGCCACCAGGTACGAGACTCAAACTGTGGTCGACTACATGAGAGTCCAGTGACACAGCCATTATGCCAACTGCTGGTCCCAAGACCCAAGTGAACTTCTAAACTCCATCTCCAGTCTCTGAAATAGTGCAGGCAGATGACTGATCTTTACTTGTTAAAATGGGGTGGATGGAAGTTTTCAGGTCACCAAGGGGCTGCCTGTCACCACGAGGGCTGAGCGGCTTACCGCTGAGAAAGGATGATCTACTTCCATGTAGAGATTTGATTTCCTCCAAACCCCACAGCCACCACAGCGGGAAGGTCAGAAAGCCCCCAGCAGATTCCCAATGGGCCCCTCTTGCTGCCTCTGCCTTCAGTTGGGTCTCTTCTTCTGTCACAAATATGTAAAGCCCACAGTGGGGTATTCAGTGGAGCTCCCACCACTGGGGTTTTTTCTGAAGCTTTCACTTGTGTTCTCTGACCAGAAATCAACAGTCTTTAATGTTGCATCTGTGCGAAAATCAGGGGCTTTTCCTGGATGAATGGTACAGAGAAGTTTGAAACTTTTCATCCAAGTTTAGCCGGACTCAGAAATGTGTCACGTGTCCAAAAGTGCTTTGCATACAACAGTTTTCTGTTTTGGGAAAACACGTTCTCATCGCCAAAGGGTCAGCCTTTTACTGATTAGAGAACATAACACCTTCTACTGGACCGATCATTCCTTCTCCCAGTCATCCTCCCCAGGGTGGATCCCATGTTTCTTTTTTTTTTTTTTTGGAGAGGTTTTTGCTATAGGGCGCGTATGCTTGCCAGAAAGACAGAGAGAGACAGAGAGACAGAAAGCGAGAAAGCACTCTCCAGGTGGGATGGCCACACTGCAATCCTTTCCGCGCAGGAGCCCAGCGTGAGTTTAAGCCACCGGGTCCAGGACTCGAACTGCAGTCAACTACATGGGAGTCCAGCGATGTAGCCATTACACCATTTGCTGGTCCCTAGACCCCATGTTTTTCCACGGCACTGTCTTCCATATCAGTCTCATGGAAACTTTCCAATAAACAACTGGAAAGGATTTTGAGTGTGTGTGCATGTGCATGTATGCATGTATATGAGTAATATATGCAAAACAAAAATATATTGTAATTATGTATAAAGTAATGTAAAAACCACGTTGTAATCATAGTCCTTGTAAAGAATTTAGAGAATTAGATCAGAGTACCTTTTATCCATCAGAAATTTGTTTTAAAGTCCAGCTTTCTAGCTTTTCTATATTATAACTTTCTCATCTGTCCAATGAGCTAATATCAGCTCTTGAAAAAACTATCACAAAGCTCATAAGTGAAGGTGAACATACAGAAATGTATGTTAAGAACTGTGGAATGTAAACCTTTGTGGTCTTCCGGTACTACTGTTATTATCTACAAAGCTTCTACATGCTTACGAAGTATATTCAAGATTGGCATTTATTGTGATTCCAGTATAGATACTTTCTACAAACGTACACCTGCATATCCTTAGATATATTTACATACTTCCATCTCACTTAAGTTAAAATGACACCGATTTGGGACCAGCAGTTGGCGTAATGGCTATGTCGCTGGACCCCCATATAGTTGACCACAGTTCGAGTCCTGGATCCAGTGGCTTAAACTCACACTGGGCGTGTGTGCGTGTGTGCCCAAGATCCCGAGAAGTGAATGGAGGAGAAGGGATTACGGTGTGGCTGTCCCCCTGGGGAGTGAGTTCTCACTTTCTGTCTCTCTGTCTCTCTCTTTCTGGCAAGCGCGTGTGCCCCACAGCAAAAATCTCTACAAGAAAAAATGATACCAATTCAATATTAATATTTTGAGCACTGAAGAATCCGCATCTATCTGAATGATTGATCTTGACTATCACAAATAAGTAGGAATGCAGACTATAACATAGTTGTAGTTCTCTGTTTCGTTTGCCAAGACACTTGTTAGATGATTCCCCGGTGTTATAACTCACAGAGAGGGTAACTTCCAAAGGTTGCAGTACAGAATTCACACACAGACTTCGTATCGGTAATGGCAATAGGAATGACAATAAACAGTTTGGCTAGTGAGAAAAATCTAGTTGAAAAGTGGAAGAACCAATATGACCTTGGTGAACTGATAAAGATTTGCGAACAATATTGTGGTTTGGTCAGGTTACCTCATAGTTCTGCTAGCCTCTTTGGATCATGGTAACATGGGTTTTATTTTTATTTACTTGTTATTTGAAGTTCTTTGCACCAATGACTTGTCATACCACATGATTCTCCCCATCAATAAGTTATTGCCATCCGAGTGGACTTCAAAAAGTGTGTGGAATAATGGAACTAAAATACAAGTTTATTTTGGGGTAAAGATTTTTGACATCCATGCCCAGTTTTTTTGTAAGACACATTTTTCATGAACTTCTTGAAGACCCCTCTGTTAATGAATACATTGATGACAGCCTCGGTTTTATTAGGGTACTGGCTGTCCCTTCGTCTGTGAGCTGCCACACAGCTGTCCTTGGTGAAGACACAGAAAATACAGTCCCCTTCTGAGAAGCTTCAGGCAGGACTTTAAACACATTGCTTAGGCTTCTTGTCTCGGCTCTGTCCTTGGCATCTTTGGGGTGCTCTTCAACTGGCTCCTAGGATTTCAGCTATAAATAGAACCTACTTTCTCCTTTCGCCTGCTCAATAGTTTTCTTTTCAGAGTACCTTGAACCCTCTCTCATTGAGGACTGGACAGAGCTTAGTGTGTGCAGGGATGATCAGTTCACGAGCTGGGTGGCTGAGCCTTGGGGACTTGCTGCTGTCTTTAAGCTGTTTAACCAGAAAACTCTGCATGAATCTCACTAAAGTCACTATGTCCCTGACTTAGATCCACTATATGATAGGGAAATGGGCGTGAATTTCCCAGCCCGTGGCCATTGACTGACGTTCTAATTCTGCCTCCAGTCTATGTCCTAACTCCAAGGTGATACATACCAAGAACCATTGACATTCTTTGTATAAATCTAAGTCCACGTGAGAAATAAGAGTCTCACTTGTCTCTTCTTACCCAACCCAGGGCCTTTCAAGGAACAGATGACCAAACCTTCAAGGTGAAACAGGGTAGCAGAAAGGCAGGAGAGACCACACTGGCAAATCCTTCTCTTCCTGGGTGATCACAGTGCAGGTTCTGGTGACTGATCACCTGTTCTTCTTGCTGCGGTAGCTTGTCAAGAAAGGCACGTGGCAAGTGCACTATTCTTGTGCTTCGTTTTGTCCCTAACTCTTAAGTCTATGGATTTGCAAATTGGCTTTTGCAAGTGGAAACATCGATCGAATTCAGCCTTGTGTTTGGTACCACCGTGGAAACAAAAGAAGTAGAAGATCTATCCAAAAATTTATAATTTTTGTTTTCCAAAAAAAGGCAAGGTGAAGCAGTCAGTTCATTATCTGTGCCTGCTTGCTCTGTGCCAGGCACTGGGCTTGGCACTCAGGACACTGAAATGGTTATGGCTCCCACATCGGGAATTCACAGCATCTCAGGGGGACCAGTATGTACAGAGGAAAAGGAAGTGCTGGCTCAGGGAAAGGGTGCACCAACGAGGGCACAGAGGCCCTGCAGAATGAAGTCTATTCACAGAGACCAACTCATGCTTGGTTTGGTGTGGGCAAAGTGGGCGCTGCTCTAGAGAGGACTGGAGAAGTGGTTGGGATTGAACTTGGAAGTCCTGATTATTCATTAGGGGATAAATGGCCATCAAAGATTTTTTCTTTTTGAGAGGTTTTTGCTTTAGGGCGTGTGCGCTCACCAGAAAGACAGGGAGAGACAGAGAGACAGAAAGCGAGAAATCACCCCCCAGGGGTGATGGCCATGCTGCAATCTCTTCTCCTCCATTCTCCTCTCAGGATCTTGGGCATACATGCATGTGCGCCCAGCATGAGTTTAAGCCACCGTGATCAACTGCATGGGAGTCCAGTGACATAGCCATTATGCCAACTGCTGGTTACCCACTCCCCCCCCCCTTTTTTTTTTTAAGAGGAATGGCTATCAAAGATTTGGGGCAAAAAGTCATAGGCTGAGTCTTTGCTGTCCCTGGGGAGGATGGACTGGAATTGGGAAAACTGGAAACATGACAGTCCCTCAGTGGACTGCCTGGGTCAGAGCAGGCACAACATACACACTGGACCACGTTCTGAGTGGGGGTTGGAAAGAGAGATTCAATAGGTAGAATGGGCTGGTCCCAGAGACAAGCCAGCTACAAGGAAAGAAAGAGAGAGCGAGCCCCTGAAGCCTACTAAGAAAGAAGCAGGAATTCCAGCATTTGGTGGGAAAATGAGTCCAACTTCCAACTTTTGGTTGGCTTCCCATTTCTCAGGAATTAGATGGTTTGCTGAGTCACTCCGTAGTACTACTATTACTGTTATGGCTAAAACACTGAATATGCTGTTTGGTTGTTTTCTGGGGTAAATGACTGGGTCTATTTATTTACTTGTTTTTTTTTTTTTTTTTTTTTTTTTTCTGAGCAAATGAAACCCAGCCCAGCCCCGGACCTTGACCTCTCTGTGTGCTGGGTGAAATAGTACACACGTACACATGTGATTCCAGAGATGGTGCATCCACGGTTTCCCAGATGCAGAGGGAATGCAATTACTCTGTAATAACTTCCCGAACCAGACGTTTTCCCAGTTCCTCAAGATGGCAGAGTGTGTGCATGGCTGCTGTGCATCGGGGCAGAGAGCTGAGGCTAAATATTAGGTGGATTTCCACAAGAATTCATCTTCTCTTCCATATTAGAACCTTTCTAAGAAAGTTCCATTTCAAAGGTCACTATTCAAAATCTGCCTTCTTTAAACTCATGCTGATAAAGTCCTACCTCCTCTGAAACCTTCAGGTGCCACAAAACCTCCAATTCAGTCCTTTCGACTCTGCCTGAGATCAAAGCTTGGGAACAACCCTCTCTTACACTACCTCCAAATACATGGGCCCTTGTCATGCTTGGTTTACTAGTCAATGATGAGAGGAGGGTCGGCCTAGTGATTAAGGGAGAGGGATCCCACATGCTTGACATGCACAGTTCGAATCCTGGTCCTGGTGGTTTGAAAAACATGCAGAGTGCATGTGTGTGCATGCCCCAGATCCCAACAGGATAGGTAAATAGAGGAGATGGGATTGTGGTGTGACCATGTCTCTCCCTTTCTCTCTCTCTCTCTCTCTCTCTCTCTCTCTTTCTGTATCTCTCTGGGGAGAACATGGGCCCTCTGTCCAAAACAAAAACAAAAATAAAAATAAAAAAAATTATTGAAGGATAAGAAAGTGAACTGTCTTTGCAGAGAGACCTGAGTCAGATTTCCAGGTAGAAGGATTTATGGTTTTTCTGTAAAGCTGGAACCAGTAAAGTATAGTCAGTCCTTGGGCTAAGTCTTCCTGTTGTCTGTTTTTGTGTAGCCTCAGAACTAAGCATAATTTAAATGATTGGGGGAAAAAACTCAAATGAGAATAATATTTCATCACATGTGAAAATGATGTGAAATTCAAATTTCAGTGTCTAGAAATACAATTTTGAATTTCATCAATAAAACCTTGGAGGAGAAGCATTTTCTCTCTTGTTCTAAAAGTACTTATATAGTATTTTCAGCTTTGCCTCTTGGCCTACAAAGCCCAAGCTATTTACTGTTTAATCCTTTATAGAAAAAGTGACACATGTTGGGTTCTTTCTCTTCTGTTACTTAGAAAGTCTGGATTAAAACTCTGCCTTGAAGCCTGCAGGTGGTATAGTGCTTAGGGCACTGAACTCCCACATGGCTGACCCTGGTTCAAGTCCTAGACCTGGCAGCTTGCTTGTTTTCTCTCTCTCTCTCTCAGAAGCACATGTGCCCTGTAGCAAATTTAAAAATAATAATGATAAATAAAATTTAATAATTCTTAAAAAAGTAAAATCTCTGGCTAGAGAAGCCAGGTGATATAGCAGTAACTAAGCTAGATCCACATACAGCGGTAACTCAACTGGACCCACATGGGAGGGTCTTGAGTTTGTGTCTAAGGACCTCTCTGTATACACTGGGAATGCTCTTATGTGTCTGGTTTTATTAAAAATCCACTGTTGCTGAAACTCAGGGTGGATTGCAGCATGAGAGCCCTACTGGAGGTACTCGTCTCTCTTTTGCTCTGTCTCAAAAAGAAATAAATACACACACTTTGAAAAATTTGTAAAAAATGGGGCTGGCTCCATGGCTGGCTGCACTTTTGAAAAATGGGGCTGGCTCCATGGTCTAGTGGTTAGGCAAGCCAGGTCTTGCGTGATCAACTGCAGTTTGAATCTGAGCCCCAGTGGCTTGAAAAACATGCCAGGCATGGGTGCATTTGTGCCCAAAATCCTGATGGAAAAATGGAAGAGAAGGGATTGCAGAGTGACCACACCTTGGTGGTGTGTGTGTGTGTGTGTGTGCGTGTGTGTGTGTATGTATGTGTGTGTGGGTGCTTTCTCCATTTCTCTCCCTGTCTCTATCTCTCTCTGGTGAGCACATGCTGCCTCTGGCAAATAAATAAGTAAATAAATATTAAAAAAATAAACAGATTCTGGCTGAGAGGAAAAGAATAAGTCTCAGAGTATGTACCTCATGTATCGGCTGCTACTATTTTGACTTCTGCAAAGTAATAATCAGCTTGATAATGTCGGTGACCATGACCACGGTCCTTCGAGCATTGGGGGCTGGGGCCAGCAGATGTGAGCAGCAGCGCTGACCGGCCATTTTCTCTGCCCTCAGGTCACAGGCCTTTCCAGTGCCGCTACTGTCCCTACAGTGCCTCTCAGAAGGGGAACCTGAAGACCCACGTCCTCTGCGTCCATCGCATGCCTTTTGACAACAGCCAGTATCCGGACCGCAGGTTCAAGCGCTCCAGAGTTGACTCAGAGGCTTCTGGGAATTTCGAGGAGCCCACAGCTGTCAAGGCGGGGAGCTCGGCTGAGCTGACGGAGGAGGGCAGCAAGGGCCAGGAGGAGAGCAACTGAGTAGCCCGACCTGTATATTGCAATCGCATTTCACACTGTTTTAAGATGATGCATCTGGTAAAAGAGTTTGCTTATTGCATTCCAAGGGGAAAAAAAAATCATGTACAACCCCCCTGACTAGTGTATAGAACATTTAAAAAAATGTAAAAGATATCTATATATATATTAAAAAAAAAAAAATCCCCCCCCCCCAGCCCTTGAAAATGGCTGCTAAACTGTTACCCGGCAACAAGTACTTCCAAACAATGCAGGTGGGAGAAAAGTGATTGCAAAAATGCTTGGTGTCCTCTGAGCTCGAGAAAGCTGGGGGCCCTTCCAACTCAAAAGTCATCTTTGTTCAAAAATAATGCTCTTAACCGAAAAACGATACCATCTACATGATTTAGTGTTGCCTTGAAGACGGAGGGGCTGTGTTTTCGTTGTTGAAAACACCTCTATAATCTGACACCAGCTGCTATCATTTGCCTAGCACCCTAATGAGATGTGTTGGGAGGCAGCCGCGGTGCCAGGCAGACTGGAGCGGTCACTGCAGAGAAAATCAATTCACGTGGTGTCGTAACTGCACTCTCGGAGAAACCTTAGACGGCCCGCAGCCAGCGCTGGGGCTGACCGGCACTGCAGAGGATTGTAATCTTAAATGTGCATTTCTAAAAACTACACAGCCAAATGAATCAATGGTCAGGAAGTGTCTGCAGACAAATGTCCATTGCAGGTTTGATGAGTAATTCCTTTTTTTAGATCCAATTGCAGTATTAAGGGAAATGTGTTGTTCTTGGTTATGATGTTTTCTTTTCTTTTCTTTTTTTTTAAAAATTTTTGGATGACGAACAAAGTTGCTATTAAAAAAAAAAAAAAGGTAGGGTACCTTTATATAAAATGTTGTTAGAAAAACTAGCCAACCCTATCCATAGAAGGTGCTGGTGAGAAATGAAAATTTAGGTAATAATAGGTAATAATTTAGGTAATAATTGATTATGATTTTAAATTTTTTACTTGAACGAAGGCTGCACCAGTCCTTATTATCCGATTTTCTTTCATGTGTTAGTTTTTATAAGTGTCACAGACAGGAAGCACGATTTTTCTTCTTCGGCAAGCTCTTATGAGATAGCTTGTATTAAAAATATGAATCTAAACATCCTGCTCTTTATCTCTAATGAAGAAAACTGTTTGAGTTAAAATGTCTGTTTTTGTAAAACAAATGTGTTCTATATTTTTGTAGATTTTAGATTTTATACTGATTGGAGACTCCAAATTTATCGAGTTCTGCACCACACACAGGGAGATTTCGAGGGTCCATAATGGAACAATAAACTCATTTCAAAAAAAAAAAAAAAAACAACTATTTGAGAAGACTCGTTGAAGGTTTATTCTCGAATCTGCTAGAATGGTGTAAAGTTCAGTCTTTTAACGTCCTTCCATTGAGTGACATGACATTGGTGCTGTTGTTTGTGATGGTAGAGAAGTATTGAGTATCAACTTCTAAAACAAAAATCATTCCGACTTAAAAAAAAAAAAGTCAATATTTCCTTGCAGGCTGGGAGCACAGAATAAAACCCCAGGGCCTTAAAAACTTCAGCTCTGCCTACAGCAGTTTACAAAAATACTAAACTGCAATCAATGTAAATAAAATTCTTAGTGCTATCCTGAGACCACAAAGATTCTCAGGCTAATAAGGAATCCGGTTTGCATATGCTGTCAAAAGAGTGTCATCGAACCGAGGTTTCAGTGCAAATGAGGTCGCTGTGCATCTTGGACCCATCTGGCATAGAGCAAGCTGCTTTCTTGTTTTTTTTTTTTTTTTTTCTAGTCTAGTTCTCACTGCCTTACTTCAATCGAGTTGATAAACTTAATGCAACTGTTTCTATGATCCTAGAGAAAGGACTGAAATGTTACTGAAAACTTTCTGACTGTAGTAAGCTGTAGGGTTTTAACTGCACCCCTGTGTTTGGTGACTGTGCCAGTCGCTTGCTTTCTGTGTGTTTGCCCCGCCTTTGGTATCTTAGCAAAGAAAAATTTAAAAAAGTAAAAAAAAAGAAAAAAGAAAAAAAGAAAAAACAAAAGAAGAAAAAAAAAAGAAAAAAAAAAACATAGGAGAGCCACATTCCATTTCTAGCACTTTGGGAGCTCTTTCAGTATTCTGTGTCTTCTGAGCATCGTCAGAGATGCGACAGGCAATAATTCTGTTCGTGACACTGGGAACATCCCCTCTTCTTTGTGGCGTGCGTGTTGATTCCATTTTGTCCAGTGCTACCGTCCTTCTTTCCCCCTCTGACACAGGCCTTCTTTCCAGAACATTTGTAACTTGTAATACAAACAAGTGACAGCCGCAGTGATGCAGTGTCAGTTTCTGAATGTCATCAGGTTCTCATATCTAAACATGTCAAGTTTTTTCCCTGTAACTTCTGTAGTCTGTGATGCTGGTCATAATACTGTCTACATTCCTACACAAAGAAAAAAAAAATCTATCTTGGAGGAAATCTGAGATCAATAGAGTAGAGGATTTTGTTGCTATGCTTGTAACAAGTAGAAAACTTTGTATTTAAAGTTTATTCTTGGTCATTATTTATTATTATAATACATCAGTTGACAGAACTTTATTCTGGTATAGAAAGTATTAAAAGTTGTTTTTTCAGCAATGACTGTTTTCTTTCTGCTGTTAGAATAAAATGTCTTTGAAGCAGTCTAGTTTTATCCAGTGTTTTACGCAATAAAACATCTACCTCTGGGGGAGAAAAAAAAGCAAAAAGCAAAAAAAAAAAAAAAAAAATCTTTTCTTATTTGCTTATATTCACGAGGAAGAGTGAAATTTATTTTTGCAGGTTTGGCAAGACTTGCTCGAATCCCACTTATAAAAAGCCCTGTAGTGTTCTGCAGTGTGGATGTTCCTTATAGCTGAATGAGTATCTATGCAGCATAAATTGTGTGTGTGTGAGTGTGTGTGTGCGCGCACACACATGCCCATGTGCATGTGTGAACTATGCTTCTTTAAAGGTTTGCAGACATCAGTTTCAGTAAGGTAAAACCTATGGAAATACTAATGTTCTTCATATAACAGTAATTATAAAAGGCACTCAGAGCATTGGGATCTATTATTTCCCTTTACTGGTAGAATTTTTTTTTTTAAATCATTAAATGCAAGGAAGTCTTTTACATCCAAATTATCAAAGGATAATCTGAATTTTTCCTCTAGAAGAAAAGCAAGAGAATAAAGAATAATAAAGTCTGCAGCATCAGGGGCTACTGAAGAAGCACAACTCTGACAGTGATTTGAGAGGGTTTGAAATGTGTGCTGAACACTTGATGTACAGAGCTTCTTTTTTGATTTTTTTTTTTGTGTGTGTTTCTTATTTTATTTTGGTCTCAAAAGCAAGTGTGTACAGAACATATTGCAGTTCTGGGATATGGAAATAAGCAGAGACATCTACCCACATGATATAGGAATTTGTAAGGTCACCATGTTTCTTTCAGGGGATGAGACTGTTGGTGTCCTTGGTCGGAACAGATGATGTGAATGAAACTGTCCTTAATGCTGACTCTCCATTATTATAAACATGTAAGATGAGTTATAAGGGCCAGGTGATGGCACAGTGGTTAACACACCTAGACATATATGGGAAGGGACCTGGGTTCTCGTCCAGGGACCTCACCAAACATGCTGGGCATGCATGCACCTTGATCCAGGTGGGTTGAGATGACATGGATTGGTGCATCAAGACTCTGTAGGAGACACCACTCTCTCTCATGGAAGGAATGAATAAATGGCAACAAAAAAGGCGAGTTAGAAGGTCATTCCGAAAGGGTCAAGAAGTGAACCCACTTGAGAAAGAAGACTGAAGTACAGACTGTTGAATGAAGGGTCAAAACTTCCACCTAAACCACACACGAGATGGATCTCAAACCCACAGGGACCAGGCAAGCACCACACTGGTGAGGCGAGGAGAGTAGAAATGACGGGGGTCTAGGCTGGACTGAAGATCACGCCCTTCTGATGGGGCAGGGAGCTGTGGGACTTCAGCAACCATGCATCGTTGTCACAAAGAATGGGGCATCACGTTTTCTAGTTTTCAAGAAGTCATAGGCACTGAATTTTGTAGTAGGCGTTTCCGTTTTTCCATGTTGGCTCAAAATTGTTTTTTTAAAACTCCATGTAATGAATGGGTGAACAAAATGGGATTAGGTAGAATGGAATATTATCCTGTCATAAAAAGGCATAAAGAACCGAGACCTGCTACAACATGGAAGAGCATTGAAAACACTGAAAGAAGCCAGTTACAAAAGGCTACACATGATCCCATTTATGTCAAATGTCCAAAAACAGTCAAATCCATGGAGATAGGAAAGAGATTAGTGGTTACCAGGGGCTGAAGTAAGTGGGGAATGGGGAGTGTCAGCTAATGAGCAAGTAGTTTTGTTTTGAGGTGATAAAAATGTTCTAAAATTAGGTAGCAATGATGATTGTCCTACTTCATAAATAAACTAGAGCCCACTGAATTTTACAATTAAGAGGTTGAATTTTATGGGATGTGAATTACTACAATAAAGCTGCTATAAAAAAGTAAAAATAGAAATAGAAGTAAGAAACATTTTTTTAAGAAGCTTCGATGTTTCCATCAACATATTTCTGATTTCTCTAATAGTCATAGATAATTTGTAGATTACGACAGTACAATGAATACAAAATTTGAGGCGTACTGACCTAAATTTGAACCCTATCTACACTACTTTCTGGCTACATGACCTTGAGCAATGTTTTTTTTTTTTTTTTTTTTTTTTTTTTTAATTTGCCAAAGGGCATGTGTGCTGCCAGAGAGAGACAGAAACAAGAGAGAGAAAGACTGAGAAAGTACCTCCTCATTGCGGGTGGTCATGCTGCAATCTCTTCTCCGTTTTGCCCTAATTTTGGGATCTTTGGCATGCTTGCACATGCACCTATCTTTTTTTTTTTTTTTTAGAGGTTTTTGCCTTAGGTCACATGCACTTGCCTGAGAGGGAGAGAGACAATGAGAGGGAAAGTGAGAAATCATGCCCCTCCCCTCACCTCAAGAGGAATGGCTATGCCATAACCTCTTCTCTTCCATTCTCTTCCTGGGATCTTGGGCATGCATGCACATGGGCCTAGAGTGAGTTTCAAACCACTGGATCTGGGACTCAAACTGCAATCAGTCATTTGGAAGTCCAGTGACATAACTGCTATGCCATCTGTTGGCTCCATCCCTGTGTGTGTTTTAAATCGCTGGATTTGGGACTTGAACTATGCTGTCGACCATGTGGGATCCAGCCACCTTAACCAACATGTCACCAGCTGGCCTGACCTTGAACAAAGGAACTGTTATGAATTCATTGATCATATCTATAAAATCATGAGAATTACATGCAATAACATGGATAAATTAAATGGATATTTTATAAAATACTCTAGAATTGCTAGCTATTGTGGTAAAAGTTATGCATAAATTTGAGATTAATTTCACATTCCTAAAAAACTATACACTAATCAAACCCTTATACTTTTAAAAGGTTCCCTTGTGGCCTGGCAGCTGGGATTCCTCTATATCCATCTCCTTTAGAGAAGACAACTTTGGACAAATATCTTCAGATTTGTTTTCCAATCTCCTCATTGAAAATCAGCATTAACAACTGTTGCCAATCTCAGGGATAGTAGGGAGGAGGCTGAAGAAAGAGTGGACACAATGGGAAAAGGATTGGCCTTGGGGTTAGATGTTATTCCACTAGCTTGTTCAACAAGAATTTCCAGAGAGCCTACTGTGTGTTAGGCATTGGGCTGTGAGCTAGAGATACACTGGTAAGTCAAAGTTCATGCCCACGGCTGTGGGTAAGGAGAAAAAAGACTTCAATGTTATAATCCCACAAATAAATATAAGCTATGTGGAAGAGGAAAAGCAAAGAAAACAGAAATTTCCCACATGATGGAAGACTTCTTTTTATTTATTTATTTATTCATTTATTTATTTTCATTTGACCAGAGAAAGACAGAGAGAGAGAGAGAGAGAGAGAGAGAGAGAGAGAGAGACAGGGAACGTGAGAAAGCAAGCCACCAGGTCCAGGATTTGAACCGTTGTCAGCCGTGTGGGAGTGTCCAGCACTTTAATCACCGCACCACCTGCTGGCCCCCCAGTGAAAGACTTCTTTAGGAGGGAATGATAAATAGAGATGAAAGAAAGCATGCCAGACAACAGAACCAGCATGTGCTACGTCCACAGCAGGTGTCTCGAGCTCTCAGTAGTAGCTTTACGGTTCTGGCAAATCACTCCCCTTCTCCAATTCTGTTGTTTCATCGATAAAGTGAAAAGAACAGCATCAATAACCCAAGACCCTTTCTGAAGCTAAATGAGACAGTGTATACAAAGAGTTGCATAGAGACAAGCTGGGTGCCACCAGTTCTGAAGGGCGATTCTCAAAAGGGAAAATGGCTAGAAAGCCACAAGAACACACGCATGGTGGTGCATTCTGCAGATGCAGTGCTTTCTAATCCTGCTCAGTCAAGTGAGAGCCAAGGTGGCGGGATCCACGTGACTTCTTCAACAGACTCAGGATCCAAGAAAACTGGCGGGTACCTCTCCCATGCAGGTACCTCCATCAGGTGAAACTCAGAGTAGGGGAAAGTCTCCTGTGTCCTACCTAGGATCTTTGTCCAACTGACTTCTCTGTGGACAGGTGTGGCCCATCTGGCAGCGACAGCATTTGCTGGATGCATCTACACAGGGTGACTGACCATCCTGGTTTGAGATAAAGACATTTCCCACGGCAAGAGAATCTCAGTGCTAAAGCCAGGGCAGAGCCGGACAAACCCAACTGGTTAGTCACCCTAGGTCTAAGTCCACTTCCTCTGAAGGCAATGTCTTGACCAAGCCAAGGTCATAGCTGCCCATCACCTGGGAGGCCAGCATGAGACCCATTTGGGGGAGTCATCGAGCCAGAGGGTTCAGAGTATGGGCTTCGACTGTTTGAGATTTAGATTCAGATCATTCCTGCCACAGCACCCTTGCTGCAAAGATGAAAGGTGACAAGGTACCCAAAGCATTCAGCATGGCACCTGGTATGCGGTTATTTGTTTATAGATTCTCATTGAGTGACCGAATGAGCGTTTGTTCCTACTTCATACCCAAGCGGAGGATGGCTCAAATATGAATCTCTCTTCCTAGCAGCAGAAACAGCTGAGCTGCCGGTACCCACCATTAAGACACTATTTTGTGCTGAAACTCTTACAAAGACAATAACCCTGCTGGCTCTTGTAGTTTGGGATTTGCACACTTCCCCCTCTCTGTTTAACATCTGTATTGTAACGGTATATTATGAAAACCTCACCTGGTGTATTGTAAGCACAATCCCAAGGAAATTAGTATTAAATATTGTGATCTTCATTTCAAGATAGAAGGGCTGGGCGCGTTCCACCAAACTAGAGGTATGTTTCCATGGGGAAGGGAAAAAAAATTGCGTAGTGTAATGCAATATTAAAAATGTCGCCCAGCTGAGCATTCCATGTAGGGGCTTGTGTGGAGTTTTAATCTCTTCACCTGTTGGTGTTAAGAGAAAAGAGAGATATGGACGGGGCGGGGAGAGACAGGGAGGGAGAGGAAAAGCTTATGTGAACAGGGAAATCACAAGGAAAGAGGAGGGGGAAAAATTTAAATGATCCCAGACCGAACTGTTTTGCTGTTAATACAGAAATACAGTGCAAGACACATTTAATGGGCTCTATTTTTTATTATACTATGCTGAATAATTAAGTTTGAGGCTAAGTGTCACATGGATTTATCTTTTAATTAAAAAAGCATGGTTCACGCATATTTGAGTGGTAGTCCAAATAAATGCAATATAGAAATTTATGTTTGTTTATCTAGGTGTTAATTACCTAGAGATTGTTCTGGATTACTTCTTTTTATAAAGTGTCATAGGCTCGTGTCAGAACGAATAAAGCTTGCCCATGGAACCTTATCAATTTGCTAACTATAGAACTGGTCTGACCTGAGGGGGGTGGGTAGGGGAAAACTTTGGGGCTTGTTATGTATACACACGCCCCCGTTCCACCCACACCAAATAAAGCAGTCGTTTTAGAAAATATTCCTAGGACATAAAGGCACAAATATATCTTCGTTGTTTTACAGCCTCTTGTCTACAGCTATTTATAAAACATGTGATTATTTATGCCTTGGGTTATGAGAAGTTCGCTGGGAGAGGCCGTGAAGGAGGCTCCATCAATCCAGTTACCTGGTACCCGGAGAGGTGGAGGGAGGGTTGCCCAGTGGAAACAGGACTGGGACAGGAAAGTTGGCCACTGTGATCTGTCTGAAACGTGTCAACCTCACTGCTGCTTCCAGAGAAGCCAGAGAGTGGGATACAGACAGTTGGCAAAGTTGAGGGTTAGAGGTCTCATCTTTTGAAATCCAGGACGGTGCTTTGAGTTAAGTGAAATCAGAAGTCCCCACAAATTGTTCATCCTACCTTCAGGCAGTCCCTGCCTTTTTCTTTGTTTACAAAGTGATTTTTGGTGGCAGGTTCAGTCAAATGGTTTGGAAGAATCTGAAGGTTTGGGGGCAAAAGGCTCAACTACAAAGAAATAGATTTTTGCAGAAAGAATTCCAAACCCATCGATCTGGGATTGTTTAAACTGGGTGCAGTCTTGTGTTCAGGAGGTTTATATTTGAGTGTGTGTTTATTTTCTTTCTTTTTCTTCTTTTTCTTCTTTTTTTTTTTTTTCCTGCATTTTCTGCCTTGCCAGGCCTCTCTGCTGTGCACTACACTTCGCCTTTTGGCTACCAGACACCAGAAATTCAATATAAATAACGGCAGGTCCTTGTGGTTCACCTGCCTTGCCTGGCGGTTCTCTGGGTGCAGGAAAAGCCGTAGGAGAGGCAGGGACCTGCGCTCCGGGCTGTGCTCGGTTGTACAGCCAGAGCTGCGGGAGCTCAGCTCTGCAGCTATCCAGCCCTCTAAAGTAGCCCAACCCGAAGCTCTCTGCTGGGTACGGTTTCATTTTCATTTTTTGCTCTCTGCCTTTTGGAGACGAGGCCGACGGATGGGGCGGGTCACTGTTAGCTCTATGACCCCGCGCTTGGCAGCGCGCCTGGAAAGGTGCACCCTGGCTGGCCAGCGAGCGGGGCGCGGCGCCAGGCGGGGGCGCCCAGGGCCTTCGTGTCGCCGCGGGTGGGGGCGGGTATCCTCTGGCGCGGACCCCGGGCCTCTGAACCAGCCCCGCGGCTCAGAACGATCAAAGCAAGAGAGAGCTTGGGCAGCGAGGGGAGAACACGCTCTGCCCCAGGCGTCGTTCCCGGAGCCCGCCAGTCCCCGCGGGCTTGTCTTTCGGCGAGGAGGGACGCGAAGGCGCCCGAATGGGGCTCTCTGAGGCTTGGGGCCCCGCGGAGGGCGCGCCGATCCTGCGCGGCGCCTGCTAACTCCATTACCGCGGACAAGGATCAACGCCTGCTATCTTTGAAATTATTGACACTTAACTCTGTTTTCCTCCCAAATAGCTGCCCATTTCCTTCCTAGAAACATTGCTGTTACCAGAAATTGGGCCCTGGTAGCCCTGGGGTGTGGGCTGGGAGCTCTGCTGGGAGGAGTGGGTCAATCAGTTCTTTGGGCACTGTCGGGTGCTAGGGTTCAAACGGAGGACAGGAGAGGAGGGTCCCTGCGCCCCCTCCCAGCAAAACCCACAAACAAGGCCTTGAAAAGTTGGATCCGGATTCCCGTTTGGATGAATGATCTAAGAAGGTTCTTAGCCCTGAGCTCTGGGTGAGGAGTTGCTGGCCACCAGCTGGTCCACGGAAGCCCTGTTTGGAACAGAGCTCTGAATTGCTGGGCAAACGGGAGTGTGGTGTTTGAAGGCTCAGGTTTGCGAAGCAGTAAAGGAAGGAGCCCTGCAGGACTGGAGGGGGCCATTGGTCTGGAAATGATTTTTTAATAATTAATTAATTAATTAATTAATTACTTGAAGAGAGATTTTTGCTATAGGGCATGTGCACTTACCAGAGAGAGATAGAGAGACAGAAAGCCAGACATCACCCCAGGGGTGGGGGTGGGGAATAGTCACACTACAATCCCTTCTCCTCCTTTCTCCTCTAGGGATCTTGGGCACAGCAGGCACATGCCTGACATGAGTTTCAAATTGCTGCGTCCAGGGATTTGAACGGCACAGTTGACTATGTGGAAGTCCAGTGACGTAACCCGTATGATACCTGCTGGTCCCGGGAAATGACTTTGAAGAAGTCTATCTGCCTCAGAATATCACAGGTTCGATTTTTTTTCTTTTATCCAGGTGAAATTCACAGACTCTGATAGTAACCAATTCTAAAGCATGCAATCTCCCGGCACACAGTCCACCTATTTAGCGTCGTGTAGTTACTAATGAAGTTTCCAAAGGTTTCCATGGCCTCTGGAAAACATCCAAGACCGATGAAACAGTCAGTTCCCAATCCCAACCCCCCACCCCAGCCCCTGGCAACCACTGGTCTGTTTTCTCTCCCTACAGATTTGCCTAGCCTGGATATTTTGTGTATTTGGGTCTGACTTCTTTCATTCAGCATGTTTCTGAGGTTCATTCACATGGTAGCATGTACGGTTTATTATTATTATTCCTTTTTATAGGCTGCCGTGGAGGCCCGACTGAGTCTGCCAATCTCTCCAATTATTCTCCCTCAGGGCCCTCTATCGCCAACCAAAATGATGGTTTATACTTTACACTTGCCACACCCATTCCTGCCCCAGGGCCTTTGCACATGCTGTTTCTTCTGGCCCTTTCCATGTTCGGTGCCTTCTCCTTCTGAGGTTTTAACTCAAATGTCCCTCAAAGCAGCTTTCTGTCACCAGTAGTTCCACATATCCCCGGGTCCTGAATCATACCACAGCCCATTACCCAATTCCCGTTTTGCGGCAGGAATCACTCTCTGAAAATACCGGTACCTTGCTTACCCCTTTGTTAACTTGCTTACAGAAATAGAAATCCCATGAGAACAGGGCCTATCTTTCAGAATTCTGGTGTAAATAGTGTTTGGTACAGTGTAGGACCTCAAATACCTACTCCTTGAAAAATTCTTAATTATGTTCGCCAATAATCACTAGATTATCATGGAAATTTTGTTAGCTTTCAAAAAGAAAGTCCTTCTGCAATATCCAGAAAAGAAGCCTGTAAACAGAGAGCATGGCTGCACTCATGGCAAACCCACAGTGTCCTAGAGAACTAGGCGTGGTTCTTCTTGCCTTTGGTAAGCGTGTGCATCCGGGTCTGTGGCTAGTACCTCTCAGTTCTGACAAAGCTAGTCTGATCGTCATGAACACTGGGGCCATCTGAGACCAGGTTCCTATAGAGGGACTTAGAGATGCCAAGTGAGTAGCTGCAAGCAGCAAACCAGAATCCTAGTCCAAAGTCGCTGCACTGGGCACCTCCCTCTGTCTCTCGGAGCTTCAGTTTCCTCATCTGTAAAGACGCTCTTAACATCTGCAGTGCAGGCCGACTGTGAGCAACAAACGAGATCACGGGGAAGTGCTTTGCAAACGGAAATGCTCCACGCATCAGCGATTACCCCAACCATTAATATGAAAAAACTATGTGTGCCCTGCCAGTGCCAAGTTGTGGGCAGGGAGGATGGAGCCCAGCAGCCTGGTCAGCGTCAGCCACAGCCACCCCAGCTCTTTCTTCCACCCCTTTGACCCCAGCCACACTCGTGCCTGTGACCCTGAGGTCAACGCCTCCTCTTAATGCCTTTCCATTTCTCAGTTTGCTGACTGGGGTGATTTTCGGTGAGGTCCACATAAATACTTCAAAAATAATTCACGATGAAGAGGAACGCTTCTGGAATGGATGATGGCACGACGAATTAAACGCTTTATAGGGCTGAGCGTAAATTATTTTAACGGATGTAATAGATCCACCCAGGGAGAGTTGAGTCCCTCTAGGTCATGCCTCCATGCCCCCGGGGCCCGGAGGGTGGTGGGAGCAGGTGGCTGGGAGCCTGCTCTGCTGGGGCGTGAATCATTTTCCTCTCCAAAGACCTATTCCTTCAGCACTTAGGTCCTTCTAACCTGAGGTGAGGATGGGAGCATGCCCATGTCTGGCAGGCAGAGTCAGGAGCCAGGAGTCGATGAGGCAGCGTGAAAGCATTCGTTAGCCATGACGATGGACTGACCCGCACCCTGCCTTCCATTCATTGTCTGCTTCCCTAGAGGGGGAGTGAGGGATGCTACTAGGTGGCACCAGGCATTTAAAATATTTTGTTGCCCATGAAAACGTTGGGCAGCAAGGCTAATGTTCCCGTTAAGGTCATCCACAAGCAACATTTTACATTTAGACGCATTGCATGCTAGCGCAGGAAGAGATTTCAGACATGGTTGTGTCCAACATGCCCATTCAAGAGAAGAGAAAGCAGAGAACTGAGAGCAGCTCAGGATACTGTGCCCCCAGAGAGAGAAAATACACTTGCTGTATCTAAGGGCTGTCTACGCAATATTTATAGAGTGACATCTAAAGATTATTGTTGTGGTTTCGTAATTACTGAAGTAGGCTTGTGATCCCAGAGGAAAGCAGTCATTGATTCCAGAATGTGCTACCATGACCCTTTATGGTCAGCAAAGCATGGCAACAGTGCTTTATGTCGACCAGTTGTCTCATATCCGGAGAGAAGCATTTATTCACTCAACAGTGAATGATCATGCACTCGTTTCAGGGTATATACTGAGCATCAGCCATACAACCACAAGGAGCACATGGGACCTGATCTCAGGAAACTCACAAATGCTTTGATGACCTTAGGAAGGACCCAAAGCAGAAAAGCTGCAATAATACATGCAATGTATTCTACTGAGTTCTGGTCAAGGTTCCTTCCACAGATAGCTCCTGATGGCCTGTCCATCTGTGTCTGAAATTCCACCTTTTGTGATTCAATTGTGCACATCAACGTTGACTGAGCAGAAGAGCAGTGGGAATAGAAAATGAAAGAGCAACCACTTCTTAGGAAAGCGTGGTGAGGTGAAGTGATGGGCCTCGAATGGGATTAGGGCGTATTTGAGGAGGTTCCAATAGGGAAGGTCAGTGTGTTCCAAAGCAAATGTCCAATGTTTTCTGGTGGTTTCTGGGACTGGCAAGCAAGCCAGAAAGACATTGGGGTCCAAACACCAACATGAGAGATGGTTATGGACTGAATATTTGAAAATCCATGTGTTGAAATCCTAACTCCCTATGTGATAGTATTAAGATGTGGGGCTTTTGGGAGATGATTAGGTCAAGAAGGTGGAACGCTCATAAATGGGATTGGTGCCCTTCTAAAAGAGGTCTGAGAGAGCTCTCTCAATTCTTTTCCTATTATGTGAGGCCAAACTGAGAAGTCTACTCATTTATGAGATAAGAAGTAGGCAGGCTTTCACCAGAACCCAACCATATTGGTACCCTGATCTCAAACTTCCAGCCACCAGAACTGTGAAAAATACATCTCTATTGTTTGTAAGACACCCAGCCTGTAGTATTCTATTATAGCAGCCCTGACTGACTAATAAAACAAGGGTTGAGGAATAAAGCTTCTTTAGGCAGGAATGCACAGGGATGGCCCCACTGTTTCCTGAATATTTTTCATTGTCATGTAGATCAGGATGGGACTGACAGATTCTGTTACTACTACTACTGTGAGAAGTTAGCTTGACTGATAAGGAAATAAATCATGCTACACCCTAGGAGAACTTTCAATGAAGATTAAAATCGTAACCCACAGAAGAAATCTTCTGAGATGGTTA
The DNA here is from genome assembly GCA_026018925.1 of Tupaia tana. NCBI lineage: Eukaryota > Metazoa > Chordata > Mammalia > Scandentia > Tupaiidae > Tupaia > Tupaia tana. Next base: position 43,652,981 of record JAKSZU010000018.1, read on the forward strand.
ATGATCAGTGTCCATCGATGGTATAAAATAGGGTCTCACTGGGCCCAGATGGTGGTTCAGTCTGGCACAACTGGACCCATATGGGAGGGTCCTGGGGGGTCCTGCATTCCAGTGGCTCTCAGTCCACACTGGGTGCATGCATACTCATGATTTCATCATAGGGATCTTGTTGAGAGCTCTCTCTCTATTTCTCTCTTTCTCATGGAAGAAATAGGTAAACTTTAAAAAAAAAATTGGATAGCAGGGCCAGAGGGTCACATAGTGGTTAAGGTGCTAGACTCCCACGTGGCAGACTGAGGTTCAAGTCTCGAACCCGGCAGCTTAAGACTCACGCTGAGCGTGAGTGCATTTGTGTCCGAAATCCCAAGAGGAGAATGGAGGAAATTGCGGTGTGGCCATTCCCTGGGAGGGGTGATTTCTTGCTTTCTGTCTCTCTTGTCTCTCTCGTGAAAACATGTGCTTTATTTAATATCTTTAAATAAATTTGGATATTATATCTTCTGTTGTCCTTTCCCTACTCAACTCTGGGTCAATTAACTGATTTCTACTTTTTGATCCCCAAGAGAACATCTCTTGGCAAGAATGTGGAACTCATGACAGTTTGCCATGATGGTTGTGTTTGTTTCCACCTAGACTGGAATGGGTCATCTGAATGCCATGGCCTTGGCAGGTTCATTTCTAGATCTGTGGTGACCTATGATAGAATCCTTATGGACACTGTACACTTCCTGTTCCCACATTTATAAATAAATCAATGTGAAGGAAGAGTGGTGGCTTAACATCCAGATTTGTTGAATTTCAGTTTAACAGGACCACATTGTCTCCCATGAAGTTCCTGGAAAGCAACCACTCAAACCATCAGACACACAGTAGGTGCTTATATAAGCTTGTTCAGAGCCAGCACAGTGTAGCCACACAACCTTAACACAGTGCCAGACACTGAGGTACATTCAATTAAGGCCTGCAAAATAACCACTCTCAGGCCATGGCAGATGCTCTCCACACCCTGTCGCATGTACCTGTGGCTCACCTCTGACTCCATCTGCAGCTGAAGAGAGCAAGTCCTAGCTACTGACATCTTCTACACAAAGGACCATGGGAACTTGCTCAGTTGCTTGCAAGGAAGTGCTAGTGATTTAATGTCCCAGGACACCCTCAATCAATGGTGTAAATAGTTACACCAACACTAGCATTCTCCCAGGTTCCTCAGAGGTTCCTCTGCAGGACAGAGGCTCGGTAGCTCACAGGGATAACCTGCCCAAGAATGCACCCACGATGGACTTTCCTCCCTTCTCTGATGTCTCATGTCCCCACTCTCATCTGAGTTTCCTGGGCTCCTCTCCTAAAAGAACTCCCTGCACCCTTGTCCTTGCCTTACTGCATGCTTACTAGTTGAAAGAACCCAAACTAAGACAGGAGCTAAGTAAACATATGATTAATGTTGAATGAATGAATGAATGAGTGAGTGAACAAGCAAGTGAAATTAAGAGAGAGGAGTGGAATATGAATGCAAACCGTTCACGTTCCACCATCTTCCTTGGGCTGAATCTGATACAAAGGATCGACAGAGGGAGGCCATGGGATTCTTTACTGAAGTAAAATTCCGCTAGGGAGAACCATGTCTTAGCAAGGGCCGTGGATGTCAGGAGGCCACACAGCCTACCTCTGTGTCCAGGTGGGACAGTCCATCTGCAGCATGCCTCCTCATGACTGCTGGCCACCTGAGATGCCACCAGGAACCTAAGGGAACTGCAGTGGTGGATGGAGGTAGGTGGTCACTCCAGAGAGGGAAAGTATCCTCCGTGCTATAGTAAGACAATGGTAATTTGTGTTCTGATCCAAGTCCTATAAAAATAACATAAAGGCCCAGATAACTGAGGTGGGAGTGGGGAGTATGGAGGAGCTGGGGCCAAATGAGGAGAGGATTCAGCACCTCTTCCAGATGGCTCCTTCCCACCCCCCCACCCATTTTGATACGAAGACAGGAACGAATCATATACCTGAAGGCGGAAACAGAAGGCTCCACCAAAGATTGGACGGAGAGAGCCAGACGCTGCTGAACACTTAACGACAACCAGCCTTCTCCCCAGTACCGGCTGTGAGCACGGCTAAGAATAGACCCGGGCGGGCCAGGACTGCGGAGTCTCTCCCGCAAGAGTTCTCGGGAACATTCTAAACTCTGCAGCAGAGCCCCTCTCTGCCTCAGCCTGGCCATGAAGGGGCTCAGAGCGTGTCTCAGTCCCTTGGGGCTGCTGTAACAGAGGACTACGAACGGGTGGTTTATACACATCCGAATGTATTTCTCACAGTTCTGGGGGCTGGAAAATTCAAGGGGAAGGCACTGGCAGATTCAGTGTCTGCTTCCTGGTTCAGACTGCCATCTTTTTACTGTGTCTTCACACGGCAGAGGAGAGAAGATCTCTGGCATTCTTGTTATAAGGACACTGATCTCATTCATGAAGGCTCTGTCTCTATGACCTTATCACCTCCTCCAAGTCCTTCCTCCAACTATCTCCTCACATCGGGGACTTGGTTTCAGAATATGAGTTTGGCGGGGACACGAACTTGCAGCCTATAACGAGGTATCACAGCCTCTGCCTCCTCCGCTATGGGCAAAGCTATCACTTTTTAAGGCACATGGTACCACATTTGTGGCAGCGGACTGGCCTCCCTTCCTGTGGTAGGCTCAGTCATTTGCATTTACAGAATGGTTTTAGGTCACTATGACTACATCAACTGTCTATTGCCTGGGTTCTCAATGCATGGTGCTAAGGGACTTCAGTGGAGAGAGGCTGTCCCTGCCCTGGAAGAGCTTACAGTCCACTGACAGGGACAAGACCGGTAGATGGAGTGGTAAAGAGACGAGACCAAGGAGAGACATCAGGGAAGTCACCGTCCGTGAGTGGGGAGAGAAGCTGCTTTAGCAGATTGGGGAACTGGTTGGAGAAGTAGGAAAGAGAATGGGAGGAGCTTGGCCCCAGAGCCAGAGCAGGCGGAGATTTGGGTGTGTCCACAGGGTCAAGAGCAGCTAGGTGCCCAGGAGATCACTGGTGGTTAATATGAGGCCATCAGCAAGTGTTCGGGGAATGGGCTTGGTGGAGTGGAAGAATCAGCTGCATCCCACAGGTGCATCAGTTGGCTGAGCTCAGTAGAGGCAGAAGACGGCTAGAGAAGGAAGCAGAAGTAAGAAAGTGGGCAGCATTTTCTGGGAAATTGAGCAAGAAATGGAAGAGAAGGACAATGTTGGGGGGGAGGTCTGTGAAACACGAGGTCAGATGGCAGGGTGGCTCCCCACTGGTCACTTGAGTTGGGTTGAGCTGCCCTGCTGAGGGTATTAAGAAGCACACACAGTCCACACCAAGTTGCCAGCCTGGTACCAGAGGGCCCTGCTCTCCTGGGCCACCTCTTAGCTCTAACCAGTGCTTGAGTCTTTCCTCTCACAGGAAACTCACACCCCATTCTTTCCATGGAGAAATCCAACTTTCATTGAGTTGCTCTTCTTTTTTTTTTCTTTTTGAGAGATTTTCGCTATAGGGCGCACGTGCTCGCCAGACAGACAGAAAGAGACATTAGAGACAGAAAGCGAGAAATCACCCCCCAGGGGGGATGGCCACGCCGCAATCCCTTCTCCTCCATTCTCCTCTAGGGATCTTGGGCACACACGTACACACGCCCAGCGTGAGTTTTAAGCCACCAGGTCCGGGACGCGAACCGCGGTCGACTACGTGGGAGTCCAGTGACATTGCCATTACGCTAACTGCTGGTTCCTGAGTTGCTCTTCTAATAAAATCTCATGGTAGGAACAGGACAGAGACCAAGGACTCACCTTTATAAAGGATGGTAACCCAGGGCTGGAGGGCCAGGCTCACTGGTCTATATGGGACAAAGCCATTGCTTTGACCCAGGCAGTACTCAGCTCTGTAACACTCCAGTGGTTGACCATGCTCACTTGTTTGACAGCTGCTTGCTGTGCACTTACAGGGGAGAGTCACTGTGCTAGGGCTGGATATGACCAGGAACGACTCATGCATGGGCTCTGCCCTTGTGTTCCAAGGGATGGCTTTTTAGGCATGAAAGTAAAGACACTGACCTGCCCATTCATTTCTCAGTTCAATCTGTAAATGCATTTTTTAAATTTAATAATTATTGATTTTAATTTTTTACTTATTCTTCTTCCATTTGAGCAGAGACAGACACGGAGAGAAAGAAAGAGAGAGAAAGGGAGAGTGAGAAAGCAAGACGCTAGGTCTGGGATTTGAACAAGGGTGGGCCATGTGAGAATCAAGCACCTTAACCACTGTGCCACTTGCCACAGAGCCTCCTCTGTGTTAGCTATCTGCCCAGGGCTCTTGGTGTGGAAGCTCAGTTTCTTGGAGTAGATAAATAAACCAGTGTTTTTAAGGAATCTCATCTCAAAGACCAGAAATGCTCCTCAGTAGTTTTACTGTGGTTTTCTTGCATAAGGCCTCAGGCTCTGTCCAGCACTTTCCAATCAATATTAGGGTCTCTGTGGGTGGGTGGGGGGTGGGCAGGGGCAGCAGGGACCCTTGCTTCTCTCTTGGCACTTGGTGCCTTCTGGCAGTTAGTAAGATTTAGGAACTGTCATCCTCAAACCCAGCGACCATCAAGTGAATGTCACAGGATAGACATCCATTTAATGCCTTCTGGGCCCAATCAGCTGGTCCCCCTCCTTCCCGAATTCTCTGTTTTGCGGCTTCTGACCACTGTTGGTCTCCTTTCCCCTTCATCTTTTAGAAATCTAATTTTACAAGCTGTTGGTCTTGATTGTGGACGGTTGCATTTTATTAATTTAAAAAACAATATTATTTTTAATGACTGTTATAGCCATCCCACCGTCCCCATCACTGTTCACATAGAAGGGCCTTTTGTCTGCACTGGCTTCCCTGTCAGGAGCATGAACGGCCTGCCCTGGGCAGTGTGTGACTGTAGAGCTGGTGTGCTGAAACAGCATGGCATCTCCTGGGGCTGTCACCGTAAGAAGGGAAGCCATATTTATGTCTTTGGGAAGTAACTTATCGGGCCATATATGGCGCTTTCAATGACACCCACACAACTGGTTTCCTGCACAGAACTGACCACTCCCACTTGTCAATACTATAAAAGGTCTGCAACCAAGATGGAAACACATCTCTTAGAATGTTGTTTCCCTTCTTTTGGTAAACAAAGCCTTCGCTGGCAGTGGGTGGTGTGTGTAGTTGTCGTGGGTGGTCCCATACCTGCCTGCTTTGGGGATGGCTCCTCACTGCCCAAGACAACTGAATCCCTCATCCAATGTTCCCCAACTATTCAGCCCCAGTGACCTATTCCCCATGGCTGGTCTGCCTTATTTCATTGCAGGCTATCAAGTCAGCATTCTCAAGGTCACCTCTCCAAAAAGCTCTTGCCTTTGCCTGCTATTCTTTTCTAGTAGCCCTTTAAGGTTCTGTTTAGACCCTCCTGTCTCCTGGTAGCCACATTGGCTCCTGTAGGCCTCAGAGGTCATTCCTCTTCTGAGTGCTCACACTCCTTATGATGAAAGCAGCCTGCCCAGCTCAGCACATCATGATGGACGGCCTCAGCTCTAACCTGCCTCCTTGTCCTGGAAGGGCCCTGGAGACCACAGTCTTGAATCATTCTTGCTGTGCATCCTCAGAGTACCCAGAGGAGAAGAAATCAATAAGTGCTTGCTGTGGGGTTGACCGACTGATCGAGAGATGGATGACTGGACCCCACGATGTAGGTAGTTTGGTGAAGTGGGAGTTCTTTGGGTGTTTCCAAGATCTGAAAGGGTAGGAAAAGGATGAAGCTACAGGTATGAAGGCAGATCTTCTTAGAGGTCACCTATCCTATACTTGGGTAGACCTACATTTAAGATCATAGAACTACACACCTGGTGCCATAGGGGCACTAAACACACCCACTGGCTACCACTAGGTACACTGGCTACCAGGAGGGATGGTTTAGTAACCCCCTCTCCATTAATGGAGTCTTATTTAACTGATGGCTGCTTTTTCTTTTCATTTTTTGAGAGATTTTTTGCTATAGGATTATTGCTCTCACCAGAGAGAGACAGAGAGACAGATAGTGAGAAATTATCCCCTGGGGGGATGGCCACACTGCAATCCCCTCCCCTCCATTCTCCTCTTGGGAATTTGGGCACACCTGTACACATGCCTGGAGTGAGTTTGAAGCTGCCAGGTCTGGAACTCTAACCACAGTCAGCTACATGGGAGTCCAGCGACATAACCATTACACCATCTGCTGGTCCCATGGCTGCTTTTTCTGCCAGTGACCCTTAGCATCTCCCAATGGCCTTGTGTGAGCCTAACTGAGCAACATGAGACGCTTATTTTGTGCGTTGGCTTTCAAGGCTGACTGATTCAGGACTGCATTGTAATTCTAATGGCTCCTTCTGAAGACACTGTCATTAAACAGATTATGTAATTTAAAAACAGAAATAACAATGGCACAATCTGTTAAATTGCTTATCCTTATTAGACAGCGGCCAGTACCTTCTTCTTCTTTCTTTCCTTCTCTGCCAGGTGGGGGCTTGTGTTGAGTCTCCCTCCGCATGGAACTGTGGAAATGATTCAGATCTTTTGGTCTATCTGGCCCAGACTGGAATCCCAGAGCCTGTGTGATGGGTGTGACCTTGGCCGGGTTCCTTATGCTCATCCCTGCAGCGTGGGTGTCAGTGTGTCTCTGCAGGTCTGTTGTTAGGAGCAGTGTATTGCTGTGGCACACACAGTCATGGACCAGGGCCGGCATGTGGTACTCCTGTACCGTGTATGAGCTCTTCTTATGGCGCATGGCAAGACTGCACGTGTGTGCGGGTGAGCAGTGATAATGGATGGACTCGGCCTTTCGGTTCACTGCAGTATTCCCTTAAAGTAGATCATTATTCTGTATGGAATAAATAGTGTTATCGGGCTGATATGCTTAAGGCTAATGAGCCCATGTCTAGCATCTGAGAAGCCAGATAACAAGACATGTTTTTCTCCATTGGCTTCTATTGATATATTAATTAATGAAATCCAAGATTCCCCTTTGAGCTGGAGGAGTGTTTAAATCACTCCTGAGCTGTAGGTAGAGTCTCTCCTCCTGCTCCCAGATGCTGCAGAGGGCTGGGGGCGGTCAGCCAGGTCTCCTTGTTCCTGGCCTGGCCAGGTAGGAGCAGCAGGAGGTATTGCCAAAGGCCTATGCCAGACACCTCAACGGCCATCTCAGTGCCAACCCTGGACCACATCACAGCTCAACAGAGACCTGGGAAGGCCCCTCCTTGGCTGTCAGCCATCAACGACCAGCTCAGCAACCTGGTTGGCCCAGTGACCAGGTGCACCTTTGGGCTCCTGCATTAGTTCACTTCTCCCGGGATTTCTACGTCTTTCAAAAGAACCCTGGGCCATAGTCTCTCAACTCACTGTTTTTATATTGACTAGAAACTTACCCAAAAAGATGGCAAGTTATAATCCCCTAGAAAGACTTTAATTCTCAAGTTGTTAGCTGTTTTTTTTTTTTTTTTTTTTTTTTTTTTGAGAGGTTTTCGCTATAGGGCGCATGCTCTCGCCAGACAGACTGAGAGAGACAGATAGACAGAAAGCGAGAAATCACCCCCCAGCGGGGATGGTCATGCTGCAATCCCTTCTCCTTCATTCTCCTCTCGGGATCTTGGGCACGCACGCACACGCACCCAACGTGAGTTTTAAGCCACCAGGTCTGGGATGCGAACCGCGGTCGACTACGTGGGAGTCCAGCGACATAGCTATTACGCTAACTGCTGGTTCCCTTAGCTGGTTTGTTTTGAGGGTCTATCTCCTTTTGCAAGTGGCCGTCTGGTGAAAATCAGTATTAATATTAGACATGCCCTGGGGTTAGACCTGCCTGGAGCACTTAGTAGCTGCGCAAACATAGCTGAGTTGTTGAAATTCTCTGAGCCACAATATTCTCGTCTCTTCAATGGGGATAATGACAATTTATAGCCCAAAGGGCTATTGTGAGAATTACATGAACTCACATGAGTGAAGTTCCAGCAATAGGGTCTGGATAATTAAGGGCAATCGGGATGATGATTTTTATTTTTATTTTTTTACAATACTCATAACACATCTTATTAAAAATGGAATGGGAGAAATAAGATGGGGAAAAGCATATTAATATTTCTCCCCAAATTGGAATTGCATTACTTTTCGTATCTTTTAGTCACTTCAGTTTTTCTAACCCTCTGGCAAGAAAGATTTCCTTAAGGAACTAGCTTCAATATTTAAAACTGGTGTGTCATAGCACTTTATTTTCCATATGAAGGAAGAGGGCTTTTGAAAAAAGTTGTTGTCTTCAGTGGCTTACATATATCTCAACAACCTCGTGGGAAGCAGTCATTTGCCTCTTGGCCCCTGAAAATATCCCTGTCCCCCATAAGAGATCATCTACCCATGCGTCTTCTTTGTAACCATGTACCCCAGTACCCTATAGGTAACCATGTGCCCCTCACCCCATATGTAACTTTATAGTCCTTCACTCACAAGTAACCATGTACCCACGTGTCCATAAGTAATGGAGTATGCCACACCACTTAGGTAACCAGCCCTGTGCCCCATAAGGAACCTATACCTCACATCCTATAAGCAATTGTGCATTCCGCCGTGTAGGTAACCATGTACTCTTGCATACCATATGCCTCTGCACCCCAGTCCAAACCTACAGTCAAGTGACATTTTCTTGGCAGTTGTCACTGTCTCTCACATGAACATTCCCAAGAGTAGTGTTGTTATCTGCCAGCCTGAAGAGCAAGACAGCCTCAGAAGGTCCTTTATTCTGGTCCACCCCTGCTCACCCTGGACCTGATGGAGCACGTATTTCTGCGAGCACGGTAAGGCCTCCTTTGGCTGGTCTGTAATCATACAACCATGACTCACAGCACCCTACAATGGGAAGCATGTGCCTCAGGCCTGGCCCTCCATGGCAGACCTCGGGTCTCTCCTCCAGATTTCTCTGTTGCTAATGGACAGAGGACACCTCGGAACCCTAGTCTGCTCCCCTAGGTATATGCTGCTGGAACAGCCAGAGAAGGAGCACCTGCCAGTGCTCACAACCATGGCCTCAAAATCTTCTTTCTCTTCCGCATTCCATATCCAGATACCTAATGTTTTGCAACTCTGATTCCACTCTATTCAGAATCAATAACCACTTAGAATTAAAATTCGAGCCGAACTATAAACCATAAAAGCCCCTGATTATTTCATTAGCAATTTGCTAATTGGCATTAGATATTTAATTACACATTCCAAATATTTGATGAATTATTTCAGCTCCGTAGAGAAAGCCGGCGATGGGGACTACATTTCTCAGGAAACATAAAGCCCAGAGGGATGACTCGCAGGAAGCGTTCCTGTCTCTGTGTGTCTGAAGCCTGGACAAGGAGGGTAAGGATTTGCTTTCCCTTTGAAGGAGCCCACCCAGATGGCCATTAAGTCCAGCTTGGCATCTTGGGGCTGGAGCCTCTACCTCTCCTCGGCTTTGTTCATCAATAGCACTTTCTGTTCACCCTATTCTTTGGGAGACATTATCTTTTCTGCTTTGATCTGCTTCCCACAACATAAGGTAGTTTTCCCCCACCCCCCTTCTTATCCTCCTGATGGGCTGTTTTTGACACGGGTAAAAAAGAAACCAGCCTCTCAATCCCATCCCTCACTCTTCCCCTGTCCCTTGTCCTCCCAGTTCATCTCGCAGCAGGCCCTGTCTGCATCGGACACCAGATGGCCCCCACAACCTTCTTAGAATGGATTTGCATTAGATACCATTCGTCTCTGGCTCCCTCCCTTAAGGTGTGGGAGCTGTTTCTCTAGAAGAAAAAAAAAAAAAAAAAGATAATTTCAGTACAAGAAAAAAAAATGCACAAATGTTCATTTCTGTTTCTTCTGGGATCTTTCTGATGAAAAGTGAGCACTAAATTCATGTAGCCCTCAAAGATGTCCTGTACCTCAACTGTGCCTGGAACCCTGGTTCGACTGGACACCAGCCGACAGACCAGACCAAAGCCTATGCGGGATAATTCAACAAATGACTTAAAAATGAGTATTTAAAGCTGGCCATTTGTTCTCAAATCTGCCTGGCCCTCTGCAGACATCAGCTTGCTTATCTGTTGTGTGAGTGGACCGAGAGCTGGACTGGACTTAAAAACCAAAACAGCATAGCTACTCACACCCCAGGCTTGCCCCGTGTGAAACCGTGGGGAGAGGGACATATTTCGCACCAATTCTCATGCTGAATCCTCTGTTATGCTCTGACAGATTGTGGTAGGCCATATGTGGAACTTCCAGTGACCATTCCCGAGAAGCCCAGGGAGGATGAGAAAGCTGTATCCTACTGGAGACCCTGCCATACAAATCAGAAGGAAGAAGTTAGCTCTTAAAGGGCCAGCTGTGGGGCTGGATGGTGGTGCAGGGGTAAAACGTGATGCTTTGTGAGGCTGAGCAGTTTCTGGGCTTGCAGGTACCCTGGGCACACGTGTGCCTATGATCCCTGGCTGGCTGAGGCTAGAACTGGATTGCAGTGTCTACACCCTATTGGGAGTGCTATGTCTCTCTCGGACTCTCTTGTTCCTGGAAGAAAAAAATAAGACCCCAGGAGAAGGGCAAGCTGTGTGCCCACCGTTACTTCCAGCTATGTTTCTTGGAGCAGAAAGGTTTGTTGTTAGGAATTAGGTTAAGGGCCTCAAAGAGCCTTTATCCACAAGATGAAAATGCCTATTCCCTCCCAGGCAGGCGTGGTCCAAAATGAGTGCAGCCATTTGGAAATGCCCACGAGGGGGCCACACCTGGAGGTTGAAACCAAGCAATCCTTCCGTGCCTGTCCACAAACCCTCTTGGAGGGAAGTGTAAGAGATGAAAAGAACTTACAGCATGGGCACTACCCTTTCTCTATCCTAACCAGATCTGGGACCATCATTCAACTTCTCGGGTCACTCAGTTGTAAAATGGAGACAGTGTATGCGCCCAGCTTATCCACACAGATGACACCACCGGAGACAAAGCCTGGGAAAGGACCTAGATGCTGAGCCCCAGGAAGGGCAGCGAGGTGGACGAGGCAGAGGATGATGTTTCACAGAACCATTCACGCTCCAACTTCTTATCTGGCTTCTGAGCTTTAAAATGTATCTGTATCTTAACCAGCCTGTATAAATAGACATACCAGTTTTTATGAGAAGCTGCCTCAAATCCCTTTGGAATAGGATGGGTATAAAACAAAAACCAATAAAGTAATTTTTCAATAGGAATCGAGCTGCAATGATCAGCACTGAGGAGTTCCTTTGTTCCTCTCTGGACTTGCAGTCACTTTGAAATAGGATGCTTCCGGGAAGTTTGTCCTGTCCGTGAACCTCTGGGGTGAATATCTACATACATGGGGCTTTGGGAATGCTCCTCCCAGGGCTGAGGAGGACCGGGGCTCTTTCCATTGATAAATGGTAAACAAATGATGCAGCCCTAAAGCGTGTCCTGCTTCTTAACTGTGCCTGGGACCCTGGTCTGCTAGGCACCAGCATGGGGACCAAAGTCTCGGGACAGTTCACCAAACAGTGCAGAAAAATATGAGTTAAAGCTCTTTGTCTTGGCTTCTACCCACATTACAGCCCCAGGGGCCCCCCCAGAACATCCTCACCTGGATCCTGCCCTTTCTGGACAACTCTACCATTTCCACCACTTCCCAGACCCTTGGAAGAATCAGCTCTTCACAGTCTGAAGATCAATGTCTAACAACGGAATGAAAGAGGAAATCCCATAGTTTAATTGGAAACAAAGAAGGGACTGTAGGAAGGTCTTTATCATCTGGGTAAATCTCAAAGTCAAGGTGTGACAGGTCTGATTAACTGACGAAGCTGATTCACTCTGCCTGGATTGTGTCCTTTCCCATCTTCTGCGTCAAATTCTGCAAGGCCTTTAATGCCCACAGCAGGGCTGCTTTGTATGGGAAGGTTTCCCATATGCCCTAGGGACTGTCCCCTGGGATTCTGCCATTTCCCTCTCAGGTGCTTCACACCGCTCACAGGTAATGTCAGCTGTGTTCATGCTCCTTCCTTCCAGGAGACTGGCCACTCCTTCGGTGGCATTACTAATGGCTTCTTCTGTGTTTACCCCACAGTGTGAGGCCCGGCACAGGTCAGGTGCTCAGTGACTGTGTTGTTTTGAATGAAAGGATGGATGAAATAGACAGCAGACAGGGTGGTTGGGAGCTGCAGAGGGAGGAGCCCCGTAGGTTCTGGGTTACCACTGACTACACTCTACAGGGCATAGTGAGGCTGGTCTTACACACGTATCCAACATCAAAGGTTTTGCCCCTAGACCCAGAGAGAGAATATAAAAAAGCAACAGGAGCTGGGTAAATGCACTTCTTCTGGAAAGGGCCAGGTAGAAAGTCTCTGTCGTCTTGACAGAAAGGATGAGAGCAGTAGTGGCCCTCAGGGCTGGCCTTCCATTTGGTCAAGAGGCTCAGAGGGATGGAGGCTGGTAAGACCGAGCAGGGGAGTTCCAAGAGCTAGAAGGATGCCACGCAGTCCAAACACTTTCTACCAAAGAGACTCTGTATATAGACATTCGCATCTGCACCTTTAAGATCATTGAGCTTGCTAAGTGCTTTCTTACCTTAGGGATTCGTCCCTTGAGATTGGGAATTAAGGTGGAAGAGAACTTGAGAAGTCAGGTGGGGGGATGGGGTGGGGGCATACAACAGGGAGAGAGTGAGTCTCCAGGGGGAAGTTTCCAGAAGTCCCTATAGCATGTGACCAGTAAAGTTCCATTAAAATACCTGGTTCCAAGGCCAAACAGTGGCACTGGAGTAAGCCCATGCTGTAAGAGGCAATCCCACCCATGAAGGTCCCCATTCAAACTGAAGACCCCTGTGAGTATGCCAGGTATATGCTTGTCCACGACCCAGTCCTGGCTGAAGGCTGGGACTCGATCATGGTATTAGGATGTTATCGGGGTGCTATCTCTCTGTGTCTTTCTTGCTCATGGAAGAAATAAACTTTAGAAAACCCCCCCAAACCTATTTCCAGGTCACCTCAGTGAAATAGGGGCCCAAATAAGACACCATTTACTCTACTCCAACTTCTGGGCCTAGGCAAGATCATTGTATCTAGGAAATATTTTATTTATTTTTATTTTTAAATTTTTGGGGAGTTTTGCCATAAGACATCTGCTCTTGCTAGAGAGAGAGAGAGTGAAAAGGAAAATGAGAAATCACCCCGTGGGGGATGGTCACACCACGATCCCTTCTCCTCCATTCTCCTTCTGGGATTTTGGGCATGTCCACCTGCCTGGCAGGATTTTGAAGCTGCCAGGTCTGGGACTCAAACTGCAGTTGGCCACATGGAAGTCCAGTGCCTTAACCAGCATGCCACCTGCTCGCCCCTGTATTGAGGCAATCTTAATATTCAAGAGTGTACTATGCTTCTTGGGTCCAGCAATCTAGTGTGCACATCAAACACATACTCACACACAGGTACACCCACATGCATATTTACCCCCTCACATGTGCACCCACACGCACATCCCCAAGGTTGTGGAGAAGATGAGAGGGTTTGAGGCAGCCAGGTTCTAAAGAGACCCACACAAAGACAGTACTGAACCCTGTGTTTCAGGCACTGTGTCAGGACCACAAAGATGCTCTTGATCCCTCCCTGATCCCTCTCTGCATGGAATTTAGAGGCAAGTGGGAGAGACGCTGGTCAGATAAACACACACACACACACACACACACACACACACACACACCAGTTACCAAGGAAGGTGGCCTCTACTAGGGAGGGGAGGAAACAAACTTGGCTAAGGAGAACAGGTAATGGGACGTCACCTGACTCAATTCTGAGGTCAGAGTAAGTCTCACCAATCATTGTGCAATATAACAGGGAAAAATACTTCAAAGCAAAAGTGATGTGTATTTGTAGCGGGGTAGGCCAACAGTGAGGAAGTGACTGCCCTTTGTCCTGTAGGATGCAGCTTGGAGGATCCTCCTGGTGAGGGGTAGAGCTGCTGAAAGAAAGAACACAAGGAGGCTTCCCAAAACTCGTGGAAAATGCGTATGAGGAGAAAGCTAGGAGTGGATTTCAAAATATTGTTGCACCAAAATAAACCCCTTCAATTCTGTTTTTCCATGATCTTTCTTGCATGGGTGAGGACCTGTAGGGGTCTGTGCCCATGTACGAGGCAGGCAGTGAGCCTGGCACCGAGTCTGGGGTCAGAGGGAGAGGGGGCTTGCTTGCTTTGCATAGTAAAGCACTAGATTTTATTTATTGGAGTTATAGGGATGTCAGTCAAATAGAGAGAGAAGAGAGGGAGAGAGAGTGGGAGAGAGAGAGAGAGAGGAGTCCTGGACATAAAATTCAAATTTGTGGACAATATAAAAGACCTTTAAAGAAGAGAGAAATCTATCATTCAGTTTTTTCTTTTAGTTTTTTTTTTTTTTTCTATCAGGTGCATGCACTCACCAGAGAGAGAGAGAGAGACAGAGAGAGACAATGAAAGGCAAAGTGATAAATCACTCCCCACCAGGGGGGATGGCCACACCACAATCCTTTTTCCTCCATTCTCCTCCTGGGTTCTTGGGCACACATGCACATGCATCTGGCATGATTTTTCAAGCCACCAGGTCCGGGACTTGAACTGTAGTTGGCCATGTGAGTGTCCAGTGATGTAACCACTATGTCATCAACTGGCCCCTGCTATCACTCAGTTTTAAATGATCAGCTATGTGGAAGTGCTTCTCCCCTACTAATCTCCCCCTCCCCTTTTCAACCTTATTTCTCTTGATTCATTACTGATATCCCCTACCCGGGTGTCCTCCAGCGAGTACTCCTTTGGATGGGAGGTGAGAGAAACAGGTTTGACTGACAATAGATGCCTGGTGGAAATACAGACACCAGAAGCTCCTGAATCTGGCTGCAGCTGGAAGTTGCAATCCTAGATTTGGGACTCTTTAAGAAGGATTTTGAACTCGTCCCAGGTCACGAGGTTAGAGTTGGAGCCAATCTTCACTTGACATCTGGATGATACTAAAACCTAGAATGGGGACTGATGAACCTCTGTATTTGGCTACTTGGTACTAAGAGTGGTCAGATTTTAAGGGGGAACAAATCAGAATTGTAGGACTGTTTCAAACAAAACTTTTCATTAAGTCTGAGTGTGCTCAGTAACTGGCTCTAATGGCTACGACATGTGAAGAAGTGGGTGTCCTGCTGAACCTGCAGCCCTCGAGGCCTGAGGACCATTCGTGACCAGGCAGGAACTGCAGGCACTCTCAGGGTGGGTCTGAGATGCCTGAAAACTACTTGTCCTAAGAGGTTCTAAATATGATACCCCATGGTGCCCGTTTGCAGAGCGCATGCTCAGCAAATCTGTGCTCAGACGGAGCAAGGTATAGCCTGTTTGGGCTGATCTTTGTCTGAATTTACTCCAAATTATTTAGAAGCAAATTTATAAAAACTATGGGCTCAGGAATTCCATGCCTCCACATCAATGTGTTCCATCTATTATAGGCAGAGCGGGGATGCACCTCGTCTTGGTGGCTGAGGAAGAGGAGTGATTGCTCCAACCACATGGAGTCCAGACACTCCTTTGAAAGAACAGGCCCTGGAGA
The DNA here is from genome assembly GCA_026018925.1 of Tupaia tana. Taxonomy (NCBI): domain Eukaryota; kingdom Metazoa; phylum Chordata; class Mammalia; order Scandentia; family Tupaiidae; genus Tupaia; species Tupaia tana. The sequence goes on from JAKSZU010000018.1 coordinate 43,668,608, forward strand.
GCTGGAAGAGTTTTTTGGTACAAGCGTTTATGCAGAGCTTCTCAACAGTGACACTTTTTTTCCTTAAGTGTATTTATTCACAGTTTTTTTTACAAGATTTATATAATCTTACTTATTATTATGATTACTATTCTTTGAAAAATTCTTGCTATAGGGCACATGTGCTCATCAGAGAGAGACAGAGAAAAAGAGAGAGAGAGAAAGAGAGAGAGAAAGAGAGAGAGAAAGAGAGAGAGAAAGTGAGAAAGCCAGCTGGCAGGTCCAGGACTCGAACCACAGTCTGCCGTGTGGGAGTCCAGCATTCCAATTACCACGCCATCTGCTGACCCTTCCTTATTTATTTATTTATTTATTTATTTATTGCTAGAGAATGAGTATGCTAGCCAGACAGAGAGGGAAATGGCAAAAGTACCCCCCTGCCCCAGTGTGGCCACACTGCAATCCTTTCTCCGTTTCTCCATTTTCAGGATTTTTAGGTTCACACGCACATGCACTCAGCATGTTTTCCAAGCCTCTGGCACAGAGATTGAAACCGTGATTGGCCTTGTGAGATTCAGCCCCCTTAACCAGTAAGCTACAGGGCCACCCCTTGAAGGGTATTTACTTATTTCTTCCATGAGAGAGAGAGGAGTCCTGGACATAAAATACAAATTTGTAGACAAGATAAAAGACCTTTAAAGAAGAGAGAAATAGGGGCCAGCAGGCAGAGTAGTGGTGATGTCATTAGACTCCCATGTGGTCAGCTGTGGTTCAAGTCCCAGACCGCTGACTTGAAACAATGTGCGTGCATATTCCAGGTTCTAGGAGGAGAAGGGATTGTAATGTGGCCACCTACCTAGGGAGGGGTGATTTCTCACTCTTTCCCTCTTACTATCTCTGTCTCTCTCTTTCTGGAGAGCACATATACCCTAAGGCAAAAACCACTAAAAAAAAATAAGAGAGAGAGAGAGAGAAATCTATTATTCAGATTCAAATGATCACTTGCTAACCTCCCTACCCTTTTTATAAATGCCCGAGAGTGAGTATGCTACTCAGAGAAAGCCACATACAGAGAGGGCAAAAGTACCCCCCCCCCCCCAGGGGGGATGTGGTCACACTGTGATCCCTTCTCCTTTGAGATCTATGCCAGCATGCTCAGGGAGGTCCCAGGACACGAAGCCAGGACCATTCCCATGTGGGTCCAGCTGGGTTACAGCTGCGTCACCACCTGGCCCCCAAAGTGTCACTGTAGACGTTACAGGCTTGATAGCTCATTGTCACAAGGCTGCCCTGGGTGTTGTCAGATGTTTAGCCTCGTCCTCCGTCTGTATCCAGACATCAGAGACACTCACTCCCTCGAGTTGTGACAGCCAAACATGTCTCCGGACATTACCCAATAGCCCCCAGGGCACAGATTTGCCCTGGTTGAGACTCAGTGATTTCAGTGATGCAACTCGCAAGAACCTGCCCTCGAAGAGCTTAAAATCTGCTGTGAAAGGAGGAACTTGTGCCAAGGGTAGAGGCCATTGAATCTGAAAGTGCGGGGAGAAATAAGCCTCCATTCGTGGTCTCTAATAACTCTCCTCATAATTTCAATTCCAGTGAGTCCTTTCTGCTTTCTCCTTTTCTAAGAACTATATTTCTGAGGTCCCAAGTGACACATTCGACTCATTAAGGCTTCTTAATTCCCACATGAATTATTGCTGGAAGGGTCTGAAGGCCCAGCATCTCGCCTTATTACACCTGTAGTTATGAGCAGTAACTATGGCCTTTATTACAACATTCAGCACCAGCCATTAAATTTGAGGCGTGAAAATGATTATTTCACCCCCAAATCCACTTACCACTGGCACCTTTCCATGCATGTTCTCACACCAAACAGAGCCCGGGGAGGACTCTGCTGCGGGTCTCTCAAAAGCTCAGGCCTCTCTGTGGAGACACCCAATTGGCTGAGGCTGTGTGTCAATCATTCTTCATTACGGTTCATAGGGTCCAATTTCGAGGTTTTCTTCGGTATTGGCATTAGCTAATAGTTCAATAAACAAAGCAAAAGCCATGCTGTCACTCTCTCTCCTTTCACCAAAGGATCTTTCTTTCCCTATAGAAACTCAGTAGGGCTAAAACCTTCCTTGTTTAGCTTGGGGCTAAACACACCCTATGCGAGGCAGGGAAATCTTCTAATTTTTTCAATGAAAGCCTATGCCAGTCAAAGCCATTTTTACCTACTCATATTTAGGAGCATCAAAAATGTACAGCCTTGACAGGCAAGTTACCATGTACACAATTAAGAAAGGGAACCACTGGAAGAGAGCGTGCGTGAGAATGCCTTTGAAATATCGAAGACGCCACGAACGCTGCTTCGTTTTAATGTCTTCGATTTCACTGATAATGAGGAAATTGTCATTTTCCTTGGTAGAGGTTCGTAAAGGCTTTAAAAATCTGAATATTAATGCTGCCTAATTGTGCAGGTTACAAATAACTTGAGACAAATCCGGGGACTTCCATTTTTAGTCCACGGTTGAAAATCCACAGAGCAAGCGGTAACTTGCGAGGGAACCCAGGCATTGCATCGGATGCTAGTCAAAGCAGGGCAGAGGGAGAGAGAGAGAGAGAGAGAGAGAGAGAGAGAGAGAGAGAGAGAGAGGCGTCATGGTAACACACTTTTCCTCTCCCACGAAAGAGTTAACCGAAAGAAATAAAATCAGATATGTGTAGCCTCCAGACGTCCATTAAAGAGCAGAATGCTGTTTTCTATCACAGATTATATGCCAGATGTTCAAACTATCTCTAATCATTGCAGATGTAATGGAGTAGAATGTTGCAGTTTGTGAGTTTACTGGCATTAATCCTATATACTGCACAAGGGAAAAGATTTTAAATATATAATTATATCTCATTAATACTCAGGTTTTATTTCCTTTCAATGGAACAGGACTTATTAAAGCAACCATTTACCGCATGTTTTCTTTCAGTATTTGGCCCCAGCATAATCCTGTGTGCATTCGACGTGTAAATATGTACTAACCTGGGTGCAGAAAAACACCCAGGAATGATTGTGAGTCCGCCTCGACCAAAATTCACTTGTATATGCATGAGATGTTTTTATATTGTAAATTGATAAGAGGGACTTAACCGCATACTTTCTGACGTCCTACTCCGGGTTCCTTCATGCCGGAGATATTTGTATTTCTTAATTTGAAAGGAAATTGCCTGTGCTCTGACTCTTTATTGCGTGTTGGGAGAAGGGACATTCTGGGCTCCAGCGGGGGCATCTGTGGATGTGGGTGAAAGCGGAAACTCCTGCTTGGTCTCCCGCCCCCCATTCTCTCAGGCACTTGTGAGACTCACCAAGGGACTAAGACGGTTTCCCCAGCCCATGGCCTCCCCAGAGATCAGCATGATTAGAGTACATCTCAATGGGAATGCTGGAGGGAAGAAGACAGAAATCCCTTCTTGAGCAGTCCCAGCACTTCCCTCCCAGATAAAACAGCAACCTTTTCACCAACCAACCAAATTGGTCTGAGTCAATGAGCACTAACCTTGAGTCAGCTACTGAGCGGGCAGCCAGCTTCCTCCTTATCTGGGGCATAGTCACAGCCCCAGAGCTTCTCTCCCTGCCTTTCTGCAGAGTTAAGGGCTGTGCTCTCTAGCCTTCTGCCTGTGAGCTCAGAATCCTTGCTGCTGCAAGGCCTGGGTTCTCTGGTTGTCTGTCTAAGGCAGGCCCAGTGGGCGGATGGACACATGCACCTTGAGCTGAGATGGTAGGACTCGCCTCTTGATAAGGATAAAGACTGAGTATGCAGCAACCTGCTGTCTCTTGACTAATTCTTAGTTCACCTACAACAATTTATGTGACTATGGTAGTTAGTCTGAGCACAGGGACCGTATTCACCTTGATCACTGACTTCCAGTGCCAAGTACAGTGCCTGACACATAATTGGCTCTTCCCACTGCTTTCTTAAATGAGACAATGAAAGAATAAATTAATGGGGAGCGAAGGCCTTTTGGGAAAAGCTGGGTGGGGCTGACAATTTAATACAATGTCCTTAGCTATCATTTTTGGTGTGGGAGAGAGTTTGATGGATTTCGCAATAATGAGATTGACGAGACAGATGGTTGCTGCCAGGAATTCAGCAGAGGCCAGGGTGACAAAGAGGCGACAGCTCTGTGTCAGAACCAGGGCGGGTGAGAGAGGTGTCGGAAGCTCAGTGGTGGTGTCAGTCCCCCAGGGATGAAGTGACATGCAGGTTGGGGGAGGACATGCCAAGTACGAGCCCGCATCGGGAGGCTGTGGTAACCAAGTAGAGTCACTGGCGATATCTGACTGGAACATGGAGAGATCGAAGGGTCCCAGAGGACCTTACGGGGAAGGGTGACCCAGACTGCAGTCGGACAGGGAGACTGGGAGAATGAGGTGGGCTGGAGCGTCTTGTGTCTCTGGAACTGAGTCTGATTCATCAAACTTTACTTAGGTTTTATTTATTTAAGTTTCTTAAAAAATGTTTTATTACCAATGGGATTCTCTCTTGTTTTCTTTCCCTTCTTCTAGTAAGATACTGAGATTGATAGGCTTAGAAACACTGGGGCTAGGCCCATAGCCTAGTGGTTAATGGAAGCCAGATCTCACATGGACACAGTTCAAGTCCTGGCCAGGTGACTTGAAAGACATGCTGGGTGCATGGGCTTGTGTGCCCAAGGTCCTGACAGGATGACTGAAGAGAAAAGATTGTGGCATGATAGGACCCTACTGGGGGGAGGCTGCTTACTCCCCAACCCCCATCTCTTTGGTTATAGCATGTGCCCTTTGGCAATTACAAAAAAAAAAAAAAAAAAAAAAAAAAAGTTAAAAAAATAAAAGAAAAAAGAAACTCTGAATATTTGTCTCCTGAGAGGGAGAATTGGAAAGAGCAGATCTATGTGGATAGGAGATTCCATGTCAGACTTAAAGGAACAGAGGAAGAGGCTGGTCTTAGTTTCCTTTTTCTGTTTAGGAGCTGAGTAAGCCAGACTTGGAGCAGCAGGGAAGAAGTGGGAAGGCCACTAGGGCTGGAGGGGGTGACCCAGGGAGGGAGGGGCAGGCTGAGCAGGGCCAGAGAGCTATGAATCTTCCTAAGACAAGCCACTTTCTATGAGGACCTATCCCCATCCTGGGTGCCCGCAGGGCCAGTGGTCAGTCTCCAAGGGGACCAGAGTTAGAGGCAGGAGTTGGGTTGGGGTGAAGGCAAGCGTCAAGTGGCAGGCCCATCCAGGCACAAGACCACAGAGATGAAGGAAACAGTGAGAAGGTAAGATGCAGGATAGGCACTTGAAAATGGTGAGGACTGGAGAACTCGGCTGAACGGGAGAAGGAAAGAAAGCTGGAGAGTTCATGCATTTTGAAAGAGGACCGAACCCTGTATCGTTACTTCTCGATTGCTTTATTTAACACACTTTTTAAAGAATCTTAATCTGCTCACACATCTGTATGTAATATAGGACTATTTATTCTAGGCGGAAGGTGGGGGACTCTCTTTTGACTAAATACTTGCTGAATGCAAGAAGAAGCATAAAATGAATGAATTAATAGATAACTGGTCAAAATGGATATGTGCCCAAACTAATCATGTAAGAGTACATGAGTGAAATTTGAATGCATTTAAAAGGTTTTAGACATATACACATGTAAGGTACATATTTAAAAAAATCATGGCATGTGAGGTTGCCTGAAGGGCACCTACAGATAGGAAGGAGGACTTAGCAGGCTCAACCCAAATAGTTGTCAGACATAGGGTGGGATCGGCCTTACACAGGGGGTGCTGACCACATTGTCTGCTCTGAGGCAAGGGGGGATTAGTCTAGGGAAGCACACCACGTGTGGGTAGATGTCGGGCTCTAATTCCACAGGGGGGTAAGGAGGCCCCACAAGAGCCCCATGTCCAGATCTGGGGCAGGGCAGGACTTCTTGTTAGCCGATTGAGTGATGCAGTTGTCCTCAATTAGGAGAAGCTATGGATTGTTCTGGGCACAGTAACAATTACCCATTTAGCATCAGAACCTTCCAGAAGGCCTAGTGGTAGCATGCAGATTATACTCTTTGTCCACACCCTTAGATGCTCTCTTTCATGCCACGGGAAACCACAGAGCCCTGCCCTGAGCTCATTGTTTTCGTACTTTCTAGAGATTTGGAAGTCTGAGGCTACAGCTTGACTGGCAGGCCTCTACTGCTGGGTGACATTGACAGACATGTCTCTTCTGCCCAACTTGGTGGATTCTCTCCTGCCACTGCAGTTAAAAGGGGCTGTATATCTGCATCTGTTTCTCACTAAACTCTGAACTTCTCAAGGCTCGGTCCCGTAGCCTAGGAGCATGGGCTCTGGAATCTGCCTGTGTTTGTAAAAATAGGTTCCATGCTTTACTGATTCTGTGACCAATGGCAAGTTACGTATTTTCATGTGCCTCAGTTTCCTCAGTTGTGGAACAACGTAGGGTGGTTTTGAGGAAGGAATGAATGTTACAAGTAGGGTGCTTTGGGAAAGAGGGTCTGAAATGGAATTTCATGAACAGGAGGTGTATTGCAGAGTACCTTGGGAATCAACATTGGAGGGAGGGAAAAGAAGGAAAGAGCACCGGGCAGAGGGAGATGGCAAATGTCAAATTGCTACACCTGCCCATCAGCATCTGTAACTGCCCCCTGCAGGGAGCTCTGAAGTGAGATGCAGGGTGGGGCTGAGATGACAGTTCTTTTCACTTTTTTGTTCAGATCCGCACATTCAGAGAGCAGCCTCTCAATTATTCCCATGACCCTTTCTTCCCGAGGGAAACTTAGGAAGGCAAAGTTTGTGGGGTGAACTACAGGCTCATGTTGCTGTAGCTGGTCTTGGGGCCCCAACTGATACTCACCATCTGCCTCTTCCCCTATGCATGCCCAATTTTTCTCAGCCTCAGAAGCACCCAGGGGCTTACTTGGGGTCATTATCTAGACCATCACTCATAAAAGGCTTGAGTTTCTGGTCGCTATGCCTTTCAGGATTGCTACATTTGTCCATTTGCTATACAAGTGGGCAAAGAAGTGTCAAAAGATGCCTAAGTAGATCACCTGGCTACCAAACACCTTCTTGCCTCTCCTTGTTTAAGAACAGTCTAATCTTCTCTTGATGATCAGAGTCAATTACTTTGCTAGAAGTGTGATCACCCTTGCTTGTTGGTCCCTTGCTCAGATGTCCGAGGTGTCTAGGGGATACATAGCTCCAGTTTGTAATTAATTTCTTTCTTAGGAACGTCCCTCTTTGGGAAACAAAAATCTCTAAAGCGGAAGAGCCTAGAATTGTATCGTGCAGAAAGCACACATTCTCCTAATGGGTCACTGGGGACGGTGGAAAGTAGGACTACTCCTACGCCACCTCTCCACCACCTCTAGGGTCTCTGGACCCATGAATCGTTCACGTTGGGTACACAACTATATATCGAATTGTTTGATTCAGAGTGTATACTGCATCCCACAGGATGGCTCCTTATCCTCACAAAGGACAGTGCTGCCTTTAAATTGGCACTTCAGTAGTGCATTTGGCAGGTTCCTACTTTCTAAGGTGGTAGCTTTCAGATAATGCGGCAATGATATAACCAGTGCATTGTGGGATACAACCAGTGGGTCATGAACCCATGAGAATTAGCCTTCTAGTCTGATGAGCTGTTATGTAAATCCAATCCTGAGAGAGCAAGCCCTCTGCAAGCCCTTGCATGGCACAACTAAGGCTTTGTGGGGGGGGGGGGGGGGGGGGAGGGAAAGGCAAACCCAAACCTAAGACATGTGATTTTTCCTATAAGAAGGAATTGGTTTTCCTGGGGAAGAAATAGCTCATGGAGTCAACCTGTGTCCATACAGTTGGTTTTTTCAAGAGCTGGTTCTATGTCTGGGTCTCAGTGTTGGTCTCTATTGCAGTCAATCAGGTTGAATGTTTGTAAATGGCAGTAGCTTTGGTAAATGGAAACCCAGAAACAGTCACCATCCATGCTACCATGTCTGTGCTACTCATATGCCCATTACACAACGCGAGAATGGCTAATAAGAGTTGTTCATGTCAACTGATGATGTCATTGTGTTTATTTTGCCGTTCACTATCCCTTATGTGGCAGACACTCTCAGAACATTAAAACGATACAAAGAGGGACCAACAGATGGCATAATGGTTATATCACTGGACTCCCACATAATCAACTGTGGTTTGAGTCCCGGACTCTGTAGCTTAAAACTCACGCTGTGTGCATGTGCGTGCGTGCCCAAAATCCTGAGAGGAGAATGGAGGAGAAGAGATTGCTGGGTGACCATCCCCCGGGGGGGGTAATTTCTCACTTGCTGTCTCTCTGTCTCTCTGGCAAGCACACATGTCCTATAACAAAAAATCTCTTTTAAAAAAATGGACAGGTTTTGGGAACCAGCAGTTAGCGTAATGGCTATGTCGCTGGACTCCCACGTAGTCGACCGCGGTTCGCGTCTCGGACCCGGTGGCTTACAACTCACGCCGGGCGCGTGTGCGTGTGTGCCGAAGATCCCGAGAGGAGGATGGAGGAGAAGGGATTGTGGCGTGACCATCCCCCCTGGGGGGTGATTGATTTCTCGCTTTCTGTCTCTATGTCTCTCTCTGTCTGTCTGGCGAGCGCACGCGCCCTATAGCGAAAAACCTCTCCAAAAAAAAAAAAAAAAAAAAAAAAAAGGACAGGTTTTCATCTTTTCTCTAGTTCCTAGAAAAGTTTAAAACATGATCATCCATCTTTGATTACTTTTTCTGCTATAAAGTGAATAAAGGTGATTCTTGAGTTAATGACAGTTCAATTTCTGATTTTTCAACTTTACAAGAGAGATGCCTTCAGTAGAAACCATCCTTTGAGTACTCATACAACTATTCTGTTTTGTATTCTCAGGACAGTATTCAATAAGTTACATGAGATCATCAACATCTTATTATAAAATACACTTTATATTAGATGACTTTGCTTAACTGTAAGCTAAAATTTAAGTATTCTGAGCACTTTTAAGGTGGTCTAGGCTAAGCTCTGATGCTCCATAGGTTATATATAGTAAATGCATTTTGACTTACGATAGTATCCAAGTCAAGTAACATCTATATAGTTGGCTATTCTTTTTGCCCCCGCGGGCACCATGTTCTTAGCCAACTCCACAATTCTCTGCAGACCAGGATTCCCAGCTACCTGCTAACCTTGTCACTTACTATAATAATTACATCTTCTTGGCTTTTGACAATTAAGTGCTGCATCGTGATTTTTCTTCTATTGTTTCAGTGTTCTATCATCCTCATTGCCAGCAGAGAGCCCAGCTCTGTAATAGCCTCTAATCACCTGCTCTGGTCTACAGAGTTACTATTGCACCTTCCAGTGATGTCGCACTAATGCATCCCATAGACCTTGGTGAATGGTATATTCTTTAAGCATTTCCATAATCTGTGATTTTAGCCTTACTAAGTATACCTACACAAGCACGCCCACTTCACAAACATTTTAATCATTTCTTCCACTCTGGCATTTGGACCTTACTTGCTTCTTCCATGTTCCTTGGAGCCATCTTAGTCACATGTTCTCCATAGTCAGGGATTCTTGCAAAGGTGTTAAATCCAGTATCCTGAAAAATCACCTCCAAATGACAAGCTCTGTCTAATTTAACCTCTTTTTTCAGTTCCCTTGTCAAGCACCATTAGTGTTCTATCCCATATGTAATGTTCTGACTCCAGCCAGTATATGCTGGATAGTGCTTTATTTTTGGGGGGGAGAGGTTTTTTGCTATAGGGCGTGTGCGCTCGCCAGACAGACAGAGAGAGACATAGAGACAGAAAGCGAGAAATCACCCCCCAGGGGGGATGGTCACGCCACAATCCCTTCTCCTCCATTCTCCTCTCGAGATGTTGGGCACGCACGCACACGCGCCCGGCGTGAGTTTTAAGCCACCAGGTCTGGGACGCGAACCGTGGTCGACTACGTGGGAGTCCAGCGACATAGCCATTACGCTAACTCCTGGTTCCCAAGCTGGATAGTGCTTTTAGGATATGATTATTTCTCTCTCTGACCAGATCCGCTATGACCCCAGCTGGTTTTTTTTGCAATTTAATATTAGGGTGGGATCAGGGGAATAAGAGGCAAATGTTGAGGAATATATATCTCATGATCTGGGAGAGGCCTTTACATTGTTTACAAGCAAGGACAGAGATACCCTCTTATCAGGAAAGGGTGAGTCACCTCTGCTGGCTCAGAGGGCTCTGGGAAGTTTGGGAATTTAAGATTTTCTAAGTCATTAAGTTGGATGTCTGCAGGTGAGAGAAGGAACTCAGTTTTTTCCCAACATAGGCTTTGGCCTTCGTATAATAGACCTGCTCAGAAAGGAGACTGGGAGTCTAGTCTTTAGAGTTAAAAATTGGGGGCTGTTGGAATGTAATGAATGCATTTACACTTGAGAAGGACATGCATTTTTTGGGGGGGATGTTAAGGGTAGAGTGCCATCCATTGAATATGTATTCAATAACTTATTGCAGCATCAACTAAAGTCTAAATCAGAAACTCGACCAAATATCATCTAAATCAGATATAGATACGATTGAGGGCATATCATCCAGACGCAAATTGCTTTCTAGAACCCATGAAACCAACATAATATGTGCTTCTAAAATACAAAGGTGGATCATGTAAAGAATATACATTCTCATTACGAAAGAAAGAAATAGGGAAGTACAAAGCAGGAGTCACAACTGAGTCCAAAACTCAACACACCAAACAATATTGTATTTTAAAGTTTGAGAATAATGCACTTTTCCAGACCCACTGACTGTGGCCTCACCTCTGCAGCTCACATGGGTTGGAGTTGTACATCTGTCGTTCTCCCAGGCTGAATCATGCAGCTGTGGCTCTTTTGGTCTGGAGTCTTGGGGGCCAACCCTGCTGTCCTGGTTTTGCTGAGCATTTGTATACTGGGGCTCTCTTCAGTGGACCCTCTTCTGAAGCAGTTCTCTATCTGTGCCCTCCATATCCCCATAGGGTTCACCTATCCCCTTGTCTGTTGGCCACTGCCCTTGGCCACCGAGCCAAGATAACACCGCTGGCTGCATAGGGAGGCGTGTCTCCAGTACTTGCCTCGTACAGGCAAAGGAACTTGCGGGCGGGGCCGTCAGGAGGATCCTATATATACGGGGGTAAAGGGAGGGGGAAAGGAAGAAAGAAGAAAAAAGAAACCTGTGAATAAAGACTGCGTGAGGAAGAACCGGGTGTCGTGTCGTGTCGTCTCTGCAGAAGTGACGCCGACACTTGTCCATGACTGTCCTGGGAAGGGATCTGTGCCTGTGGCTCTGCTTTGAATCCTAGGTGAATGTCACCACACACCCATGGCTTATGCACTGTGAACACCAGCAGAGATCACGACATGTGGAAACTGCCAGTTTTTCATCTGTGCTCTCCAGAAGGATGGGCATTGTAGCCAGCACCACACTAAGGGCCGCTGAAGCCATACCTGATGCAGCTGAGGAGCACGGAGCTGGAGTGCAGTGGGCAGAGCTCACGATGAGCAGTGCCTAAGGACAGCATATCCAAGCTCCCATAGGCTTAGCTGGTTTGAAACACATTGCCCCTGGAGCCCATGTATTCTGGATTGTAAGAGGAGGGGCAGCCTCATGATTTCTGAATTGACTTCAGGATCATTCTTCCATTGTCTTGAACAATAACTCTTGGTTCTATTGAAATGGCTGGCCAATCTTCTTACTGAAAATTTGCTTGGCCACACCCCTCTCCTGAACAGGCTTTCTCATTCCTTTCAATATGGAAAGGCTGAGAACTTTGCAAATTTTTAAATTTTACTTCCTTTTTGACTAACAATTCCCTCTTTAAGTTATTTCTATCTTTTTACATTTTACTAGAAACAGTCAGGAAGAGCCAAATCATGCCTTCTACACTTGGCTTAGAAATAGCTTCAGCTAAATATCCAACTCATCACTCACAAGTTCTACCTTCCACAAAATAGTAGAACATGAATGCAATTTAGCCAAGTTATTTGCACATTCTAACAAAGACAGCCTTTCCTTCAGTTTCTAATGAACGGGTTCCTCATTTCTATATGATACCTCATTGAAATGACCTTTACCATCTCTATCTCCACCAACAGATTACTGAGGTATTTTCTAAGAAGATTGAGGCCTTCTTTATAACACTTCTTTTTCTTTCTGAGTCTTCATCAGAATCTTCAATAATGGTCCATTGGGACCAGCAGTTAGAGTAATGGCTATGTCGCTGGACTCCCACGTGGTCAACCACGGTTCGCGTCCTGAACCCGGTGGCTTAAAACTCATGCCGGGCGATTGTGCATGCATGCCCAAGATCCCAAGAGGAGAATGAAGGAGAAGGGATTGTGGCGTGGCCATCCCCTCTGGGGGGTGATTTCTCGCTTTTTGTCTCTCTGTCTCTCTCTTCCGTCTGGCGAGCACACGTGCCCTATAGCAAAAACCTCTCCAAAAAAAAAAAAAAATAATAATAATGGTCCATTAAGGGCAACACAGATTTTTCCTATCATGTACTTCCAAACGTTTCTAACCACTACTCATTGCTTAGTCTCCAATGCTGCTTCCACATTTTCAATTATTTCTTACAGTAGCAACTCCAATTCTAGGTATCAATTTCTGTCTTCATCTGTTCAGATTGCTATAGTAGGATACATATCATAGACTGGGTACCTTATAACTAACAGAAATTTCTCATAATTTGAGTCTGAAAAGTCCAAAAGCAAGACTCTGGAAGATTCAGTGTCCGGTGAGGGCTTCTTCCTGATTTGTAATTGGCCATCTTCTCCCTGTAGTCTCTCATGGTAGAGAGAGGAAGCAAGTTCTTTCAGGATCCTTATGGGGATAGTCATCTTATTCATTAGTGTTCTACCTTTATGCTCACATTCAATCCTAGCTACCTTCCAAAGACACCACCTCCTAATACTATCACATTAGGGGTAAGGTTTCAACATACACATTTTGAGGAGACACAAGTATTTAGTCTATCATCATGTGCCTCATGTTTATGAGGTGGTATACTTGGTTTCTGTACCTCTGGAAGGAAGGGAGACAGAGGAAGCATGATCAAGTCAAGGTAATCAAGCTGCAGTGCAGGCTCAGTGACAGCCCATGGGGAGCTCTGGACCTGGAAGAGTCCTTGAGTTGAGCTGAGATGGCCAGGCCTTTTTACTCCCGGGAGTCATCAGTCATTGAACGTGAGATGCTCAGGAAGGGTCATGATCTTGGTGAGTTGTTTTTTCACAACTGAGGCAATTCCCAAAGGGGTTGACTGATGAAATCTATCTGCTGACTGACTCACAGAAGCCAGGGCCACACGTATTTCATCAAAGGTGTTCTGTTCAGACACCATGGTGTTCCTACAATTAGGTCCAGATTGCTTTCAGTGTCACTCCTGTTTGTCTCTCCCAGCCCGTAAGACAGTACATATCACATAAAGAATTAAGTTGCATAAATAGAACTGGGCAACATGTTTCTGGAGCATTCTTTATAGAAATAGACTATGCTGAGGAACACTTGGTGCTACTGATCTGTGGGGGTGGTTGATGAATAGAGAATTCAGGGACAATCAGGTAAAGTAGTTCTGGGCCCACTGAGTGGCTCGTATCCTACCAGCAGTGCATCATGGCAGGGTCAGGTGGGGATCTGGCATGAGTGGGTGCCAAGCCTGGAATATCAGAATGGAGACAATATGGAGAAAGATGACTGGGTACACAGGAACAGACATCCCACAGCACCCATGCTTGCTCCACCGAATAACCAGGAAGTATTTCTGTTCCCTACAAACAAAAGTTGACCATTCTGCAGTAGAAGCCAGTCAAGAAGCAGATCCCACTGCGATAGGACTCCAACATTTAAATAACCTGTTAAATAGCTCTCATTGTCAATAATCTGATTTGCACTCTGGCAAGACAAGTTGGATGCTTTTGAATGGCCTCAAATATGTCAATATGTAACAAGAAGATAAGGAAGAGAATTAGGTTCAGCACCCAGTCTTTTGCTTTACATCTTTCATTTTCTTGGCTAGATTGCTAAATAGTTTTATATGGAACCAGAAATTGCTGCCTAATGCTAATTTGTGAACGATACAATCAGTGCTGAGGTAAATGATATAGAGAATTGATACTGGAATAAATTGAGATGTGTCCCTTTAAATAACACTATTGACAAAAGTTTGGCACAAAGGGCAGGGGTCTTCGTTAAGCAACAATGCTATTCTGGAGGGCTGAGCTTGGATTTAAAGGCAGACATCTGGAGTCTGAGGTTGGCTGGCACCCTGGCTCCATCACTGCCAGCCCCATGCATGACCTTGCCAAGTTACTTCACCTCTCTTAGCCTGCGTGTAAGACGAGTAATGCATGTTCCAGGGCTATTATGACGATAGCATGACCAATTGCACTTAAAACACTTAACTCTTGACTTGGCACAGAACAATCAATAAATATTAACTGTTCTATTTATTACAATTGCTCATTTCCCACCTGAAATGCTGAATATTGGCCTCCTGGTAAGGAGAGGTTGGGGGCTGTCCTGGAAGAGTAGGTCACAACTGCAGGAGTTTCCAAATTATTGTATGGAAATTCAGTACTCATTGGACTCTCTGGGGTTCTGAGGATGGGTAGGAAAAGCCCTCAGAATGTTTTCCTTCCTGAGGAGGAATTGTGGTTACATTCTCTAGAAATGCCATAAAGATTTCTCCATGTCTGCCAAGTGTATCTGTGACCACTGGCCAGGATCTTGTCAAAAGCAGAGAGCCCTTCTGACACAGCACTAGGTCCTAGACCTTACACAGCAGAGCATATAGTGGGTCATTCTCCATTTAGACTGTCTGGGGATGGAAAGCCTTGAATCTGGTTTAGCAGTAGGAGAACCTTCTTTCCTTCCAATTCTATAAAAGGGCCAGTTACGTGACACAGTAATAATATGCTGCTCAAGATAAGCTGGATACCACATAGCAACTGCAGTTCAAATCTTAACCTGGTCCATCTGAAACATATTGGGCCCATGTGCAAATGCCCAAGATCTGGTGCTCTGAGGATGGAGAAAGGGGATCAAGGTGTGCTCAGACTCTGGAGGATGCTCCTCTCTCTCTCACTCTCTCTCTCTCTCTCTCTCTCTCTCTCTCTCTCTCTCTCTCCATCATGAATAAAAGAGAAATTTTTAAAAAGATCCTGTGAAGTGTATTGAATAGGTGTCATATTCTATGTTCATGCTATCATCATTTCACTACTTTATTTCCTGGTTAATCTTTGAGCTCCCTGAGGGAGGATGTAGTATGTTGTTCATCTCTCAGTGGCCAGCATGGTACTATGAGGCAAGAACTCAGTAAACATGTTCTAAACCGAGGCCAGCAGATGGCATTGTAGTTGAGGAGTTGGATTCCCACTTGGCCATCTATGGTTCAAGTCCCAGACTTGTTTTTTTCTCTCTTTCTCTCTCTGGTAAGTGCTAGTGCCCTATAGCAAATTAAAAGTAATATTTTTTTTTTTCTTTTTTTGGAGAGGTTTTTGCTATAGGGCGCGTGCGCTCGCCAGACAGACAGAGAGAGATAGAAAGTTAGAAAGCAGGAAATCACCCCCCAGGGGGAATGGCCACGCCGCAATCCCTTCTCCTCCATTCTCCTCTCGGGATCCTGGGCACGCACGCACACGCGCCCGGCGTGAGTTTAAGCCGCCGGGTCCGGGACTCGAACCGCGGTCGACTACGTGGGAGTCCAGCGACATAGCCATTACGCTAACTGCTGGTCCCTAAAAGTAATATTAATAGGGGACCACCAGATGGCATAATGGTTACATTGATAAATTCCCACTTAGTCAACCGCGGTCTGATTCCTGGATCTGGTGGCTTAAAACTCACACTGACATGTGTTTGTGTGTGTGCCCAAGATACCGGAAGGAGAATGGAGGAGAAGGGATTGCAGCATGGCCATCTCCCCAGTGGGTGATTTCTCACTTTCTGTCTCTCTGGCGAGCACACGCGCCCTACAGGAAAAAAAAAAAACCTAAAAAGAAAAAATAAAACAAAAAACCAAAAATGCACAAACAAAAAACCCCAAATCAACAACTCTCTAGAAAAAAAAATAATATTAACAATAAATAAAATTAAATGATTCTTTAAAAATGTACTAAATATTCTATATCCAGGAAGAAAATTCTGGTATGTTATATAGCATCCATTGGGCTACTGTATTAGGCCATGAGAGGAAATTAGGATTAATGGGGTTTCACATCATCCTAGCACACTCTCCTTCTACAGGATCAGCTTGGCCTCAAGGCCAAGGGCTCTTGAGGCTGGGTGCCTCTAGGTTGCAATACTACTCTGTCAGGTTTGGACCTGTTAATTCTTGGTGCTTTCTGACCCCTGAGATAATGGAGCTATTTCAAGAAAGAGCTGCTCTTGGGGAAGGGCTTTTTAGAAGATACTGCAAAGAATGCTTTGCAAAGAAAGGCCCAGCCCTCATTGACACTACTACTGCCTTTATTCCTGAGTGCAGGTCAGTTCTCCAGAAAAGCTCTGTTCTCTAAGAAACTCCCAGTTTTCTGGTCACTGTTTTAGGTTAAATATCACAGTAGCACAAGTCACAATTGACTACTGGTGCAGAGTTCTGCATATCTTTTTGTTGTTACTCTTGTTATTTTACGTTCATGGCAATTTCTATATCCAAAGTTTTCCTCTGGAGAAGAAAAAGGCGAGATACCAGCAAGGACCAGAAGTAATAAAAAATATTTCGTGAGTGCGATAGTCAAAAATAGCTGATCAGGGCTTATGCTGGCCTGTCCCAGCCCATCGTCCTGGTTCCAGGGTTTCCACCCTGGTTGATATTGAGCTGCCATGTCTGCATGTGGCCTTGGCTTTTCCTACCTTTGTCATTTGCACTTGGATCATCCTGCTTCTCAGTGTTCCCAGGTTACAGACAAGGGCAAAGCTGATGGAGGGAGGGTGTTGCGGCATCCCAGCCCTTAGAAAGGAAGAGCCATCTTGACGACTGTAGTGAGTACTCATTAAAATAGATTGAATGAGAGGGAGAAGTTCTGTAATATTTTGTGGTTCAGCCTTGAGGCCGTCTCCACTTCATGCGTAACATGAGAAATTGAGTAGAACCAGTTACTAATGGTCACTGGACCCAAAGACCTTCTGATCCAGGAAATTGATTCCATCCATCCATCTTTAGTTGAACTGGATCCAAATGGTGGCTTGTAATAGTCATTTTAACATGTTGAAATATTATTTCTAAAATAGTCATTCAACACAACCTGTCTGGAAGTTTTCTGGAGAATAGATATTTTTGGAATCCTTTTGACAGCCAGGCCAGCATAATTGTGGTAGAGAATGCCTAATGAGTAGTCCCTTTGTCTCTTAGCCCCACTCCTTGCTTTATTGAGTGCATACTGAATGCGAGGCATGACTTTGCAGTGGATAAGCCCTGTAGACTCCAGGCATGTGAGAGACTCTGGGTGTTGAAAGCTGAAGAGAGGCCGAGGGCTCTATAAGAGTGGTCCCCAATCTTCCCAGCACCGGGCACTGGTCTCGTAGAAGACAATCTGTCTATAGATCTGGAGTAGTGTAAGACTGGTTGGTTCTAGGATGACCCAAGTGCCCCACATCCACTGTGTACCCCATTTCCACCACTATCATATTGCAATATATGGCTCACAATCCCAGGAGAATTCAGTATCTATGCTGACCCGACAGGAGGTGGTGCTCAGGCAGCAATGCCATGAAGGGGAGCAGTTGCAAGCACAAAAGTCTCATTCATTTGCTGGCCACCCAACCCCCCAGCACTGGTCCGTAGCCCAGGAGTTGGGGACCCCCTGCTTTACAACAATATCCATAAGAGAGCCCCTCAACAACCACACTAGCTAAAGCAAGGACAGAGATTGGTGTAAAAGTACATGCTGGTTTGGGACCAGCAGTTAGCATAATGGCTATGTCGCTGGACTCCCACGTAGTTGACCGCGGTTCGAGTCTCGGACCCGGTGGCTTAAAACTCACCCCGGGCGCGTGTGCGTTCGTGCCCAAGATCCCGAGAGGAGAATAGAGGAGAAGGGATTGCGGCGTGGTCATCCCCCCTGGGGGGGTGATTTCTCGCTTTCTGTCTCTCTGTCTCTCTCTGTCTGTCTGGTGAGCGCACGTGCCCTATAGCAAAAACCTCTCTAAAAAAAAAAAAAAGCACATGCTGGTTTTTGTTTGTTTGTTTTTGTTTTTTGGTTTTCACCAGAGGGCATGTGAGCTCACTGGAGAGAGACAGAGAGACAGTGAGAGGGAAAGTGAGCAATCACTCCCTGGGAGGGATGGCCACACCAAAATCCTTTCTCTTCCATTCTCCTCCTGGGATTCAGGGTGCACATACACACATGGCCAGTGTGATTTTTTTCAAGCCACCAGGTCCAGGACTTGAACAAATGGTTGCCATGTGGGAATCCAGTCTTTAAACACCACACCACCTGTTGTTCTCCCTTTATTTATTAATTTAGTGAAAGTGCATTTTGTTGTTGTTGTTGTTGTTGATTTGTATTTTATTGGAGAGAAATTTTTGCTATAGGGTGCGTGTGCTCACCAGAGAGAGAGACAGAGAGACAGAAAGCAAGAAATCACAAAGTGCATAATTTTTAAAAATACCTCCTTGACTCCATTTTCCCATGACTTGGTGTTTTCCATGCTTCCCATAAGCATCCTCATGGCTTATGGGAAGAGCTGTGTGATCTCTAGAAGCTTCTGTTGGAATTGCAAATCTGTAAGAGACATGAGTTCTTTTTCCCCAAAAGGGACAAAACCCTCGCCAGAGAGCTCTGCCATTGTGCCTCTGGGGCTGCCTGCATTCAAGGACTCAGCGCTCAGGCATCTGCAGGTTGTTCCCCAGTGAAGCCACACAACAGGCAGGCCGTGACCAGAGAGGAACGCCAGCCAGTGCTAAATCTGTCCTTCTGCTGAGGGCCGAACAAGTGTGTTTCTGAACAAGTTCTCAAAACTGGGAATGATTGAGTGCTCCACACTGAGGGGCACGAGGATAGTGAAAACAAAGCGCTTGCTGAATGATGGGTGATGTTCACCTCATAAAGTGGTAAGGGTAACTATCGGGCGACAGACGCACACGCTGCCTCCAATCTCAAGAAAACTGGCCTCGTAAGGAGGGGAGAAGGTCAGCAAGGTTTGCCAGGCCGAGACCCTGCAAGGTCTGATAAGAAAGGGAGCAATTTTAAAAATCAATGGAATATTTACTAGAGACCTGAGCATAGTCCTCCATCTATTGTAAAGGATGCTTCCCAGGTATCTATAAATAAAAGACATTTGCCCTTCCATGTGGGTCTCCTAGAAACTGGGGAAAGGTACAAGATAGGAAAAAAAAGCCCTCTCCATATCAGAACCTTCCGTGATAGACGGCATCTCCTACTGACATTTTCATTAGCAGGAAATTTATGTTCCTATTTCTGTCTGTTGTAATGACCATTCCTAGCCATAGCGTGGTGGCGGCTAATGGACAGGAATGAAAAAAAAATTCTTTAATTAATGCAGAAGTGAAGCATTTTCTTTCTACACTTTGAGAAGCCAAGTAATTCACAGCAGTTCTTGGCACTGGAGTGGAGGTAAAATAATTATATACAATTTCTAGTGATTAAAAGATTGTAAAATAATTTTAGTTACATCTTAAAATTATTTATCTTGTAAATGAGAAAGAGTGAAGAAATGGGAATAATGAGTTCTGAGGTTCAGAGCAGACCCTGAAGAATCTTCCTCCTGGGTTTCTGACTGCCTGTGGCACTTGGGCTCTAGCTTTGGTCTGAGGTCCACCGGGGCCTGTTTTTAATCCTAACTCCTGCATTGTTTGGCTGAGGCTTTGCCACCCAATTGTAGTCATGTCCCACTCATGCCCTTTGTGCTCCCTTTGCATGAAAAAAATGTTTTTTTACTTATTTTATTTATTTATTTTTTAAATTGCCAGAAGATTCATGCATGCACTCCTCAGAGAGACACAGAGAGAGAGGGAGAAAGCACTTCACCAATGGACCATGGTCATGCCACAGTCCCTTCTTTGTTTCTCTATCCTGTTGGGATTTTGGGGCATGGGTGCATGTATGTCCAGCATGTTTTTCATGCTGCTGGGGCTAGGATTTCAACTGTGGTCAGCAATGTAGGATCTGGTTCCCTTAACTGACTAGGCCACAGGAGTGGCTCTTGTTTGTTGTTGTTGTTTTAAATATGTGTGTCACCGTGTATTCTACTTAGTTCCATGCATGGTTATCTAGACTTGGCTAGCAGGAAGGAAACCAGAGAGGATACTGGGCATGTGTAGAGAGAACATGGCTTGTGTTTCATGTGAGTTTCTCTCATGTTCAGGTCTTGTTTTCTCTCTTTTAATAATACCTGAACTCAATTATGGAGGCTCCCATCCTGACTATCCAAAAATTAATCTCTTTCCCAAGGCACCACCTTCCAACACCACAATCAGATTGAATTGGCACTTTCTTAGTCCCATTGTAATGGCTCAACACATGAATTTGAGGGAGAGATCTATTCAAATTATAGCAAAGAATAAATAAACTGTTACTCAGTAATGGTTTTAGTATATGGATAATGCTGCTCTCATAGTATGAGCTGAGGAATGTTCTTCTATGTTTAATTTTTTTTGGAGGAGTTTGAGAAGGACTGGCATTTTCTAAATTTCTCTGCTGCATTTATTAAGCTGAGACTTTGACAGACTAATACTCTCGATGACCAGCTTTGCCATAATGAAGAAAGAGCTTCTGGAAGGTGAAGCCAAGGCAGAAACCTAGAGCCAAGGAAATCAGGACAGACAGAGTTCTAAAGATGGTGTTCGAGACTAGATTCAGCTAATACAAAAGCCAGTTACTTCTAGGTTTTTTTTTAATTTTTTTTTATGTATATCAATTAATTCTCTTTCTGCTTAGACTAGCATGAATGAAATTCTCTTCACCAGCCCAAACCAGTACCAGGGTGAGTTAAGGAGCTAAGTAACGAAGCAGTCATGAGAAACTGAAAATGAGCCTGGAACTTTTGGAGACTACAGAAGAGACACCGAGGTCCTTACAGAAAAGGTGGTTTTGGGGCTGGCAAGTGGCATGGTGGACTCCCACATGGCTGACTGTGGTTCGAGTCCTGGAATTGGTGGCTTGCTTTCTCTCTCTCTCTTTCCCTCTTTCAAATTAAAATAAATAAATAAAGTTAAATAAAATAATTCTGGGAAAAAAAAAAAAGAAAAGGTGGTTTTGCAAGAACAAGAATAATGAAATGATAAAAATAGATTTTCCCCCAGATCTTGGATTATTATCATTATTTTTTTATTATTTTTTTCTTTCTTAAACACAAAAGAGAATAAGGAGCTGTCTGAACTGGGCTGATATAGCTTCATGTTCTCAAAGACTACAAGTTAATGTGGAGGCAAATTGTGTATAGGGAAATGGAACAGAGATCTCTCAAAAGTAAGGGGTGAGTTAACTATTGATTGCTCTAGCTCTGCTATAACAATGCTCTAAATGAACAAATCTCTTACCAATCGTGACAATAGCTTCTTCTCAGACAATCTGGAAAATAAGCATTTTTATTTAGAGCTTGGGGAGCCCAACGACCCCAGCTCAAATTTTACCCAAGTGTTACCATTACAAGCTCTAGTAACCTTGGGACGTGTGTTTAACTTGGTCTTAATTCCCTCAGAAATCTCTGAATCTTGTTTTGTTTTCTTTAACAGTAATGCCTGTCCCGGTTAAGCTGTTATGCTCTTTTGGATGTAAAACGAAATAATTTCTGAGAAATGGCTTTGAAAATCTGAAAAGTTAAGTCAGTCTGAAGGAAAGGTCCTTGAGAGATGTGTAAGCGACTTTTAACACCCCCTTTTTCTGAGCCCTGCCACACTGTGGACTTTAGTCTCTAAGTGTTTTCCTGGGAAGATGGAAGTTTTCTGCTTCCAAAGAGCTCTGCCCCTGCTCCAGGTCACCTAGGAGATGAAGGTGGATTCACTTTCATTACACCAATGATTAAGATGCCGGAGATCTTAATTTGGCCAAGGCTGCCCT
This sequence comes from Tupaia tana, assembly GCA_026018925.1. Taxonomy (NCBI): domain Eukaryota; kingdom Metazoa; phylum Chordata; class Mammalia; order Scandentia; family Tupaiidae; genus Tupaia; species Tupaia tana. The sequence continues at coordinate 43,690,641 of JAKSZU010000018.1, forward strand.
ATGAGTCAGTGAGCGCTCCATCACAGAGTGGATTCCAGCATCTAAAAAAAGCATCTAAAAAAAATATATTATCAGACAGATAGAGAGTTTGTTTTCCTCTATAAGAAATAGCTCAAGACCTGCCCTCTTTGGGATGCTATGGTCAGGTCTACCCAATCTTTGAATCTTCAAGAATGTGTATTTTTATTTGTGACTTGTGCAATATGACCCTTCCATCAAAGAAATCCAAAGTGTGCTGTTTTATGACAGGCTTGCCATTGTAACTTACTACTCTTTTTGGATTCTTGAAAGCTCAGTTCTCCCCCTCCTCCTCAGTAGCCCCATCCCAAGCCTTCTGGTACACAAAATTTAAACACATTGCCCTGCATCCGTAATGATGAAGAAATCTACAAGAAAAGATTTGTGGCACTTGCTAATCAGTTTAATAATGGAAGATCTCTCAGCTGCATTATACGGAGACAAATTAAAAGGGCAAGAAGAGCTCCCAGAAATCATCTGTTCGTGTTAACAAAGTGAATATTAATGAAAAACAAAATTGAGTTCCTCTTGTGTCTGATTTTCATCAAATTGTACAGGTATTAAAAAATAGCTATAGAAATCTATCCATTAGTAATTAATTCAAAATAACGTTGGCCTCTGCTCTCTTTCTGATGATTACCTCTCTCACGGGCAAAAAAGCCAGTCCCCTTGCTGGGCCCATTGTGCCATGAGAATCGATAATGGAGCTAATTTAGCTCTTTACGGACCCAGTATCTAGACAATGGAAATGGGTATTAAGTTAATGACAGGCAGGATGGGAAGAGGGGAGAGAGGGGCCCCTGGGAGTATTGTGCTTTTACCTCTGGTATCCAGGTTCAAGTTGCCCACCTGACCAGTGGGCTGAGTGCTGAAGAACTCAGGTACCTTCCAGAGACTGGCGAGGTGCCAGGGCATGTTACCCACTGGAGGAGTTATGCCCGGCTGCCTGGCGTGCATCAGCTGGGCACTTCTCTGCCTTAGTCCTGCCATGGGGGGCTGAGTAGGGGAGCTTCTCTGAAAGAGGGAGGGTCTGAAAAGCCCTGGATGCACCCAGATATAAATATAGAGGTGCTGGGAACCTCTCCATGGGAAGGCTCTTCCGTGGAGAAGAGCTGCAGAGAAAACTGCCATTAGTGCTCTTCTCCAGGGCGTGCAGAGAAGCATAATAGTTATTTCAATTATTAGATTATTAGAATGCATTTAAAATACATGTGGTCAAAAAAAAAAGGGTGCAAGAGTTTCTGACGGGAGGAAGCAAAGATCTCTTGCTGTGTCTAGGCCCCCAGCCAGCTCTAGGATACCTGTCACCCCTAGAGAAAAGGTGAAAAGAGAAAATAAGTGCACAGGGAAGATACCTGAGAAGACCCCAAAGCCAAATCTGGCCATATTTCATGCATGTGCTGAGGGCTGACATCTTTATTCACAAAGTGACTCCTGTAATCCAGATGTCCCCAGGTGTCCCCAGGGTCTGATAGAAGCGAAGGGCTCTAATATCTTTTTTTTTTTTTTTTTTTTGCTATAGGGCACGTGCGCTCACCAGACAGACAGAGAGAGACAGAGAGACAGAAAGCGAGAAATCACCCCCCAGAGGGGGTGACCATGCCACAATCCCTTCTCCTCCATTCTCCTCTCGGGATCCTGGGCACGCACGCACACACGCCTGGCGTGAGTTTTAAGCCACCAGGTCTGGGACACGAACAGCGGTCGACTACGTGGGAGTCCAGCGACATAGCCATTACGTTAACTGCTGGTCCCCTAGGGCTCTAATATCTTAATGAGAGTGTTGATCTTTCATTTTGCCCTTCTGCTCTCTGGATCTCAGCTCCCTTCAGATCAGCCCACTTCCTAGGTGCAGCCTTGTCTGTCTTCACGTAGTCCAGGTATGCTTGGCCTGGCCTCTTTCTCACCTCAATTTTCTGGGGTTCAGCTATATCCACTGTAGCCAGCCTTTATCAGTGATCACATTAGACCTAGTTAGGACCTGGGGAAGAGCTGGCATCAGTCTCTGGGATGTGGCAAGCATACTAGGGTGTGGCTCTTTCTCTAGGGTTCTGCTCTCTGAGGCTCCTTGCTGCATTGAGTCCTGAAGAGACATTAGAAAAGTTTGCCCTGTCTGGAGAAGTCCTTGGAGCAAGTCCCTGGAGCTCCTAAAGCCATAGAATGTCGGCATTATACTTTGATAGGTGTGGAAGTAACAGACCCCTCTCCATAGGACTCAGAGGTCGAGTCCCTTGGGCTGGGCTGGGACCAGAACCAGTTCTTGGTTCCTCTTCTCTGCTTCAAGGGCCATATACATTGGTATATCCACTTCTTTCTGCATGACTATCTTAGCCTCATAGCTCTTTCTTTAGACCATTTTCCTGGGCTGACTTATGATTTCTCCAATTGCATATAATACAGAACTTACAAGTCTGCCTTGCACAGGGCTTTGGCTTGAGTCCCTGCATTCAATACTTCTGCCTCTGCTCCCCACAACATACTGTTTCTCAGTAGGTAGGAATAATTAGGAATGTTTTCAGCTGCAAGGAAATCCCACAAAGGATTCAGAAACACGAGGGGCTTCTTTTACTCTTGTAGCAATTATTCTAGAGATAGATATTTAAGTGTATCATCTGTACTGTCTAGTTTTCTACTCTGTCTTTCTTAGCATGATGTTTTTTGTTCTCATTCTTGCTGCCTCATGATTGTAAGATGGCTGTTAAAACTGTAGTCATCACACCTACATTTAAAGGAAGAAAACCAAAAAGAGTAAAAATGAATAAAGCAGAAAACAAACAAACAAACAAACAAACAAAAAACGATAGAAGGGCCATGGCAGTTGCCACTTTTCCATTCCTCTGGGAAAACAGTCTTCTTTGCAGAAAACCATCTCTCCACTGATGCAGGTTGCTGGAGAGCACCCATATACTAGCTGAATTTTCACAGAGCTGGTCTAGTTATGGCAGACATGGTCTTAATGCTTTGAGGGGAGGATGGGGACTGATCTTAAAGGAAGGCAAGTTCATTTTCATAGTGGACTGGGAGAAACTATGGGTCAGAATGCTGCAGACACCCTCAGTCTCCCTTCTCTTGAAAGTTACCAGTCCTAATGTAGTGAACATAGATTATCCAGCATTAAAGCATGGCTAGGTTCTATGTTCTTACTGATTACTGGGGTGGGGAGAAAAGATGACTAAACTGGGTCTGGTCTCACTGTGGGTCCTCAGTTTTCCTCCAACTGTCTGCTAAAAGGGGATGAGAGACTGGCTCTCTCTCTCTTTCTCCCATCTGCTCTTCCAGCCCACATTTTGCATTCAGACCCCGCTTTGCAGGCAGCTAGCTGACTGTTACTACCCTCCCAATGACCAATGCAAAATGCACTGGGACCTTTGGAAACCCTGAGAAGACATGTGATTTTTCTCTGCCTGCATAATTGTTGAGAAGGGAGCCAGGGAAGGTGTTCTAATTAATTAGAGCAGGTATTTGAAGATGCCACTGTGTGCCGGACTCAGGACCAGAATCGAAATTTCCCACTTATCTGCCTCTACCACCGCGACCCTGAGGCGCCTCTCTCCTTCCCTGCATTCGTATTTGTGTGTAAACTGCAGCCTGTGACCGAAGCCTTATTAGCTGGTCAAAATTTTACTTTTAAATGGACCATTAACCTACTCGGAGCCCAGAGCTCAGTGATAATGTAATACCTCAGGATCCTGTCGGGCCTGGGAGTGAACCAGGTCAGAGACCACATCTATTTCTTTCCATTATCCCAGAGATGTCCGAGGCACATTCTCGCCCACAGGACTCCTCCATCTAGAAAGGCTTTTGTCATCTCGCTTGTTAATTCTGGCTGTGCTGTTGGCCTGGATGAGTCCCTTTACCACCCTGAGCCTCAGAGTTTCCATCAACAAAATGGAACTAGCTGGACTTTCCTGTTGTTGTTTGATTTTTTTTTTTTTTTTTTTTTTTTAATCTTATTGTCCCACAGGGAGGAGAGAGGATACAGAGCTGAAATGCAGGTACTCTGGACTCCACTTAGTCTGGATCAGACATCTAGGGCTTCCTCTCTGGGCATGTCTTGCAGCTCCTACTCTGAGGATAAAGATGAAGACATGGGTTGAGGTCTCTAAGGCTGAGATAAGAGGACTCATGGGTCTTCTCGGCAGAACTCCTACTTGGCTGGAATTCCACCCACTCTTGGCAAGGCATAACCTCCTGTCTCAAGGGAAAGGGGCTTATAAAAAGGCATAAAAACGAGGCTTCCTGAGACATCCTGGACGTCAACTAGATGTTGCAAAATTACATTTTGATGAGTTCAGTGTAAATGAACCAGAAACATATGGATTCAATTTCCCCTGGAATCCACATGGGTTTAAAAACCAAAGGGGTGGGGGAGAATGCATTTGGGAAGAGCATTTTAGGTCTCACCAAACTCCCTGCATTTGTAAACAGCAGTTTGAGGTTTCTGATGATTGTGTCCTGGGCTGGGTTCCTTTCCTAATAATAGAATGTACAGGATGTCTTGCAGCAGCCTTGCAAAACGTGTCCAGGGAAAAATACCCAAATGCCACCCTTATCCTTGCTCCATGTCCCTATGAAAATCTGTGGTGACCTCCCAGATTTCTTGCACTAGATTTAATCCAATGAGTATCCCCTTTCCTCACTCTTCTGCAAAAATAGTGCAGCAGGGGCACAATAACATTCACACAATCCGTGATTGCCAAGTGCCAGAGCCATCCTAGGGAGTTCAGCAAGTCCTACTTCTTTGCAAGGTGGGTGTCATCACCTCTGCTTCAGAATAAGAGAATTCAAGTTCCAGATGTTAAGACCAAGGTGGCTTAGCTAGTGACTGCCAGGGCTAGAATTGGAAACCAACTCTTTTGAACTGAAGTTCAGGAATCTCTCCACCCTAGAGGATGCTCTCCTCTATCCTAATTTCAGAGGAAGCTAGGAGAGGGATCTTTCATCTGCAACTGCTATAAGGCAGGTCTACTAGTGGGCAGAGGGGCTAATGTAGAGGGGCCTAGAGAAGGCTAATTGTAACATTGGGCCTAGAGAAATGTTAAGAATTCTCAGTGGTTTCTACTTCTCTTGGGAGGAGTGGAGAAGTCAAGGGAAAGTGTGAGCTGACTGAATTCTTAGGACTCTGTTTCTATTCAGCGAAGACAATTCCACTGTTTTATTTACTGAGGCTTCAAGTAAGATGGTGAGGATAGAAGGTTTTGTAGCTAAAGTTTGAAAATCATGGATCTGAGGGAGTTTTAGTGGCCTCCTGTTCCTCTCCTCCCTGCCCAATTTTGTAGCTGGTCGAGTTATTCAATGGTTTGGTTTTGGCTTCTTGACTCTTATTCATGCCGTGGAATTTCATGCCTATTATCAGATTGCTGGAGGTGTAGATGAATGTGCCAGCCATTTGGATGACTCTAGTGCATTCAGTCCTGTGGCCAAGGCAAGGGCAGAAATACAAGATGGTGATCCTGCCTCCAGGAAGTTTGAAATCTCTTTTGTAGAGAAAATAAAACTTACTCCCAGGATTCACCTTGGGCAGAAGACTATGTGAGATAATGAGCTGGTAAGTTCTGGGCATAAGGATTCCTTGGACCCATATTGCAATATGCTAATCAAGGAAAGGTTCAGTAGAAGCCAACTATACAAGCCAGAGCTTTGGATGCAGTGTTTCTGAGTGACTCAGGCCAAAACACAAACCTGTGACCCATAACAAAGGGACAGAGTCTTCTTGGCTCTTGGCAGATGGAAGGAGCCATAAGACTCCACTGTATTGGGTTCCACCGAGAAGAGCTGCCCAGACCCGCCTAGGTCCATCCTGCAAAGCCTTGCCAAGAAGGAGATGGGCCGGGGAGCCATCTGATTGCTATTACGCTGTGTGACTTTCTTTATTGGCAAACAGTCTGTCAGCACCTTCTCCTTGCAGAGCAGCCCAGATGTGCTTACAAAGCTTTCTGTGTCCTTCCCGTCCACACCCAGCCCCCATGCGCATTGCCACTTTGCCAGACTTCATCCTGGCCCCACGAGCCCAGCTGCAGCCAAAGCGAGGCCTAGTCAGGAGCCAGGGGAGGGAGGCTGGTCCCTCTGGGTGGATTCCATGCCTGTCTTCTCCTCACTTCATATGCGTATATCTCATTCGCTTAGAGGTGTGGGGAGGTGGCCTGGGTGGGTAGGAGGCAGCTTGGCCTTATCTCCCGGAGGCTGAGTTGGGCAGGGGAGGGGGGGCACAGACAAAGCCCCACGGTGAACTTTTGCACACGGCCTTCTTCAACTCTCTTTGCTAGTAGGGTGGTTTTCATCTGTTATTGGATCTGCATTTCCTCTTTGGGAGAATTCCCATGGAAGAATTTCACAAACACATATTGGCCTTGCTTCAGTCCTTGATAGGTAGGACTGGCCCCTGAGAGAGCTCATGTTAGTGTCCAGGCAGTCTCCTCAGGCATATTTCTCATGATGGGAGACCAGTATCAAGGGTGTTTCTCTATGTGAAAGGTTGAAGGTGGGTGAAGAATTGGGCCTAAACTTACTATTTCCTGGGAGATAATACAGTTTGGGAGCAATCAGAGTCATTACATGGGTATTCATGGATTACTTTTTCTCCATTCTACGCATATGAGGGGAACTTCAAAAAGTTTACTGGAAAGTTGGAATCGAAGTATGAGTTTTAGTGCAAAAAGTTTTTGAAATATGTGCATAGTTATTTTCATCATAGGTATTTTCTGTCAGCTTTCTGAAGGCCCTTTCTTTGTATTGCCTTTCTTTAGGTCACAGAATTCTGAATTTCCTTTGGGGAAGCCATGCTTCCCTGACTCTCACAGCCCTTGGTAACATGAGCCAGCACATCACCTATTTTACGTCAGTTATTCTCACTTTCTCCTCCTGTCACTTGTAACCAAGGTCTAGATTGATTGAAGCCCTTTCATTCACTCATCCTTGACCCGGGCCTGGATTTCTCCCCTCATTCCTGTGTGTTGGAGCTCTCGTAAAGAAGAAGGGAAGATGTGGCTGTCTTTCCTCTTTCACCTTCATTCTCCTCCCTTTAGTGCTGAAAGGCAAGGAACTAACCTCTGAAAAGCCGATACACATGAGAAATCTCCTCTTTCTGACCGTCCTGACGGTCATGAATGAAAAGAGTGTGTATTTTGGTCACAGACTTACTATATGTCTCATAATATTAACCTTAGAGATACCTTGTCTTTGCCCTTCTTGTTTAGAAAGAAAACGGGCCTGGAAAGAGGTCTGGGGTTTGTAGGGTCATACAGAAAATCCACAGCTGAAGAAGGTTCCCAGGGGCTATGTTGAGTGCCAAGCATTGGTTCACCAATGCAGCTGTTGCCTGCACAGGTGTCACCATAGAACTTACCGAATCCTTCCTTCTTCATTCAAAAATGTTTTGCTGCAAACATGGTCTTGGTGGTGAATTCCCCATCACTCACTCACTCCACCCTCAGTTTGATTTGTCTAAGCCAATCATGGAACCACCCTCAGCTCATTTGTCTTTGATTGGCTGGGAATAGAAGAAAGACTCACTTCTGGCCATGGAAGCATAAGCAGACTTCTGCCAGAAGTAAGGTGGGTGATAAAAAGCTTCTAGAAAAGTCTCCTCATTCTAGAAAGGAAATATAGGGAAGAGGAATTTTTTCTTTTACTCTATACCTTATTAATTAAAAAAAAAATTATTTGTCACAGGGTACATTTACTCACCAGAGAGAGAGAGGAAGTGAGAAATCACCCTTCATAGGAATGTCATACTATAATCCCCTCTCTTCCATTTCTTCATCCTGTCAGGATTTGGGGCATGTACACACACAAGACTAGAGTGTTTCTTGAGCTACTGGGTCCAGAACTTAAAATTCATGCTCAAGGGCCAGCAGGTGGCATATTGATTAAGGTGTTGGACTCTCATATGGCCAACAGCGGTTCAAGTCCTAGACCTGGCAACTTTAAACTCATGCCGGGTCTACATGTGTGCATGCCCAAAATCCCAAGAGGAGAATGGGGAAGAAGAGAAAGCAGCATGGCCATCCACACTGGGGGGTAATTTCTCTTTTTCTGTCTGTCTCTTCCAGTGAGCACACGTGCTTTATGGAAAATATCTCTCAAAAAAAAATTGCAAGCTCTGACATGTGGTATCCAGCTGCCTTACCCACTATGTTACCTGCTGGCCCTGACTTCATTATTTTTTTTTAAGAGAGATTTTTGTTATATGGTGTGTGTGCTCACTGAAGAGACACAGAGAGAAAGACAGAAAGCAAGCAATCAACCTCTAGGGAGGATGGTCACACCACAATCCCTTCTCCATTCTCTTCTTGAAATTTTTGGGATGGGCACATATGCACCTGGCGTGAGTTTTAAACCTCCAGGTCTGGGACTTGAACTGTGGTCCACTATGTGAGAGTCTTGCAAAGTAACCACTACTCCATCTGCTGGTCTGGACTTCATTAATTTTTTAAAAAGAATTGTTATTTTTTAAATTTAACTTTATTTATTTTAATTTGACTATAGAAGGAGGGAGGGAGGGAGGGAGGGAGGGAGGGGGAGAGAGAGAGAGAGAGAGAGAGAGAGAGAGAGAGAGAGAGAGAGAGAGAAAGTGAGAAAGCAAGCCACCAGGTCCAGGAATTGAAGTGTGGTTGGCCATGTAGGAGTCCAGTTTCTTTAACCATATGCCACCTGCTGGCCCCTGGACTTCATTATTTTTATTTATTTATTTATTTAGAGACTTTTTTGCTATAGGGTATGTGTGCTCGCCAGAAAAACAGAGAGACAGAGAGACAGAAAGTGAGAAATCACCCCCTGGGGGGATGGCCATGCCACAGTCCCTTCTTCTCCATTCTCCTCTCAGGATCTTGGGCATGCATGCACACACGCCTGGCGTGAGTTTAAGCCACTGGGCTTGGGACTCGAACTGCAGTCGACTACATGGGAGTCCAACGACATAGCCATTACACCAACTGCTGGTCCCAACTTCATTAATTTTTAAGAGCAATTTTGGTACCTTGGAGCCAGGCATGTTGAGGCTCAAGAGTAGTTACTCTGAGATCAGTGACCATATTCACTGAGAAGGCAGATGGGTGAGATGAAAGTACCCTGGGCAGGGACGACTCTCTGCGTTACTAAATCATCCAACTCTGGAGTCCTGGCTATTTCTGGACTTTTTGTTTTACATGATCTAAATGTTGTTGTTTAAATCAATCAGAACCAGGCTGTCCTCTTATTTGATACTTGAGTTTTCCTGATTGGATCAAAGAAAGTGGTCTTCTGCCTTTACCTAGCATTACAGAGTTGGAGTAATTATAGCAAGGCTTGCCTTCTTCATTTACCCCTTCTCTCTCTCTCTTTCTCTCTCCCCATCTCTCAATTTACTCTCTGTCTTTCCTCCGAGCGATGGGATGTTAGACCAGGCTGTATCTTGTCTAAGGCTCGACTCTACCATTGGGGTAACTAAGGTTCATTGGGAGGAAGTGACTTTGTGATGTGCTCACAGTGCACAGAAGGTGGAGCCAGGGCACGAGCTCAGGTGTTCTGTGCCTACTCTGAGGTCTCTCATTGTCTTGATTCTTTACTATTTTGCTCAGTCTCTCTTGGTCTCTTCCATGCATCTCCCTAGACCTCTTTCTTTCTCACTCTCCTCTGCCCAAGATTAATAAACTACTTCATCTAGAGCTGCATAAGGTAGCTCAGCTGGAGAATATGAGGGGTCCTATAGGAAACTGTGCTAAGCACATGCATGGCCATCAAATGGTGGGGCCCACATTGGCTCCTCAGCATTAGAAGCCAATAGACCAGTGACATTAATCCCATCCCTCTCATTGTCACAAGGTCATCAATTAATCAGTAACCCCTCTCTTGCCTTACATTGTTAATCATTTTTTTCTCCTTGGAATATTTCAATCTACCACTTTCTGACTCTAACCCATTTTAATCCAGTTCCCATCTTCCCACACCATTGACAATTTATTTTGTCTAGGTCCCCAATGACCTCCACGATGTAGCCAAATCCAATGAATGTTTTTATTTGTTATCTTAGATGGAGATCCTTCTATCTTAAAACATACAAGCTTTCTCTCTCATGGCTTTTGTGACCCACACTCTTCTGGCTTTCTTCCTAGCTTACTGGCTACTCCTTTTCAGTCATGTTAGCTCACTCTTCCTCCTCTCCCCAACCTCTAAATGTTAGGTTTATAAAGACTCAGTTCCTGGACATCATTTACTTTTCTTCCTACCCACATCCACTTTCAGATAATCCTACCCACCCTCTTAGCTTTAACGTAATGATTGCTCCCTAATGTATCATTTCAGTCCCTACTTCACTTATATATCCAAACTTGACTTTTCACATCTCACCTTGGTATACAAAAATTGCATCCAAGTTAATATATTCAAAACTGAATGCTTAACCTAGCCCTAAGCAACCCCATATAACAAGCAGGATTCTAAGCAATTCCCCAAGATGTTCCACCCCTCTGACCTATGTACCCTGCATTATCCTTGGACTATGAATGAAATGGATTTTATTTCCATGGTTAGATTCTGTTATGATGTTATGTGGCACAGCTGGCCTTAAGAAAGGAAGTCTAGGATTTGGAAGTCTAGGATTAAGGAGCTGGACTCCCACATGGCTGACTGTGGTTCTAGTCCTGGACCTGGCAGCTTGTTTTCTCACTTCCCCTTTCTCTCTCTCTCTGTCTCTTTATAGTAAAATTAAATAATAATAATCAGTACCAGCAGATGGTGTAGCAGTTACATCACTGGACTCTCACTTGGTCAACTGTGGTTCAAGTCCCAGTTCCAGTGGTTTGAAACTTACTCCAGGCAAGTGTGCATGTGTGCCAAGGTCCCGGGAGGAGAATGAAGGAGAAGGGATTGTGGTATGGCCATCCTCTCTGGTGGGTGATTTCTCACTTTCTCTCTCATTGTCTCTGTGTGTCTCTCTCCAGAGTGTGCACATTCCCTAAGGCAAAAAACTCTTAAAAATAAGTAAAACAATAATAATAAAATGAAATAATTCTTTTTAAAAAACAAAAGAAAAGAAATCTATTTAAGAGGGACTAACTTAATCCCATGGGGCCTTGAAAAGCAGAGAGATTTCTCCAGTTGATGGCAGAAAAGTTCAGAAGGACTCAACTCAAAGAGGGTTCTTGGTTGCCATTGATGAGTTAGAGAGTGCTATGGGGAGGCGCTCTGGAAATGTTCTCTAGGAGCTGAAAGTGATCTATGGTCATGAGCAACAAAAAGACCGGGACTTCAGTCTTTACCACAAGAAACTGAACTTGAACAACCAGTGAACTTGAAAGAGAACCGCACACTACAGATGAGAACCGCAGTTCAGCTGACACCTTCACTGAAGCTCCTCGAGATCCTGTGCTGGGGCTTCAGCTTTGTGCCCAGACTATTGACCTCTGGAAACTGTGAAATAATAAATTTGTGTTGCTTTAAGCCATGAAATCTGCGGTAAGTTGTTTTGCAGCCGTGGAAACTAATACATTCCCTCCTTGTATTTTCATCTTAGTAGGTATCACCACCACCTACCATGTGAGTTAATCCAGAAATCCTTGAGTCTTTCATTTTTCTTATCCTTACATCCAATCTCCCACCAAGAATTCCTTCTTCTGTCCAAAAAAAAAGAAAAAGAAAAAAGACTGTCTTGGCTGTCTGTCTCTGCTTTTCCCCTACTTTGTTGCTCCCATTTTGCCCCAGGCCCTAGTACTTTTTACTCATTATTACAACAGGCATTCACCTCCATATACCTACAGTGGCCAATCCAGTTTCCACGCTGTGGCCATAGCACCATGCTAAACATGTCCATTGAACCATGCTATCTCCTATTTAAAAGCCCTCTGCAGTTTTCCGCGGCACATCAAACAGCATGCAAGCTTCTTCCCACGTTGTGCAAACCTCTTCATAACTTTATTCCTGCCTCTTTCTACAGACTCATTCCATAACCCTTTCCCTGAACTGGCAATACCAATGATCTCCTTTACAGCATGCGTCATGAGTTTCCCTAGCTTCTTATGTGTTGGGTATGGATATGGATGTGGATGGGTGGGTGTCTGTCTCCTCTAGCAGACTGTAGACTTCGTGTTGACTGAGATCATTCCTGTTTGTAACCTTTATATCTATCCAAGGAAATTCTTGCAACACCTTTCTGTTTGGGGCTCAGGAAGAACAAATGCTCTTCCCCAGGCCCTTGATGCCCTTGTGGAGAGCAAGAACTCCCTATGAAGCACCAAAGGCAAAGAGTCCTAATGGGAGTTTGGATGAGGGTAGGCCGAGCACAGGGGGCCTTATGCCCTCACTGACCATGTCACCTATGTGCTGGGTCTGCTAGCCCCACCCCCACCCCTTTTTCCCATGAGGATAGTCTGTGGGATTTTCTTTTGTGGGCAGAATCATGCTGGAGGGTCTGCAGGGAATTGCTTCCAGTCTGCTTGATTAAGACCTCAAGAAACAGAAAAATGAAAACATCCCATTTCCCCAGAGCCAGTTATGACCCAATTGAATAAAACCAGTGACCAAGACATGCAGACCTCCACTTTCTCCTCACACTGGCAAGAATCAGTGTCCTTCCACCACAAGGGAGCTTCTGTGAGTCATTTGTAGGAAAAGCTCAGTTTGGACAGCCTGAGAGATGAGAAGCTATCCTGGGATGAACTCATTCCTTTAGGAGAGGGGTGTTGCAAAACAAACAAAAGACATTGGTCCTCCAGCCTTGGTTACTTCTCTATCAGATGAATAAAACCACCTTCATGGGATACCAGGATGCTTTTCCTGCCTAGCTGTCCAGCCTTGACAGCCTCAGGTGGTCTAATGAAAGCACCAGCAATGTGGACCCAGGTCTCCCGCTTGGCTGGCTAAGGCCTCTGAAAAAGCACTGTCTGAGGCTCAGTTTCTCGACCATAAATGGGATACCTTTTTTCCTCTGCCTTTGACCTTAGAGTGGCTATTGGAAAGATGGAATGATGGGGCAGAAATAAAGGTCTGGCCTGATGCTTTATAGCCAGCAGCTGAGCAGGACTCAAAATTAGAAGCTAGGGGCTAGGGAGTGGCATACTGGAAATGCAACCAGATCCACATGGAAAAGGCCCTGGGTTCGCATCTTAGGACTTCGCTAAACATACCAGTGCACACTTCTGCCCATGATCCAGGCTGGCTGATGGTGGGAGTGGAGAGCGGCATGAAGACCCTGATGGGGGTACCTATATCCAGCAGTTAGTGTAATGGCTATGTCGCTGAACTCCCACATAATCGACTGCGGTTCGTGTCCTGGACCCGGTGGCTTAAAACTCACGCCAGGCGTGTGTGCGTGCGTGCCCAAGATCCCGAGAGGAGAATGGAGGAGAAGGGATTGCGGCGTGACCATCCCCCCTGGGGGGTGATTTCTCGCTTTCTGTCTCTATGTCTCTCTCTGTCTGTCTGGCGAGCGCACGTGCCCTATAGTGAAAACCTCTCCAAAAAAATAAAAAAGACCCTGATGGGGGTACTTATATCTCTGTCTCTGTTTCTTTCTCTCATGAAAAACAATTATTTTTTAAAAATGTAAAGTCAACTGTTATCTGCTATTAGCAGTGAATGAACACTGTTATAGCATCTTGTTTTAGACCTACAGCTGAAAACCTGTCGAAATGACAGAAATAGTAATAAAAATTAAAAGTCTGAAGGGCTCTGCAGTACATTTGTTAAAGTATCAGGCTGTGATTTTCTTCCTCATGTAAGTTCGCCTAGTCTCTGGAGGTCACACCGCAATGGGCCATCCCTTGGGAGTTGGGAAGCGAGTCTGAGGCCCCATGAGACTGTAGCCTGGGCCCGGGAGGGGGAGGTCCTGCCCTGCCCTGGCCCCTGCAGAGCCTGGGGAGCCATGTGCTGGCTGAGGGCCCCCAAGGGGGAGAGGAACATGAGGGGGAAGAGGATGTGTCTGTGTTTCCCAGGCCCTGTGGATAGCTTTGGCATCAAAGGTGCAGAGAAAGCCTCGGGGAGAGCCTGCCCAGCCCTGGCCGGCTTCACAGACTAGCACACTGAGCCAGAACATGCCCTAAAGGGCTGCTTCCCCTCCTCCCCAGGGCTTCTCTGCCTGGCAGGATGATGTCTATGCAGTCCACAAACTAACCGTTCCAAGAGCTATTCCAGCCTGGGGTTGGACCAGAGCTGGGGAAACATCTTTACTTTCTCACATCCAAGATCACAAAAGATAAACAGTGGCAGAACATGTGAATGAGTAACACATCTGCTTTTAGTACATACCTGTCCCCACAGGTTGGGGGGGTGGGCAGGAGACAAAGTTTTCATGTACCCAGCTGTGGCATAGAGATTGCCATAGAGGTATGTAAGATAAAGGGGAAAGGGTTTACAAGAATTCTTCCTGGAGGGGAGATCTCATATTAATTAGAGGGAAAATATTGATTGGCTATGTGGCCTTGAGGGCAAGGCCCTGAGGGCCTAGCTGGAAAGCATAGATGGCTGATAAGCTGCTTTAAGGGAAACAGGGAACATGACATATGCTCCCAAGAGCAAAGGCAGCGAATGGAACAAGACATGGGGTTTTGGCTTTGATTATGTGTTTATTTGAAGAGGCTCAGGGAGAGCCAGTGGAAGTCACGGGGTTGGGAAATGCTCAAGTCCAACTTAAGTTATGCCTTGGCACAATCATTGTCCCTTTGGTGAGGCATAGGGTCCCTAAAAAGGTAAGAGTCAGAGAGGGCCTAGGTTATAAATCTTGTCCTCAGAGTAAAGCAATTTCAAGGCCAGATGCCCATTGGAATGAGCACTCTCTATGGCCCAAGGTCCTCAGTGAATTTGACTAAACTCACAAAATGCCTGGTAGGAGTGGAGTGGAAGCAGAAACCATAGATGAAGTTATGTTGCAACTCAGTTTGACTCAGAGGAGAACAGGGGCAGTAAGCACAACCCAGAAGCCAGAGATTGCGGACACCTTGAGAGCCTAAGCCCCTGGAGCTCTTAGAACATGTTTGGAACTTTCAGAGACTATGGAAATGGGTGTGGGGTTGAGATTCAAGTCAAAGGTAGCCAGATCTTCAAGAGGCAGTGACATCTCAGGAGATCTCAGGGTTTAATATTGTCATATCATAAAGAATTTGGTTGGGGCTGGCAGGTGGTGTGGTGGTTAAGGGCGCTGGACTCCCATATGGCTGACCATGGTTCAAGTCCCGGACCTGGCATCTTGCTTTCTCACTTTCCTCTCTCTTTCTCTTACATACACACACACACACACACACACACACACACACTTTCTCTCACTCTATCATTCTGCCCCAACTGGTCAAATTAAAAATGAATAAACAAATAAAGTTAAATAAAATAATTCTTTAAAAAAAGATTTTGACTGGCTTCTATCCCTGGTTCCTGGGAGATAGATTCTAGGGCCTTAAAATTTGCCATATAATAGGGGGTCTTTTAGGTGTCTTTTTTCTTCATGAGCTTCTTGGATCTCATTAGAGTTTATGCTAATGAGTTGGCTAGGGAGGGGAACTGGTTGGTCACCGAAAAGACCAACCACGGACTTTAAGCCAATCTGAGTTCTTGAAAGGGAATGGGGACTAGAGAATTATTTAATCACCTGGTCAATGATTTAATCAATTAGGCCTATATAGTGAAAACCCTGGACATCGAAACTCATAGTACTTCCAGGTTGGTGAACACATTATATGTGTTAGTTGGGACTCTGTAGAGAGACAGAAACAACAGGAGGTATATGAAGATATATGAGAGGGGATTTACTAGAAGAACGGGTTCATGTGATTATGGTGGCTGAAAAGTCTCACAGCAGGTTGTCTGTAAACTGGAGACTCTAGGATGGCAGTTACATGGTTCAGAACAAGTTCAAAGGCCTCAGAGGCAGAGATGTCAATGGCTTAACTCTTGGTCCAAGGCCAAAAGCCCGAGAACCCAGCAGTGGAAGGAGTAGGGGTAGGGAGGATGATTGTGGGGCACTGGTATAAGTCTTAGAGTTCAAAGGGAGATGAGCCTTGAATTCTAATGATGTCCAAGGTAGCAGCAGCAGTCCATCCTGCTCTTAGAGAAACCAGTCTGCCTTCTATATTTATTTTCTTCGAGTCCTGGCCAATTGGATGGTCCTTGCCTACACTGAGGGTAGATCTTCCCCACCTAGACCACTCAGACTCAGATGTTAATCTCCCCTGGAGATACTTTCACAGACACACCTCCAGTAATACTTGACCGGCTTCTAAGTATCCAGTCAAGTCAACACCCAAAATTAACCACCACAGTAAACTAAGAGAGTGACACCCTGATTCCATGGGGAGTAGGCATAGAGAATCTGTGTTCAGGTACACACCACACCTCACCCTATGTGTCTCTTCATTTGGCTAGTCCTGGCTAGTATATTTTATAACAAATCTATAATCACAGGAATATAGTGATTGCCTAAGTTCAGAAGGTTGTTCTAGTGAATTATTGCATCATAGACAGGTCTTATGGAACTCCTCTAGACTTGTCAGCAGTTGTCAGTCAAAAGTGTGGGTGACCTGGGAATCCTAGAACTTGTGTCTTGAAGTGAGGGCATTCTTACCGGGGAGTGTACCTTTAACTTGTTAGGTTTGCACTAACTGTAGGTGGTTACATGTCAGATTTGAATTGTGTATAGCATACCAGCCAGGTAAAAGGAAGTGGGTCTCTTTCATTATGCGGGTCCTTCTTTCCTTTTACACCCATTCTGAAAATACTCAAATTATAATTCTGAAGAAAACACACACACATACACACACACACACACACACACACACACACACAAACCAAACAAGCCTCAAGCCTCTCTGTTCCCCTCTTTGGCCCTAGACTCTGATGAAATGTAGTCTTCTTGCAGCCAAATTGTTCTATGCCCTTATCATGTCTCCTTCTCCAAAGACAGGATGGATGAACTCCTGGCTGGACTCTTGCTCTGAGTTTGACTGGTCCCTTGGAAGGGCATATGTGAACTATAAACACAGCTCAACCTCCACAATGGCAGTGCCAGGACTTCTGTTTGGGAGGTCCTTAGGACCACAGTCTAGTTTGAAGACATCTTCAAGATGTTTCTACATTACCAACATATGGTTTTGACTTTGATTATACGTTTATTTGAAGAGGCTCAGGGAGGGTGGATGGAAGTTACAAGGTTTGGGGATGTACAAGGCCAAGCTACTCCTTGGCACAGTCATTGTCCCTTTGGCGAGGCATGGGATCCCTAAAGAGGTAAGAATCAGAGAGGATTTAGATGATAAATCTTTTCCTCAGAGTAATGCAGTTTCATTGTACTTACAAATAATTAAACAAATCTGTAAAACATGTTTCCATTGCATTAGTTTACTTCACTTGGCCTCGCAATGTGAGGATCATAATTACTTAAATATTTTCCTTTACTATTTTTCAAAACATTTTTCTAAATTGTCAAAAAACATTCTGGAGACAGTTGGATAAAAAACATAGTGAACATGTGTCTGATTAATTTTTTAAGACAATCAAGATCAAATGCAAAAAATGATTGGAAACGGTTTCAGCGCGACAATAAAAGACAGAAATTTCAGAGCAGGGAGGGTGGTGAGTCATAAGGAAAAAAGTATTAATCATTTTTACTATGGTATTTATTGGAACTCATATGGCAGGGAACAAACCGGCCCGGTGTATAGACTGTCAAAGGTAGAGTGTGGCCCGGGGAGGCTATGTCCACTGAGGGGGGTTCTTCTAAGTGTATTTCAGGATGCGAGGTCTCTCCTGATACTGAGCTTGTAAAACAAGAGATCATTCTGAGCAGCCTTTCTTTGTTGCCTGTCATTACAAACAACTGGAGGGCAATCCGCTGGCTTCATGACAAGCGGATCCGTCTCTCATCTGCCAGCTGACAATCAGGCCACCATCCCGAGGCCATTGATGGAGCTGCTGGGTGATGGAAAGCCACTTGTCAAGGGAGGGTTTATGATGTTAACTTGCAATCACTTCCTAAGCTTGAACTGAATTTTATTTTACTTTATTCAATTTATGTTGTTGAGTCTTTTTTTCTAAACTTATTTTTTAAGTTCCAATAAGCAATTGGGATCAGAGAATGTGATTTCTTTGGCTAGCAAAACACTCCTGCCCCTCTGCCTTCCTTCTCTGGCACCTACTGGCTGGCAAATGTCACAAGGGGAAAAGAGGCAGGGCCCCCGTCGGAGTTCTTCACCCTTTTTGGGACCAGGATAAGGTTCTAGGCAAGATAGACTCTAGCCAGGCCATCTACTAGCATGAAGGGCACAGCCCCTATTTTGCTTAGGAACTTGGGTCACCGAGCATTGAGGAGTGCACACTGCGACTCTGTCCTAAATTACGAACTAGAGATCCTTTGAAATGAAGGAACCCACTGAAGGTCATGGCCCTATCAATCGCTCCCATATCCTCATGCCCTTTTATTTATTTTGTCTTATAAAGTATTTGTACTTTTTGTTGTATATGGTGTCATTTCTTTTGAAATGAAAAAATAGAAAGGGTTGTCCCAGGTTTCTCATCACAAATAAGAATCTTTTCCGCAATAGGAGGAGCAGAGCAGGCAATGGCAGAAGCCTTGCCCAGGATGATCTGGGCCATCTTCGGCAGTTAGAGTCAGTCTGCACAGGAATCTTAGTCCTGGGTTCATGGGAGCCAAAGCAGGACCAGGAGCCTAGGATAACTTGTGGGTTAGTCAGACATTGTGCGGTGAAAGTGGGAGTGCTCTTCAGTATCCTGGAAACAGAGGGGAATCATTAGGCAAAAGTGAGAGAAAATGAATTTCTGATGGCCCGAAATGAGTTTCCGATGGTCTATAATCTGTTTTCTGGAGGCTTCTTTCAGGGCTGGAGGGTTGGTTCTATCCTCTCATCACCCATCCTTTTAGTCTGCCTGATCATTAGGAATGCACAGTGACTTTGGCAGGAGGTAGAACATGTTCATGGAAGTGTATTGAACACTTTCATTTTGCACAGGTCATGGCTTTGCTCCTTAATATCCATTTAAGAAGTCAGACAGAGGATGCTCTAGGAGCTCACAGACAGCAGGGCATGAAAAATGGATGGGTGAGAGTTCTAGCCCATTCTATTGCTAATAGCAGAAAGTACGTGAGTCTGGATCAATTTCAAAATTGAAGTTAATTCAGCTCGCAGTTTGGAGATCTAAGGTTGGGGGACTGTATCTGGTACAGGTCTTCTTCCTCCTTCATGACATGGCAGAAACCAAGAGCATACCTGCCTGTGTATACCTCTGTTCTGGTCTTATCTCTTCTATTTATGAACCTAATTGGGGTTCCACTGTGATGCCAGTCAGTTCTCAAAGCGTTCATCTTTCAACACAAAATTAGATGGTCTTCTCTTCATACATCATAATACAACCAAATTACAACACATGAATTTGTTGGGGGAAACTTTGGACCATTAACAATGTGAATGGGCTGAAGACAGACATAGGCCACACTCCTGTGGTTTTCTTGGGTGGTGAGGTTGGCCGGGGTGGTGAGCCACGCTGATGGCTCTAAGGAAGATAAGCAGGTGGGGAGCAGGAAGGGAGTGGCCTCAGGGGATGGTGGCATCAGAGAGAGCTCCAGACTAAACTGAATGACCTTTGTTCTGTGCCTTGAGCACCTGGACTGTCCTGAGATTGGCAGCCTCTGAAACACTCAACTTTACATATGTCTCCCTTCTCCAAAGCTTCAGATCCTAAGCTCTGAACATTTTCAAATGATTGGGATTTGGATTGATTTTGCACTCATAATTTGGTGAGGATTTCCTGTCCATCTTTGTCATTATGAGACCCTGGAGCCTGAAGATTTCAAGGTGGGGGCTTAGATCTATTTCCTGGAATGCTGATTGCCTGTGGAAGTAGGAGCAGCGAGGGAGCATGGGACAGAGAGCTTCAGACACATTTCCGACACCTCTACTCTGCCTGCTGCACCCCTCTGTCTTCTTGACAATGCTCTGTCCATGAAGGTGCAACCAGTTAGAAAGGAACCTCGGGCTCAACCCCATCTTCGAGTGCAGTGTCAATCAAGTGTCACCTTTGCTGGGGAATCTGAGGGCCTCTTGAATAATTCAGAAAAACTACATAAGATACTTGTTGTTCCCAAGTGTTAATGGAAATATCAAGGGAATTAATTAGCAGTCAATTATATCAATTTTAGATTTGGACATTGATTCTGATGCTGAATGCTAAATCTGCATTTTTGCTATAATTCCTTTCTCTGATTCCCAACTTGTTTTAGTCATGTGTAATCAGACTTGTAAGGGGGAAGATGCTCAAATTATTTCCTTTCTCTCTGTTTCAGATAAATAAGGATTAAAAAAAAAAAAACAGAATAAAAAGAGGTTCTGTATTATATATTTTCTACAACCCTAGGCTAGAGGCACTGTGTTGATCTCTGTATTAAACTGCTTGGGGGAAAAGGGAGTTTGAATCTATGGATAATAAATTACCAACAAAAGTGAAAAGGAAAACAAAATGTACATGTTATTTGCATAGATCTGTATATATTTTGCCCAGTCCACCATCTAGAAGAGCTCACGAAAGATAGGGAGATGGCAAAGGGAATTGCAGGTATCATTTTCACTTCCTGTTCATTGCAACTGGAGCATAGCCGGTTGTCCATTCTGCACATGTGACAAATTTGCCAGACATTTGTGACACTTCACATTCGAAGGGATTTTGAAACCCTCGATGATCTTTGATATTAAGAAAAGACATTTCATTGAAAACAGTCTTTGCATGATTTGGCACGAGTCGTCTAGACTGCTTTATGAAAAATGACAGCTAGTAGGAAAGTAATTAAAGATGTATTTTGCTGAAAGCAAAAGTATTTTTGGAATCAATACCGACCATCTTTAATTTGCCAGCTCTTTCCGAAATCATTGTGTGTTATCTGGAGGATCTCAATTCTATAGACTGGGGGTGTCATCCCCTTTCTGGTGACTCTTTTGGCTCCTCCATCTGCTTACTCATCAACCTCAAGTAGGGTTGGCGGTGGTCTGGGTGAGGAGAGGCGAGGGCGATGGTAGGGAAGGAGAGAGCGGATCTCCCTAGTAATCTGGCACCTCATCTGGCTCCTCCTGAGTTGTTTGTAAAGCAGCCGTGTTGGAGCCAGATGCAGTGTAGATTGGGATGATGGTGGTACCTGTGGTCTTAAGGTAGAGACCAAGGGACAGGTGCTTTCATTCATGCTTCTTGGAATTCTAGAGGAAAAAAGAAATGCATGCCTCTCTACTCACTTTATGGGAAGTGTTTTATTAGCTGGTTTGGAGTTCTCTGTAGGTCATGACTGCTCCTTCCACGTCCATGTGAGGTACAAGGTAGACCACGTGCACTCCATATGTGTTTGGACACAGCTTGCCTCATGACTGGGAAATTGGGCTCCCAACCTGCAGGAATATCTCATGGCTCTATTCTCATGTTCTCTCTACCACCCATGCTTTTGTCTGGTTGAATCAGTCATCTTTCAGGTA
The DNA here is from genome assembly GCA_026018925.1 of Tupaia tana. NCBI lineage: Eukaryota > Metazoa > Chordata > Mammalia > Scandentia > Tupaiidae > Tupaia > Tupaia tana. Next base: position 43,712,087 of record JAKSZU010000018.1, read on the forward strand.
GCAGCTGTGATAACACTTCTGCCAGGAAGCCTTCCTGGAATGCCTTACCCCTACCAGTTACATCTCAAAACATCAGCTCCTTTTCTACTTGACTCCCTCCCACTATAATTGATTAAAGGTCCCTTCCTTATTATCTCTGGGGACAAGAACTGTGATTTTGGGGACCTCATACACTATTCTTGTGTTTGGGAAGGCAGAGACAGGAGTTGAGATAAGTGGCACCATATTATAACTGTAAGCAAGTTTTTGTTCCTTGGTTTATTCATGCCCTTAGTCTGGAGGTTTTGGGGTACAACTTCAGGTCGGTCTCAGGGTATGACCAGACTAGCTTTTCCCAGGCCCTCTGTATTATATCTGTGACGATCCTTCCCTCTCCTAATACTCTAGAGAAAAACTGGTAGTAGTAAATGCTCCACAACTGGGAGAAGACCGAGGACCCTCACACTCCAGACAACTGACAGTTGGCTAGACTTTAAGAGCTGAGGTGATCGGGAGCAGCGTTGCTTGGGGGAGCATCAGGACTGAGAATTGGCTCTGCCACAGCCAGGAGTCCTTTCCAGATCATTCTCCAGGCCACAGGGACCATGAGCTGGCCTCATGAGCTAGCAAACCTTTGTGGAGCCACATCCATAGGTCAGAATATGGACTCTAGGGCCAGCAGGTAGTATGGTGGTTAAATCATTGGATCCACTTGGCCTACCATGGTTCAAATCCTGGACCTGGCAGCTTGAGAAACACAGCAGGTGCATGTATGTGTGTGCCCAAAATTCTGAGAGGAGAATGGAAGAGAAGGGATGGTGGCATGGTCATCTCCCCTGGAGGGTCAACTTCTTACTTCCCCTCTCTCTCTGTCTTTCTCTGTTGAGTGCACATGCTCTACAGCAAAAATCTTGGGAGGAAAAAAAAAAAGAACATGGACTCTACTGGAAGGGTGCATGGTCCTTGAACTCTGACCTTGAGCTCTGAAGTTCTGGACTTCAGCGGGCACCCTGCTGCCTGTGGAAGTGAAGAGCATTTTGCCTGGGGCCAGATGAAGATCAAGCAAATGCGCTCACAGGGGAAGGCCCTGCTTAGTGACCTGGGGCAAGTGTGTGTTCATGATCTAGGCTGTGGGGCTCCTGTTAGGGGTGTCTGTCTCTGTCTCTCTCATCGGGGAAATAAACAGATGAACCTGAAAAGAGCACTCCAGCTAACCCTTTGCCTCTTCCTCAGCTAGAGCAAGTCTGCTTCTACCTATTTGCTTTTAACAAAAAGCTCCCATGACCCACACAAACACACACGATACGTAATTACAAAATATCGTCTGTGTATACACACACGTGGGATATGCACATGTGGCTATGCGTGTGTGTGAGCACATTCACACGGTTAACTAACAATTGCTCCTCTTTTTGCTTGTGTCCACTTCTGCATAGCAAAGGCACTGTGTCTGACCACTAAAGTTGTACAGACACACTCAGAGTCACATGCACAGCGGTGCTGAAGAGGATGCAGTCTCCGGCCCGATTTTCACTGTCTAGGTGCTGTGGATTTTCATTGCTTTGGATCTTAACGAGGCATTAATTTTTTCCCTCATTGATATGCATAGTCAGACATAGTTAATCTTTGGGACACTTGCTGGTCAGATGCCTGGGATAATCATGGATTAGGGGAATTCTGATTACCAATCCTCCCAAAGTGCCAAACAGCATGGGAATTCAGGGTATGGAAGGGTGCTTCTGAAAGCAGCAGAGATGCCCAGAGGGAGCTGCTTTGGGGCAGAGCTTGGTGTGTCTGGGGAGATTTTGATCCATTTTGATTACCTCTGTGTTGGGAGCATGTGGGACTCACTGGAAAGAGGAACCCCGTGTGCCCATGCCCATTTTCTAGTCTGTCTGTATTTGGGGGTGGATCTGAATGCAGCCTTCCTGGGCCTCTTCCTCTTTGCCATAGGTATAGGCAGGTGCCTCGTCCAGAGAGCATTGCTGTCCCTTCTCTGGACGACAATCCTGGCTCAACTGAAAGACCAGTTCTGGACTAGACCAGACGGAAAAGAACTTATGTGAGTTGCTACTTGTTGCAAACTTCACTGTGTCGGTCTTCCTCACTAAAAAAGCTCTGTGAAGGTGTGTGTGAAAAGTATCTGTGTAGGAATGACTTCTGCTTATGAAGACAGTCCCAGGCTTTAGCCAGGATGTGCACCTTTGGCCACTCTGAGCAGAGCTGAGCCAGAGTGGTCTCGGGTACTTCACCTACCTGGGTAGAGAAGGAGAGCTTCTCTTAGCTCATCGGCCATGATCTGACATCTTAATGGAACTGCAGTTGATTTCAGTCTTTTATTTCCCAGAGATGTTCCCCCTAGTGCTAAAAGATTCATTCTTTAGTTCAGAAAAATTACGCATATTTGAGTGGGGTGTGGTGTTCGCTAACTTCAGTTATAAAGTCAGCTCATGGGACCAGCAGGTGGCGTGGTGGTTGGGGTGCTGGACTCACATGGCTGACCATGATTGGAGTCCTGGACCTCGTGGCTTGCTTTCTCACTTTCCCTTTCTCTCTCTGGTAAAATTTAATAATAATAATAATAACAATAATAAAAATTAATTCTTTAAAAAGATAAAGTCAGCTCACTGGACTCATGTAGAAAGATGTATTAGCACCCCCTGGGGAGAGTGGGGACCGATCCAGGTATGTTGTAGGGGATGTGTACGTAGGTATTAACATTTAGAACACACACAACTTTGTTATCCAGCCAATTGACTTTTTGGTATCTATCCTTTATACATGAAGGCAGATACAAGAAAGTTTTTTGCAGCATTTTTATAATAGTGAAAAATCAAAAACAATGTACCTATCCATTAATATAGGAACTGCCAAATAAACCTGCATGCAGCTAAAACAAAGAACACGATGCAGCAATTAGAAAAACATGAGATAAATCTAATGGACTAAAATAGATAAGGCTTCAATCTATATGTCGAGCAAAAAAAAGCCTGTTATGGATAGCTATATTAAACATAAATGATTCTATATTTTCTACAAGAACATATATTTTCATATATTTGCAAATGATTACTAAAAGGCCTGGGAGAATATACACCAAATTGATCCCAGCAGACACTTTCTTCTTCTTCTTCTTCCTCTTCTTCTTCTTCTTCTTCTTCTTCTTCTCTTCTTCTTCTTCTTCTTCTTCTTCTTCTTCTTCTTCTTCTTCTTCTTCTTCTTCTTCTTCTTCTTCTATTTGTCAGAGGGCATGTGTGCTTACTGGAGAGAGACAGAGACAGAAGGAGTGAGGGAAGGAAAGCAAGAAAGCACCACCCACAGGGAATGGTCAGGCAGCAATCCCTTCTATTCCATTTCTCCCTCTTTTTGAGATTTTGGGTACACACACATATGTAACTGGGGTGTTTGTCAAGCTGCTGGGTTCAAGACTTGAACCTTGCAGTTGGCCATGTGAGACCCAGCTCACATAACTACCAGGCCACGGGCTGGCCCAGCATGTTTCAGAAAGGAAAACAGGAACAGAGTTGCAAAAATGGATAAAGGGATTTAGACGCTAGCGTTTTCTTTTATAGAGAAGAAGTATATCTTGGGAAATTCAGCATTCTGTAAGAGATAAAGTAATTCAACCCATCTTCAAGTTTCCTTTCAGTAGGAATCTCTGTCCTGTTTGAAGAGCACCACAGGACCATCCGTGTAGCATCACCTATGAATGGATTTGCTGCTAGGAGACAGAACGATCAGTCCAGGCTTTGTTTTCTAGAAGTGAACAGTTTAGCAAAGGAAGTGAGACTTATATTCAGGAAGTGGGAGCAGAGAATCCCTGCTAGGATGAGGCAGGATGATGTGGGATGTTCCTCTGCAGCCTCAGGCCCTGAGCCCTCTCTCTCCATGGAACCACCAGATCCCTAAAAGGAGTTACTGTCTTTGGGCTTTACCTGCCTGGTGTCTTCCTCAGAGCATGTCTCCTTTTTTTTTTTGGAGAGGTTTTCGCTATAGGGCGCGTGCGCTCGCCAGACAGACAGAGAGAGACAGAGAGATAGGAAGTGAGAAATCACCCCCCAGGGGGGATGGTCACGTCACAATCCCTTCTCCTCCATTCTCCTCTCGGGATCTTGGGCACACACACACATGCGTCCGGCGTGAGTTTTAAGCCACCGGGTCCGGGACGCGAACTGCGGTCGACTACGTGGGAGTCCAGCGACATAGCCATTATGCTAACTGCTGGTTCCCAGAGCACGTCTCCTTTTAAAGTGTGGATTCATCTGAGCTCCTAGGGTTTGGAGAATGGGATGGGCATTTATCAGTAAGGGAAGCCATCTCTGATGACATTCCTAAAGGGGAGGTTACATGAAACCTTTCGATGGGTCTTAGCCGGAGCTGGTCCATGTGCTGAGTGGAAGCCTGGAGCAGTCAGGAATGTAGCGACAAGTGTCCTAGTGGCTAAGGCAGATGGCTAGTGGCTTTCTCGCAGTCAGAAGCTCTGCTTTCTTTTTTTAAAAAAATATTTCATTTAATTTTATTCATCATTATTATTAATATATTATATTTTTATTTATATAATATATTATTATCCACATGATATATTATTTTTTAAAAAAATTTGACCAGAGAGAGAGAGAGAGAGAGAGTGAGAAAGCAAACCACCACCAAGCCACTCATGTGGGAGTCCAGCGCCTTTAACAAGCATGCCACCTGCCGCCCCCAGAGGCTCCACTTTCAACAGAGGCAGGTAGCTGTCATGGAGGGCTCCGCCACTCCAGCACTAAGAGAAACCCTCTTTCCTAGGTCAAAGGTCTTGGGACTGGCCTTCTGCTGGAGTTGGGATTGGGGTCATGGCTTCCTGATATCCTGACTTATTGGGATCACCGACTGAAAGGTGCTCAGGGGACAGACAACTGTAGCAGACAAGAGTGTACACTACCCTTAACACATGCACGTGGAAAAATTGCTCACCACTCTATTCAGGAAATAAATACCATTGAGCTTAATTGCTCAGTTTACGATTTCCTGGTTAAAAGAATACTGGGAATAGAGGCCAGCAGGTGGCGTAGTGAAGTCATTGGATCCCCACATGGTCCATTGCAGTTTGAGTCCTGGGCCCTGCAACTTGAAATCATGTCAGGCGTGTGTGCGCACGTGCCCAGGATTCCAAGGGGAGAATGGATTGTGGCTTGGCCATCCTCCTGGGGAGTAATTTCTCACTCTCCCTCTGTCCATCTCTCTCTGGCAAGTGCACTAACCTATGGTAAAAACCAAAAAAAAAAAAAAAAAAAAAAAAAGGTACTGGGAACTAGTAAAAGGACTCCTGGTGTTGAATGCTGGTGTCATTCCTGAGTGACATCGACAAGCTCTTAATCCTCCTCTCCTCGATGAGCCTCAGTTTCTTTATCAGCAGAATATAAAAAGTAACAGAACCGAGCCCCAGGGTCACGGTGCGCTATTGTGAACAGGGCATCTAGGTAAATGCCTAGCCCTCGCAGGGACTTAATGCATGCTGCATAATAGTAATTGATAACACTGCGCTTTGCTTGGGCCCGATAAACACCGTGTTCTTCAATGGCCTTGTTCGTCTGCTCTGCAGCAGCTGAAGCCAGCTGCTAACTCTCTGCCTCATTTTCTCCTCCTAATGAGGGGAAATCTAATATCAGCTGTAGGCTGGCTGTGGAAATAATCCAGTTCCTCTGCCGTGAGCAGGGGAGGTGAAGGGGGTCTGGCTTCCACCTCCTCCCTGCACTCCCTGCCATTGCCGCTGGAGGTGTGGTTGGGGGAAGAGAGGGTTGTTAGCCGGGGAGCCCCTCCCAGCTCAGTCAGCGGACTTCTTTGCGCCTTTCACAAGGGTTGAGGCTCCCCTCCTCGCACGCGGAGCCAACTTTGGGTGGCTGACCCCAACTCTCCTCACGCACAGCCAATCTCCCTCCAATTGTTTCATCAGCGCGGGGACTGTCAGCTCAAACCTGACAAGTGACAAGTCTCAGGCTCATGCTGACTAGATAATCAAAGTCTTGTCAGGGCTGTCAATACCCTGCAGATAGGAGAGGACAAAGGGAGGAAAGGTTTCTCCAGAAACCGCTGCCTTCACACAAACCCTGTCGAAGCCTCTTACCCAAATCACCTGTTTGTTCCTAAACGTCACTTACGACTGAGTCTAGGGGCTCAAAAGCACAAGCTCGGAAATGAAATAATCACCTGACATTATGCACGGGGAAGGGAGGATTTTTTTTTTTGTTTGGGGGACGATTATCTTGTAATTTCACATGTAAGAAATATATAAACATACCTATTGCGTAATCTTCAACAGCAGTAACGTGCTGGAAGAGATTTTTGCCAGCAATCATATATTTTTGAAAACTGTAAGCTGGAAAATGTCAATAAAGTGGTACAGACTTACCTAGAGTGCACCTTTTTAGCCACACAAATAAATAAACGACGGATTGCTCCATCCGATACGTGCAGTACGGAGGCTGAGTAAGGATTCTTTGGGTCTCCACTTTGGTCTCCCTCTGTGAGGTATGTGCTGGAGAGCTGGCAGCCCTGAGAGTTGTGGCCAGGTGTTCGTCTTCACCCAAGCTGAGACTGATCGAGGCCAACCAGTCTGAGAAGAGGATGCCAGGGACTTGACACACTGGGCCTGGAAGCCGAGACTCTGACATGAGCCCTCATCCCTTTCTTCTCCTGCCTCATCCCAGATGAGCATCTAAGCTTTAGGCTCTCACCAAAGCATGGCTGTCAGCATAAGGCGAGACTCAACAAGCTTCTTTTCTTGGAGCGAAGGAGTCTCTAGTAATACAGAAAGTTGTGTGGGTAGATGGGACTGCTTGGTAGAGAGACAGCCCGCCCTGGAGGGTGCCTCAAATCCCTTCCTGAGCTTGGGCCAGTCTGTCCTACGAGCCCTCAGTGGTCTAGTTGCCCCAGCTCAGTCAGGAGCAGACTGGCCCCAGCCAGTCATGGTGCTGCAGAGGGGGGCTGATTACCCTTTACACTCAGAAAAACCAACAACCCTCCCTGGTGCCCAGACCCATGTGTACGAGGCCCAGGCCTTCTGGCTTTGCAGGTCCAGCCACGCGAGTCATTCCTTTTGTTTTGGACATACCAATGTGGGACTACCCGGGGTCTTTCGTTTGCGCTGGCTGTTGGCTCTCTTCCTTCTTCCTGGTTCCTTCTCAGGCCTCAGCAGAGAAATCCCTTTCCTTCCTCAGAGAGCCCCCAGCTGGCCCCTCGGCAGCCTGGACCTGTCAGGCACACACTCACCCTGTCCCTGCCACTCCTCATGCATAGCCTTGGTAAAACTCGCAGGTCTCAGAAATGTTCTCTTTCCTCAGTTTCCTTCCTTGTTTATTGTCTCCCCTTCACAGGGACAGAAAGAAAAGTCCAGAGGTGGGGAGGGAGCTTGTCATGTTGTCCTTTGATCTGGCCCAGCGCCACAGCGCCTGGAAGGTAGTGAGTGCTGATGGGAGGCCACTTCTGTATGGAATGAGGAGTTGACGGGACTGGGGACTCCTGCCAGTCAGCAGACATCCAGGGAGCGTCTCACCCAAAGGAAGGGCTGACAGCATCCTCCTTGGTGACACTGGGGCCGAGTGTGTTTCCAGGGCTCCAGCCACTTCTTGTGCAGCCTTCTCTACTGTGTAGGCCCCAGAACTTGGCCCTAAGGTGCATGTACCCCTCAGTGTTCACTACTGTCTCTCCTTTCAGAGGCTCTCGGGGTGTGCGTGGGGGGGTGTTCAGAAGGTCCAATCCCCATCACAGGTAGGTGTCACTTCCTTCATCACATAGTGCTTCACTCTGCACCAAGGCCTGCTCTAGGTCCTGGGGCTGCAAATACAGAGCTCCATCCTTGTCTTCTCGCAGCCTACAGTTTAGTGAAGCAGATAGGCACCCGCACATGGGATAGAGCACAGTGGGGTTAAGTAGTGGCAAAAGAGTCAGAGAGGGACCAGTACAGGGTAGTGGTTACATCACTGGACTCCCACATAGTTGACCGTGGTTCAAATCTCGGACCCGGTGGCTTACAACTCATGCCAGGTGCATGTGTGTGCATGTCCCAGATCCCAAGAGGTGGAAGGAGGAGAAGGGATTGCAGCATGGCCACCCCCTCAGAGGGTGATTTTCCACTTTCTGTCTCTCTTTCTCTGTCTCTCTGGTGAGCCCATGCCCCCTATAGCAAAAATCTTTCTCTCTCTCTCAAAAAAAAAAAAAAAAAAAAAAAAAAAAAAAGCAGTGGAAGCAATAAAGGAGGGGCTCACACTCAGCTTGGAGCATCATGGAAGACTTTCTGGAGGAGGTGACACGTGAACTACAATTAGATTTTAGAATAAAATCAAGATAAAAAATGGGCCAGGATACCCCTGGCTCATCAGATAACAATGAGTGTGTCCCTGTTGAGTGTCAGACCTGGGTTGTAATATCTCAGTGCTGGTAAAATCTGCAGAAGCTGGCACCGTGGTGGGGAAGGTTTGGTCCTTATGCACGAGGCCTCAGACAACAGTGCTTTAGACTGGAGCTGCCTGCAACAGGAGCAGGTGAGGCCAAGCCCTTTTGTTACTATTTCTTGGTTGAGGCCCTGCCCGAGTCCTTCTCTGGAACTTCTGCACAGCCTTTGGAAACTCTTTTCTTCATTGCTCTGTCCTTTCCCAGCAGGTACTTTAATCCCCCAAAGCTATTGGACTGTCTTTCTCCCATTTGCACCAGCAATTACTCTGGCCTTGCTTTTATGGTCCTGGGGATGGCAGACTTTCTTGCTGAAATATGGCCCTACCATCCTCAGCTCCATCAACTTGCAAGCAGCCATATTTAGACAAAGTCAGAGGGGGACAGGGGGCGTGCGTGTGTGTGGAAGCCAATATTCCCCTGTCTAATTTATATTTTACATTTCTGTAAAATCATGCTTAGAGTATTTTGGTAATCTCTGCTGAGATTAAGTATAATGCTGTACATTTAATTGATATAAGTGGTTTCAATTCTCCTTAATATGACAAATCTCCAGTGTGAAATATTCTTAGTTAATGATCAACATAAAATAGAGTTCATTTTTAATGCGAGTACAAGATTTGAATTAATTTGTAGCGAGAGCAGGGTTATTAAATTTTGTGTGCATTCTCTGCATACGACATGTGCGGTCATACATGTGAACCTCAGCACACATACGTGTTCTGGGTAAGGACATGATGTGCGTGCCCCTTCTGGTCTGAGCTGGGAGAGTCAACTCTTGCTCTCCCCTCTGTCTCAGAAGTGGCATCTTCAGTGCCTTCCACAAAAGGAGTTTCCTTCATGAGGTCTCTGTCTCTGCAATTCTTTGGTCTTTGGTGCAATGCAGGGGCTGTCTGAGCTTTCTGGCCTGAGCCCAGGAGCATGGCAGGTGTCCCATCAAACTTGAACACACTCTATGGGAGCTATACCAAGATCCCCTGCTCCTCCCAACTTGGTTTCCGACACATTTACTGGCCTGAAAATCAGCATCTTGCTTTACTTTATCAAAACCATGTGATAACTAACATCATCCAGAAGAGTTTGATGATGGTTTCAAGTTGATGGAAGTTCTTTGTAAAGTCATGTGGAAGGTGATGCCCTGGGAGCAGACCCTCAGCCATGCTGATGGAACCGAAGAGGTTTGCATACCCTGGCCTCAGCCAAATCTGGGGTGCACACAGGCAAGCCACCTGGGTGAGGAAACATCTGCAGAAACCCAGGGCCACAGTCTTTCACCCTCTGATCCAGGATGAGGGCACAGTCAAAACCCACCACTGCCTCTATGACTTTGAGATAACAGAGAGCAATTTTCTTATGACCATTAAAAGAGAAAGGGGATAAATAATGCTTCAGGGCTAGGTGCCAAACTGAATTTGAATAGTGTATAAACCATGCGTGGGATGGAGGCAGCGACTTGCAGGAAACATCTGTTCAGACTGGACCCTCTGTTCCTCATGCAGCTGGAACACAGAGTGAAGACTCCTTAAACTTTTCCTTTGTGATGCAACCCATTCTGGAGACAGCCTTCAATATGTGAGTTGACCACGCAGCTCTTAAATATTTCCAGTTGGTAGTCATCTTTTTCGTGGTGATGGGATTTGAATCCCAATAACAATAAGAGCTCCCCCACTCCTTCCGGGAGTCAAGGCAGGAGTGTGGTGGAGGCTATGCTCAGACAAGTTAAATTTCTATTGGCTTAAGTGGCTGCAGAAAGAATCTTTAATCACATATACAATATTATTGGCCACACCATGCAATAAAGAGGCCGCATGCTTCGTTTTTCGAGATTTCCTTTTATATTTCGAAATCGCTTTTCTTTCAAATGAGTGTATCCTATACATTTTCTTAAAAGGAATTACCTATGGCTTTGCATTTTTTTTTTCTTCTGTTGCCTTTGAAATGATCACCTCTCAGGGACTGCAGACTTTCAAACACTTTGCATACGAAATGAAAGGCTGGCATGTATTATGTTGCAATTTTTAAGAATGGCATAATTTTAATTAGAAATGTATAGATGAATAAAAATAATGCTGCTGCACGTTACTAATTAGGTATTTTATTACCCTTTGATTTAAAAAAGAAGTATGCCTGGCTTTCACAAGGCGGCACAATCAGGTTGTTTGGAGGTTGCCACTGGGGTTCCTAGGGAAAAAGGGGCAGCGGAGGATCGGCTGGGTCATGCTGGAGGGAGGCTGGGGGGCCCTTCTCATGGGAAAGGTTGGCGTTAAGAAGAAACTGTGCCCAACAAAAGACGAATGAAGAGACACTGCTGCGTACTGTGCAAACCATCTCTCTTCGAAACCTGTTGTCAAGCAGTTAGCAAATACTGTCTACCATTTGGAACATGTCACCCCTCTGCTGAGGAATTATTGGGGAATGCTATTCAAACCGAGGCCTTTTTCCCCTTGAAATGTCGAGATTTATAACTAAGTGGCTGGGTCTGCAGTACCTGCTCTATGTTTTAAAAGGCGTCCGTCTTTTGTGCTTTACAGAGATGTGTGTGATTGTTGTCTTTGGGCAGTGGCTTATCCCTGGGTTTTCTGTTTGACTTAGGTGTGCCTGTTTTCCCAGAACGTGACCATGAATTCCCTGAAGGGGTGGAAACCTGGGGCTCTGCTCCAGGTTCCTGTCCCTGTCACCCCAATACACCTGGGCTGAATCCAGGATGACTTGGGCATGGCTTGAGGGTTCAGTGGATGTTTTTGCTTTCTGACTCCGTAAAGCTATAGACCCACTGCTGGGAGCACTAATAAGATTAGGCTCCTGTCTGAGAAGGTGGGTGAATGGGAGCCAATCTTGCCCCCTTCTCTGTCCAACCGACTTCGTAGTCAGTGGGGCTCATGGAGAGGGGCAGTGGATGTCTGTGTCCATGAACAGGGCACATTTACTAGACCTAGAGAGAACAGTCTTTGCCTTGGCCTTGCTGGTCGGCTGTGTGTGGTTTGAGTGTGACCAGGTGGTTCTTCCCTTGTGTAAGACGTGCAGTCTACCTCTTACTTGCCCAGCATTTAGCTATCGATCAACCACTCTCATCAATTTGCCTGAGCTCAGTGCAGCCAATGTGCATTGTCCCAGAGACATTTCTCCAGGCTGTGCCAATAGCAGCAAGTCCTAGCACTTAGTAGCTTCAGGCAAATAACCTTGAGCCAGGCTTCCTGGAGCCCCCCAGATCTTTGGCTAGGTATATTAAAGGAATCATGGGGTTAATAGGGGAACTTCCAGCATGTGGAACTTCTGCAGAGGGGTGTCTTCCAGGAGAAGCAGAGCAGCTTCCCCCATTAGGAATGGTTTGTGGCCAGGAATCTCCAGGCTGTCACATCTAATTATACAGCCTACTAATCAGCAGAGAACTCAGTAGCATCCTGACTTGGGAAAGTCGGCATCTGTTCTAAATCCTGCCCTCAGAGCAGGAGCAGTGCCAACTGCTGCAAAGACTGCTTAGCTGGGTACAAAAGATGCTGTCAACAGGCCAAAAATGGAAAGGAATCTTGGTCTGATTTGAATGAGCTATTTTTTTTAATGGGATAGAAAAAAGTAATTGAATTACATCCAATAAAATAAACTCTGACATTCATTGAGGAAAAAATATGGGGAAGTTGTGTCTAGTTAGAAACAGAGATATTCACTGCTTCAGTTTCCAACATAATTTATGACCTCCTGATCTGGCTCAGGTAATAGCTTTAAAAGCTGTTTCTTTGACATTGCACCTGGCAGGTATAGTATATTTTTCAGGAACCTAGGCTCTAACCTTCCTTGCTATTTTTTTTCATCAATCCTTTTTTCACTTGTAGCTAGCTGCAGGACATGGTACACTAGGGGTGACAGAAGGATGCCATTCATTTCTGGTTTTTTTTTGGAGAGGTTTTTGCTATAGGGTGCGTGCACTCGCCAGAAAGACAGAGAGAGACAGAGAGATAGAAAGTGAGAAATCACCCCCCAGGGGGGATGGCCATGCCACAATCCCTTCTCCTCCATTCTCCTCTCGGGATCTTGGGCATGCACGCACACGCTCCCAGCATGAATTTAAACCACCGGGTCCGGAACTCGAACCGCGGTCGACTATGTGAGAGTCCAGCGACATAGCCATTATGCTAACTGCTGGTCCCATTCATTTCTGTCTTGTACCTATACACATTCAACAACAGAAAAGTGAAGCCTTTACCATCATCAACATGTTACAGTGATGCTAAACAAAAATATCAACCTGAGTGATTTGTAAAGAACTGAGGTTCATTGAACTCATGGTTCTGGAGTATGGAAAGTCTAAGGGCATATGCCTCGCATTTGACCAACCTCTGGTGCTAAGTCATAGCATAGCTTAGAGAAGCAGATAGGCTAGCAGTCATGTGCAGAGAAGGAGAGAGAGAGACAGAGACAGAGTGGAAAAACAGACTTTTACACTTATTCCTTTTGTACCTCCCATGCTCCCAGCTGATTGGAGTTGCCTGCCCACATTGAAGGTGGGTCTTTCTCTTAAAGGTCTCACCACCTCTCAATGCCATTACATTAGGGACCAAATTACAGCACATGAGCCCTTGGAAGACAAGTCATTAACTAAACCATATCATTAAGCTATGTTTTTTTCTGAGTTTTGCTTCATACTTTGGTCAATGGGTCTCTAACAGCAAAAACAAATACTCGTTGAGAGCCTTGACTTGGGTTAAGGCCTGTGCAGGGACTGGGTGACCAGAGTGGCAAAGAGTAGTGGTGGAGATTATGTGCTACTTGAGATAAAACATTCCTGCATGCAAACTCTTTTAATAACACAAGAAACAAAGAGATTCTAAAACTTCCTAGACAGACTTGACATGGGAGGGTCCATCCATCAAAAGAGGAGAGAGTCAGCCTCGTGGTGGTTAAAAGAAGCTAGATCTTACATGGCTGACCATGATTTGAATCCTGGCTCTAGCAACTTGAAAAACACACCAGGTACATGTACATGTGAGGGTGCCCAAGATCCCAACCAGATAGAGAAATGAAGGAGAAGGGACTTTGGTATGATCATGCCCCATTGGGAGGAAGGAGGTGCTTTTTCCTTTTTTGTCTCTTTGTCTCTCTCGGGTGAGTACATGTACCCTCTGGCAATAAACAAAATAAGAAAGAGAAAGGAAAGGAGAATAAGATCTACCGGAGTTTAGAGAAAGATGGAGTTTGGCCAGAAAGGTTTTCAGAAATGGGATCTAAAGAATAGGTAGAATGTGACAAAGTAGGAAGGAAAGAGTATCCATTTGAAGGCTACGCACCTGTCACCCACAGTCTCTTTAGGAAAGTATTAGTTTTTGTTGTTGTTGTTGTTAAGAGATTTTTGCCTGAGAGTGTATGCCCTCACCAAAGACAGCGACAGACACAGTGAGAGGGAAAGTGAGATATCAGCCCCCCAAGGAGACGGACAGGTTCCAATCCCTTCTCCTCCATTCTCCTCCTAGGATCTTGGGCACACATACACACATGTGCCCAGTGTGATTTTCAAGCCACTGGGTCTGGGACTCAAACCACAATCAGTCATATGAGAGTCCAGTGATGTAAGTGCTACATCATTTTCTGGTCCCTTTAGGAAAGTATTAGTAAGAAATACTCCAGTGATGGCAATTTGCAGACTGTCAGTGATCGAAAGGATTAGACTACAGGAAAGTACTAAAGGCTTTTATTCCTGGGCTTCATCGCATGACCAACTTTTTCATTCCTATAAGCATGAATTAGTTTGCATGCACAGAGGTGTGGTCACATACCTCAATGACTTGGTCAATAAAAGGGACTAGAATGGACATTTCTGGGTTGTGGATTGTATAAAAGGGTGAGACCTTGACCAGGTATCTTAGCAATGATCTCTAAGCTTTGTGCTGTTCAGACCCACAGGGTGAGAAGAGAGCTATGTCCCAGGCACTGACAAGGTAGAGGCACGGGGAAGGTCTAGTTTTTCTCTGGGCCTTCCTGGTTATGCTGACATTTCTGTTGTCTGAGTTTGCATGGGGGTGTGGAGTCTGATAACTTCACCTCTTTCACACTCCAGGTAGGGCTTTGGGCTCTTTCCAGCAGCTATTTCAAGAGAATGGGCCATCGGCTGAGTCTTCCTAGACTTGGGGAAATTTTCTGCTTTTCTGTCTGCCTCTTTCTCCCAGTCTTGTTCCAAGAATTCCATGTCTTTCACATCTTTCCCAGGCACCCAACACAAACTGGACATAGGTTTTAGCTTTCCATAGTGGCAGAAAGAAAGGTTGTCGCTAAGTTGCTTCTGCTCTCAATGCTGCAATTGTCCCAAAGTAGATACCCTTCAGAACACAGGATGCAAATTCACACTGGGTTAAAAAATTATGACACAGCAATTTCTGAATCACCTCTTTGGGTTTTTGTCCTGTAGTTCCATGGAGTCCAAGTTTCTCTACACCCTGCCTCTTGCCAGTCTTCCAGACCATCAATTGATCAACTTAGTGATTAGTAAGCTGCTTTCCAAGCTACCATCTGCACACACACCAGTCTTTCTCCCTGGGGCTTCCTGCTGAGAACTAAAACCAGGATCTCCACAGAATACAGCCTTTTCTTTGCAGCCCTTTTCAGTGCTGTCTCTGAATTTCCTCACATCCTGTAAATCTCGACTTTGTAAGATAGGTGCTGGGACTTTACCAGTCACCTTCACCACTCCCAGAAAATGACAGCTCCATACTATTGTTTATAAAATAAAACCCTGCTCCACGTATGGCCCTGCCATTAAGCAGTACCGCATGCATTCCTTGCTTGTTGCTGTCCCTATTCAGGCTGTCCTCTCTTTGCCAGTACAGACTTCAGCTCTTTGTTTGCATTTTTCCCTGTGACCCTCATTCTTCCCAGGATCCCATGTGACTTTGGCATTCTGTGTGGGTGCTCTCACTTTAACACATGAAATGTCTAATTGCTTGACACCTGAGCTACAATGATTGCTTCCAACCATTCCTTGACCACCAGTTATTATAAACACACTGACCTATCAACAACTCCAACCACAACTTCCTGACTTCTTGGTCTACTTCCTAACCTCCTGCCATCCTTGTGTTTGGACCTGCGCATGTCTGCAATCCACTGGCTCCTTCCATTCTGTCATCCCTGACCAATTCTCTCTTAACCCCTCCTCCAACTTCAGTTCCAGTTCCTAATTGAATCACTTTCTTGTTTGCTTTCAATTCCTTTAGCCCTTGGTCCAATGTAGCTGGAAAAAAACCCTCATATTAGGAGAACCCGAATGTTAGTGTTTCCTCATCTTATAAGCACAGCTGAGTCCTGCTAGACAAAATTATAATATGGGACAGAATGGTAACATAACAAATGCTGCCTAACAAACAAGACCTCATTTGGGCTCCATTCTCCTTGATATCCTATCACATTTGAAGTGCCAATTGGCTGCTATGGAATCACGAACATTATTCTTGCTGAAGTGCCTCATAGAGGACTACTAAATAAATGGCCATAACACGCCAGTCCAGTCCTTTGCCATCTCTTGTGGAAAGCAGAGTTGCCCAATCTGTAACAAAATGATCTCATGGCAATCCAGTCTACCTCCTTGCAGTTCTAGAGGTTTATGAGTGTTTTCCTAATTTGAGTCAAGTGTTTCAAACTATACCAAGTGTTTCAAACTGTACTGGTAAGTGGGCTGTAGCCAGAGCTCTAAAACTGGTATGAGTCCTTTCAGATCTGTCTTTCCCATACCAGACACTCATAGAGACAGATGTTGAGACGGACCACCAATCAGCCGGAGTCCTTGGCAGTATGATGTTGGAACCTTCTACCAATGTACATGAGAGTGGAATAAGAACAAGAAATGTGTGTATTTCTGTTGTTTTATTTTGTTTATTTTTGTTACTACAGCAGAACTTGGTCTAACTTGGCTGATTAGGAAGCTACTGAAGTAGACCCTTAAAGAGTATCACAAAGCCATCGCCTGGCAATCCCTTCCCTCTTTCTGTTTCTAAAACCCCTAGTATTTCCTTCCCCTCACACTTCCTTGGGGTTCCCCTCTTCTGGCCTGATATGTTACTTCTTATTTCTTTCATGGTGAGAGTGGTCTGTGAAGAAGGATAATGTAGATCAGGTTTGAGAAGAGAAAGCAAAATTAGGACCTAGATTGCAGCTATCAATGACAAGGATGCCCAACTCAGGAGCTAGAGAGCTGCAGTGTGGTACCCTGTCCTCCTTCACTGGGAGGCAGGACAGGAACAAGAAGTGGCACTGGGCATGAGAGGCATCATTGCTGGAGTGCTCTTCTCTGAGTGTTCCCAGGAGTCCTTGAAAAGGGCTTCTGTGGCCTCTCTCAGCCTCTGCTCTTATTTGCCTGTCCTCCAAAGGAAGCTATTAGCCTAGGTAAATACTCCCTCTCCCGAGTGACTTGATCTCTGTACTCCCTGATTCAGTTCCTTTGCAAGGTAAATAACTATAAATATTAAAACATGTCAATAGCTTTATTAATAAATGACTTCTGGCTATCTAAGAGATTCCGTACCATGGGCTTTTGGTGGGTTTCTCATACGTACTTTCATATCTCTCATACAGCTGAACCACTGCTGGTTAAAGGACACATGAAATCTCTCCAGCATATCAGAAATCACACTATTTGGACTCCCCAATATGTTGGCCATCCAGAGTGTTAACTAATGCTTTTTTTTATTCTTTTAGTATGATTTTTAAAAAAATTTTGTTCATATAATACATATGCGACAATGTCAATACCAAACAATTCTTAAAAAATACATTGAGGGAACCAGCAGTTAGCGTAATGGCTATGTCGCTGGACTCCCACGTAGTCGACCGCGTTTCGCGTCTCGGACCCGGTGGCTTCCAACTCACGCCGGGCGCGTGTGCGTGCGTGCCCAAGATCCCGAGAGGAGAATGGAGGAGAAGGGATTGCGGCGTGACCATCCCCCCTGGGGGGTGATTTCTCGCTTTCTGTCTCTATGTCTCTCTCTGTCTGTCTGGCGAGCGCATGCGCCCTATAGCGAAAACCTCTCAAAAAAAAAAAAATACATTGACTCTGTACTATCCATGCACATCTTAGTGCTAGAGTCTTCAACTTCCAGTTCTCAACTTCTCACTAAAATAAAGCTTAATAAAGTCTCCTCACAAGATCATTTTCAAAAATTCTGTTATAAAATGTATTTATTTCTTATTTACAGTAACTCGACATGATTGTCACATTATTTTCCTAAAACTTCACTTTATTCTCTTTATAGGAATTGTCTTATCAAGTTTTTGAGTTGTACTTCATGAAACCAAGTCAATTATCTAGATAGTGCCTTCTGGAAAATGCAACTTGTCTGGTCTCTTTCTATTTAGTTTTGAATCTCATTTCAGAATAACGGCCCCAGAGAACAAGCATTTTAAAATTCTGCAGAGAATGAAATTCTGTGTTTTCTTGTGGAATTGGCTCAGAGCCATCTATAATTTTGAAACAAATGCAGAGAGCCTTGCCTTATAGGTTTGACTTGGACAATAGGCCTGATTCTACTGCCCAGGGTTACTCTCTGGTTCTGCAGAACAAAGCTTTGGGAACACAGAAATCTGACCTGAGCTGCATATTGTCTCATCTCAATCATAATGCTGGGAGCATTCTAGAACATCCACATTTCTCTAGGCCAGAGGAAACTCTTTCTGTAGTATTTTCACATAGTTGTATATACGTTTCTCCTTTGCTCTCTCTCTTCATCCAACAGGTTACTCTTAACCTTCTTTTAAAAAAGAAGACTAATGATTGGGAAAAACATAGAAAAGATATTGAATGATGAAGTGGGGAGATTAATGTCTCTGTATTGACTGACATGCATGGCATTCCCTTTTGAAAAAGCAATGTAATACACTGTAAAATTGTATGTAATCCAATGTAATATAAAGAAGGTTATGATGTAAAAAAAAAAAAAAAGACTGAGCTGAGGAATAAGCTTACCATGGCTGGACTTATCTGAGGAGCCTTCGATCACCAGCACCATTCTATACTGGCTATTGCTAGAAGGGCTGACATGTAGCAGAGTGCCATGAGAAGCAAGTATCTGGAAAGGTGACTGGCCCAGCTTGTGTGATATCCTGAAGGCTGGTAGATAACTGGATAGCAGCAAGAACAGACCCAGAGAAATCCACCAGGAGGCTATGGTGGTAGTGTAAATGAGGCATAGGGGCAGTTTGACGCGGTGTAACAATGACGAATTGACAGAGAAGGATGGATTGATTTCAGGTGAACTTTGGAAAGGTAAAGGTTCCAACTTCAGTGAACAGACCAAGTGTGAAGTGGGAGGAGGAGATAGGGATTAGTGTAGCTTGTCAGATTTTGACCCACCAGGCAAGAGACAAATTCGGGTGGAGAGAAAACATGTTTCAATTGGTCAAGGAAAAATTTGCAAAACTAATGATATTTTTGTAGAGAATCCATATAGAATCTGGACTCGTCTGGAGCTCATAAGCCAAACTGAATCTAAAAAACTAGAGATACTTTCAAATAGGTAGGAGATCTTCAAAAATTCATGGAAAATGTGTATGGTGAAAAAAACACATAGATTTATAATTTTTCTTATTTTTTGGCAGCAGAATAAACTAGTACTTTAATATAATTCTCCACAAACTTTTTTTTGTGTGTGAGATTTTTGCTATAGGGTGTGTGCACTCGCTGGAGACAGAGAGACAGAAAATGAGAAATCATCCCCCATGGGGTATGACCAGGCTGCAATCTCTTCTCCTCCATTCTCTCCTGGGGATTTTGGGCATGCATGCACAAACACCCAGCTTGAGTTTCAAGCCACTGGGACCAGGACTCAAACCACAGTTGGCCACATGGCAGTCTAGCACCTTAACCACTATGCCACCTGCTGGCCCCACTCCATGAACTTTTTGAAATCCCCTCTTGGATGAGATTTAAGCAGTTGAATTATCTGAAAAGTGAAGAGTAGTAAAAGGACTGTGGTCTGTCACTAAGGAGTGAGCCTAAACGTACTCCCCTAGTTATTTATTTAAAAATCCTTTTAGTCTTTAATTACAGGAGACATGCCTCACTTTCCAAACTCTTATCAATAGAGGGACCAGCAGTTGGCGTAATGGCTATGTCGCTGGACTTCCATGAAGTCGACTGAGGTTCGAGTCTCAGACCCGGTGGCTTAAACTCACGCCAGGTGCGTGTGCATGCGTGCCCAAGATCCTGAGAGGAGAATGGAGGAGAAGGGATTGCTGCATGGCCATCCCTCCTGGGGGGCGATTTCTTGCTTTCTGTCTCTCTCTGTCTTTCTGGCGAGCACACGCGCCCTATAGAAAAAAACCTCTCCAAAAAAAAAAAAAAAAAAAAAAAAAAAAAAACAAATCCAAACCCAAACAAAACAAAACACTGATCAATATATATAAAATATATTATCCCTTTTGACCACCCCTCAGTCTCTATTCTCTTTATTCATGATAACATGGAGTATATCACCTTTTGGACCTTTTAAAATGCATTACATGGAACCAGCCCCATAGTGCAGTGGTTAAGTGCTGTGCAGAAGAAGCTGCATCCCACATGGCCAACCCCAGTGGCTTAAAATACCACCAATGGCATCATGGTGAGGGCAGTTGAGTCCCACAGGACCAACCGTGCAGTTGGGGTCCCAGACTCCATGACTTGAAAAATCATGTCAGGCACCTGTGTATGCATGTTCAGAATCCTAAAAGGAGAGAGAAATGGAGGAAAAATTATGGTAGCATGACTGTCCCCCACAGTGGGGTGCTTTCTTTCTTTCTCTGTCTCTCTTTGGCAAGTGTGTGTGTGCCCTCCGGCAAATTTTAAAAAATGACAAATTAAAAAAACAAAACAAAACAATCAGCCTTGTATGTACATGCCCATGATCCTTACAGAAATGGAGAATTGGAGGAAAAAGAATTGTGGCATAACCAGATCTTATTGGGGATTTCTCTCTCCCTTGTGCTTGTGTTCACACCCTCTGGCATTAAAAAAGGGGGGGGCATTATATTTATATGTACATCTAGATATACTTAAATAGCGTATTTATCTTCTATTTGTGCTTAATATATGTCTTAGAAATCTTCTCATGTCAATATATAGAGATTTAACTTTTTTAAAGAATATTTTATTTAACTTTATATTTATCTATTTATTTTTTTTTTTAATTTGACCAGAGAGGGACAGAGTGAGAGTGAGAGAAAGAAAGCAAACTGCCAGGTCTGGGACTCAAACTGCAGTTGGCCATCTGGGAGTCCAGCACCCCTAACCACCTCACCACCTGCTGGTCCTGAGATTTAACTTGGTTTTTAAAACTAGCACTTGGTATTCCATAGAGTTAATGTGTCATAATTTACTTAACACTTACCCTACTGATACATATTTAGGTTGTTTCCAGTTCTGTGCTATGGCGCTCCAACATCTAGTGATCATGTAGAGGTTGTGTAGAAAATAAAGAGCCGTCAAAGGATCATGAAATAGAGGAAATCACAGAAGAGAAGAAAGAAAAAGAGGAATGCTCCAAATTCTGGGAGCCAAGGGTTGAGTGTATTTGAGAATGAGTAAGGGATTAAATACTTCAAACGTGATGGTTTAAAAAGCTTAAGACCTAGACATATTCAAAGGATTTTGGAACATGGAATTCACAAGGACTTGTCAACGCTATTTCAATGGGACAGTGAGCAGGGAAACATGATAAGAATGGGTGGAAGAGTGGACAAGAGGGGACGAAGTATCCAGTAAGTGTAGCCATTTTGTTTCTGTTTAGAAAGGTTGCTGTGAAATGAACAGAAAAGTAGAAGCAATGGTTGTAGTAGGAAGTAGGCCAGAAGGAAAGGTCTTTTTCTTCTTCTTCCTTCCTTCCTTTCTTCCTTCCTTCCTTCCTCCTTTTCATTTCTGGTTTTCTCTTCCAGTTAGGAGCTATCACTTTGTGCATGGCCTTGGCCAAGTCGTGACTCATCAGTGTCAGTTTCTGGTTTTGTTTTTTTTTTTTTTTTTTTTGAGAGGTTTTTGCTATAGGGCGCATGCACTCGCCAGAAAGACAGAGAGAGACAGAGAGACAGAAAGCGAGAAATCACCCCCCAGGAGGATGACCTCGCCACAATCCCTTCTCTTCCATTCTCCTCTTGGGATCGTGGGCACACGCGCCCGGCATGAGTTTAAGCCGCCGGGTCTGGGACTCGAACCGCGGTCGACTACGTGGTAGTCCAGCGACATAGCCATTACACTAACTGCTGGTCCCAGTTTCTGGATTTCATACTGGAATGATGATGATCTCTGTGGATGCATAGTAAGTGCTCTAGAAATAATATTTGAAAATACAAAGGAGCCATGTGCATCTTTCTTACAGAGAGCTCTTCGGGGGTGGGTGGCATTCAGATGGTACTCAGTGCACATCATCTATTGCCAGTGCCTGCAATGGGAGAGCAACACTTCAGCAACTGTCCCTACACTTGGCCTTGACTGCTTTTGACTCAAACTAATGACACCAAGTAGCAGGGGCTGAGGGCTTGAGGAATCACCTGGCTCTCTCTGCTACCATAATCAGAGGTTGTAAAATGCACTTGGAGCAGGTGCCAGTTAAGAAAAGGTGGTTCCAGGGGTCAGCAGATGGCATGGTGATTAAGGAGCTGGATTTCCATATGGCCGACCAAGGTTTGAATCCTGGACCTGATGACTAGAAATTCATGCCAAGTGTGTGTGTGTGTGTGTGTGTGTGTGTGTGCATGCATGTGTGCCCAAAATTCCAGAAGAATCAAAGAGAAGGGACTGTGACATAGCCATCCCCCTCTGGGGATGATTTCTCACCTTCCCTTTCACTGTCTCTCTCTCTCTCTTTGTAACTCTCCAGTGAGCATACGCACCCTATGACAAAAACCTAAGAAAAGAAAAATAAAAAAGGAATGGTGGTTCCTCCAGCCCCCTTCCCTCTACCTCACAAAAATAATTCATCAACTTGGGACCAGCAGTTGGTATAATGGCTATGTGGCTGGACTCCCATGTAGTCGACTGCAGTTCAAGTCCCGGATCCGGTGGCTTAAACTCATGCCAGGAGCATGTGTGTGCATGCTCAAGATCCTGAGAGGAGAATGGAGGAGAAGGGATTGTGGTATGACCATCCCCCATGGGAGTGATTTCTCGCTTTCTGTCTCTTTGTCTCTCTCTGTCTTTCTGGCGAGCACACGTACCCTATAGCCAAAAAAAAAAAAAAAAAAAAAAAAAAAAAAAGTAAAACAAAACAAAAATAATTAATCAACTCTATTATCTTTGTGGAATCAACAATAAGATTCTTTTTGAAAATGAATTTACTTTTGTAGGAAAGAAAAAGGATGTGAACATTTTGGACTTTGATGGGATGCACTTTGTGGAGCTGTTAGTCTGAGGGGAAATTTTCATTATAAAAAGGGATCAGGCTGAGGCTGTAGGAGAGGGTATGTCCTGCAGGGGGATGGAGCCTACCTTCCAGAGAAGCTCATGGTCATTTCCAACATAGGGTAGCAGATACACCACAGAAATAGTGCTACACACCACATGGTAGGTCAGACCACTGCGCTCAGACTCCAGCTGCTCAGAACATAAATTGTCTTTAAACACCCAGGATGTGCTTACCTCCCACTGCCATCTTTGAACCAATTTGTCAATCCTTGCTCATTCCATGGTCCCTTTTTTGAGCCTTGATAATGCTTCTGAAGGGAGCTGGGGACACTTTGATCATTCATCACAAAATAATGCAACATTCTGTACATTTATTACAGTATACATTATGACCGCACTATTAGCTAAAAAAAAAAAAAAAAAACAACTTTCATTTCTCTGAAGTTTTCCTTTATCTTTACCAAACAGATACCCAATATGACTGAGAATTTAATACCCTAAAGTTTAAGACCGGTTTGTAAACACAGTCCCTGGTGGCCGCTATTGATCTTTTGCTATTTTAATGCATTTTTACTGACCGACATGTCCTGTGGTAAAGAATATTGCCTAAATTAGTTATCTGATTGGTTCTTTTGATTAATGATGGGCCTGTGCTTCATTACACATGACAACATGATCAGAATAATCACTATTGCTCTACAAGCCAGGCCTGGCATTTTTTATTCCTTCATTTTTAAAGTTCATTTATAAAATTATTTAATGTATACGTCCTAAGTTGTAATTTATTTACATGACACTTTTTTCGATGGGAACTGTTGTACTGTGTCACAAATGGCTAAGAAAACAAGGTAAACTAGATGTACAGATCAATGTCTCTTGGCTCAAGGGGAAAAAAAACATAATCAAGATTCAGGAGCTGACCTTGTACCAAAGTCCAACTTGTCACAGAACAAACACTGAGATACCCGACAAATCACCAGGCACAGCAGGACGTGTTCTCCTGCAATCTCTTCTCTCCGTCACCTTCCTCTGCCGGGAACTTGGAGCTCTTAGACCTCTCTACTTCCATTTTCCTGTGCATGGACTAGGCTAGTAGGAATTATTCCTGGGCCTGTCAGTCAACCAGAACTGATCAAGTGAGCTTCTGGTTCTTATGTTCATTTGACTGGAAGGTCTATGAGAAATTCCAAAACATCAAAATCAGACTTCGGGCTAAATACTATGTTGTAATCCACAACAGAATATTAATTCTAGAGAAATGGAAAGATCACAACAGCAACTACTAAGTTATGGTTGATACCACCTCTTCAGAGGACCTGCTTGAAATTGTTTGGCCTTCTGAAAGCTATTTGGGTAATTGATAGGTAAAGTTTAGTATAATTGGTGCTACTTGAAAATATAGTACTTTCCAAATATTTTCTCTCTCATGGTGTGTTAGCCATCTAATAAAGATTAGGAAGAAAAGCTTTTGCCTGGGTTGTTTTTGAATTCTGTTTTGTGAATTTCTTTCTTTTTTCTTTTTTTTTTTTTTTTTTTTTTTGGAGAGGTTTTCGCTATAGGGCACGTGTGCTCGCCAGACAGACAGAGAGAGACAGAGACAGAAAGCAAGAAATCACCCCCCAGGGGGGATGGTCATGCCGCAATCCCTTCTCCTCCATTCTCCTCTCGGGATCTTGGGCACGCACGCACACACGCCCGGCGTGAGTTGTAAGCCACCAGGTCCGGGACGCGAACCGCGGTCGACTACATGGGAGTCCAGCGACATAGCCATTACGCTAACTGCTGGTTCCCTGTTTTGTGAATTTCTAGAATCCAGTTTAGTACGTTTTCCAGGGAGCCAATGCTGGGCCCCAAGTCAGCTCTGAATCTCAAAATCAGATTCCATTGTAATCCTTCCTATAAGGCCTTGCTACTCTGAGGCAACTTGGCAAAGTGTCTAGCTACCTCTCTCTCAAAATAGTGACTCATTGACCAAAATGAAACAAGCCCAGGGTCATGCTGGATTGTATTGTTATTCCACACATTTGACTTGTTTCTCTCTCTTTTTATTTTCCCTGCTCTGATCTCCTTTTTTTTTCTGCTCACCTCTCTCCCATGAATCGTCACCATTTCTTCTGTAAGAAGCCTTGCTATCTCTCTCAAGTTTCTTATGGAACTTCTGGCTCCCTCCTGCATTGGATGTATGAGGGGAATCTGTGCCTATGGATTCATCTCAATGAATTACTCAAAATATTAAATTTGAATCCAATATTAACACTGGACAAGATGTATGAATGCCGTCAGAGCTGAATGAAACAAAGACTTTCTATTCATCCTTTGGAATTCTTTTCCATCCTGTTTACATTTGCCAGTGGATAAGGTGAGCACTTGCCAGGCCACTGTTTAAGTAGGGCAAAAGTCTTTGGGAACTAAGGAGGTTGCAGGGTACTGACGATGCATGTCGTAGACCCTTCCGGAGTGGAGAGCACATTCCTTTCCATGTACAGGCCTCCATGTTGACCTCTCTCCTTTCTTAGGTCCCAGGGAATATAGACTCCTCTTCTTTCTTTCTACTACACAAGTGGGGCATGCCTTATTAGGTGGGGTTTCTGCACTATGTCCTTTATTTTCTATGATCCTTATCAATTCCTGGAGCATTGGTCATGTTTTCATATTGCCGAAAAACAGACAAACCTAAAGCACATTACAACATTTTAAAAAGTTGACAAGTTCAGCCTCCTATATGCTACATGAATTTCAAAGTAAACAAGAGACCAGGATGTGGGTCCCCAAGCAAAAGCACTTGAAATAAAATGAAGTAGATTTATATGGGCCTCCCCCAACCCACCCCCTGGACTTAATTAATGTTGTAAATAATGCTTCCTATCTTCTGCATAGTGATTTGCTCTGTTCTACTATTAAAAAGTTCTGTTACGTCAGTTCACACAGAGTCATTTGCACAGCTTAGACATGAAATAGAACTTCAGTGGAGAGCCTTCCATAGGAAATGACTGTGTGTGTGCACGCAAGCGTGTGCGTGCATGTGCGCCTGTGGCCTGGAAAGGCTTTCTGGGATATAAGATAAGCCAGCAAGTGAGATTATGTTGAATATGCAAGTTATATGTTAATATGATTAAATGACTACTGGATCGCCCAACATAATCAATTGAAATATTCACCAACTTTGTGTTGAAATTGGAAGAAATTATTACCTTGAGGCTGCCAAACACATTTTACAGCTTTGCATTTGCAATAATGCGTGTCTCACTTAGCATTTAAAAACATATTTTTGACTTTAATAAAACAAGATGAGTCTATTAAAGAGATACTCACTAGAATGGAAGGAAGATCAACAAGCACAGGCAACTACCCGGAGGAAAGTCATCTGGGTAGTGGAGGTGCCTGCCTGTCCCCTCCCTTCTTCTCCCTTTCCTCCCTTCTTTCCTTCTGAGGGGACTTGAGGCTGAGTTTTCCAAGGAAAAGCATCCTCTGCCTGCCATTCCTATTAACGTATCATTGAATTACTTGCCTTCACTCTCAAAATCCTACAAAATGATTTAGTCTCTTCATGTGATTGACTTGTATTTTAAAGCTCCACGCAACACTGTCCAGATCATAGAGATGTAAATGTGTCTTCTCTCTTCCCGAGCAAGCACAGCTAAAACAAATAAAATCAAAGATGCATATTCCTTTCCCATGGCTTGGTAAAATGTAAGTGATGGGAGGAAGGCAGCCATCATTTGGCTCTGTTCTATTATTGACAACAGCAGAAGTAAAAATTAGAAAACAAATCCCCCTTTAAATGAAACGAAGTAAAAGGCCTCCCTCACTCAGAGGAAATACTAATTGGAACTACCTTGCTAATGCTAGCGAGTCACAGGAAGGAAACATTAAGTTATTATTTTTAATAATGTTTACAAGTATATCCAGCCATTTCCAGCCGGTGAAAGATGTCAGCCTTGGCCAAACGTGGCAGATCTACTTTTCACCAAAGATGCCGCTCGTCTTCTCCCTGATAGCAATCATTAATTTTATTTTTTAACCCAGTCTTCAAATGAAGACAGATGAGCTAGAGAGTTTTAAATGCAGGCTGCTTATGTTCAGAAAAATGGCTGTGAGATAGCAGATCACGGCATCTGAGCCGAGGCCAGTTACTGTTTGGGAAGAAAATAAAAACAAACGTAAGATGAACAGCAAAGCCAGGCCTCAGAGGAGCTAACAGTGAAAGAGGGGGCAGAGAGTGCGGGCTGAAGAAGGCCTGTGTGCAGCTCTTCAGGGCCCAGTCAATCCCTAATTGCTTTGGAGACTTACAGACACAATGATGGCTATTTATTCTTGGAAGTTTTAACATTAGATTTTAATATTTATTTCTTATTAACAAGCTTCCTAATGTCAAAGACCAAAGTACCTATTAAATATCACATCATTGGTAGCATCATGACACATGTTGAGGAAAAAAAAAATCGATCTCACCCATGAAATTTCCTTGAAGTTATATTTTAATGTCAATTAAACTTATTTGATGGCAATCATTGTATTTTGGAGTCAAAGATTTTATTTTGATCTCACTATAAGTTGCTCCAAGAAGATCTTAGAGTTATTGAGGAAACTTCAGTAGATCATTTGACTTGCAGAGAAAATTGAATTAAAACACAATGGTCCCATTTAGTGACTGATTTGGGGTGAGCACTAGGAAGTAGAGAAAAAAGAAGATAGACTAGTATGATGGAAACACTTCTAAAATGGCGAAGACAAGATCACTGAAAATCTGCTCCTCCGTAAAAGCAATGTGAAAAACACTCGAGAAATGGTCAAAATCAACTTTTTCAAAAGTCTGGAAATGAACTAAAGGGCTCCAACAATTTAAAAAGCATTTATGCAAGAAAAAGAACTGAATCTTGATAAGAAATCATAAGCATAAAGGCATTTGGATTTGTTTTATTTCCTTGCTCCTCTCTTCAGCTCTGTAGTAGTCTTAAAGAGCATCAATTCACACTGTCCCTATAATGGCTATGACACTGGTTTTCCACAACCATACTGGGTGTGGAATTGAAGCTCCCCCTAAAGCTCCCATTCCTGAGAATTATTAATATTTTACCCTTTGGGTAGATCCCTAGAGAGTTATAGGGCTTGTCTCTATCTGACTCAAATTTCTCTTGGTGAGAAAAGTCCAGTCTTCAAGGCATTTATTGAGGATAACCAGGCAATTATTTAGCATTACAATGATCTGAAGCAGAAATACAGGTGAGGCAAATAAGAAGCTGGCATAAATAAATAAATAAATATAATAAAATAAAATCTGTGAATAAGATGATTATAGAAGGCTTTGAGAAGCTCTAGCATATTTCTGGCGACCTAGAAGATCTGTTGCAGCATTTCAAAGCCACTGCTATTGTAATGAGTGTTCTTACCAGGGAAATAAATAAAAGGCATCCAGATTGGAAATAAGTAAAACTATCTCTATTTACAGATGACAAAATCTTATATATAGAAAATCCTAAAATTTTTTATCTATTAAAGAATTGATAATAGTACTAAGGCTGTAGGATTCAAGATCAATATATAAAATAAATTGTATTTCTATACACCAACACTGAACAATCAATAATACAAAATAAAAAAAACAAACTTTATTTATAATAGAAAAAAAGAATTAAAATTACTTAGTAATAAGTTTAATAAATACTTGAGATGTTCGTGTATTAAAAAACACAAAACCTTGTTGGAAGAAATGAAAGATCTAAATAAATGGAAAGACATTCCTTGTAGCTGGTTTAGACAGTGTATTTCAAATCGATCTACAGATTTAGTTCAGCATCTACTAAACTCCCAGCTGTTCTTTTGCAGAAATTGACAGACTGACTTTAAATTCATATATAAATACAAGAGGTACAGAGTAGTCAAAACATTCTTGAAAAAGGACCAAGTGGGAGGTTTCATACTTTCTAATTTCAGAACATAAAATTATAGAAATCAATATACCATGGTAGTGACAGAAGCATTGAGAAAGATAAGTGATAAAATTGAAAATCAAGGGATCAGCAGATGGTGTAATGGCTATGTCACTGGACTCCATGTAGTCGACTGCGGTTCGAGTCCCAGACCCGGTGGCTTAAATTTACACTGAGCACGTGTGCGTGCATGTCCAAGATCCTGAGAGGAGAATGGAGGAGAAGGGATCGTGGTGTGGCCATCCTCCCAGGGTGTGATTTCTTGCTTTCTGTCTTTCTGGCGAGCACATGCACCCTATAGCAAAAACCTCTCAAAAAAAAAAAAAAATTGAAAATCAAGAAATAAATCCTTATTTCATTATTCATGATAATAGATTTGTGACAAAGGTGGCAGTACAATTCAATGAGGAAGGAATATTTTCAACAAATAGTACTGGGATAATCATTTATTTACATATAAAAATATAAAGTTGGACCCTCTACTTCATATAAAACATAAAACACAAAATTTAATTTTGAAAGGATCATAGTCAGAAATGTAATAGTCAAACTTATAAAGCTGTTAGAAGAAAATACAGCAGTAAATCTTTATGACTTTGGGTCCTGATCAGTGTTTTTGTTAGGTATAACACCAAGAGAAAAAGCAATAGAAGAAGAAAAAAATGAGAAATTGGACTTTAATGGACATTTTTCAAGAAACTGGAAAGGCAACCTATAGAATGGGAAAAGATATTTGCAAATCACATATAAGGATCTTGTATACAGACTGCAGAAGTTCTCTGAAAGCAATAATGAAAAGATAAATAGCCAAAGTAAAAATGGTAAAGTGTTTAGACATTTCTCCAAAGAATATGCACAAAAGGCTAAAATGCACATGAAAAGCTGTTCAACATCATGAGTCATTAAGGAAATGTAAATCAAAACCACAATGAGATGCCACTTCTTACTCACTGGGATGGCTAAAATTGAAGAGACAGACAATCACAAGTATTCACAAAGCTATAGTTAAACTGAAATCATGATATGTTGCTGATAGTAGTATAAATAGTTTGGCATTTTCTCAAAAGTTTAAATGTCTGGCTACCATCTAACTCAGCAATTCTACTGTTTGGTACATACCAAATAGAAATTTGAAAAGATGTTTGCACAAAAACTGGTATACAAAGATTCATAATAGCATTTTTAATGATAGCTAAAATGTGGAAACAATCAGAATATCTATCAATTAATGACTGGATAAATAAAATATCATATGTCTATACAATGGAAAGGCAAGAAAAAGGAATATATATGTGTATATATATATATATATGTGTGTGTATATAAATAGGTGAACCTTAAAGTATTATGCTAAGTGAAAGTAGATAGTCAATAAAAGAAACAGTTTTTGTATTAATCCCATTTGTATGTAATGCCAGAATAGGAGACTCTATAGAGACAGAATGTAGATTAGTTTTTGCAAGATTTGGGATAGGGGAGTGAGAGTCACTGCTAATGTATACAGAGGTTCTTTATGGATTAATGGAAAGGTCCTAAACTGAAATAGTGGTGATGGTTATGTAATTGTGAATGTACTAAAATCCATTTAACTGTACACTTTAAAATGGTGAATCTTATGGTGTACAAATACATTATTTATCAGTAAAGCTATTATTAAATAACTATGATTGCTTTGGTTAATTTTCCTGTTGCAATTATTAAATACCATAGACCAGATAACTGATAAAGAATAAATATTAATTCAGCTCTATATTCTGGAGGTCCAAAGTTGGGAGGCCATCTCGTGAGAGCCTTCTTCTTGTTAGGGACTTTCTGCAGGGTCTTCAGGTGATGCAGAGAATCACTGAGAGAGGGCAAGAGTATGTGTCAGTTCTGAATTCTCTCCTTCTTCTTACAAAATCACTAGTATCAATCACAATGACCCACCTTTGTGATCTTATTTAATCCTAATTACCTCCCAAAGATCCATTTCTTAGTTACTATCCTTGGATAATGTTTCCACCCTCTTAATACCATCACAATAGCAATATGTGAATTTTGAAGGGACACATTCAAACCACAACAATGATGATGAAGGGGGAAAAGATAATTCCAACTGAGTTGTTTTTTTTTTATGTAATTATCAGCCTGAGAGAGATAAAAAATAATCAACAAATAGTATATTTGGTGTCTCCATAAGGGTCAAGAAATTCTACATTTTATACTATTATCATTGTACTTGGTGTCTTGGGGCACATTTCACTTTCACACTGAGTGTGGAAGCTCATAAAAGTTTGGGCTCCATTGACCATTTCTATATTTTCCCCAATACTTCTCTCCCTGCATGTACCACAAGGCCTGAAATATTAGGACTTCAATAAATAATAGATAAATAAATTGGTTAGCCAGTGAATGAATGTAAATCCCAAAAGAGAACTGCCAAGTAGTGGTGATGATGATGATGATAATAATGATGATGATGATGACAAGTAGCATTAGTACTATTTCTGGAAAGGTTAGCAAAATAAGTCTTGAAGGAATTCCCAAAGATGAATTCTAGAACTGTATTTTTGCAATGGATAAATCAGTGTTAAACTTCATAGGGTTCTACTGTGAAATCAGCTCACATGTGGGTATCTCTTTTCCATGCTTGTTAATTATTTTTTAGTTGATACGTAAGAGTTGGCAAAGAAGATAAACACAAACAGTATTTATTTATTTTTAGGTTTCTACCATAGGGCACGTGTGCTCAGCAGAGAAAGAGAGAGGGAAAGAGAGAAATCGCGTCCTGGGAGGATGGCCATGCTGTAATCCCTTTTCCTCCATTTTGCTCTCAGGATTTGGGGCACATATGCATACACACCTGATGTGACTTTCAAGATGCCTGATCTGGGACTTGAACTATGGTCAGCCATGTGGGAATCCAGTGCCTTAACCACCACACTACCTACTGGCTCCATAAAAATCAATTTTAAACCATTTTCAAGCTTTATTTCTCTTGATTTGTTTCCTTTTCTTAACATCAATCTGTATATTTTAGAGGGAAGTACTCAGATGAGGAACATGGGTAGCCTTTCTGTGTCACTGGGTATGTCCACTCGTGGTGACCAGTAAGGACCTCTACTAATGTGCCATCGTTATCTTTCCAGTTCTCTGATAGTTTGGGAAGAATAAATGCAAAGTTGCTGAGTCTACTTTGCTATTTCCATTAGAGACCCCTTTTTCCCACATGCCTCATCTCAAAACTTCTCCTTGTTTTCTCTCTCCATCTGCTTTTTATCCCCTTTTGTCTTTTTCTGTAAGTGAGAAAGGTAGGAGGAGAAGAAAGCTAGTATCGTTTCCTTAATGGAGGAAACAAAGCTTATCAAGACATACAGATGAGAATCTTCAAAATGAAAGCAGGGGGAACCAGCAGTTAGCGTAATGGCTATGTCGCTGGACTCCCACGTAGTCGACCGCGGTTCGCGTCCCGGACCCGGTGGCTTAAAACTCACGCCGGGCACGTGTGCGTGCGTGCCCAAGATCCTGAGAGGAGAATGGAGGAGAAGGGATTGTGGCGTGACCATCCCCCCTGGGGGGGTGATTTCTCGCTTTCTATCTCTCTGTCTCTCTCTGTCTGTCTGGCAAGCGCACGCACCCTATAGTGAAAAATCTCTCAAAAAAAAAAAAAAAATGAAAGCAGACATATAGTTAGGTAGCTGGGAAAAAGTGGTCTAAATTGGAGAAAATATAAACTTTGTCCCCATTAACATTGCCAGGGGTAGTAATTTAATAACATTCTGTGCTGTGTCTATGGGAAATTCTTTACTTTTTTGTTGAGTATAGAAATGATTAAAACAAAATAACAAAAATTGGTAGAAAAAGGACTATGGAGGTTATACAGGTTGTGTTGTCTGGCAGCTCCAAAAACAGGTGAGAAATATGGCCCTGGAGTGCAGCAAATCTAATCGTTGAGCAGTTTTATTGTTTTTATCAGGTTTTTGTTTAAGGAGAGTTTCATTATACATAGCATTGAGATAAATTTTTGCATAGCAGATTTATTCAACAGGTTTATTCTTTTACCAGATCTCATAGTATTTCACCAATTGGTATGTGGGGTCTTATTCATCAAAAAAGTTTATGACTTAATCAGTTATGAATTTTTTAAAAAAGTTTTACTAATAATGCAGGATGCATTGAGATTTATAGGCAGTGCATTTATTCTATTAGGGGTTTTATTTTTGAACTAAGATGCACAGGAGATACAACACAAACAAATTACATGGTTTATTCGTAATGAACAGGCATTGTCTCTATGGGACTCTCTGCTTTGCTTAGCAGATTTTATTCTTCATCTTATTTTGGCCTGAGATGCTATAATAATTTCCATGAGTCTGGTCATCAGTGGGTCTAAAGCTTAGTTTAAAATGTCTGTGGTTCCTTTTCCACATAGTGCAGCAGAGCTAGTTTTACCCACTAGTAGAGCCACGGTGTCAGGTTGGTTCTTCCAATCACTTTGCTTTGTCACTGTTGTATAT
Source organism: Tupaia tana (assembly GCA_026018925.1). NCBI lineage: Eukaryota > Metazoa > Chordata > Mammalia > Scandentia > Tupaiidae > Tupaia > Tupaia tana. Next base: position 43,745,269 of record JAKSZU010000018.1, read on the forward strand.
CACCATTTCTAAAGCAGAGAACATCATGATTGCTTTGTTCTGAGGTCAGCAACAAGAATTTGTCCCAGTGGTCATTCCCCATTGAAGGCTTGGAACTCTGGTAGAACTCTTTCCTGTACCAAGAGACTTCTGTAGAACAGAGTGTCCACTTGCTTAGGGTTAATTGTAGATTTTCATTTTAGCAAGATGTGTGTGATCCCAGCAGCCTAATAACTTCTTCAGTGCGGTCCTGCCCCGGTGTCCATAATTTAGTTGCAGCATTTGCCATGATTATCACCCCATTCTGGATAACTACAGAACATGTTTTTGAGTATCACCAAATTTTGTCTAATTTCAGTAAATCACTAGATAATTCACCTCTTTGTAGTTTTCGTTGAGCAGGCAAGTGAATGAATCCCAACAGAACTCAAAGTATTCCAATCATTTGAATAAAATTTGCTGGCAACAAAACAAAGTTATTGTAGAGGTGATGCTATGCAATCATTCTGCAATGAGATGACTGAGTTCTTTCTGCAGGGGACATTTATTTTGGGGGCCAGGTCAGCAATTAGCTTTCTGATCCTGGTTTGGTATTGAATCACCATTATTTTGGGGGAAAAAATGACTGTCTTATTACACTAGCTTGATTTAAGAGTATGTTGTCTTGTGTTCAACATATGTGTCATAACTGCTGATTTTATGACTACCTTCTCCTTTGGAATCTTCTCTGACCAATTCAATGATATACATTTAATTTTCATAAGAAAAGAAGGTGACGATTGGTTTCCTTTTGATTGCCATACAGGGAGTGCTGCTTCCCTGAACTCTATTTTTGGTTGGTGCTCATGACTTTTCAATGTCCTCTTGTCTCTTGAGCCTTGTTGCAGCGGCTGTGGCTGGCTCCACCCACGACTTACGGCAGCAGCATGGCAAGCAGAGCAAGGAGCTGTTTGGATCTGTTTTCTTACGAGGCAGCTCAGTCCAGAAGTCCTCTTTGCAATTTCCCCACAGTTGCTGTTGATCTCTTCTGGACATTTTCTACCCTAAATCTAGTGAATCTTTTTAAAATAAAATCTTATAATTATTTTCTCATGATTAATTTAATTAAGAGCTTTCCAGATCCCTTAGGACAAAGCTAAAACCCCTTAACCTGGCCAAGTAAGTTCTTCCCGATCCTGGCCCAGCCTAGTCCTCCATTTTTATGGTAAGTCACTCTGTCCTCACTCTTTTTTGTCCCAAAATGTTGCTCTCTTTCTTCCTCAAATATACTGAACTCCTTTCCATTTCTGAATCTTTGAACCTTGGCAACTGCTCTTCTTTCCTCTAATACTCTCTTCCTGACTATTCACTTGGCTTGCTCCCCAGGTTCAAGTGTTACTTCCTCAGGGAAATTTTCTCCTGCTTCCCAGAATGAACACCATTGCTGTACACCATGATGAACCTTTGTGTTTTCTCTCAAGTCTTTGCCAAAATTCTAGTTAGATATTAAATGAATACTCATTTCTTTAACGTGACTATGGCTCCACGATAGCTGGACCATGTCTCATCCACTCCAGTGTCTCCAGGTTCATTGGTGTTTGGCAAACATTTCTTCAGTGAGTGAATGAATGTAGTTTGTTAAGATCCATTTGTACTGGGATTATATCTTAACATTCTTGTCTTTATACATGACATCTTGCCCAAGGCTATTAGGTCGGTTGCTCAAATCCAGGACTTTGGTCTCATTAACACTGTATCTCATCAGCTGTAAGTCTTAAAAGCACTTAGAGGTGGAGTGTCACCAGTACTGGTTCTGAGGGCTCTTGAGGACTTCTTAGAAGGTTAACACTTCCCTTGTTTAATATACAGACTTCTACCCAGTTAGGATTATGAACAAATAGTTTTGGTTGCCCAATAGCTATATCCCCCACTTCTCTTCTGTTGGTTGGGATCATATTTATTTGAGTACCCGGCTTCTCAATTTTTTTCTTTCTTAAAAATTTTCTGTAGAGTGTATGCACTTATCAGAGGGAGACAGACAGAGAAAGGACCAGAGAGAAAGTGGGAAAACATATCCCCAGGGGGATGGCCATGCCATAGTTCTTTCTCCTACATTCTTCTTTAGGAATTTTGGGCAAATACACACATGCATTCAGTGTGTTTCTCAAGCTGCCAGGTCTGAGACTTGAATGCACAGTTGGCCATATGGGATCCAGTCACCTTAACCACCACACCACAAGTTGGCCCACAACTTAATTTTTAATTTACCCTAGTGACAGAGTACATCTCTAGAAAGTATGACTAATGATTCTTAAATTGTGATCTGCAGAAACCCAGATGTCCCAGAGACCCTTTCAAAACTACTTTCATGATATTGGTAAGACATCATTTGCTTTTTTCTGGGTTGACAGTTGTTCTGATGGAAAAAACAAAACAAATAAAAAAAGCAATGCTGAGTAAATAAGGCAATGCTAGTGCCTTAGCATGAACCAAGGTAGTGGTAACAAACTGTACTAGTAGACATTGCATCATTCACTGCCATAAACTCACAATACAATACAATAAAATTTTTTTAAGTGTTATTTGAAAATACACTTGATGAAACAGTAAAAAAAAGTATGTTTTGACTAAATCACAACTTTTGACTATATGTCATTTTATTATTCTGAATGGAGAATGAAGGGGGCTGTGCATAAATCTTTTCCACGACATTTTGTAATACTATGGACATGGACATCTCAAGGAAAAACATTTGGGTAATGACCAGAGTTGTAAACAGAACTACCTTTTTCATGGAATGTCATTTATACCTTATAGAATGTCTGACCCACTATGATATGTAGACTTGGATGTGTGGCAAGTATATTTTCAAATATAAGGGAACAAAGGAAAACAAGTCATAGTATTTGTTGCCAATGATGAAATTTAACTTTCAAGCGAAGTTATAACTTTTAGAGAAATCGTATTTATCCTTCTGCGCTTAATAGCGCCTCAATATTTGAAGAACTTTATTTCTTTCTTTAAAGTTTCATCCTTAATTTAATTTTAAATTTATATTTTATCATTGTACATCTTTACAGCATATAGTTTTCTAAAGCGTGCATATAGTACATGTCAGAGAAAGCACCCCTCATCTTTGAGGGGGATAGTCATGCCACAATCCCTTCTCTTTCATTTCTTACTCCTTCTGAGATTTTGGGCTCTCGTGCACACACACCTAGCATGTCATTTTTTTTTTTTTTTTTGGAGAGGTTTTCGCTATAGGGCGCATGCACTCGCCAGACAGGGAGAGACAGAGAGACAGGAAGTGAGAAATCACCCCCCAGGGGTATGGTCATGCTGCAATCCCTTCTCCTCCATTCTCCTCTCGGGATCTTGGTCATGCACGCACACGCGCCCGGCGTGAGTTTTAAGCCACCGGGTCTGGGACGCGAACTGCGGTAGACTACGTGGGAGTCCAGCGACATAGTCATTACGCTAATTGCTGGTCCCAACCCGAAATGTCTTTTAAGCCATTGGCTCTGAGACTCAAAACACAGTTGACCATGTAGGATCCAACTACCGTAACCACTACACCACCAGATGGCCCAAGAATTTTCTGGAGATCAGTGGAGATATTAATAAATAATATATTTTAATATTATTTAACAAGATATGTCAACATTGAGATATCTTCATAATCAGATGACACAATGTCTTCCAAGTGATCAATGCATGTTATGAAAACATGCCTGGGGCCCAGTCATCATGGCACCTATAGCTACAATGCTGTGTTCCTTAGGCAAGAGCAACACGGAAGGCCCAGGTTCAGTTCCGGGTTCAACTTACAGGATGGGCAGGTGCCTATACACGTATACACGTACCTATAATCCAATGACTTGGGTAGGCTGAGGTTGGAGGATAGTGAGCTCGAGCTTGGCCTGAGTGACATAGCAAGACCCTGTATGAAAAGAGCTGGGGAGCCAGAGGCAGGTGGTAGCATAATGGCAACACAATTGGACCTCATGGAAAAGGTTCTAGTTTCCCATCTGAGCGTCTCCTTGATCACACCAGGGATACACATTCATGTGTCCATAATTTGGACCAGTTAAGACAAGGGTGAGCTATAATGTGAAGACTCTATTGGAGGCCTCTCTCTCTCTCTCTCTCTCTCTCTCTCTCTCTCTCTCTCAGCTTGCTCATGGAAATAAATACACATTAAAAAATAACTATGTGTTGGGACCAGCAGTTAGTGTAATGGCTATGTCGCTGGACTCCCACGTAGTCGACCGCGGTTTGCGTCCTGGACCCGGTGGCTTAAAACTTATGCCGGGCGCGTGTGTGTGCGTGCCCAAGATCCCGAGAGGAGAATGGAGGAGAAGGGACTGCGGCGTGGCCATCCCCCCTGGGGGGTGATTTCTCGCTTTCTGTCTCTCTGTCTCTCTCTCTCTGTCTGGCGAGTGCACGCACCCTATAGCAAAAACCTCTCAAAAAAAAAAACAAAAAAAAAAACAAAAAAAAACAACTGTGTGTTAGGGCACATCAGTAGTCCTAGCTGGGCAGTTGAGACAAGAGAATTATAACAGTGACCCTGTCTAAAAAAAACGAAACATACAAAGATCTATAGCACTTTTATATGCCAACAATGAGCAGACAGAAAGAACTGAAGAAAACAATCCCATTTACAATAGTTGCAAAACAAATAAGATACCTGGGAATCAATCTAGTCAGAGAGGTTAAAAACCCAAAGGAAAACTATGAAAATTGAACAAAGAAATTGAGGATGATACAAAAAAATGGAAGGATATCCAATGCTCTTGGATTGGAAGAATCATCATAATTAAAATGTCAGTTGTACCTAAATCAATTTACGTATTCAATGCAATCCTGATCCAATTACCTGAGACATTCTTCACAGAAGTATAAAAAAAAAATTACAAAATTTGTCTGGAATCATAAAAGACCTAGTATTTCCAAGGCAATACTGAACCAAAAAAATGAAACAGGAGACATCTCACTACCTAACTTTAAAGTATATTACAAAGCAGTCATGACCAAAACAGCATGGTACTGGTACCAAAATAGATACATAGGTCAATGAAACAGAATAGAGAATCCAGAAATAAAACCCAAATTATATAGTCAACTGATCTCTGATAAAGATCATAAGACAATGCAGTAGAGAAAGAAAAGTCTTTTTAGCAAATGGTGTTGGAAGAACTGGATATCTATCTGCAGAAAAATGAAACTGAACCCCTATCTTTCACCATTAATTAAAATTTACTCAAAATAGATCAAAGCTTTAAACATAAATCCTGTAACTACAAAACTATTAGTAGAAAACTAGGAGGAACTTTTGAAGACATTTCGAGTAAGCAAAGATTTATTTATTTATTTATTTTTGGAGAGGTTTTTGCTATAGGGCGCGTGAGCTCGCCAGACAGACAGAGCGAGACAGAGAGACAGAAAGTGAGAAATCACCCCCCAGGGGGGATGGCCATGCCACAATCCCTTCTCCTCCATTCTCCTCTCGGGATCTTGGGTATGCACGCACACGCGCCTGGCGTGAGTTTAAGTCACCAGGTCCAGGACTCGAACCGCGGTTGACTACGTGGGAGTCCAGCGACATAGCCATTACACTAACTGCTGGTGCCAGCAAAGAATTATTAAATAAGGCCCCTAAAGCACAGGCAATAGTCCTTAAAATAGACAAGTGGGATTACATCAAGCTAAAAAGCTTTCTCACAGCAAAGAAACTGTTACTAGAATGAAAAGACAACCCTCAGAATGGGAAAAAAAATGACAAACTATTGCTCAGGCAAGGGATTAATATCTAGATTATATAGGGAACTCAAAAAATTTGCCCACAAAAAAATGAATAACCCAATTTAAAAATGGGCAAATGTATTGAATAGACAACTCTCCAAGGAAGACTTAGGAGTGACCAAGAGACATATGAAAAAATGTTCAAAATATCCTGTCATAATGGAAAGTCAAATTAAAACCACAATGAGATACCATTTAACCCCAATTAGAATGGCTAGGATAAAAAAAGAAAAAAAGTAAGGAGTGACAAGTGTTGGTGAGGCTGTAGTGAAAAGGCAACTCTATTACCCCGATGGTTAGCATGTAAATTAGTTCAACTTCTGTGAAAAAAGATAAGGCAATTTCTCAAAAACCTACAAATAAAACTTCCATATGACCTAGTAATCCCACTTCTTGGTGTTTACCCAAAGGATAGGAAAGCACTCAATCTGAAAGACATTTTGCACATCCATATTTATTGCAGCATTATTTACAATTGCTAAAACATGGGATCAACCTAAGTCTGAAATTGATGACTGGGTTGAAAAAGTGTGACACATACTTGCTATGGGATATTACACGCTATAAAAATGAGGTCCTGTTGTTTGAATTAAAATGGATGAATATAGGAGACAATGTTGAATGAAATGAGCCAGACTTTGAAAGATACATATTGTATATCCCCACTCAGTTTGTACTACGTGCTACAGCAGAGGTTGAGAGACTTGAAAATGCGATGATGGAGAGGATGGATGTAAATGCTAGAGAAGGTAAGATTCTGGATGGTAGGGAGTGGATGATGGAGGATGGGTGGTGGAAGGGGAGGAAATATTTGACAGACAGAAAAAAGTGAATTAAATGAAAATTAAAAAGCAAAAAAAAAAAAAAAAAAAAAAAAAAGCAAAAACCTCTACAAGGAAAACTATGAAAACCTTAAAAAGGATATTGAAAAGGACACTAAAAAGTGGACGGACATCCCATGTTCCTGGATTGGCAGAATCAATATAATAAAAATGGCAATCCTACTTAAATTAATCTACACATTTAATGCAATCCCTATAAAATTACAAGAGACATTCTTCACAGATCAAGAAAAGAATCAGAATTTGTCTGGGACCATAAAAGACCCCATTTTGCTAAAGCCATCCTGCACAAGAAGACTGGAGTAGGTGGTATCTCACTTCCTGACCCCAGAATATATTACAAAGCTATGATAATCAAAACAGCATGGTATTGGTACAAAAAATAGACATGAGGACCAATGGAACAGAGTAGACTCCAGAAACAAACCCTAAAGCATACAGCCAACTCATCTTTGACAAAGGGTAGCAGTCAATCCAGTGGAAAAAGGAAAACTTCTTTAGCAAATTGTGCTGGAAAAACTGGGTATCCACCTGCAGAAAGATTAATCAGAAACCCCTATCTGTCACCATTAACAAAAAATCAACTCAAAGTGGATCAAAGCTCTAAACTTAAGACCACGAACTATAAAAGTACTGTTGGAAAATACTGGGGAAACTCTGGTAGACATTGGGGTAGGAAAAGACTTCTTAAGGAAGACCCCCAAAGCACAAGCAATAGTCCCCCAAATAGACAGGTGGGATTACATCAGATTAAGGAGTTTCTGCACAGCAAAGGACACTGTAATTAGTGTGAATCAACAATCCTCAGAATGGAAGAGAATTTTTGTTAACTGTGCCTCAGATAAGGGACTGATAACCAGAATACATAGGGAACTCAAGCAGCTTACCTGGAAGAAAATGATTAACCCAATTAAAAGATGGGAAAATGAGCTGAATAAACAACTTTCTAAGGAAGACATATGAACAGCCAAAAAGCATATGAAAAGATGAGGATGCTCAACATCCCTCATAGTAAGGAAGATGCAGATCAAAACCACAATGAGATACCACCTAACCACAGTCAGAATGGTAAAGATTAAAAAAATAAAAAACAGATAATAATAAGTGCTGGAGGGGATGTGGTAAAAGGGGAACACTCCTACACTGTTGGTGGGAATGTAATTGGTCTAGCCACTGTGGAGAATGATATGGAGGTTCTTCAAAGACCTTCAAATAGAACTACCGTATGATCCAGCAATCCCACTCTTGGGTATCTACCCAAAGGACAGGAGAGCACTCAATCGGAAAAGCACTTGCACACTATTTTCATTGCAGCATTATTCATAATTGCTAAGACATGGAACCAACCCGAATGTCCACAGACAGATGAATGGATTGAAAAATTGTGGCACATATACTCCATGGAATACTATTCAGCCATAAAAAACAACAAGGCCCTGGAATTTGATAGAAAGTGGACAAATATGGAAGATTTGTTGCTGAGTGAAGCAAGTCAGGCTATGAAAGAGAGACATTGTATGTCTCCATTTAACATATACCAACCTTCTGCACTCTATGGTAGAGACTGAAAGACTGGAGAACATAAAAGTATTAAAATTGTAATGGACACTAAAGACAAAGTGGAAATAGAGTGTGGGAGGGGAAGAGTGTAGGAAATTTGGGGGGGGGGGGAAATGGAGAGGTAAGACACTTGTGGGACACAGATAAGACTTACTATCTGTTGACGAGGATGTGTGGTGGTCTCAACTGGGCTGGACTGAGTTGTATATCATGCTGGGTAAAGTATCTTCACAATCTAAATGATTTATAGCCATTTAATGTATGAATAATAATAATAATAAAGGCAAACAAACGAAAAATGCCTTGTAAAGATCCATTTAAAAAACGAGATAGGTCAATGGATTTTTTTTTTTTTTATTTTAAAGGTTTTTTTTCTAAGTCGCGTGTGCCCACCAGAAAGACAAGAGGCAGAGAGACAGAAAGCAAGAAATCATCCCCCAGGGGGGATGGCCACACTGTAATCCCTTCTCCTCCATTCTCCTCTGGGAATCTTGGGCACACACGCACATGTACCTGACATGAGTTTAAGCCACCTAGTCCGGAACTTGAACCATGGTTGACTACATGGGAGTCCAGCGATGCAGCCATTACGCCATCTGCTGGTCCCTGATCAATGGATTTTAATGTACAAAAAATAAAAAGTTCTCTGATAAGACTTTAGATTCCACACTGTACCTATTCTTAAAAAAAAAAAAAACAAAAAACAAAAAAAACTACCATTTGATGAGTTTTAATGTAGCATCAAAAAAGAATATCCACAATTATCCAAAGAGGTTATTAAAATATTCTTCCTTTTTGCAGCTACATGTTTGTGTGAGGCAAGATATGTACTTCAACTAAAACCGTATCTCAGGATATTGAAAGCAAAAGCAGATATGAGAAATCAGCAGTATTTATCAAACTGGGTACTTAAATGCATTACAAAAATATATATAAATACCAATTCTCTCCTTATTTTTTTCATTTTGGAAATATAGTTATTTTCATAACTATATGCTGTTTATATTAACATATACCAGGTCTATTATTTTTCCAAATGAATTATTAAATATTTTTGGATTTCTTGATTTTCATTTCTAATAAGGTAAATATTGATAAATCTGCATAAATAAAAGATTGATAAATCTGGTCAGAGCTAATCGTTGTGGTTCTCTTTTCCACTAGTGATTGCTTTTGAGTCATAGGCTGTAATGAGCTGTGGAAAGAATTCTGCTGAGGAGGAAAGGTTACTTGTGATACAAAAAGAGATATGAACTGTTTTTCTTCACTGGTATTGGGTTGGCGAGTGATAGTTAATATTATGGCAATCTTCTTGTATGGCCATGAGTAAGTAGGAAAGCAGTAACATTGAAAGTAGTAAAGTGAAAGAGTGGAAATACCTTGGGTCCTGGAATTGTTGAACTACAGAATTAACCAGCCTTGGAGTTGGCTTGTCCTTAGACATTTTATTATTTTCCATAGGAGGATTTGCCTAGTGGTGGAGCTATTTCGATTGCATTTCTTTTCCATTAATGGCAGAGAGCTTTCTGGTACAGGGATATGACCCCAAACTTTGAAATTAAAAAGTAACCTACAGCCAGGATGAAGAAGAGTCTTATTTTTTTCCTTTTGACTTTTCTTCTTTTCTTTTCTTTTCTTTTCTTTTCTTTTCTTTTTTTTTTTTTGCAGTACAGAGCTCAAATTCATATCATCCTCAAAGATCATTAGTACTGCATGCCCAATCTCTTGGTTTTATATATTGCCGTTCATACGTGAGTGTATGATTTTTTTCCTCCTCATAGCCCTTCTCACTATCCAAACCAGCAGAAAAATAAATAGCCATATAAAAGAGGTGAATGTTATAGACAACAAAAAACTGCCAGAATCTATGCCGCACTTCCCCTAAAGAGTCATTTCAGTCTATTAGGCACATAATGCATGTTTTAAAAAAGAACCCGTTGTAAATACATATTTGTTTAGATGGACTGCAGCACAACAGAGAATCTCCTGGGGAGAGAGGATGTATTTTACAACCTGCCAAAAAGGATCCTGTGAACAGTAAAATAAGGACAAACAGAAAGACGTAGGCCCCCCTCCCCCCCAACCGCAGAATGGAAGCCCAGGTCCTCAGCAGCCCTGTCGTGCTAGCCTGGCATCGCATCCAGACTCCCGGACCTCAGAGGCAGTTTTGGAATCCGCATGTCTCCTTGGTGTCCGGGAACCATTCAGACTACATGTGGGACCCAAGGAGAGATAATGGAGCAGCAGTCCAGTGGAGGCACCTCCAAGCAGTGTTCTCCAGCCCTAAGGAGGCTGCGGGGAGGACTTTCTGGCTGTGGGGCATTGAAAAGAAGCCAAGGCTCCCAACTCATATGTGGTTGTTTCTGGTTGCCTCCATCAAACTCACAGCTGCTCAGGACCTGCTTTTGCAGGGTGTGAATAAAATGTCCTTATTCCAGGCTAGAGCTCATTATCACAGCTTTAAGTAAAAGCTGTAGCCAGGACCCCTTATGCCTTGTAATGGAAAATGCCAGGGGAAGCAGCATTAACCTGACCAGTAGTACCATTTTGGAGGAGAGAACCATTTTTATTTTTTTAAGGTTTTTTACTTTTATTTATTTATTTACTTAACATAGGGTACATGCACTCACTGGAGAGATACAGAAAGAGAGAGAGAGAAAAAAAGTGAGCTAGCACCCTGGCCTCCCAAACAGGGAATGGCTACCCACAATCCCTTTGCTCCATTCTTCTCTTGGGATTTTGGGCCTGCATGCACACTCACTGCATGCTTTTCAAGCTGCTGGGTCTGGGACTCAAACTGAGCTAGTCAGTCACCTTAACCACCACTTTTTTTCTTTCTGTTTTAAATGTCAGAGGTCACATGCATACACACAAGAAAGAGAAAATTAAACAAACAAGCAAACAAACAAACAAACACAACCCTCAATGGGATCTGATCATGCTACAATCCTTTTTCTCCTTATTTTCCATCTTACTAGGATCCTGGGCTTGCACATGAGTGATTGGAGTGCATTTCTTTTCAAACCACTGGGGGACCAAACCTTAACTCTGGTCAGTCATGTGGGAGCAGGCTTCCTCTTTGCAGTGTTTACCCTCTATGTCAGGGTGCTGGCCTAGGAGGAGAGAATCCTGGGGGAGAGAAGTGGCATTCCCAACACTGACTTTCAGCCCGTGAGCAGTGGAGGCATCCTCTCCTGTCTTCACTTTGCATTTACACAGTGCTCCCATTCTGCATGTTGGTCAGGCTGTGTCAGCTTTTTGGATACAATTCGAGTCCCTGGAAGACTAATAACTCAGGTGATGATGTGTTTTTCCTATGGCATCACACCTGGCAGACTGGGATGTCAATGTGTCCCATTAATTGATGATGCTTAGCTCGTTCACCTGGTGGACTTGGTAACTGCCCAGTTTCTCCATTGTAGAAGTCCCTTGCGGTCTTCATGATTAGTGAATCATCTATGGACCGATACTTGGGCAACATATCAATATTCTGCTCCCCAATAATTTTTTGATCAATAGTTTTAGAACAATCCATGGTTAAGTTGTTTATTACATTTGTGTTTGAAAAACGGTCATCTTCTCATTCAATCATTACTTCCGCCATTATTAGCTAGTGTGGATGCCTCTGTAAGAATCTATTGCCATAAGCTAGTGGATTCTTTTTCAGGCAGTATGTCTGATCAATTACTGTCATTATCCTCTCTGAAGCTCAAATTGTCTACATGTTGGCCAGTTCAGCTTTGACCACATCTTTGCCTCTGTTGTCAGCTCATCCCTTCCTGCCCCAGACCTGAAATTAGCCATCCTACAAGGAGCCCTGGTTCCTTTTAGTGGAGAACGACATTTGGAAACCCAAATCTGGTTATTGGGTGTGCTCCTTGCACCTGGAGGGTCATTGCTTCTAGGCCATTTCAGTGGATGGAACTAGAAAATGTAGCCTTTCTTTCTTTCTTTTCTTTCTTTAATAAAATCATGAATTCATACTAATCCCTTCAAATTGCTTCCTTTACTTACTTCCCCTAGTCCATATTGGTACCTACTTTCTATTTCTTTTTTAAAAATTGTTTATTTATTATTATTATTATTTTTTAATCTGAGCAGAGAGAGACAGAAACACAGAGAGGGAGAGAGAAAAAGTGAGAAAGCAAGCTGCCAGACCCAGGACTTGAACTGTAGTCTACCATGTGGGAGTCTACCATGTGGGAGTCCAGTGCCTTAACCACCACATCAACTGCTGGCCCCTCTACTTTCTATTTCAGGAAGAGTTGGAAAATTCTAGTTCCTCAAAACATAAATATATTTACTTATTTGCTCTGAGATATATTATACATATAATAATTATTACTTATTCATACCACTACCATTACAGACTTGCTAAATAAAGTTCAAGAAAGCTTTGCAGAACCTGTTTGTAGTTGTCTTACTAATATGAACTGATCATGAAAAAATATCAAAAATTCAGATTTAGGGGGCCAGCAGGTGGTGTGGTGGCTAAGGCACTGGACTTACACATGGCTGACTGCAGTTTGAGTCCCAGACCTGGCAGCTTGCTTTCTCACTCTCTCTGTCTCTCTCTGGTGAGTGTACCTTCCCTGTTGCAAATTAAGAAATAATGATGATAAGTAAAATTAAATAAGTAATTCTTTTTAAAAATTTAGATTTAAAGATACTTCATAGGAAAGCTGACTTGCACTGTTGAAAAGTGTCAATATGATAGAAATAGGATAAAAATAGGGACCAGCAGTTACCATAATGGCTATGTCGCTGAACTTTCATGTATTTGACCATGGTTCGAGTCCTGGACCCGGTGGCTTAAACTCACGCCGGGCATGTGTGCGTGCGTGCTGGAGAGGAGAGCGGAGGAGAAGGGATTGCAGCCTGGACATCCCCCTGGGGGGTGATTTCTCATTTTCTGTCTCTCTGTCTCTCTCTGTCTTTCTGGTGAGCACACAGGCACTATAGCAAAAAAAACAAACAAACAAAAAAACAAAATAATAAAACCTCTCCAACAACAACAAAAAAGAACTAGGGGGACCAGCAGTTAGCATAATGGCTGTCGCTGGACTCACACGTAGTTGACAGCGGTTCGCGTCCTGGACCTAGTGGCTTAAAACTCACGCCGGGCGCGTGTGTGTGCGTGCCCAAGATCCCGAGAGGAGAATGGAGGAGAAGGGATTGCGTCGTGGCCATCCCCCCGGGGGGTGATTTCTCGCTTTCTACCTCTCTGTTTCTCTCTGTCTGTCTGGCGAGCGCACGCGCCCTATAGCAAAAATCTCTCCAAAAAAAAAAAGAGAACTAGGATAAAAAATAAAGTGGGAGAACTGTTACAAGGTCTAGGAGACAGAATTAATATGGTGGTCAAATGCCTTGCTTGGATTCTAGAAAAACAAAACTAACAAACAAAACAAAACAATAATAATAATAACAGGAATATCTTTAGGACAAATGAGTAAGTATAAATATGATTATATATTACATAATGTTACTGCATTGATAGTGAATGTTTGGGGTGCGGTAATGGTACTGTGTTATTTCTACACATATGTGACACCCTTCTGTCATTAATAATGTTTATTGTTTTTCTTATCTTCCTTTTCAAGATACAGATGATGAGAAATAAAGAAATATGATTTCAGGTTTGTTTATAGCTTATAGAAATGTACATTTGATGTTTGATCTTTTACTGTATGTAATCTACTCCTTAACTCATCCACTAATTTTATTTGACTGTGTTTTTTTTTTTCCCTTCTAGATGCTCTGTCAATTTGGTTCTTTTTTAAAAAAAAAAAATCTTTGCTTTCTGTTTTCAAAGTGTCTTGTTTCCCTCCCTCTCCCTCTAGGAGTTTTAAATTTTTTTTTTTTGCTGTAAGATGTGTGTGCTTGCCAGAGAGAGAGAGAAATCAACCCCCAGGTGGTATGATTATACTGCAATCCATTCTACATTTTTTTATTTTATTCATTTTTGCTGTAAGATGTTTGTCCTTGCCAGAATGAGACAGAGAGAGAGAAAGTGAGAAATAAACTCTCAGGGGGTATGTCCATACCACAATCCCTTCTCTATTCTCCTCTATGGATTTTGGGCATGCGAACATCCACACTCGGCATGATTTTCAAGTTGCCGGGTCCAGACCTCAAACTGCAGTCGTTCATGTGGGAGTCCAGTACCTTAATCACCAGGCCACCTGCTGCTCCCCTTTTTTATATCTTAAGTGTTAAAAATCATTTTAAATAAATTTACTTTATATGATGCCTTTTAAATTGGCATTCGGTTATCTCAGATTTGGGGCTCTAATCTGCCTGCTTATTGTTTCTCTGACTCTCATATCTAATTTGCTGCTTTCTTTTCTGCTTGGTACTTTTCAGTTGTGAGTGCATTGCCATTGTCACTGTCATTGTGTTTCATTGACGAGAAACCCAGATGGATAGTGTTATGGAGTCAATCTCCTACAGAGATTTCATGTCCTTTCATCTGATACCTAGAGCTATCATTCACCTAAGACAAACCCGATATTAATTTGGGGGAGCATAGGGTTTTCTGAATCCTTTAAAGATTGCAAATGCAGTTTTAGGCTGGAATTCTGAATTCTCAAGCAAGCATTTAGGCACAGCTTACGCGTAAGCTTCTGTCCATGGTCATGCATGTTTTTCACAGAACCTTCCTTTTAACTGAGAGTGCAGCTTTTTGAGGGCCCTATTTTGATGTAGTTATCATGTTCCAACTCTTCTCCACAGTGGTCTAAGGCCTCATCTTCAGTTTCCACATGGCCTTTAAAACCCCAGTTCTGGGGCCGGCAGGTAGCATGGTGGTTGAGGGCGCTGGACCCCGACATGGCTGACTATGACTCAAGTCGTGGACCTGATGGCTTGCTTTCTCACGTTCTCTCTCTCACACTCTGGTCAAATTAAAAAATAAATAAATAAATAAAGTTAAATAGAATTAAAACAAAACAAAATAAAAACAGTCCTGGGGATTGCCCATAATGATCACATTGTGATCCTCCAAAAGGATTTGTTGAAGTCTTAACCCCAGTACATCAAGATGTGACTTTATTTGGAAATTAAGTTAAGCTCACGAGGGTGGGCCTTCGCCCAATGTGACTAGTGTCGTTACAGAAAGTGAAAATCTGGTCACAGGTAGATGCAGAAAGGCAGGACAATGTGGAAATAAACCTGGACGTGGAAGATGTATTTGCAAAGACAAAGGATTGTCCTAGGTTATCAAAAGCTAGCAGAGAGGCATGGAACAGTTCTTCCCTAGCAAGTTCAGAGGGAGCATGGCTCTGTGGACACCTTGTTTCTCAACTTCTGGCTTCCAGGAGAACCGTGAAGAATAAATGTCTGTTGTTTCAGGCCATCAAATTTGTGTCATCGTGTCTGGGCAGCCCTAGGCAATTACTACAGAAGATACCTTCTCTATCCCCTGGTCTGCACCCTGATAATGCCACAGCATTATCACCATGTTTTCTACTTCTGTTTTAAGTTTTCTTTTCATTTCTCACACATAAGATTTTCTTTTCTTCAGGACCAGCAGGTGGCTTAATGGTTACATTGCTGGACTCCCATATAGTCAACCACGGTTCAAATCCTGGACCTGACAGCATAAAACTCATGCCGGGCCTGTGTGCGTGTGTGCCCCAAATCCCAAGAGGAGAATGGAAGAGAAGGGATTGCAGTGTGGCCATCCTACCTGGAGGTGGGGGGAGAGGTTCACTTTCTATCTCTCTGTCTCTCTGGCAAGTGCATGTGCCCTCCAGAAACAATCTCTCTCTCTCTAAAAAAAAAAAAAAAAAGACTCTCCTTTCTTCAAACTCAGCTTTGCATTTTCAATGTCTTTTGGTTGCTACATCTTATCCAATATTTCTGTGCATATAGTGAGAGAGATTTCACATTACCCTTGCCCTCTATCTGCTCCCACTGTGAACTGTTAGGCACTGAGAACCCATGGGAAAATGAGTCAAACAATCCCGGAATAAAAAGGCAGTCCCTGAAAGAATGCTTCTCACTCATGCCATGCTGAGCCTCATCTGAGGGCAGGTAGAGGGCATGGTCCATTGTACTTAGAAGTGACCGTGAACACCAGGCTGACAGAAGCCAGGCAAGAGGCATAACTGACTGAAGCTGGCCAGGTATAAAACATATCACTTATTTTGAGATCATCAGACTTCACGATGTAGCTTTATTTTTCTACTTCAAAAGCAATCTGAATATCACTGTCTTCTTAATTCTATCCCAAGTAGAATTGTCATGCAACTTTCTCCAAGACCTAAGAAGATAGAGATCTCGGTGAATTAGGCATATCTCTCTAAAGGGAAGCTGCAATAAAATACTTTTTTGGGGGGTAAAATATTGTCAGATCTTCATAGGCTTCAAATTAAAATAAGAATTTTATAGACTTTAAATCTCCTGATTTTAAAATGTTGACTTAAGTAACAATTCAAAAATTAAATTAAAAAACCCAAATGCTTTCAGAGCAAATGAAACATATTTATCTGCTTGCTTCACCAAGTTTCTAAGCACAAAATTAGGAGTTTTGTAACTTTTCTGAAGAATAAAATTATGCTATAAAACAATGGGAGATGTTTAGAGTTTTCTATTTTTTGTGATAATTTACATATTTCTCCGTGACCAAAAAAAAGAAAAAAAAGAAAGAAAACTTTTAAATGGTAGTACTTCTCTGATCTTTTTTGTTTATTTACTTTTTTAAATACAGAGAAGATTTTGATTCTGAAGGCATGTGTTCCTTTAAGAAAGACGATAAAGAATAAAATTAATTGGAAACAGACGTTGCTTGACCCCCCCACTCAAGTTCTGAAAACAGACGGAATATTCAAGGTCAACACTGAAACTCTAAGTTTAATTTATTCTGTTGTTTTCCTTCCTTCTCCCTCCTCAGAACATTCCATGTTTTGTTAGCTTCTGTCAGAGAAATATAGCTTCATTTTGATCTGCCTCTTTGGGAGGGGATATTAACTAATTGTGATTCTGAGGAGGTTATTGTGGAGAGACACAACTGTAGAGTGCCTGCTATTGGGCACAGTGAGGGCAGCCTGGGTTGTTTCTTTTTTTTTTTTTTTTTTTTTTTTAAATTGTTTTCCTCTGAGCAATAGAAAGAAAACCTTGTCCCTGAGCTTGAGGGACTGGAATGAGTCAAGGAAGAAAGCAGCTCCATGAAACTTTAATGCTTGCTTGGTTTGTGTTTTGAGTTCAGTTTTGTGTTTGATATCTATCAGCTCCCAAGGGAGGAATCGAGGCCAGTATGGGTGGGCTGTGTCTGCTGTGGTTGTGCAGTGTCCATTCCTTATAAGTCAAAGGGAAGCTGGGACCTCCCAGTGGCCACCCACTTGATCCATCTAATCCTTAAGATATGATATAGGTGAGACCAGCAGTTGGTGTAATGGCTATGTCATTGGATTCCCATGTAGTCAACCGTGGTTTGAGTCCTGGACCCAGTGGCTTAAACTCACACTGGGCACGTGTGCGTGCATGCCCAAGATCCCAAGAGGAGAATGGAAGAGAAGGGATTGCAGTGTGACAATCCTCCCTGGGGGTGATTCTTGCTTTCTGTCTCTTTGTCTCTCTCTGTCTTTCTGGTGAGCACACGTGCCCTATAGCAAAAACCTCTCAAAAAAAAAAAAAAAAAAAAACACACAAAGATATGATATAGGCACTACTTGTTTTTCATTTTTGAAAATGCCTCTTTATTGATATGTTTCATAAATGAGAGAGACAGAGAGAGACAGAGAGACAGGCACACCTTGTGATCCACCTGAGCCTCAGCCAGAGCTAGATCATGAAAGATGAGGTGACTTGAAAATTACACTGTGTGTACGTGAGCCTCCATTCTCCTCTCAAGGTTCTGGGCTCACATGCACACAGTGTGATTTTCAAGTCACCTCATCTGGGACTCAAATCATGGTAGGATATGTGGGAGTCCAGTGCCTTAACCATGATGCCACCTGATGTCCCCCATTCATGATTTTTTAAAAGCCATAGTCAACTAAGAAAAGAAGAAAACTTCTTAACCCAATGAGAGAATTAAGAAAACCAAATTAGGGGCCAGCTGGTGATGTAGTGGCTACGGTGTCTGTATTCCCACAACAGACCACAGTTTGAGTCTTGGACCCATCAGCTTGAAAATCACACTGGGTGCATGTGCGTGCATGCCCAGAATCCCAGGAGGACATTAGAACAGAAGGGATTGCAGTGTGGCCATGGACCTGGGAGGTGATTTCTCACTTTACCTCTCATGATCTCTGTCCAGCGAGTGTCCACACCCTAAGTCAAAATCTTTAAAAAATAAACAAAATAAAGCCAAATTAATTATATAAAATCAGAAATATTTTATTTGAAGTCAAGAAACAATGCAAGATGATCATTGAAGTCCTAGCCACTAAACATAAAAATGAAGTTAAATAAGTAGATAATAGTCTGATAAAAGAAGCAAAGCCACTATCTTTAGCTGTATGCTTGCATATCTAACAAATTGGAGTAACTTATGTGGAAATAAATCTGAAGGTAGTTGGATACAAGATAAACATACAAAATAGCATTTTTAACCAGTAACAAGTAGGAAATATTTGGTGAAAATTACAATCAATAGCAATTAAAAGCACGTAACATCTAGACACAAGGTTAACAGAAAATGTACAAAGATTTCAATAATAATACCGCAAAAGCTTATAAAGGAGACAAATTAACTAAAGAGTCCTTAGAGACAGAAAGACTCAAAAATGTTAGTATGTCCAATCTTCCAAAATTAATTGTTCATTCAATAATCAATGCACTCATGTCTTGAGCTGGGGACTGCTTTCCTGAGAAGTGAAATCTGAGACCAGGACTTGCAGAAAGGTAGCTTCCTTTTAAAAAATGAACCAGCAGTGTCTGGAATGAAGAGAGTAGGGGTTTTAGAGGTGTGAGTCTGATACAAATCCCAAGCAAACCCCAGTAAGAATTTTTAAAAGAAATGTGATGAGCTGATTCTAAACTCATATAGGAAGGACATTATGTAAAAATTATGAAGAATTTTGAAAAGAAAAAAAGTGTGGTGGGAAGAGTAATTTCTCCACCAAATTTCTACACTTAATCTAAGGGAATAGCAATTAAAACTATGGTTCTTAAGAAAAAATTCAGTGGAATATATTAAACCGAGAAGAACTAGACCTATATAATTGAGAGTTTAGTTTATGACAAAGGCAGCCCTTTGAATTGGAAGGGAAAGAATGTAACCAATTAACCAATGATGAAGATGGTTGGTTATTCATTTGGAAAATTAGACCTTATTTCATTATACAAAATCTTGACTAGAATTAAAGAGTTTATAAAAGTTATTAAAAGAAAGTAACCTTAGGGTATAAAAAGTATTCTGCAATAAGATACGAAGCCCAGAGTATGTGAAGGAATAGGTTAATGTGTTTGACTACATTAAAACAAACAAAAACCTTCTGAACAAAAAATAAATGATGGGACCAGCAAGCAGTGTGGTGGCTAAGGTGATTCCCACATATCCAACCAAGGTTCAAGTCCCAGACCCAGTGGCTGGAAAATCATGCTGAACACATGTGCATGTGTGCCCAAAATCATAGAGAAGAATGGGAAAAAGGATTGTGGCAAGCACATCCCTCCAAGGAGTAGTTTTTCACTGTCCCTCTCTCTTTCTCTCTCAGTAAGCGCATATGCCCTATGGCAAAAAAAAAAAAAAAAAAAAAAGAAAGGAAGGAAGAAAGACGATGGATCAAGGGAAATATATATAACACAGAATTATTATCAAAGATTTGTAAATGCCTAGAAGTTAATAAGAAAATAATGGGGACCAGCAGATGGTTTAATGGTTACGTCACTGGACTCCCACGTGGTCAACCACGGTTGGAGTCCCAGACCTGGTGACTTAAACTCACACAGGGCACATGTGTGTGCATGCCCAAGATCCCGAGAGGAAAATGGAGAAGGGATTGTAGCATGGCCATCCCCCTGAGGGGTGATTATTCGCTTTCTGTCTCTCAGTCTCTCTCTATCTCTCTGGTGAGTGCACACACCCTATAGCAATAATCTCCCCCCTCCCAAATAAAAGGAATCAATATGAAAAGTAAAAGCAACTCCATAGAAAATTAGATGAAAATGATTAAGCAATTGAGAAAAGTAAATACAAATAGTCAATACCTCCATTTTAAAATAGTCAAACTTTCTAATAATCAGAGATATTCAAATTAAAACAAGATTGTCTCTTTACATATAATAATGAAATTTTAAGAGACTGATAAATCTTTTTTTTTTTTTTGAGAGGTTTTTGCTATAGGGCACGTGCACTCTCCAGAGACAGAGAGACAGAAAGCGAGAAATCATCCCCCAGGGGAGATGGCCACGCTACAATTCTTTTTCCTCCATTCTCCTCTCGGGATCTTGGGCACGCACGCACATGTGCCCGACGTGAGTTTAAGTCGCCGGGTCCGGGACTCCAACCGCAGTCGGCTACATGGGAGTCCAACGACATAGCCATTACGCTAACTGCTAATCCCAGAGACTGATAAATCTCCTGAGCAGTTTAAAAGACAAGAAAATATACTGTTTTATCTACCATTGGTGAAATGTCAACTAGTCTTTTTGAAAGGAAAATTTTGCAGAAGGCATCTGAATTTAAAATGTACACATCACTTAAACAAGTAATTTTAATTATAGAAATGTAGTCTACAAAAATTCTTTCAGAATATTTAAAGAAATACAAGATTGTACACCAGAGTCTTATTTGTTATTTTCCTGTAATAATAAAAAAATCAGAAGTGTCTTAAATATAATAAATTACGGAATGTCTATACTGTAGAATACTAAGCAGCAGTTAAGAAAAATAATACATATTGTTTTTAAAGATCTTTGAAAAAATGAAGTGAAAAAGTCAGGATACAGATTAATATGTATATATACTATATTCATATATATATATATATATGTGTGTGTTACACCCATACATTTTTGTAGTAATGGGTAGAAAAATGACTGGAAAGTATGTATTTTATTGTTTCACATTTTACATGTGGGGAGAGGCATGCAGTTAAGGTATAGTTGGTGATGTAGTTATTTATTCGGTGTATTTCAATGATGTTTAAATTTTTTGTCATTTAATGTCAATGTATAATTAAGGTAAAATTAAAAAAAATAAAGGTAGACAATTTTTAAAAATTTTGTTTATTTCTTCCGGGAGAGAAGGAGAGAAAGTGAGACCCCCAGCAGGACCCTCATGCAGCGACCCACCCTCAACTTCAGCCATCCTGCATCCTGGCCACGTGTGTGCCTGGTACATATGTACACGGAGGTTTTGGACATGCAACAACACCATCCCATGTGAAGTTGCATTCCTGCTGCTCCACCATCTGGGCCCTAGAGGTTTGCAATTTTATTTCTAAATTTTATTCCTTACCATTTTCAGTTGAAAAAAAAAAATGCTGAACAAATATTTACAACAATTTTAAGGGACCCCTAATTATTGACTTGCTGAAGATACTTATGGGTCTCTATTTGCCCTACCCACCTGGGAGCGCTTCCAGTGGGGCAGGTAGAAGGTATGAGGATAGGTTGGAGCTCTGTGGGGATACCTGAGCCTCTGCAGACACAGGAGAACCCAAATGCTCACAGGACACATACAGGACTGTGTTACATCCACACTCAGCATGACAAATGGAGAATGCAGGGAGGCACCATAATGGAAAGCACCTTTTCATCAACTCAGGATAAGCAGAAGATTCCAGGAGTCCTGTGTGTATGTGTAGGGTGCGCTGCTGCTCACTGAGCCCCTGTGTGGGGGCTGTGCCTAGCCATCTTGTAAATACACCGTTGGCATAACCTTTGGAGTTATCGACAGCATGCCCCTGGGGGCTAGCTGGGAACTGCTTTGTAGGAGTAGAGGGATCAATGACAGCTCTTGAACAGGCATTGTGAAAGAGTCTCCTGCTCCGTGAGGACCCAGAGCCTTGAACCCTACACCATTTGCAGGCCCTCCAACAACACAGGCTGTTGCAGCTCCATGTTACTGGCTGTTCTTCGCATCCCATGTCATTAAAGGAGTTGGGATACAACGGCCCTATGGAGCATTAAGGAGCATATTCCATTTTCCAAAAGCTTTACACATCATAGGTCTTTTTTATGGGTATACCAAACCTCCATGTCCCTGAAATGATACTGGACTGCTAGATAGTCTCACAGACCTCATATTGTCTTCAGCAGCTCTGCTGTCCAGACATACCTTATAAAGAGCTCAGCCAATGCAATGACTAAAGCCTAATTTCTGGGCCAGCCCTCTAGTGTAGTGGTTAAGCGCTGCACAAAGGAAGCCAGATCCCACATGGGTCATCATGGTTCAAGTTCCAGCCCCTGAGACTTGAGAAACATGCTGGGTATGTGCATGAGTGCCCAGGATCCTGGCAGGATGGAGAACTGAAGAAAAAAAGATTGTGGAGTGACCAGACCCCACTGAGGCTTACTTTCTCTCCTCCTCCTTCATATTCTCTCTCTGTCTCATGTGTGTGCATTAAAAAATAAAAAAACAGGGACCAGCAGATGGCATAATGGTTAGGTCACTGGACTCCCATGTATTAAACCATGATTCGAGTCCCGAACCTGCAGCTTAAAACTCACACCAGGCATGTGTACGTGTGTGCCCTAGATCCCGAGAGAAGAATGGAGTAGAAGGGATTGTGACATGGCCATCCACCCTAGAGGGTGATTTTTCACTTTCTGTCTCTCTGTCTCTATCTCTCTGGTGAGCACATGCGCCCTATAGGAAAAAATCTCTATTAAAAATAAAATAACAAAGCAAAACCCAAACCCTCATTTCTGACCTTAGTACATGTCTGAATCTTTCTCTAGTTTTATTCTCCACTTACTAAGCAACAACAGGTCTTTCTGTTAGCTCACTCAGTATAAATGGACATAAACCTTGCTACACAGAAATTTCCTGCAAAAGCTCACTAATAAGGCATGTATAAATTGAGGCGCTGTTACGCTGGAGTCTCTAGCATCTCCAGCTGCTCTTAGATGCATGCATTCTTCCCATTGCCAGCCCTGTACATTTAGGGGCACGGCAAGATGTCATGGCCCAGTCAAGGGCCCTGAAGCCCTCGAGACCAGAGCTGCATCCAAGTGCTGTCACTTGCAGACTCTGTGACTTGTGCAAATTACTTAGCCTTTCTGAATCTCTTCTGAAAACGGAGATACTAATTTCTTTTCTGCGTGGTTAGTGTTCAGATGACAGACAATGTTCAGAAAGTGCCAGCATTTCTCGGCCCCTTTGAAGACCCAATAAATGATGGTTATTATGTTATTATCCCCAGGGCTGCTACTTGTACCACTGGGCCTCCTTCACGGACCAGGTCAAGGCACCAGGAAGAGCGACAACAACAGTCTGAGGGAGCCTGATTCCTCCTCTGAGGGACATCAAAGGGAAATCCTAAAAGGAGAGAAATGTTCCAATTCAGAGAACCTCCCCAGATGGAGGTCTCTAGGCTCGTAGGCACCCCAACAGACCAACTCACAAACAAACCAAAAATTGCCATTAAAAAAACTCTGTTTTCTCATATTGGGATCATTCATAGAATAGTCTATGGAAAATAAACATAATGAGCATTTTTGTTTCTAAAATATGTTCTCTTGGGGGGAAAGAAGGATAAGATGAGTCTCTTGCTATCAGGTCCCTCCAACCTTACAGGGAGAGGCACGGAGGACACCCAGTTAGGTAAGTAGGAATGCACCATACAGGAACGTTCTCGTGAAAGGCAGAATGTGGGGTGTGGGGCAGTTAGACCTAGAAAAGCTGGGTGTTTTCTAGGTCTTACATAAGAATTTGAGATATTTGCTTCACTTCTTGATTTTGACAGGACTTTTACTATTTTATTGTTTACCTGCGGTGTCTTTTTGAGGGCAGCAGCAAACTGAACACTCCACTTCAATCATGTGTCTGTCTCATGTCCTCAGTGTGACGGGTCATTCTTCTCTGAGTACCTGAGTCTCTTCAACATGTAAAAACTCCATGGCACCTCTCCCACGTCTCTGCCCATCACTATTTCTTCTTCTGATTGACAGAATGTTTTCTGTATTTAAGGCCCATTTGGTAGATGAAGTCTTCTTTAGAAGAGATGTTTTGAATACAAACCCCAAAATCTTCTCCAAGCTTGCTTAAGCAAGAATAGGGATTAGTTGCAAGGCTACAGGCTTTTATCCCAGAAAACACGGATAGGGAGTGCCCCTGGGAAGCAGAAGGGACTAGGAATAGAAATTGAGATAGTCTAGGAAATAATGACCTCTGAGGCCACTTGGTCTTTAATTCATTCTGACCTCCCTCTGTCTACCTATATTATTTATCTGTGTTTCTGTCTGTTTCTCCCTGTATCTCTGTATGTCTCTGTCTCTTTTGCTTTGTTATTTTACTCCCCTCTGGTTTCTTAAAGGCTCAATCCAGTCCTGACACCGAGTATCCTTATAGTGGGAGCCATAGAGACTTGACTTAGGTGTTCTGCATTCCAGTTCTAACTTGCCAAGAGAAAAATAATCTCAATAGTTCATGTTTTCCTCTAGGTGGGTCCTCATTGAGTCAGGAGAGCTACTTGATCTGTCATTGCAAAAGTCACAAGGAGAAAAGATGCAGTCCTATTTCTCCAGCTATAAAAACTTCCTGAAGACAAAAACCAGTCTTTCCACTTGGTCCAGCACCCAGTAGGTCCTCTGTGAAATTGGCTGATTGGTTGGTTGGTTGGTTATATACTGCACATGGGGCTTGACAATTCCTACAGTGCGAGCATAGCTTTCAAATTGTCACTTGTGCCCTCTAAGAATAAATTTCAGATCATCCAAGCTGAGTCGAGTGTTGGATTCATTTATTTTACTTTCTGTAGACCTTCTGGGTGAAAGGCAGGCTCATAAAACATGTGTATGAGCTGAAAAACTTGGGGTACTTGCAAGGATGAAATGTAAAGTGTAATTTAACAACATTACAGATAGCATCCAGGCTCCTGGGAGGATGTGATGGGTACCAAGCTGCTGTGTGTTTTGGTGTCTTGGAAATTGCAGATCCTTTAAGAGACACTATTTCTTCCTCAGATACTTGCAGATATTGAGACAGGGGGAAGAAGTGAATAGTCTTTCTTAATTACCAAAAGGGACCACACATTCTTCACCTAGATGTCTCTGCCCTCCCTGACCTCCCTCTGATTTTTGTAGAGAAAATGGAAAACAAAAACAAAAACAAACAAACAAAACAAGAGGAGAGAAATGAGGAAAGTCAGAGGGAGCAAGAGAGGGCCCGAGAAGCATTTTTGAAGGGGGGGATTTACATAGCACTCACTGTCTGCATACTGGAAGGCTGGGTGTGTTCAGGCTCCCAGGTGAGCCACACAGCCTTGCTGCTCTTGGGTGGAACCCTGCTCCACACCTTCATGTCACTCTGACCTGGACCCACCCAACTCCAACATCGGCCCAGATAAATGGAATCCAGCCATAGTGGCATCTAATGGCTGGTTAGATTAATGATGTGCTTGCTTTCCTTTTGGAAACCCCAGAGGAAATATCTGCAGATGTAATTCTCAGTTAAAGGTGGAAGTGTGGGTTTGAATCTTGTATCAAGGATCAGCTCCTTCCTGCTCAGCATATCTTTGGAAAGGTCAACTCCAGAAAAGATTGTAGTGTCGGAATCTTCTCCCTGGTGCTGTATGAAGACTTCTGACCTTTCAAGGGTCCTAATTCCTCCCCTTCCTTCTTTCTTAATGTTTCCCTCCCATCTTTTTTTTTTCTAGCCCTGCTATTTATTGAAGTGTAAACTATCTTATGTTCCTACATATTCCTACATTTTGTAAAACAAAGGATTTCTCAAAAAAATGGCACGTGCAAGTACTCCTCAAAACTGTCAAGGTCATTAAAAATAGAGAAAATTGAGAAGTTATTGCAGCTAACAGGTTAAGGAGATATGACAATGAAATGTGTCTTGTCGGAAAAGTCATGACGTGTTTTTTTTATGCAAAAATGCATCATGACTTTTCTGACAACCCTGGATGAGACCTTGAAACAGAAAAAGGACATTAGGTAATGGCTGATACACACTGAATAAAGAGTGGACTTTAGTAATGACAATGTGTGAGTTGAGGTTCATTAGCTGTATCAAATGCACTATGCTAATTTAAGATGTTAATAATGGGGGAACCAGTATATGGGACTGTATTATCTTCTCAATTTTTCTGTAAATCTAAAGCTGTTCTAAAAAATAAAATCTACTTTTGGGACCTGCAGATAGTGTAATGGTTACATTGCTGAACTCTCACATAGGCGACCCTGGTTCGAGTACTGTACCCAGCAGCTTAAAGCTCGTGCGGGGACCACGCACGTGGGTGCCCAAAATCCTGAGAGGAGAAGAGAAGAGAAAGGATTGTGGTGTGGCTATTTCCCCTGGGAAGGAAGGTGATTTCTCACTTTCTGTCTCTCTCTGTCTCTCTTCTGGTGAGCACACACCCTATAGCAAAAATCCATCTACAATAAAATAAAATAAAATAGTCCATTTTAAAAATGGGAGACAAAACAAAACAAGTACAAGGTAACACCTCCATTCAGCTGGGTCATCTCAGCAACATCACCTTGGATGCTGCGGCTGAAATGGCCAGGGCGGGGGCGGGGGCGGGGGCCCGATGAGCTAAGTCCTTCTTGGTAACCAGGAGGTAACCAAGCAATGAGCTCATTACACACACTCATTTCAGGGCTTGCTTGAAAAGCTAGGAATTAACCATTGAAGATGACTCCATATGGTTGGTTTCATTAACCTGTTAAGTTCCAGAGAGAAAGCATGGCTCAAATGATGCCTGTAAACAAGAAACTCGAGCATGTGCTGAAAAGGAGAAAGAGTTTCCACTGGAAGAGTAGCTTATTTTCCAAGAAACGAGTGATGCGGCTACAGATACGGTGCTTTGGAGCTCTGGTTTCCCCTGCCCCTGTCGGGCAGACAGCTGACATGGATGGGTTCAGGTGGCCTGAGACATTTGAACCACCCAATCTAATTTGATGCATTTGGAATCATGAAGAAGCTCACAAAGGAAGTTCCATGTACTGATTGTTTGTGAACGTTCTATTTGAATACCTCGCTGACCATAAGAAATGAATGGATTTGCTCCTTGATTCCATCAACCTCTCCCAAATGGAGCCCCCATTCTGGCTCAGTGGGGGGATACCCAGAGAATCATGCCAGTCCGTTCCTCAGAAGTCCTCTTCTGAACTTCTCTTCTCTGAGCCTTTTCTCTCTCATTGACATTCCAGCCCTTGAAACAAGGTCTTGGCTTCTTTCTCATTTCAGGATTTCGTTTTGGGGGAGCTGGAACACCTGTCCGCTGATCGCCTGCCACTCCGCATCTGGGCCCGGCTGACAGGCTTGTCTGCTTTGACTAATGATGTGATTGATGGACAAAATAAGGAAGAACATACAAAAAAACATTTCTGTCTGGTCTGGTGTGTCAGCAAGCCTTCATCAAGTGGCTGCTGAAGGTATATTTTGCTGCATGCCTCATTACACAGTAATGGCATTCCCAGGCAAAGCTGTTTCTTTTCATGACACAAGACAGCAGGCAGCTTTATGGGCGCTGGGCCCACCGAGCCCGGAGGAAGGAGAGGCGCACTAAAGAGCGGTCATTTCCAAAAGTGCCTCAAGTTGCTTTTTTGTTGTCATGAATTTAATATGAATCAACACAATATGAAATGGGCATGAGGGATTTTAGTGACTAGTGATTTTTTAAGACTGCTGTCTAAACAGCCATCAAGGAAGAAAGGGGAGGGTAAAACCACAACATTTTCTTTCTCCAAACCTGTTGCAAAAAGGAGTCATCTGTCAATTTTATTGCATTAAAAAAGTACACAGAAGCATATCGTCCAAACAAATGTCTTCTTTCAGGCTAAACATGTGGAAAATGCCACATAGCTGATGCCAGAATCATCTCACTCAGCAAAGCGAGTATTCATAACCCCCATTCCAATGGCCTACTGTGGACGGGGGTAACATTCAAGAGAATCACAAATGCTACACTGTTGTCTTTTTGTGCATATAATAATGATCTGAGCATCAGTTCTAGCTGGAACACGAGGAGAGCAAAAAATGGCTTCATTCAGCTAACAAGATACCTATGAGTTATAAGCCGATGCTGGAAGATGAAAAGGAATCATGATTAAAAATAAGAGAGAGTAGGTAAATTCTTGGCCTGATTTTTTTCTTTTTTTCCTTCTCTTTCTTCATTAGGGTACAGTTGAAAGCAAGCACATTGCCTTGGTCTCAGAGTTCCTACTTCATTTTTTTTGCAAAGTATTTTAGCTCTCTTGATCTTATTTCTTCTTTCATTTTTTTTTTTCGTGGCAAATTCTCTTTGCCAAGGTATTTTATTACACATGTTCCTCTCTTTTCTTTAACATGTTGGACTGTCTCCAAAGAGAAATACTTAAAATGAAGTTTCATTTTAAAAACACTTTTTATTCTTTCTTGCTAACATGATGAGTCTTTAGCGATGGGTTATTGTGAATAATATGCGATTTTAATGAGTTGGGATGAGACAAAACTCTCTTCCTATAATAAATACTAGATAATAAATTAGAAAATGTATATGAGATCTTTATTCCTATTTAAAAAGGGAGAATGACATAAGTACAAAATCTTGTTATGATAAATATAAGAGAGAATCTTTTAATGTGCGTTTAATTTACTGTGTTTGTAAGAGGCAGTTGCTTGGCTTCTGAGTCTATTTTGATTTTGTACAGTACCAAGCAACACAAACTGGGGTTGGGCATGACCCACCTTCCTACCAGGGTAGTGAGTAGCCAGGCCCCCAGAGAGAGGGGGTAGTATGTAAGTTCAAAAATACACAGTTTATTAAAACCGACAGTCAGATGACTTCCTGCAATAATGAGGATAAAAAGGAAATGAAGGAGGGAGGGGTGTTCCATTTTTTGGTTTGAACAAAGGCAGAAGTAGTTGTCAACAGCTTTTATTAATTCCCCACATCTGTTCATATTGTTCACGGGATTTTGATATCAAAATAACAGACTGTAGAGCAAAAGGACCATGGAATTTTGTCTACCCAAAAGTTAATGCAGAGCAAAGCACCCGTCAGCAGGGGAGAGTGGGGTTAGTTGGGACAAGCAAACACCTGCCAAAGCCGGGTAACTTAGCCATTTGGAATCTGGAAGCAGGTGTTCTTGTAATGGCAGAGGCCTTTTAATCAAGAACACTTTTTTTAAGAGAGATTTTTTTGCTAGAGAGAGACAGAAAGCAAGAAATCACCTTCTGGGGGGATGGCCATGTTACAATCCCCTCTCCTCCAATCTCCTCTCAGGATCTTGGGCATGTACACACATGTGCCCAGCATGAATCTTAAGCCTCAGAGTCCGGGACTCAAACCGTGGTCAACTGCGTGGGAGTCCAGTGGCATAACCACCAACCACCATCTGCTGGTCCCAAGAACACTTTCTTTTTTTTTTTCTTTTTTTTTTTTTTTCTTTATTGGCCATGTTCCAGTAACCTTGGAGTGTAGGCCTGGTGTAGGGATTCTGTGTGCTCCCACTTCCTGCCCTTCAGGACTGGGAACCATCAACAAGCCTCAGGTTTCCTACAACCCAACACCCAGCCCTGTCTTCTTGGCCTGGATGGTTGTTCTGCGGTCATCTTGATTGACAACGTCAAAGCTAAGCAATAAAGATACTTTTTAACCTAGATATCTCCTTCCCTTGCTTGGATCCAAAGGCTCCCCCCTGTAAGTGAGGAGTTCAAGGAGACCTGGAATCTTTGTTCTTTCCATTTTAAAGCCAGAACCTTTTCAAAACCCTGGGTGCAGGCAGTGAGGTGGAGCGTGGGCTCCGTGTGAGGGTCTCTTGCATGCCAAGGCTGAGATCTATCCATCCTCTAGCCAGATCGTTTGTTTCAGGGATAGTGGCTGCAGGAGCCACTGGAGAGCAAGATCATTTAGCAGCAAAAATATTCGTTCTCTGCAAATTGCTTAAAGCCAGGGGGAAGAAGCTTTCAGGTGGGTGATGCTAAGCACAAGAGTGGAAGAGGAAGGAAACCCTAACCTCAGGTTATTTTCTTTAATCTTATAGGAACCAGTCACCCGTTCACAGGCTGCTCTATATATTAGAGCACACATTTTTTCTTTTCCTAATCAGGTTTGTGTATCTTTCTTGATTGATTTTCTTTCACAAAACTCTTAATATTTTCCCAGATGCCTCCTACCTTTTGTCCTTTCAACTGCCACTCATTCGAGAAAGGATCTTTGGAAAATAGCAGACTAGAAGTATGTCTATTTTCAATTTGAATCTCTGGTCCTCTCCAACCATTTTCATTTGTTTCGTTTTCTTATTATTTTTATTATTTTAATTGAAGTGGTTATAGTATTCAATTTGGAAAAGAATTCCCCCCATTCACTTGGGTCTTGTCATAATACAAAAATATTTATTTTGACTGTTACATGATTCTTAAGATTAACATTGAGATGATTGGTTTAATCTGTGGGATTGATTGATAGATATTTTCATATTGAAGGAAGGCTCATTGTGTCTGGGAGAAAAAATTTTATTGTACTCCAGAGATACTGCCCCCTAGAGCTTGACAGCTTCCTGAGGGCTCTTTCTGCACTCCCAGCTAAAGTAGGTGTTTGGTTGGGCGCTTGTGCCCTAAAATACAGGGTCTTGGACTCTAGACATTGCTCCCACACATTTGATCCACAGCCCACTTGGCAAAGCAGGATGATCCTGGGGTAGAAAGGTCTCCACCTGAACCCACAAACTGGAGGGATCTGTAGGAAGAGGTTGACATATACTCATAGCTATTATACTCTGGTTTGGGTGGTGAGTAGATGCAGAGAAGGCTTTCCTGGGGATGACAGATGATTTTAGGCACCTCGTGTGATCCTCCTAGCCTGGCTTCTGCTTCAATGACCAACTCTGTAGAGGTCTCCCTGACTTCATATAAGCACAACTGGCATCATCACCTCACAGCCTTGTTTTGGTGTCTAAATGTCACTCCAGGGATTCCCTGTGTATTTCTTATTGTGGACTCTGCCTTGGTACCCACCCAATGCTCCATTTGTGCAGCCGAAAGTGTAGGAGACTTAATGTTCTATGGGGCAAATCTTTGACCACCAGGTTGATTATTTCTCCCACTTTTCCCAGCCCACTAATTCCCTGCTGATGGACGATCTTGGGATGTGGTTTCATATAATTCCTTAGATGATAGTCCAAGATCAGTTCCCTTCGCTTTCACTTCTGCCTCTTGCATTTGCACTTCCCACCCAGGTGGCCATGTTGGTGGGGGAGGGAGCCAACCAGTAGGTGTCCAACAGTATCGAAACACCTGAGTTTGGGGACTTCTCATTTTGGAGAACCCAGTGGCTATAGCATGAATCACTCCATGACAATGGGTGCTTTGAGAAGAGGTGGGGGATATGAGAAAATGAATAAAGGCATGTGGTACAAAACATGTCTTGTGGTGCCCACGCCAATATGCTTCAGACCCAACGGCTGCTGGAACCAGCCACTTGACTTAGTCTCCATGGTGTGTCAGATGGCAGGTGGGTCAAGTCTGAAGGGGCCCAGACCCCCTTCTGCTGCAGCTGTACACATCTGCTCTCCACCTTGGAAGCGCCACTCTCCATGGCCGTAGTCTTTGAACTCTGATGAGGTGTCTGAAACACCCCATCGACACATCGTATCGGATATCTTTTGAAATGAAAATCTCTTAGATCAGTTTCAACTCATTCCAAATGTCACATGTATCTTCCAAGCTGGAAATCAATCTTTCTTCCACCCTCAAATTTGTTTGAAATGCAGTGTGGGGTCTTTAAGCAGAAAAACTGGCAGATGTCAAGTTGGGGATTTGAGTTGGAACTGGCTTCTGCCAGTGTTGTGCCTATATTCCTTCCAAGGTTCCTCTAGCTTCGCTTCTATGAAACCCACGCTCCTCAGCCTGTCTTTCTTTCTCCCCTGCCTCTTTAAATTCTCCGTGTTCTTCAAGGGTCAACTCAAATCTAGTCTTCTGCAGCAGACTAAACCTGACTGCTGTATCTCATCCCAAGTTGCCCACAATACAGGCAGTAAGAGCTACACAACCGAGCTCTGCTTTACATTGTTCTCTAACTGTTTCATATGTGCGAAGCCTCTTTTTCTGTGTGGTCATATCAGTGCCCAGTTGATTGTCACACTGGGAACTTGGTGAATCCTTACAGACTGATCTGTGATCATTGGAAAAAGGAAAGAGATATTCTCAATCCCCCCCATACCCGCCCCGATTTATTCCATACAGATTCTTCTCCCTCCCTCTCTATTCCAGCTGCATTATTTGTGTGGATTTATGCAGACCCACCCCGTGACCCTGGGGACAGCAACATCAAACTCAGCATCGGAGGATTTGCTTAATCACCTGTATTTCTCCAAAAGTACTTGATATAAAACAAAACAAATCAAATGCACAAATCATGTCATTTATAAAGCAAAAATGAACCCCATAAAAAGAGAGAAACATATAAGCTACAATGAATACTCACTTTACCCCATAAATAAAACCAGGGCTCTGTTCTGATCCTGTTTTGAAATGAGAGCTATTGTAAAATGAAGAAAAGAACTTAAAATAATAGCAATTTAAGGAAAAGTGTGTGTTATTAAAAGTTCGTGATGTTGAAGAGCCAGTATTCCAGTTCTGAGATTTAATATGTACTTCACACAAAAATAAATCATGTAATATTTTCATGGCAGGCATAGAATTTTATGGCTTTTATGACTATCATGGAATTGGGATTCATATTTTATAGACAGCTCTAATAACATCAAGAAAATGCTCTGGGAAAAAAAAAAATGGGGGCTTAGAGAAAGACGAGTGATCACTCAACAGAAGCTGAAATCAAGAGTAATTAAAGCCCAAAGGTAGGGATGTTTCCCTACCCCATGGGCTCGAGGCAGGGTGCAGGCAGGCACAGCAGGGACAGTGGGACTTGTAAAGATAGTAGCTTTGCAAAGGATGATCTCAGCAAAACAGGACCCCATGATGGGGCCTTATCTGACCCTGCAAATTCCTATGGTGCAAATGGGAGGATAGATGGGATATCGTATTCTCAATGGGAATACACAGGGAAGGAGATTCTCGAATCTGATTTTTTGAATGTTTCCCCATCTGCTTGGCTGGGGAGCAGACTTAGTTTTTGCAGGTAGTAGGTGCAATCGTGGCAGGGTTCCTGGGACTTTGTACCTCACTCACTTATCATCCCAGTAAACTGTCTTCCTGCAGTTGGGCTGTTAGAGAAGTTATGAGAGAACTGGAAATTATCTAACAGTGGCCATTAGGTGCCAGGCACTTTGCTCAGGTTTATAGGGATTACATAGTGAAATCCGCACAGTCATCTCATGAGACAGAAAGCTGGGATATGTCTCTGTTTTCTTTCCCCAGGCACAAGCTCCCTTCACACAGTGATGAGCTGATGTTGAAGACTTAATTCTAGGATGGTTTTTACCTCTGAGTCACAGCTTACAAAATGGCATCTACTCCCAGGACAGCTAACTTAGAGGCTGGCCACCAGTGGCCTCTCACTGCAGCTGCTGACTGTCCCTGACTCCAGTCGCATCTCACCATCTTTCCCCAGCCACAAGGTGACCACCATCCCCGAATCTCCATAAGCTCAGCCCCAAGTTGATGTCCCCTGATGCAAGTTCAGTGGTCGTCTAAAAATGACAAGGAGAGGCCTGTGCCACAAGCAGCCCCCATCCACCTACAGATAATGTCATTTTCCCATCATTCATGAAAACTTTCCATGTCCTCTGATGTGTTGGTACCCTTAGACACAGCACAGGCTCACAGCCTCCCATTCGAGTTGGAGACCCGACCCCATCCCTCCGCATCCCTGAGTGAGTCCCTTCATGCTCCTGAGCCCCAATCATCTCACCTATGAGAGCGAGATGAGTATTAAGAATTACGGAAGCGAAAGCTCTTTGTAACTTGTAATTGCTATGTACACCAAGCATCCAAATATATCAGCTTGTGAAAATGTTCTCTCTCTCTCTTTTTTATGTGAACTCAGGCAGGCATAAGTCAAGCCAGGAAGGCCAATTGGGAATCTTAGCTGAGGGCTCTCCCCTGGTGTTTCAGCCTCCCCACACCTTTTTTTTTTTTTTTTTTTTTTTTTTTTTTTTTTTTGTTTGTGCCAGAGGGTGAATGCACTTATCAGGGAGAGAGAAAGAAAGAGAAGGAAGACAAGAAAGTACTCTCCATCGGGCATAGTCACACTGCAATCCCCTCTCCTCCATTCCGCTGTCCTTTCAGGATTTGGGACATGCACACACACAAGCCCAACGTGTTCATCAAGCCACTGCTCTGGAACTTGAACTTGTCACCTATATAGGATCCAGCCACCTTGATTGTCAGGCTATAGGCTGGCCCATCTACACCACTTTCAACATGACTCCTATTCTCATTGAGGACTGCTCTGCAATAGTGCATGGTATTTGACGGCAATATTCTGTTAGGCTCTCAGAAGCTGTGTGAGCCCTGCCTAGAATATCATCCATAGAGACATACTCAAGAGGAAGCCCCAACTTCAGAGGACTGTGAGTCAAAGCTGGGCCCTGGCTTGTCTTCTCGCGTGGCACTCTTCTGAGGCCTGACCTTTCCATAACCCTGGCGAGCAGGCCATGATGAATGGGAGGCCGCAGCCTCAGCAGAGGCGCTGCACACAAAGGACAGCAATGGCCCGCTTCCCGGGAGCATGAGGATCCATATCCCTGAGCGTCAGATTTCAGGAGGGATGGGGTCCTGGCTGGGGCTGCCACCATGCCTCAGTCTTCCCTCAGTCCTGGCTCTTTCTAAATGGTGGAACAGGTTTCAAGTGCTATTTAGGAGGGAGGCTCTTTAGGATACCTTAAAACCCCTCTTTAAAGGTTCATGGTCATTTGCATTCTTATTAAATTGCTTTGATAAAATATTCAGCCACAACCCCCTCCATTTGACTCTTAACTTGATAAGACATAATTTGCAATTGATTATTGCTCAACCATTCCTGGCCCCACATTACGATCTGCTCATACATCTCACCCTCTCTCTGCCAATTTGGAATGGAGGGCGGAAAAAAAAAAAAGGTTTTTTTGACCTTTGACCTGCCTGAGGTGGGACCGTTAGGTCATTAGGGCCATTTAGAATCAAAACACACCAGTTGGTTGCCAACAGAGACAGAAATGGAGATGTGCATCTTGAATGGAGTTATTTATTTTTTTTCCTCTTAGTAAGATACAGGTATTTTTCAGAGTTGGAAAATGTCTTGAATAAATGAGCTTCGTATATATATGTTTTTAATGTGATTTGCCTGTATTTATTTGGGTGATCACAATTTATGCCAAGTGAAAAGGTTAAGAGTCCTGGAAACTGCATTATTCTATTTATTTGCAGACATGATACAGTGCAGGACAGCAGGAGGGCACATCCGCAGCTTGCCCTGCCCCCGACCTCGCCTCTGACCTGCAGGTGGGCATCACAGCTCTGAGCTGCCTTCCCAGTCATTGTGACAACCCACAGGGGCTGGCCCCAGAGCAGAGCAGGTCCCTGGCAGGGATGGTGTCCATCTGTAATTACATTTTTTGTTGTGTGTGGGGGAGGTTTTAGCTATAGGGCATGTGTGCTTGCCAGAAAGACAGAGAGAGACAGAGAGACAGAAAGCGAGAAATCACCCTCCAGGAGGGATGGTCATGCCGCAATCCCTTCTCCTCCATTCTCCTCTCAGGATCTTGGGCATACATGCACATGTGCCCGGCATGAGTTTAAGACATGGGGTCTGGGACTTGAACCATGGTAGACTACATGGGAGTCCAGCGACATAGCCATTATGTCAACTGCTGGTCCCTCTGATTACATTGTTAAACAAGCTTCTGTGGAGTGGATTCCACGTGCCCTCTCCTTGCTCTCCTGCGGGCCATCCTTCCCGGCCTGTGCTCCTGTGACTTCCTCGTGAAGGGTGGAAGTAGGTGGTCTAGTCAGGACAGCACACATTGCTGCTCATTTCCTCATTGCCCTTCAGTTTCCAAACTTATCTTCACATCCGTGTCTCAGTTCTTGGCTGGTCCATATTACAGATGAAGAATCTGGGGCCCAGAGAGGGCTCTTGCCTTTCTGGAAGGGTGGCTTCCAGGCCATGGGATACAGGCCTCTGAAGTCACAGCGTGCCCCCCCCCCCCCACTTGCTCCCCCTCCTTAGGCAGGTCTACTTTGTCAGGAGCTTTTAGCAGACACTGACCAGTCTTTCGAATCCAAGGAAAGGCTCTCTTAGTGGTGAAGGGCCAGCCTGGGGAGGAAGCTAAACTGTGGAGGAAATCTGAGGATGGGGGCACTCTGCAACCCCCACCCCCCCAAATCACACGCCCCTCTGTGTGGGTGGTCATGTCTCTGGGGCCAGAGCCAAGCCGGCAGCTTCCTCTCTGGGCTTGACTGTTCCCAGGCTGTGGCCTTTGGCTCGCCTCCCCATCACTTTCATATTACCCTGGAGTAATTGGATATTGGCAACCAATTACTGAATTTTTCACGTCAGCTTCATCAGTGACTCTTAGACAACCGCACCAGAGTCTCTTTCAATGAAAAGAAGAATTATAATAATTTGCATTAATATTCTAGGAAACACGGAAAGCTGAGGGGCTCAGCCTGCTGAAGGGTGGGGGAAGTAGGAGCCTGGCCTTGGTCTAGGGGCACCAGCCTACCATCCTCCCTGCTTACACCCTGACCCTAAAGCTGCGTCCCTCTACGCCCCTCCGAAAGTACTCACCTATTGCTCTTCCTCCGTTTCCGAGGAACTGAACATGATGTTGTCTTTAGGTAGTGAAATCAGGGAAGGCTTTCTGAGTAGGCAACAAGAAAGTTGGGGCTCCTGGAATGAAGTATATGGACACGCAGCCTTAGAGGAAGATATTCTTACTGGTTGTGGGGGGTGCTGATGAAGGAAGGGGTGGTGACCGAGGGTGCAGAGGGAGCTGACCTTAGGGCTGTATCACCCTTAGGCCTGTTCAGAGGTCACTAGCAGACAGTTCTGCATGCTGATGGCATCTCTGTTGGAGGGTGTTCTGAGGCTAAGGAAGTGTGAGTGACTCATGCCCAGAACAGGCAGAAGTACCAGCAAGTTAAACAGCCTAGAGTAAGGTGTTAGTGGATAAATGCCCCCACTTTCTCTTCTCAGGATAGTCCTGATCCTACCTCACCCTTTTCTGGATTTCTCTTCCCTAACTTAGTTCTCTATTTCCTCAGCAGCATTTCCTGGGATTCCCCTCCCAAATCAACAGCCTGCCCCAAAATCATTTTTTTTTTTTTAAGAGGTTTTTGCTGTATAGCGTGTGCTCTTGCCTGAAAGACAGAGAGAGACAGAGAGATAGAAAGTGAGAAATCACCCCCCTGGGGGGGAATGATCATGCCACAATCCCTTCTCCTCCATTCTCCTCTCAGGATCTTGTGCACACACGCACACGCGCCTGGCGTGAGTTTAAGCCACTGGGTCTGGGACTCGAACCATGGTCGACTACATGGAAGTTTAGCGACACAGCCATTACGCTAACTGCTAGTCACCCCAAATCATTTTTTAATGAAGTATTTCCCAAGAATTCCAAACTAAGGCAGCCTTGAATGTCAAG
Source organism: Tupaia tana (assembly GCA_026018925.1). Classification (NCBI taxonomy): domain Eukaryota; kingdom Metazoa; phylum Chordata; class Mammalia; order Scandentia; family Tupaiidae; genus Tupaia; species Tupaia tana. The sequence continues at coordinate 43,783,071 of JAKSZU010000018.1, forward strand.
TGCAAGGCGTTTGGAGAAGGGATGGCACTGACTGCATTGTTACTGAGGTTGGTTTCTTAAATTTTCTGTTTTCGCTCTGTGAGGGCAGGGTCCAGCCAGTCAGCCTTTGCTCCCATCCCACGGTCAGGCTCTGCTGTCCTCCTGCTCTGGCCGGCCCACCGCCCACACGTGCTATGGGTGGTGGGCAATCTGATTTATCTGCAGTGTCTGGGCTGAGGAAGGGAGTTGAGCACTTCTCGCTGGGAGGGATTTTCAGCTCATTTCACAGATAAAATCAATCAGATCTAAACCGCACTCACTGCAGCCATGAGAGGGAAATCCAAACAGCAGGAGACAAATGGAGACTTTTCCCTCCCTTCCTGTCTGGTTCAGCCTGGGCTTGGGAACCCTGGGAGCCTCGGGCCCTGAGCTGCAAGAAGCACTGCTAGCCTCAGGCTCGGTGCTGCTGCAGAGAGGCTGGTCTCTTCTGCAGGATAACTGGCTCGGCCCTGGCTTGGCAGCTCAGATGAAGCAGGACTGACCAGGGCGGTGAAGGAGGAAGGGGATGAAGGCGCCAGTAGCGTTTCCATTAGTCAATCCATAATGCATTCTATTATTTTCTGGATGGTGCTGGTAAGGCACAAGGGGACGGCGAGGACACAGAAATGCCAGTTTTATGTTTGCCTGTTTCCTTAGTTTTCCATGATGGTACCGAATGAAAGAAATCTGAAACAGAAGCTGGATGGCCAAAAACCAGTACCGAGGAGCAGCTCTGTTGGGCTGTCTACAGTCTTTGGCCACTGAATGTGGATTTCTCTGTATCTTCCAACAACTGTCCTCACTGAAGAAAATAATTGGGACATTAGTCCCTTCCTGGGATGGCTTGGGGTTAGTCCGGTAGCCCAGGAATGGCATGAACTGGACCTGAACTTTCAGTATGATCTGCCCCTGGAATTCACTCATCTGGAACATGGCCTATTTATCCTGTAGTTCTATAGCTGTTGGCAGGGCTGCAACCCAAACCAGGAAGCTCAGAAGGAGCCTGAGGAAGCAGATTCCTGGTTTTCTTGTCCAGTTCGAGGATGACAGCCTTGGTTACCTTCTGTTTTCCAAACTTTTTGCAGGTGGGAGAGAGACTACTGCTTCCTTGTGAATGACTGCTATTTAGTTTCTTTACAGACCCAGGTTGGCTAGATTGAAAAGGCCCGCATCCCCTACAAGCATCTCCTCTTCTCAGCCAAGGAGGCAATGGTGCTCTGTGAGTGACAGTGTAAAGGGCCAGAGTAAGTGACCTTGACCTGTGTGGACACCATCCTCAGGGAGTAAGTGGAAGCTGACTGCCCAACCTCAATGTCTCTTCCTCCAGCAGTGGCACCCTGGTTTATTCTGGAAAATCACCACTTTCTTTTCAGTTCATTCACGGGATTCAATTGGACCTGCATAAGTGATGGTCACACGATCCAAGCCAATCAGAACACACTAGTTCTTTGGGTGGGAGAGAGCTCTTGAAAGAGAAAAGTCACCTCCCCTCCAGTTGTTGGAAGGATTAGAAGTAAGCCTGGATGGGACCAGCAGATGGCATAATGGTTATGTCATTGGACTCCCACACAGTCAACCATGGCTCCAGTCCCAGACCTGGTGGCTTACTACTCATGCCAGGCATGGGACCACCAGTTGGCGTAATGTCTATGTTGCCTGACTCCCATGCGATTCGAATCCTGGACCCGGTGGCTTAAACTCATGCTGGGCGTGTGTGAGTGCGTGCCCAAGATGAGAGGAGAATGGAGAAGGGATTGTAGCATGGTGATCCCCATGAAGGGATATCTCGCTTTCTATCTCTCTGTCTCTGTCTTTCTGTCAGGCATGTGTGTGTGCATGCCCAAAATCTCGAAAGGAGAATAGAGGAGAAGGGATTGTGGTGTGGTCATGCTTCCCGGGGAGTAATTTCTTGCTTTCTGTCTCTCTCTCTCTCTCTCTTTCTGTCTCTCTGGTGAGCACACATGCCCTATTGCAAAAATCTCTCTTAAAAACAAAGTAAGCCTGGAGCTTATGGCAGCCATGTTGGCATCATATGGCAAAGGCATTTATCTGAGAACAGAGTCAATGCTGAAAGAGACAGAGGGAAGGATAAAGACAGACAAAGTTAAGGAGATTGTTTGGGATCTGGGGTCTAGCAGGATCTAAGGCCATCTCTAGTCCTGGACTTATGTGAGCTTACAAATTCTTTTTTTTTTTTTTTTGGCTTAAAATCATTGTGATTTTAAGTATTCTTGTCATTTGTAACTAGTATGTGGAAAAATACTCAGGACTCAAAGGTAGCCTATTATGTTCCCATCCGTCCATTTCAATGAAAGTCATTCCATTCCATTCAGCAAGCATTTATTCAGCTCCTTTCAAGTCCTGTTCTAGATGCTAAGGAAACAAATCAGACTTCTATTCTTTTAGAGCTTATAGTCCAGAGTGAGAAACAGACACACTCACATTACCTTCAATCTAAATAATGGAGACTCAAACTGTGTTGTTAAAGGAGTGCACACAAATGTACACATTAATTAATACATGCTAATTAGAAGTTGAAAGCAATATAGTGTGGAAACACGGAAAGGTGAGAGATCCATTCTGACTGAGGAAACCTAAGATGGCTCAGAAGATGAGACAATATTTAATTTTGGTTTTGAAGAATGAGTAGGACTTAGAAGGAGACTAGATGAACCAATGAATTAATAGTTTAATGCAGGGCGCACTAGTATTACCTATTGCATACATAGAATAGTGCAAGGCACTGACAATAAAAGGTTGAGTTGTATATATATGAAGAGGCTTTAATAAGCTCATTAAAAATGGAATTAAAATGTGAGGTTATTTTGATGCAACGTTTTTGAAATCCACACATAGTTTTTTTTTTTTTTTATAATACACCTTTTCTTTGGTATTTTGAAGACTCCTTATATAGGTTAACTATGCTCTAGGCTTCCAGTCTAGTAGAGAAGATAATTTCTGCTGGTAATTTATAATAGAAAGTGGAGCATTAGAAGAATGACTTCCAGCTAAGCACTTAAGGAGTGCATCGAGAAGGAAATGAAGAGGGAGGAGTCTTGTAGAAATGAAAGGAGTCATTCTAAGAATAGAAAACAGGGGCCAGCAGGTGGTGTGAAGGCAAAGGTGCTGGGAGCCCTCATGGCCAACTGCACAGTTTGAGTCTTAGATCTGGCAGCTTGAAAATCATTCCAAGTGTGTGCGCCCAGAAATTTTGAGAGGAGAGGGAAGAAGGGATAGTGGCATGGCCATCTCTACTGGGGGGGGTGATTTCTCATTTTCCCCTCTCTCTCTCTCTATCTCTCTCTGTTTCTAGTTGACAATCACATGTACCCTATAGAAAAAAAAAAAAAAAAAAAAAAAAAAAAAAAAAAAAAAAAAAAAAAAAACAGAATAGAAAATAGAGAAAATACTCAGAATGGGAGAAAGAAAGGAAATACACACATACCCTGAGCCAAGAGTTATCTGGCTTTCACTTTCACTCAGTTGTGAAAAAAGAATGGTAGGTTAAGGAAGTCTTAAAGAAATGGAAATATTGGGCCAAGGAATTTTGATGTTATGTGACTAGAAATGGGAAGAAGCCATTGGAGATCTCAACCACTAGCATGGTGTCAGAGTCTACCTAGGGAAGATTAATCTAGCCACGGGAGAAGGAGTTACAAGAGGGAAGGAAAGTTGGACTCTTGAGGGTAACTAAGAGAAACCCATGTCAGTGGTGCTCAGTACCAGAGAAAAAAGCTAGTTTCTGAATATCCCTGGGCTGGGAGCTGGCACCACGTACCTGTGGCTGACAGCAGCTCAGCTTTCTCTGTGCTGTGGGTGAGGAATGTGTCTTCCAGTGTTTCTAGTTCCACATCCTTGATTTAGCACAAAAGAGATAAGGATTCTTCCACTTGTTCCAATCTGAAATCATTCTGGAGAAGAGCACGGATGGGTCTATCATAAGTCTTGTGCATACTTGCTAAGCAGTTAAAGCCCAGGATAGAGAATTAGTGATTAGTCCAGCTTGGGTCAAACGACTACCTGTAGCCAAGCACAGTGATTGGGGCTGAGGGGGAGTCCTTCCTGAAGTAAAGATCCTCCTCCCCATAAAGTGGCAAATATCCCAGGCACGGCTGCTGGGAAATTCTAGTGAGTCATCAACCCCTGGCGATTTGTGTCTAGTTTGTAGGACCAGGGTGTGGTCTAAAAGCAGGGACTGGGTTGTCCTGCCATATGAGACGTATGACATACAGGGAGGAAGGGGAGAGAGGTGCAGGAGGGGCAGGAGGCATGGCATGGCGAGCGAATGATGGGCATTGGACTCTGGATCTTTCTCCCACCCTCCACGCAGGTGTTCCAAAGCCTGTGACTAAAGCTGGACATCTATGTCTGCCGCAGACCCTTCCCCAGTGCCTTGTTCAAAGCCAGAGGCTGCTGCAGCCTCTGCTCTTTTCCCGTGAGCACTTAGAATTGCTCCTACAATTGTAAGAGGTAATGGTACACTTTTGTTAGCCTGCTCCATATTTTATCATGGGGCCTGAATGTTACGTATTCAATTAACAAAGGGAATAGGGGGACAATCACACTGAATGGGCTATTTCTTTATTCTAGATGAGGCCTGTCTCCACGGAGACATGCTACCATCTTAAAAAAAGTAAGAGCCCCAGAGGAAATATTTACCCACTTGGGTCTTAGGGCTGAAATCCTTACAACCCAGGAGCTAGAATTCTACCCTCCGTGTGAGGTAAGAGCAATTAGGCCAGCACCCCCAGCTCTGGCCCCAGCCGCCTGGCTGACAGACACGTCAGATTAATACATCACCAGGTATGAAAGCACAGTTAGAATTTGACTGAGGTACTTCCAGCCTGAGAAAGGGAACGATTTATCAATGCAAACTTAATAACATCTATTTGAATCTAACTAAAAATCAATATTTCATTACCAAATTGTTAGTGAGAATGAAGAAAAATTGCGGAAGTCGGGCAGTTTGGTGCTGGGGAAGCATCAGGAGTTCAATGTGAAGACGGAATGATTCATGAGGCTGCGCCGGAGTAAGGGTGAAGGAGGACGCGTGGAGAAAACTTGGAGGGGCCCCCTCGCTCGTGACCTTGGCCGTGAGGGGGGAAACACAAGAAAATGAGAGTGACTGTCAGTTCCCTTCAGGGATGGAGCCCTCCATAAATCACAGGAAGCCAGCCCAGGGAGAGCAGAGGCTGCAGAGCTGGGCTGAGGTGGAGGTGAGAACTGTGGAGTGGGGGCGGCCATTTAACTCTTTGGATCCTGACTTCAGAGCTGGGCTTCCCGAGACAGGAAACACAAACTGAAGGGAGAATGGGAAGTGGTTCGTTGTGGCGAGTGTATGCAAAACAGAGAAGGGAAAGGCAGACTCTGAAAGGTTGTCATCTCCTGGATATAGCAACACTCAAGACCAGCACGCTTTCCATTCCCATCAGAAAACTGGAAATGACAGCTCACGTCTGGTCTGACACCAACATAAATCAGCTCGTTGGAAGGTCTGCTCCGGGAGAGGTTTGGGTGAAGATTTTCAATGTGAACATACACATCTGAAAAGCCTCTAGGTTGCCGTTACTGGAGTACAGTCTCAATATGAATAAAATCCTTGACTTGGTTCCTAAATCTGAGATAGACTTGAAACCTGAGGGTTTGTCTTCACTTTTATTATGAATCCCAATCTACTCTCTGTGTTGCTGTCTTGTTCTGGCCATGTTTGCCTAGCAAGATGTTCAAAGAATATGTATTTGTCCTTTAACAGGGAATAAAGGCGAATCACAGGAGATGTGACTCTTACAGAGTCTTTATAAATGAAACTCTGGCCTCTTGTTTACTTTGTTCACTGCAGTTACACGCAGGGACCCAGTGTACCTCTAACGGAAGTCACGGTAACCACCTGTGCTCACCTGTTTTGGAAACTGTGGGATAGGAGAGATTCTTGGCTTGAATGAACTAGATCTCGGGCCCTAATATCAGCGTAATTCTCTTTAAAAAGTAAGGATTAATGTAGCAGTTAGTTTTAGGTGTCAACCTGACTGGACTAAGGGCATACCTAGAAGTCTATTAATAAAGCATTATTCTGCCTGTGTCTGTGGGGATGTGTCTAGGAGAGATTAGAGTAGATCGGAGGGAGAACTATCTTCAGTGAGGGTGAACACTATCCAATCAAGGAGCCCAGAGAGAATAAATATGGAAAACAGGTGGGGCTCTTTTGAAAGAGAGCAGGCTAGAGTTCTGTTGCCTTAGACATTAGAACTGAAGGTCTTTGGAATCCAGGATTCACACCAGCGCCCCCTGGGTTCTCGAGCTGTCAGCCTTGACCTATGTTACAACATTGGTTTTCCTGCATCTGGGGCCTTCAGACTCGGACTGAACCATGCCACCACAACCCCAGGCTTTTCAGGTTGCAGATGGCCTGTTGTGAAACTTCTCAGCTGCTATAATTGCATGAACCGATTTCCCCAATAAATCCCCATTTTACATATTTACATTTATTTTATTGGTTCTGCCTCTCCAGAGAACCCCGTCTAAAACAGTTAGTCTCTTGGTCCCCAAAGAAAGTGTGATGCATTTTGACAGGAGATTTGAAAATACTTTTTTATGCAAAGCTTTTTCTAGAGTAAAGCTGGTCTGCCTGAGCACCAAGGATTGACTGACACGGGTGGGGCATAAAGTAAGCTAGCATTGCTCTGGAAATATAATTGGCAAGGACAGAAAATTCCTCCACATTAGTTCTTGACAGGAATAAAACCTGTTCTGAGCCATTCCATCCTAAACTTCTGGGATATATATAGTCATATACCCCACAGAGGCAAAACCCTTATATCCAGGCCTGGAGGCCGTCAACATTTGGAAGGCACTGATGCTATGCTTGGTACTCTTACTGAGCTCTTTCGCACCTTTCCTCATTTACAGCCCTGTGAGGCAGGTACTGTTACTTTTATCTTCACAACACATAAAGGAGCTACGACTTCAGGAAGCCAGGTGATCTGCTGCAGTTCAGACAAGAAGTAGCAGAGCAGATTTGAACCCAGGTTCACCCTCTTAGCACATGGCTCTCCTACCCCCACTTGCAAGACTACTATGAGGTCCAGGCCAGGTGGTTGTGGCTATCACAATGTCCTGTTGCACCTGAGCCTCTTCAATGGGATGCCCTGTTGTCCTGAGTCAGCATCACATTGCTACATGAGCCAGGAGCCCACGTCATATCATGCACGTCTACTGTTGCTGAGGGGTTGTGCTTTTCTAGTTCATGCTTCTCAGTGCAACTGGCCCAAGGGTTGTGGAAAACCTTCATGCCCTTGTTTGTCTACTTGCCCCACAGTCACACTTTAGTGATGCAAAAAGAGAGCTGAATCATGGTAGGCTCTGCAGAACTGCCTCTGGGTACATCTTGACAACTGAATGGCTGCCCACCTCTGAGGCCTGAGCAAGTCTTCAATTTATGGTGTTTGCCCAAGGGCATTCTGCAGAAATCAATGTCCATGACCTTCTTCCAAGGATTCACATGCTGAGAGGTTTTCTCAGAGTTTAGGGCCAATATCCCAGGGGGAAGTTGTACTAGCTACAGTGCCCATCAGAGTTTGAGAAGGTAAGTTGGAGCTTACTCCAGTAATGGAGAGGAATGATACTGCAGAGAGTATTGTTTCTAGAAGCCTTTTGGCGAAACTTGAGGGTCTTGGTGCATTTTTAAAAAGATGAATGCAATTGCGAGGCTGGGAATGTGCAATGGGGCCTCTATAGGAGAGCCTTCTGTTCACCCTCAAGGGCCTGGGTTTGAGAAGCCCACAGGGAGAGCTGTTCATTTTCCCTTTTGTTAGGGTGCAGCATCTGATGACTTACCTTGTGGGTGATATCTATTCCTGAGAATGGGTTGTAGAACTACCATTTGCGGGACCAGCAGGTGGCGTGGTGGTTAAGGCGCTGGACACTCCCATATGGCTGACCACGGTTCGAGTCCTGAATCTGGTGGCTTGCTTTCTCACCTCTTCTCTCTCTCATTCTCACCCTCTGTCTCTCTCTGGTCAAATTAAAAAATAAATGAATGAATAAATAGATAATTATTTAAAAAAAAAAAAAGAACTACCATTTGCATTAGAACCATGACTTGCTGGCTGGAAACATAACTATTTCAAAGTAGGAAAAAGCAAACAACATAGTAAACGTCTAATCAAACAATTTCATCTCATATGCACAGTGGAGCACACTAACAGACAGGAGCTTTTAACAGAGAGGAGGATGGGAGGTCAATACCACACACGGGCAGAGCTCAGACTCGGCGGCTGCAACCCATCAACTCCTAGCTGAGCACGCCGAGGGGAGGGTCTTTGGGAAACTTGACCTTGCCCAAGCTTATCAGCACCTGTTTGCCAATGATACTCTCTTGCGCTCATCACTCATCGAGGGCCATTTTGAGTCAAGTGCCTTCTGTTGGAAATTTTTATGGTCCCTGGATTTTTCTAAGACTTCAGAGAGAATTATGGGGATAGGGAAATATTCTAAATTCCAGTGAAATCTTGGCTTAGAATTCACTAGATAAAATGTACAGAAATGCTTGGGAAAGTTTGAATGTGTTGAATATTATCGACTAAAAGAACACTTTATTTATTTATTTGGAGAGGTTTTTGCTATAGGGTGCGTGTGTTCACCAGAAAGACAGAGAGAGACAGAGAGACAGACAGAAAGTGAGAAATCACCCCCCAGGGGATACAACCATGCCGCAATCCCTTCTCCTCCATTCTCCTCTCAGGATCTTGGGCATGCACGTACACGCGCCCGGCATGAATTTAAGGCACCGGGGCTTGGACTTGAACTACGGTAGACTACATGGGAATCCAGCAATATAGCCATTACACCAACTGCTGGTCCTGCTAAAAGAACACTTGAACTTGGAACTTCTAGAGTTGTGGTTGTAGGCTGCTAATATTCATATGGAAGAAGGCAGCTATCTCATGGCTCACTTATACATTGTAAAATATTGCAGGAAATCAAATTAAATAAGGTGATGGATATAAAGCCCTTACCCCAGTTTCTGGCCCAGCGTAAGTGATGGATATGTAATAGCCATAATAATCACTTTATTATTTTTATCACTATTGCTACTACCCCTCATAGTACTTCTGTAATTACTTCAACTCAAGTCCAGGTTTGCTTTAACTACCCTTATCTAAATTCACTGAGACCTTACACAATCAAGAAAGCTGAGCCTTAAATACTTCATCATTGAAAACATTTCACTCTGGATGACTCTCTTGGTATTTATGACTGTGGGGGGTACCAATGGGGAGTACTTTACAGCTGTCAAAAAGAGTACAATATCTGCATTTCATGGTGTGTTGTGAAACAAAGCAAGATAGAGAATATGTAATGATATGCTATAAGAAAAGGGGATACCAAAGTATATTACATATCAAATAAGTGAACTTGTGAGTAATTTTTGTGCCTATAAAAGAAAGACAAAGAGTAGAAGGGAGCGATAGATGCTAGACTTAGGACCAGCCCATGGCATGGTGGTTAAGACAGTTGGATCTCCCATGGCTGACTACCTAGTCAGAGTTCTGGATCTGGTGGCTTAAAAAAAAAGCCGGGCACATGTGCGTGTATGCCCATAATCCCAAAAGGAGAAATGTTGTAAGGATTTTATGTGTGGGGCAGGGCAGAGGGTGAGAAGGAAAGTGAGAAACACTTTCCTTCTCTCCCTCTCTGACTCTCTCTGGTGAGAGCATGCTCTCTTTGGCAAAGAAGAAAGAAAAAAAAAAGAAGCAATGGTGATTTGAATGTGCCTTGTTAGAAAAGCAATTTTGGAACCAGATAAGTATTTTATATAATTATCAAACCCAATTAACTCAAAATTTTTCAAAAAGCAGTTCCTAAAAACCAAGGCAAAATAAAGCAGATGACACTAAGTGTGCGTTGAGTTGGTTCTGTAACCTATCCAGAGAATTTACTTCAGGTAAATTTAAAATAGATTTCTTAGTAGGTTATATTCTAACAGTGCAAAAGAACTACAAACATGGTTTTCAGTATATTACTAGTGATAATGTTGGCATTGTTATTCTGGAACTCTCTCTTACACATATTTATATTAGGAAAAGCAATAAAGTAATTATGTTAATGTCATTAGACCATTATTTGCCCAAGAAAAGAAATACAAATACAAAATCAAAATAAAACCTAAAGTCGAATTGAAAATGTCATTTTAAAGTTGCCAAATTGTCAGCTTGAAGTTGTGATATATTTTTTCTTAGGGAAGGATAGTTGTTTCCTATCTGTTCACTGAAAGGTCTATAAACAACCATCAGCCCTAGAGTACTGAGAATCCATTTCACCAGACTGTGGTCTCTAAATACCATTTCCAACCAAAAGGAACCAGAGCTCCTTGAAGAAATGTCGGGTTTCCGATCCATGGCAAGAACTAGGGGACATCTTGTCATATAAGAAGCAAGAAAGCTTCAAGGATGACTGGCATCAACACAAAAGAACATAGGATCAAATCTGAGGCTTCTGCTGACCCACGGTATGGCACATTCCAGTGGTTAGAGAGTGTCAGTAGGAATAATAACTGCCATGGACTGAAATACACCAAACCTGTTACAATCCATTCGTTTATAGCGATACTTAAAAGATTAAATCAACACCTTATCAGTTACCTTTGGGAGGCTACATAATCCACTCATTATTCTGAAAACTGTTAAATAAGGGAAAAGAATCCTACATGTTATCTTGTCTTTCCTGTGAGAACTCTCTCTTTCAGGGTAATCAAATAGTTGACAAGATAAGACTACCCTTTTTAGAAGTCCTGCAGCTAATAAAGGAAAATAGGAAGAGAATCCTCAATCCCTGAACAAAATGGATTCAGGCGGATAATGATTAATGGCTACCAACACCACAATAAAAGAGAGAATTGGGCAAAACATGCTTCTTGATGACCCTACTCAGGACCAATTGGGAAATGACCTTACATTTCACAAAATGAAACCCAAACAAAAGAAAACAATAAAATAAACAAATGACAATAGTAAAATCAAGCGAAGTATTCAGTTTTTAGATCTAAGTACCAGTTTATGGGAAATACAGGGGATAGAGAAACAGGTTGAAGAACACAATGGAGGTGCTATCAGCAAAATCCAGAATCAAGGAAAGTGTACAGGCCAAATGATGTGATTTCTTCAGCAGATAAAAATACAGGGAGAAAAAACAGAGAGAGAGGGAATTCAGAAATGAGAAGTAAAATAAATCAACTGTAAGCAAACAAATATGAGAATAAAACATCCCCTATTATCTATTAAATGTTTTAAAAATGATCAGATTTTTAATGATATTAAAGTTACTCTCACTTTTTTAGGTGTCAAAATGTTGGTTTTTTTACAAATATAAACAAAATGTTTGTTGATGAAAAAGTGTACATGAGACCTGGAATTTGTGTCACAATAATTCACTTTGGTACTGCTGGTAGAGGTGGTACAGGAAGACAGACTAGCAATGAAATGCAATAGGCCATGAAGATAATTATCAGAGCAAGGCTATGTAAACCAGAGCTCATTATAGTATTCTTGTTTTTGTGTATGCGTTCAAATTTTCATCAATAAAAGTAAAAAAAAAAATAAAGTAAGAGTATGGTATACGATGTAAGCCTTGTTTCTCACACATCTGTTGAATACATATATTTTGTTTGGCTCTGTACTAAGCTAGGGGATAAAGTTTGCTGTGACATGGTTGCATTCTTTTTTTTTTTTTTGGAGAGGTTTTTGCTATAGGGCACATGAGCATGAGCTTGTCAGAAAGACAGTCAGAGATAGAGATACAGAAAGCAGAAAGCGAGAAATCACCTCCCAGGGTGATGGCCACGCCACAATCCCTTCTCCTCCATTTTTCTCCTCCATTCTCCTCTGGGGATCTTGGGCACACATGCACACACACCTGGTGTGAGTTTAAGCCACCAGGTCCAGGACTTGAACCACGGTCAACTACACGGGAATCTAGCGACATAGCCGTTATGCAAACTGCTGGTCCCAGGCATGGTTGCATTCTTTAGGAACTTGTCAAGTTGGAGAGACAAGCCTAGATGGAGGAAAAGAAGGGGTGTGCTGGGACCAACAGGTGGCATGGTGGTTAAGGCACTGGACACTCCCATATGGCTAACCAGGGTTTGAGTCCTGGACCTGGTGACTTGCTTTCTTACCTTCCCTCCCTCTCTCTCTCTCTCTTGTTATATTAAAAATAAATGAATGAATAAATAAAATTAAATAAATAATTCTTTAAAAGGTGTTTACCATAAAATCAGCTAATTTGGGCCAAAGATTCCCCTCAGCTCTCCTTATTTATACAGGATGGTCTGGTGTGTCTTTATTTTTTATTAACAAAGACTCAACAAAGGGGGAGATCATTAGATTTGTCCTTATTCTTGTATTTTTTTAGGGGAAATAAAGGCAATTAACTCCAGTTAAAAAAAAAAAAAAAACAACCTGCTTCCCAGAGTGATCTGACATGAGAAAAAGCCACTTTTCCCGAGTACCTTGTCTCCTGAGGACTTGGCAGTCATGGAAAGAACGAATTGAAACTTGCCCTTTAGAGATGGGAATATGCATTAGCATAACAAGCCCCCTCACGGAGGAGGGTACTCCAGGCCCAGTGAAAATGTCTGTTATTGGATCTATTGTAATGCACTAGTGTACAGTCTGCATGCTCACTGGGGTGCGGTAACGTCCCTTGAGTAAAGTCTTTTACTTTGTCTCAGGACTGTCTGAGCATCATAGCTACCTGATACGACAGGGAGGCCAGACACGTAGAGTAAAACCTGCTAATGGAATCCCTTCATGGGTGCTCATGGTCCTTCTAGCTCAGGGAAGTGTGCCTTGAAGGGGCACAGGGGACAAGGGAGCTGAACCATTGCGTTGTGAAACTGGTAATGGCTCTCGTGAACCTCCAGGGACCCAGTGATCCAATTAAGGCATTTTCAGTTCTTTGTCCTAATGCAGGACTACCACCTTGTGCTGCTATTGTTCAGGGTGAGCCCAGGGTCTGCTCTTGGAGGCTTGCTCCTCTTCCCAATAAGTCTTGCTACCTAGGAGAAATCCACTTACCTGAATCAAGACGATTAATCCACACATGGTGAAATGACAGGCAGTTAAGAAGCAAGTGACAGCATTACCTTATGCTCTGCTTTGTGAAGAGGTCTATGAGACTCACAGCAGGTGAGTGGGAATCGCGGTGTAGTGGTGATTCTGTATTGTAAATAAGAGTGTGTTCTACTCAGCACTTACAGAGACCATGTTTGCTCCAGGGCCACCCCGTGTAATATCTATTGTGTTCTAAACCATCCGCTTGGCCAAAGACATCATTTTGTGGCTCAGGAATTATAAGGTGGCCATGTTCTTCATTTCCTCTTGCTGTGTGAAGTAGCTAAAGAGTTCATGATTGGTCAATAAAGACCCACATACTTATGTTTGCTCCACAGTTTCTGAAGACTATTTTTTTTTTCTTTAACCCTCACCTGCTTTTAGAGAGATCTTTACTGGGAAGGGGAAAACAAAGGACCCTGAAAATAAAAGAGCCTCTGCAAAGCCCTTTTGTGTTTCTTTGCTCACTGAGGATGGGCCCAGGCTCTGTTGTCTCTATATGGTTTCCTTTGACTAGAGCCTGTACTCCCCAGTGAAAGAGTTCTGGTGGCTTCTCCGTCTTTGAGACGCAGCCCACACCCACCAAATGCTTGATGTGGAGGGCAGGTGAGTAGTCATGTGCAACAGTGCAACACCCAGTTCTTCCTCTGCTGTTACCGATTCTGGGGGTGAGGTTGCGACATAGGCCTCCACTAAGCACAGCCTGGCACTATAGAGCAGGTCAGTAGATGGACACTTCTGGAGAAAGGGATGAGAGAGCAGAAATTAGAGGTAGGTTGTCCTCCAGGAACCAGCCAGAAGTGTTGAGGAGAGAATGGGTTCATCTAAGGTATTTGTGTGCAGGTTTGGGTCCTTGGTATACAAGCCAGGGTGAGCTGGAACCAAGACAGCACAAAAAATGAGACATGGGCAGACCTCTGAGCCAGAAGTAGCACCTTCTCCCATGCATCCTCTTTCAATGCTCCTGCTCATCCTCCTGTCTACAATCTGAAGCTAGCCTTGACTGTGGCATTACAAAGACGGTCTTTACAAGATAGATGTGCAATAGGGAAACCATGGAGGAAGCTGCAGGACCAAGGAGCCTGTGAGAGTCCAACCTCTCTGGTCTTTGTCTTCTTACCATCATTCTCTTGGACTAGTTAAAGCAAGAAAGGAATTTACTGAACAATATGAAAGTGAATATTAATTATTCCTGAATATTAATAAAGAGTCTTTGATGATTCAAGTCTCGTTTGTTCCCCATGTATAGACCTTGCTAGAGACAGAGAGAAGAGATCTTGGGGATTTGATATGATCCACTGGTCCCTTCTCCATGCAAGTCACTATAAGTCTTCTGGCTTCCTAACTCTTAGTATCATGTTCATTGTCAAAGGTGCCATAGGTCATTGCTAACAATTTTAATGTCCTCGAAGGACACTCATCTGTTTTTAAGAATAGGGAAGAAGAGAAAAAGAAAGAGAAAGATGAAAAAAAGAAAGGAAAAAGCATTGAAATGCTGGAGTAAACACTGAGTGCCAGGTAGAATATATTGGTTATTTAGAATACAGAAAATTGGATGTGTACGTATGCATGTGCATGTATGTGTGTATATGTGAACAAAGTGGACCTCCTCCATGCTCAAGGAAGACCTTGAGATGTGAGGTTTTCATGTGGGATTTCAACACTTTTATATCTTGCCTTAAAAGCTACATAGTTTGATCATCTGTGAGTATGCGATGCAGAATACACCCAAAACCCTTTGACTAACAGCTTCCGAGAGTAGCTGTCTTAATTTGGTTTTAAAATACAGAGACACGGGAGGCTCTGTGATCCCGAATTCCAGAATTATTTGCAAATTTCGGAATATGCTTGAATTTTGCCTTCTTAAGTATGTGCAGTTAGGAAACAATATGAAAAATCCACTTAATCATGATGAGATTAAAGGATTTTTAAAAGCTGAGTTGCAGCCACATTTACATTCCCTGATAATTTCTTAATTTTCTTTCAAATCACCTTTCATCTTCATAAAATGAACTGTAAAAATCCTTCTGAATTCCATAATGTGCCAAGAAAAATGGGGAAAAATTAAGGAGGCCCCTACCTTTTAATCATTCTGTTCATAAAGTGCTTTAACTGCATGCCAGGAAAAAAATGGAGGCTCTGGTGTCTGAGGTATTCTGTGCCATAAACTCCCATAATAGAAACAGATGGTGAAACTGCCTTGGAAGTGAAGAAACTAGTGTACACGCAGCTCACCCTAACATATGAAGAGATTCAGGGCTGACACATGAAGGAATGCATTTGGCACCGCGCCAGCGGTACACTCTAATTCAGCCGCGCGTGCTCAAGTTGGAGACGGGAGACCCACAATTTCAGGATCTGGAACGCCAGAAGCTCCAGGATTTAGAACTCCGTGGAAGGTTCTTGGGCTCTTTCCATGCTGCCATAGAGGAAAGGGCTCTTAGTGTTTCAGGTGACCGTGAGCTTCAGCAGAGAGCCCATTCTGGCTTTTATAAATGGTTCATAAAAACAATAGTGGAGAATTGCCAGCTCTGCTAGAGCTTCCTTTAACTAAGTTAGGATCTGCTTTTTACCTAGAGCTGCCACCAGTGGCTGCTGAAAGAAGGAAAAATCTGCTGTACAAAGAGGCACCAGTGGAAATGATATTAGACGGGGAGCGGAGGGACACCAGGTGGACCTGGGATCAAAGTTGCCGGGATGACACTATGCATGCAAAGGAACCTCTCTCAGGTGTTGTGTTTCCTGAGTAAATCTAACACAATTTCCATGTCACTTCCCAATGGCACTGCTACGCACATTTCCTGACTTGCTGTATTAGTTAGGGCGGGCTCAGTTCTGTGGCAAACAGACCCTGACATGTAACGACACAAACACAATGGAAGTTTGTCATGTGTAGAAGATTCTAGGGTGTCCAACATGGTGGGTGACGTTCTTTCACATATTCATGTGGGGTTTCAGGCTCCATCCACGTTGTGGCTCCACCACCCAATGAGGGTTTATCACCTCCTGTGTCTACTGGTATATGGGGAAGAACATAGAGGAAGCCCACTGTTGTCTTCAGAACCGTGCCCCGAGGAAACACTTGCCCCTTCCAGTCATACTCTGTTGGCCCAATTATACTCTGGGGTGTCCAGAAGGTACAGAGTGCCTTCCAGCTGTGAGGTCACACTGCCTCACAGTTTCTCCTGTATGTAGCTTTCTCTTGGTGAATCTTTCGCTCGGTTACATTTCAAGCCCCCTGTGAGCAGGCTGTGTGTCTGACTCATCATCATTAACCTGTCGGTGGTTTTCATGTTCTCTGTAGTGTGGCACATGGAGGTAATAGTCTATGGCCTTCCCAGGAGTCCCCAGCATGTACTCCCTACCTACTGTTGCCTGTCTGATGTTACTGCTTTCTCTCCTCTCCTAAGAAAAGTAGCTTCCACCCTGTGGAGAGTCAGGTTCCTTGCAGATCTGCCAAGTGCAGAGGTACCCCGTGGGCAGCCTTTCCTTCAGCCAGAGTCACCTGCATTCTGATTGAAAGTGATAAGAAAGCCTCCTCCACAGATCTCCACCCTGTGGCTGAACGGGACTGGAAACTAGACCCTATGGAACCTTGAACATTTATCCTCCCTCAGCTCTGACTCCAGGTGCTCAGGGCCTGACTCTCTTTCTGGCTTCTTTTTTTTTTTTTTGAGAGGTTTTTGCTATAGGGCACGTGCGCTTGCCAGAAAGACAGAGAGAGACAGAGAGAGAGAGAAAGCGAGAAATCACACCCCCCAGGGGGATGGCCACGCAGCAATCCCTTCTCCTCCATTCTCCTCTCAGGATCTTGGGCATGCATGCACACATCCCCGGTGTGAGTTTAAGCCACCAGACCCAGGACTCGAAGCACGGTCGACTACAAGGGAGTCCAACGACATAGCCATTACGCTAACTGCTGGTCCCTCTTTCTGGCTTCTTTACCTTCTTTACCTTCACGGCCATTACCCAGACAGATAATTCAAAATCCATGTTAGGGATAGAGGGAAGACCAGAGTTCTATAAGCCAATCTCAGCTCAGGTTTCTTCGCAGCACTGACAAATGCTCTTTGTCTCTCAAGAAAAGAGCATGTATGAGAAGTAGAATGACTCATCCCCTCAGGACAGGGCCTTCCATTAGGTACAACTGATCTCCTACCATGAGTGCTCCTTGGTCCGGAGAGAAGGCTATTAGTCAATTCCAGTCTCTGCAAGGCCTGGCCCTGAGGTGCTCGTATGAGGGGTGGGCTGGACCACTCTGATGCCATCCTGAGATGCTCTCTGTGCCATGGCAACTGAGCTGTGACAAAGGCAACTGAGAACCTATAAGGAAGTAGGAGCCAATCCCCTGGCTTATGTTGGCCAGTGGCTGATTTGAGAGAAGAGCCAGGTTTGGGGAGGCCTGTAACTTATAGTTTAGAGGGGGCTCTAAAAGAATACAAAATTTTGGATACCATAATAAGTTTCTAGGGTTTCTTCTAGGCCTGTGCCTGAGTGGGTAGGGTAGCGGCTTTCCAAGAGACTTAGGCTTCTTTAGAATCCTGCTGTCTTTGGGAGCGGAGGGTAGAGAAGCACAAGATGGGTGTCTACATGGTGTTCACTAGCCAGTTAGCATGGTCAAAAGCCGTTTTGAGAGCAGCTATGGAGGCGAAGGAGGTCCTTCTGGAAGAGAGCTCTTTCTTGCTTGGTGACAGGGTTAAAAGGCTGACTACATAGATGCTCAACCCTTTGGGGCTGAGTTGGCACTCCTGTACAGATAAAGGAAAGGGGAGGGTAGATGGTACCCTTCTCCTTCCCATGCCAGCTTTCGCTAACTGGTCATTTCCTGCCCCGAGTCATAAACCCACCTTTCAATGGGATTAGTGGCTTCTAGTTGGCTTCCATCAGACCAAAGATTCACAAGGATAAGCCCCGTATTGTCTTCCTAGAGAGTTCCCCTCACTCCTGTTTCCTGCCCAACCTCTGGTACCTGTGGAGAGTGTCCTGCGCACAGTACATGGTAGAAAGAAGGCTGGTTGGGTGTGTGGAAGAATAAATGGGTCCGTACAGGTTCTCATTGAGTGGAAGCAACAGATACTGCCTCTCAGCTTCTCCGTATTTAGCTTTGCTTTATAAATCTTTCATTCTGCTGGATTGCAGGCTCCCTGTGAGTGGGCTGTGAGTAGGTGGTGTGTCTGACTCATTACTAACCCCTCAGTGCCTGGTAAAGGACCTAGCACCTAAGGAACTGAGCAGGCCAGGTGGTCCGACTGCCTCTCAGGAGCTACTGGTGCCACTTCTCTAGCATGGGAAGGCATTTCCTCTGTGGACAGGGAAAGCTGGGCTGCCTCAGGCATCTAGGGGGTGGCTCTGGTTGGCCTTAGAAGACTAAGTGTGCCCCAGCCATCACTGTGGGTACCAGGCACGGGTAGCCAGGAGTCATGCCTCACTACCTGTCTGCACTTCTCCTCTGCCCATCCAGACCCAGCTCCTCTGAGATCTTTATTCAGGCCCTATGGGTCTCAGTCAGACTCCCAGAAGCTGCCTTTTCCCAATTAGAAGGGTCACGAGCAGAGGGTGAGGGGCCACGGAAGCTCAGAATACTGGGACTGCAGGACCCCAACAAGATGTTTCCTACCTGATTCACTAGGCCCATAAACAGATGGGTTCCCTGAGGGCCCTGCTCCGTGTCTGGGGAAAGAAACACCCCGAACGGGTTGAATTCCAGTGAGAATGTTGCCGGCATTGATTTGAGGTTTGACAGTCAAAAATAATCCAAGCATTGCTTTGCATGTGATTTATACAAGTGTCTTAATTGGCATCTTGATTATATGATTGCGTGAAGTGCTGTTTTCAAGAAGGTGTATCTCTAAATAGAAAAAAGAAGAAATATACAGCTGCGGAGTGTGTGTGAAGCTCCCGGTAATCTGTGCCTTCTCCCTGCTTTTTTGCACTCATACCCCATTTTCCAGGTTCTCCGCCTATGCTGGACCTTTCCGGGAAGACATCCCCCCAAATTACATGAGCCTTTCCTGCAGACGTGGCGCTTGGTCTGCAGTTTTTCTCTGGATCCTGCTGCATTTCTCTCTGCGACACAGAGAACAACTCAGAGATGTGGTCTCTCCTAGCCTGATTACAGCTAATTATTTTAGAAATACATTTAAAAGGCAAGTTATCTTAACTTTACGGCTAATCCGATGGAGAAGATCTAAGGGAAACCTGAAAATCATAAAACGTTCCAGAACATTATATTTTATGCAGTCCAGAATGTGACACATGGGGTCTTTAATAATTCACTGCTTGTTAACATTAAACAACTGTTAACATGCTCAAATAATTAGTTATGCTTGCTTGACATGTTTGCATCTTTAATAATTGATGCATTTATCTTAATTACTAACAGTATTATGGTCGTAATATGCATCTTTTTTCTATCTTAAAATTTTAACAAAAACTGACTTTTTGCCAAAAATGATTATGCTCTAAGTTTTAATTACTCATTGTAATTAAATTGCAAGCTGCAGTATTTTACTAAAATATCTTTCACAAAAATATTTAATGGAAAGGAGGTGATTTGTTGTTTATGCCACCAAGTTGGTAAATATTTCATAAGTTCGATATTACCCTTTCAGAGTGGATATAAAATAACATTGCTTTCAGGATATGAGTCCATTTAGAAGTTTTCCATAGCTGAGAATTTTTCTGTCATTTCTACCCAAAATATCATCCCCCCAACACTGCCACCACTATAGAACCTTCCTCTGTTTGTGTGGGAGAGAAAGATTTCTTTAGCCAGCCAAGCAAATCCATACCTCAGTATCTATTACAGGAGGTGGTATGGACTAGAAATTCATGCAAGAGTGATAGCCACATTTCTCCTCCATCTCCTTCCCTTACCCCTGTCTGATCGTGTGAGGGAACCCTGAGGAATGTTGCTGTGATGACATTTTTTATTAAAGCACTCCTGTATGGAGAGACAGACCCATATCCCATTGTCTGGCCTTCGCCAAGTTACCCCCGCACAACTGAGAGGTTACTAACTGACCGAGAAACACCCACTGCTGTAGAGAATATTTGCCCCAGGTAAGGTCTGGAAGATGATGAGAAACAGCTACCTCACTTATCAATGAGGAAACGAAGGCTTTCAGACCGTTAGCCCAAGTTCATACAGAATGACCAAGTGAGGAAAGAACTCAGGTAGTCAAATGGCACATCTAGCACCCTTGGGGACATTTCCATTTAACCTGCGGGGAGTATCCTTAGGGTTCATCAGGGTTCCTGTTCTAGGCAAAATTCTGTCATTACAGCTGCCCACTCCATGAAAGGCGGAATAGGGTCACCATCTTGTTATTCTTTGAAATTGTTTGGCCCCTTACTGGTATCCATTCATTTGGGCTCTATTTTTCAGGCGCTGGGGCTCACCTAGGCTTCAAGCATTAAGAACTACAAGCGGTTGGGATTTGGGAGAAGTATCTACATGTTTCTAGGTGGAGTTAGTTGATTGGTCACTGCTGTAAGTCATTAAAGGTTTTCAAGATGCAAATCAAGCAATTATGGGACTCTCTAGAAATGACAAGCAGACCAAGAGTAAATATGAGCACCGGCCAAGAGCAGTTGGCCAGCTGAAGAGGACCCAGAACTCATCCCACACCCCTCTGCATCCTCAACACATGGAGTCCTTTTCCCTGTGAATGAAATTGCCAGACTTATTGGAGACTGAAGAGAGAGAACCACTGGGTAGCTACCACGGGGATCTGTCTCCTCCTAACCATCTAATTCAGGATCAGCCAGATCAGTTAAGATGAGTTCAGTAGCAAGGAACAGAAAGACCTGACTTATACTGGCTTTGAAATGTGGAAATTCATGATTTCACAAAACTGGTCATGTGTCTGGAGCTGCAGGGAGGGTATAGAATGGGATGCCTCCATTCAAAGGCTAATAATCCCATCAAAGCCACTGGTTCTTTCTATCTCCCAGGCTCCAGCCCTCAGAATCTGCTTCACCCAAACCTGGGCACACAATGGCTACAACTGTTCAGCTATCACATTCAGGTACACCATCCACAGGAAGAGAGGTAGAACTGTCTCTCTCTGTGTCTCCTTCCTAGGACTGAGAATACCCTTCCTTGAGGTCCCACAGATTTCTACCTATGTCTCATTCGTCAGCTTGGGGTTGGCTGCTTCCTCCTGAACCAATCACTGGGAAATGGAATGAAATGCCCCTTTCTGGCTACAGTCTGCCATACCTCAAGTGGACTTGGCATTGAGGAGTCAACCACCAAGTCTAGTGTGCTGTCCCAGAACAGTGTTCCCTTACCCAGCAGTTGTTAGGCCAGTACATTCTCCATGCTTGACTCCGTGTAACATACACTGGGGTAAATAAAATGAATAGACATAGGATCTGCCCTGAGAAAGTTTAAGATAATAAGGAAATGAGACAAGGCCATGGGGCAGGGGTAGGGGTGGGAGGACCAAATGGAAACCAACTGTAGTTCTTTAGAAGAATAGCTAACAAACGCTTGGCTCAGCACAATTTACTAGGAATTTTCTAAACATCTTCTATGCATATAGAGAGAGTAGGTGTTCTGGAGGAGACAAAAGAGCATAAAAACGCATTCTTCCTGTTAAAGAGCTTAGTTAAGGAGATCACATGCATACAAGGAGACCAGCTCTGGCTTTCCTTTTCTCCAGGCAGAGGTACAGATGGCCCTTGGCAAGTTGAAAGGACTATTTATGGGGAGTAATTTCAAAGCTTCTGCTGGGCCTTTGCTCAGCTAAGAGAGTGGCCATTAAGATGTGTCTTTCAGTTGAGAAAGCTTTTCACTCTAAGTAACAGGGAACCAGGGCAACTATGTCTTAAACATCAAGGACATTTATTGTTGAAAGAGTTTTGAGGCTGGCGATCAGCTCAGCAATGTAATCATGCTTTCAGAATTTCTCTCTCTTTCCATTTTCTTACCTTGAACTTACTGGATTTTTATCTGAGTGCTTTTGCCTCATGGTAGCAAGATGGCCACTGTGGCTCCCAGCATCGAATCTATGTTCAAAGTAAGAAAAATGAGGAAGGTGCTGCATGGTTTCCCTTTGTACCGATACTTTTTTTTTAAAAAAAAAAGTTTTTGCCATAGGGTATGTACATTTGCCGGAGAGAGATAGAGAGATGGCAAGTGAGAAATTACCCCTGAGGAGAATGGCCATGCTGCAATCCTTCTCTTTCATTTTCCTCTCAGGATTTTGGGGATGCGTGCACATGAGCCTGGTGTGGTTTTTGAAGCCATGCGGTAAGCCAGCACCTTAACCACTATGCCACCTGCTGGCCCTACCTGTCCTTATAAGGAAGCAAAATACCTTTCTCAGAAGTCCACCAGCAAATCTCTTTTATAGCTAACTGGCCTGAACTGGTTTTCTTTCTTTCTTTTTTATTTTTCTATAGGGTCAGTATGCTTGCCAGAGAGAGAAAGAAAGTGAGAAAGCATCGTCCGGGAGAAAGCCACATTGTAATTCTTTATCTTCCATTCTTTTCTCAGGAAGTTGTCAAGTCTGGGACTCGAACTGTGCAGCCGGTCATGTAGGATCCAGCCACCTTTACCACCACACCACCAGCTGGCCCTGAACTGGGCTTCTTACACACCCCTATGTGCAAGATAGGCTGGAAGTCTGTAGTGAGCAATGGGAAGTCTGTAGTGAGCAATGGGAAGGCGAGGAGTTTGAGAAAGGCTTTTGGGTTTGCCAGCCATCAGTGTCTACCTCAGGAGGTATGGCTCCGAGATGGTCTTTTTCTTATTAATGGCAGGAAGACCAGAGGGGGTGTGCAGAGTGAGAGCAGAAAGATGAAGGAGGGGACCAACAGTGCCATTCAGGGTCTTCTGAGTCATAAATTCACTGGAAGGGAGTTTCTGTGCAAATTAGGAAGCAATTGGGCAAATATTTCTCTTCATACTTATATTTTAGACAAGAGCAAGAATGGATATATTTTTTCCCTATTACACAATAGGCAGAATCAAATCAAAACAAGACAACAAGCATCTTCGGCTCCCAGTGCAGGAGAGATTTTGCACAGACTGCTCTGGTATATCTGATCCACGCCTCCTCCCCATCCCCATCGCTCTACTGACTGCAAGCACAGGATGGGACAAGGCAGGCATGGGTAGTGGAAGGGGGGCATTTCTTCGCAGTATGCGGTAGAGGATGTGGCACCCTACCCAGGAGCAAGGCCGAGGCTCAGATTGTGCAAGGGGCAAAAACCCACGTTAGAAGGTCTGACACACTTTTGGTACCAGAATACTGTCTCAACTCCTTACTGAGCACTAAAACCTCTCTGTGATATGTCTCTTCTGACCCCCCAACCCCACCTTTCTCAGCAAGCTTAGACAACTCACCTTCATGGGGTCCTTGCCTGGGGTCCCTGTGTCTCTCCACGGTCCTACTTGAACTCATGCTCCATTCTGTACCCAGAGCTCCCTTTGATCTTCCTCCCTGGTGAAGTCAGCCGTTTTTTCAAGTCCTGGCTGGCCGGACCTTCCCTTCCCGTGGACTCAGGCTCTGCAACCTGGGGCTCCTGGGCTCGGCAGAGTCACAGCAGCCTGCTGCTGGGCACCTGCTTGGGGCTGGCAGACTGGGTCAACCTGCCTCCTGAACACTGTGCCTGTGTGAGCCTGACCTGCAGCCCAGCAGTCAGGGCAGAGAGCCCTTTGTCCTGATCAGGAGAGGAGTGGAGAGGGAGTGCGAATCTGGGCCCTGCCCAGACTGCAGGAATTTGACTTCTGGCCCTGCCACTTGGTAGCTGTGTGACTTCAGGCAAGTAGCTAAACCTCTCTGTGCCTATATTTTCTTATCTGTAAAATGGGGTTAATGTTAACTTTATTTGACTTAACTATGTTATTATGAGGATTAAATGCATGTAGAACATTAGAACTGAGTCTGGTCAATAGTCAGGGATAGCTTAGTATCAGTCATGGCCAGCTCTGGTAGCTTTGGAAGGAAATTTTGCCACATCTTTATCTTTCTAGCGAATAACTGAGCTCCCATGTGAGCAAGCAGCCCACCGTCTCCCCCCACCCCCCCCCCCCCTGGAGGCTCTTCCATTCTGCAAATGACCCATGAGTTTCAGTTTCACTGTTCCCATAGGTCAGCAATGCCTTGGAAGGTCCCAGAGGGGGCCTGCAACATCTCTTCTACCTCCTCATGGTTCTGCTTCTGAGGCGGATGCTTCACACTGGCCCAGGCTTGCCTCTGCTACAGGGAAGGGAAGAGGAAGAGAGAGGCCTTCTTTGACTAGGTCTCTGGGCAGAGCCCTGCTGGCACCCCCTACCCCATGCAAGGTCCCCACAAACTTTCTTTCATTCTTAGAACTGGCTTGGCCACTGCCTGGGACCTACAACAGAAAGCTGGCCCAGAGAGGCCTCCCACCTTAGACTCCCCCTGGCCCAGGTCTCTCCGCTGACCTAGCCTCATCCCTCAGACATAGGATCCTAGGCATGCCCCTATGTTCTAGGTACCCCTCTTTGGGGACCAGGAGTCCCTTCTACCCCTCAAGCTGTCTCAAGACTCTTCCCTGACATTAGGTCTTAGGGTGAAAATAGTAGGATCTATCTCCCCCTGGGTAAAATGTATAGATTGCATATGGTTAGTCGTTTTGCAAAATTATTATTTTTTCTCCCATGAGAAATAGAGAGAGAGGCAACCTAAAAGGCATCTTCATATCACAATCTACCCCCAGTCTTGGCTGGCCCCGATCATGGGCAAGCACATCTCTCCTGCTCAGGGAGGTCCCAGGATGCCAACTCAGGTCTTCTGGGTCCAGTTGTAATTATGACTGTGCTATCACTTGGCACTTGAAAAGTTATTGTAATCAGTGGAAACCTTTAAAAAGGATCCTGCAGACAATCCCACAACATGAGATGGATTTAGCAGGGCCTGGAGGTTGAAGTGGGCAGGCATAGGCAGGCTGGGAGTGGGGACTGTGCTTCCCAGCCTGTCCTCAGATGCCTGCGTGGAGAGTGGCTTTGGGAAGTGCTACAGAAACACATGCTGAGCCAGGATGGATAGACAGGGATTTCTTAAGGAAGTGCTTCCGGAGAACTGGCAGCCCTGCAGGAGAAGCAGCGCAGGGAAGAGGGGAAGCCAGGCAAGGGGGAGAGTTCAGGCAAAGTCTCATAAAGGGTAGCAATAGCCTGACCCTGCAGGGGGACCCCCAGACTGTTAGTTACAACTCAATATCTTGCAATCTGAGGTAAAGGGGCTGTGGCTATAATGCCTGCAGTACTAGGACTGAGGTAACCCTTGGGGGTGAAACTACTCCTAGGTATTTCATGCTCAAAGGGAGCAAAGCAGGGTCCAGCCTCCCAAGATGAGCTACTGGTGCTGTCCAGTGTAACAGAAAGCACCACCAGGTCAGGAGGCACACAGGAAATGGAAACGTGGGACTCAAGGGGGCTGGATGGTAGCACAGTGGTAAAACGGGACTCTCTGCAAGGCTAACCCACACGGGAAGATTTCGGGTTTGTGTCTGGCCATCTCTCCAAGTATATCCTGCATGGGTGTCCCCAGGCTCTGGGGCTGGCTGAGGCTAGAAGTGGATTGTAGCATCAGGATCCTGTTGGGGACTCCATCTCTCTGTCTCTCTGTCTCTGTCTCTGTCTCTCTTGCTCATGGAATGAACGAATGAATGAATGAATGAATACAGTGAGACTGTCTAGGCGGTCAATATAAAGCAATGATATCACGTCTTTGTGAGGAATGAGAATGACTGAGGCTGGGGACAGAAGCACCCAGAGCAGAGAGAAGTTCTGGGGCCAGAGGGAGTACTAAGCTGCCTCTTCCCAGGAGCCCGCCCAGCCTCCTTTCCGGGTGAACCTAATCCCAGCGACCTGCAGAGAAATGGAGGGAGGGAGGGGGGTGGCAGAGCGAGAACAGAGTCTGCCCCTGCAGAGCACTTTTCCATGGATGTGTTTTTCTTTCAGACTTTATAGTTAATTTATTTATCTGACCACTCGGGAAGGGAAGAAAAGTACCATTTTATGAGTCCAGGACAAAATCAAAAACAATAGCACATTTAGGTGCCTTAATTTTTCTGTTTCCAGAGATTTATTTCATTTTATTATATTTGACAGCAGTCAACAAACAACAAATAGGCAGCTCTCTCAGCACATAATGGTTTGTATTCTCTGTGCACAGGGCAGAGATTTTTTTTACCGCATACATCATTTGGAACTTGCTGCATTGATCCCAAAAAGTAACATACATAACTTCATTCTCCTGGCGCAAACCAGCGGAATAAGGCCAGTCGATGGATGCAAGGTGCGGCTGCACGTGAGGGTGGGCCTCCCTTTGGGAGGAGGCTGCTGTGAGCTCAGTAGGTATGTGGGGACTTAGGGGGAGTTCAGGGCTTGGGCTGGTGGGGTGTGTGCATGAGATGAGGAGAGTGCAGCGTGTGAGTGTGTGGCGTGATTGTGGACTGTGTGTTTGTGGGTGTCAGGGGCAGCAAAATGCGTGGTGCAATTAACCTTTCTATTGGGTCGTTCGAACGTTTTTCTCTGCAAAAATGCATCATGACTTTTCTAACAACCTGACAGTAGGAACATAGGAATGAGTAGACTTGGGGAGTCTTGTCCCTGGGTGGGTCCAAGCTCCCAGAACCCATTAAATGTCAAACTAGGGTTCTGGCATTAAGGGAGTGGCCACGGGTGTCATAATTTGGGTAACATTTATGTTTCATGCGTCCATCCTGGAAGTCTCATAGAGGTCTTATCTAGATTCATATATATTTCCTCCTTGTCCGATGCTCATATTGGCTCATGCTGGGATTCCAGCCTCTAATTTAAAACTCCTATGGTTCTGTCAGTAAGTTCCCAGGGTGCTAGCGTTTGTCATGGGTTTCTGCACTCACCGGTCCTTACTGCTCTTGTTACTTCCAATAGATGATGTCTACTCTGCCTGTGGACCGGAAGCTCAGAGACCATCTACCTTCTACAGCTAACATTTTGCTGGTCACTGGGTAGAAGTGGGGAAGGGCCCTTTCATTAATTACCTCCAACAGGCTGTAATTTCTGGCAAGAGTTCACTGAAGGCTTGGGAATATATCAGGAAATGAAGCTTTTGAATGGCAAGTCGGTGCAGCTGCCCCCATAGCCCACAGGCCCAGGCCTAGCTTTGCAAGTTGTCCCCAGAGCCTGGTGCAGACTGCCAGCTCTCTCCAGCATGCCCTCTCCATGCCAGAGACCAGTTTATCCCCCACCACAGCAGACCCATACACATGACACCATTTTGTGGGAGTTCAGATTCAGTCTGCAAAGAGACCCAGAGAAGAAAGCCATCCCTAGGCTAAGATAGGTTTCTTCTTCTCTCTCTCTTTCTCTTTTAAATGACTTCTTTTTTTTTTTTTTTTTTTTTTGGAGAGGTTTTTCTATATTACAGAGAGATAGAAAGCAGGAAATTTTCGCAATCCCTTCTTCCATTCTTCTCGGGATCTTCGTCTTAAGCCGCCGGGTCCGGGACTCGGTTTGGGAGTCCAGCGACATAGAATAACTGCTGGTCCCGAATAACTTCTAACTTTCATAGAGTTATACATAATTTTGGGCTGCAGTGTGATTTTATAAAATATGCATATAGTGTGTAATAATCAAATTAGGGCAACAAACATCCCTTTCTAACATCTGTCATTAACTTGTGCTGTACACATTCAAAATATACTCTTCTAGTTATTTTGAAACAGACACGAAGAGTCTTTAAAAAGTTCATGGATGGGGGCCAGCAGATGGCATAGCAGTTACACTGCTGGACCCCCACACGGCTAACAATAGTTTGAATCCTAGACCTGGTGGCTTGAAAATCACACTGAATGCATGCATGTGTGTGCTTAAAACCCTGGGAGGAGAATGGAAGAGAAGGGATTGTGGCATGGTCATTTCCCCTGGTTGCATTTTCTCACTTTCCCTTTCACTGGTTCTCTCTCTCTCTCTCTCTCTCTCTCTCATGAGCACATGTGCCCTAAGGTAAAAAACCTCTAAAAAAAATGTTCATGGAAAATGTGTATTATGGGGGAAAAAAAGGCATGGGTTTCAAATCTTTTTGTACCAAAATAAACCCCTACTTTAATTTCATTTTCCATGAACTTTTCCAAGTCCTATTTTTGCTTAGTGTACCACGAATGTGTAGAGTATGTCGATTCCCTTTGCTATGATGATCGACAGTGGGCAAGACCAGTTCTTTCAAGAACTGTCTAACTCCAACCTTCTTGAATTATGGCCATAGCGATCAATCGCATGAGAGAGGAAGAGTCCACTTGGGAGACGGCATTGTTCAGACTGACTTCTCCTCCACTGAAGCATCAACAACATGTAGTGGGACCAGCAGTTAGTGTAATGGCTATGTCGCTGGACTCCCACGTAGTCGACCGCGGTTCACGTACCAGACCCGGTGGCTTAAAACTCACGCCGGGTGCGTGTGCGTGCATGCCCAAGGTCCTGCGAGGAGAATGGAGGAAAAGGGATTGCAGCGTGGCCATCCCTCGTGGAGGGTGATTTCTCGCTTTCTATCTCTCTGTCTGTCTGGCGAGCATGCGCCCTATAGAAAAAACCTCTCAAAAAAAAAAAAAAAAAAAAAACATATAGTAGGCTGGTTCTTGCCCCACCTAGTTGGGGGACAGAAGTTTCTTTGGCCATCTGTTCCTTGAGGTTTGACCCACCAACTCTGACCCACCAGAGACTGCTTATCCTTAACACTCAGACATTTATAAGCACTCTTCTGTCTAAATCCAAAAGAAAAAAGCTACACTCCCCCCAGAGCAACAAAAACCATTGGAGGTCAAGTGTGAGATTGATTCTGGACACCAGTTTACTTTCCCGGAAGAAACCCAGAACTCCCACATCTTCCGCATTCGTGAACTCCGTTTCCTCAAGAACTTTGAGAGAGGGAGTGTTTTACATTCACATCTTGCAGGACCATTCAGGAGGCTGTCCATAAAGGAGACACAATCTTCTCCGATGGCATTTTCAAATTTCCTGCTCGTTCTGAAGAGAAAACTTCTGAAAATGTTGAGAGAGCAGTCATCCAAATGAGTGTGTTTCCTCTGAAAAGTTAAAGCAAATCTTCGGCATCTCCTTTCTAGGACCCACATGACACTTAGATTGAATTCATCAAGCATTAGATTTTCAAATAGTGTTCAGTAACCACAATGTGTCCGGCACTGCGCCTGACCCTTGTGGCTACAGAGATGAACTGGGCACAGGCCCAGCCTACAGAAAGCTCCTATTGCCAAAATGAACACAGATGTGTCCTAAGAGCTCCCCATGGTGAGGAGCCCATGACAAATGCCAGAATCAAGATTTGTGGGAGTGACCAGGACAGAGGGAGGAAGAATTGCCCCATATCTCGGGAAGTAGGTCTCTTGTCATCATTCTTATTTATTGCTTCATACTTTAGGAAAAAGGGGCACAAAACAATCTGATCTCCTCGCATCTAAGAAGTGAAAGGGTCAGTAAGTACTTCTGAGTCTCATTAGAGACACACTGGGTCCGTTTTTTCAACTGAAAATGAACACACAGAAATGGCCAGACCCTGAGAATATCAGACTCCTTGCACTCTGCATCCACTACCATGAAGTCAGGCACTTGATACAGGCCCTGCAAAAATGGAGATATGGAGAAGCCACCTGAAGCTCCATGCCACCCTATGATTTGTTCAGAGTCCTATGGTCTGGGCTAGGACTAGCACAGGCCCTTTGGGAAGTTCCCAAGTCTTCACACTATGGTCTCACCCAGCACACAGAGGAGACCCAATCCTAATGCTAACCTTTACTTCCTCACGAGCCCTGTCTCTGCCTCTGTGACCTCAGCGCTGAGCCAGTGAAATGGTTCAGGTCAATGGGAAGAAAAGGGGCAGGGCCACAGCTGGTCCTAGAACTGCATAGTCTTACCTATAGAAAATGAGGCTCCTCAGGTCAGCAGGTGGTGTGGTGGTCAAGGCATTGGATCCTACATGGCCAGCTACGTGGTTCCTAACCCAGACTTGACGGCTTGAAAAACACACCAGGATAATGTTCATGTGAGGCCAAAATCCCAAGAGGAGAATGGAGGAGAAAGGATTACAGCGTGGCCATCTCCCCTGAAGGTGATTTCTCATGTTTCCTCTCTCTGTCCATCTGGTGAGGGCAAGGACCCTATGGATGAGAAAAAAAAAAAAAAAAGAAAAAAGAAATGAAAAAGAAAAAAAAAGAAAACGAACTCCCCTCCCCCTAAGTGTCTTAAAACCTATAGACAGGACTTCTCAGAGAGAACACAGCAAGGAAATGCACTCAGGTGTTTCATTTTGCTTGGTGTTAAGTGAGTGCACGGACTCCCACACCTCCTGGGTTCCCTCCCTTCATTTCTCAGGAGCACAGATGCAGGCTGAGCTATGACTGACAGGAGAGAGCAGGGCAATCCTGGCTCAAGCTGAATGTGAGGCTCAGACTGGCCACCATCACCACCTGCCGTGGTTTGTGTGTTCCTCCCAAATTCATGTGCGGGGATTTCGTTGTGGTGGGATTAAGCAGTCAAAACCTTAATCAGACTATGTCACTGAGAGATAGGGTCTTTGGGAAGAAATTATGGTTACAGTCATTAGGATGGGGCCCCCAGCAGCATCGGCTCCTGGTGGGTTTGTAAGAAGAGGGCATCAGACAGACGGATGAACGCAGAGAGGTGTGCTCCCGGTCTCTCACTATGTGCCCAGCACAGTCACGGGACCCACCAACAGGAAAACCCTCGCTAGAACTGACCCGTAGACCTTGAACCTCTAACCATGAGCTGGATAAGCCTCTATTCTCTTAAATCACCAGACTCAGATATTTTCTGTTACGTGCAATAGAATGAACTACAACACTGTGTCTGCCTGGCTCTGGGGCTTCATTCAGGAAGAACCATGGACAGGGATGTCAGAGCACGGTTTCTCTAAGCTACAGAGAAGGACCATACACCTAAGGATTCCTCCGGAGAAGCCAAAGCATGGACAAGACCTTTAATCCCACAGAGCCCAGGAAAAATAGGGCAGGTAAGTTGTTGGGGAGTTGGGAAATCCCTGAGCTTCTTCACATACTCCCTGGGCCACGGGCACATACGGAACCTTTCCTAAGTTGGAGGCATAAGAGGTGTTCTCTCTAAGTCACGGTGGGGCACCTGGGATATTCAGGGAAGTCACACACTAGAGTCAATGACCATGTGAGTCCCAAATCTCCTCTGCATTCTTCTGTGAGAAGCAGACCCACAGAGAAGGCTGAAAGAAGGAAGGAAGAGCTGGATTCTTCCATTCTCATAAGAGGTCTTTGGGACCTTCCAGGATCTTTTCAAAGCTTGACCATAGAGTGCTCCCTGAGCAGGACTTTGGGGCTTCCAGTGTATATTAAGGCAGATACTTGGAGCCCCAAAGTCAGGAGCTTCCAAGAAGAAAATGGTGTCTCCCTTTTTAATAGGCACCCGGAGGTCTACTGCCCTGGGGACTGGCTTTCAGAACCTGGGCCTGGTTCTGGCATTCATGAAGCCTGAGACTCTGAAGATGTCATTTTAATGGTCTCCACTAATTCATGGTCTGCCTTTATGCACTTAAAAAGAGAACCCTTCCTTCTCATGACACCTCCATTTATTCAGAATTAGCATGTAAAACCCTAAATTAGGCATTCCGCACTCGGGTTCTGACAGAGCCATTACTTTTTATGCTGAGAGAGTTGAGTTAATTTTAAATTATTGAGGCCCAGCACCTGAGTGAAGCTAGCGTCTTCAAACAGATCGAGCATCCACAGGCTCCGCTAATGCGGAAACACAAACCGGATGAAAATCCATTTCTCTTCTGCGGGCCAGATGCATATATATGATGGACCCAGAGAGAGGTCTGATGTTGCCGTTAATATTGCCAGACCAGGTTGGGGCAGACACGGGCTGGGCTCTGTCCCTCGGTAACCAGAAGGCTCACCTAGAGGTGCCATCTGCCTCCTGGCCTAGCCGTGGAGTGGAAGGTCTCCAGGTAGCGACTTCCGGTTCTCTGCCAGCCACATGCTGGGCGCTGAGACTATGTTCAAGGAGTCCTCAGGGCCAGAGACACATGAAACAAACGAAAACTGCCTTCTAGTTGAAAGGGAGCTGGGCCAGCTCAGAGGCAGAGCAGCAAGGTGCTACTCGTGTAACACGGGTCTACATGGAAGACCTCATTTTGGGTTCCCTGGTGGACCTACCCATGCAGGTGCATGTGTGTCTGTGATCCTGACTCGCTAAAGGCTGGAGGGGTCACGAAATGATGAGACCCTGTTAAGGGTGCTCTCTCCTCTCTCTCTCTCTCTCTCTCTCTCTCTTGCTCTTGCTCTCATGGAAAAATAAACTTTTTAAAAATAAAAAAAAGGGAAGAAGGGGTGGGAGGCTGGTTGTTCTCAGTAGATACCCCGTGCCCCTCCCCTGCTACCAGCAGGACATCAGACAGCTGTCCATCCACCTCAGAAGGTGGCTGCCAGGAACCCCACTGAGTGTGGTCCGTGTTCCTTAAAGGGGAGTCAGTATATGACATGATGCCTCCTGCTCTCTAAGATACCTACTACCCTCCCTACCAGCCCGGGGTACCTAAATTGCTTCTATTACTAGTACTCTATTACTCTTACTTCTATTACTAGTAATAGATCGCTTTAAGGTAAGACTTTGAGCCATTGGAGACTAATTAGCAATAGCACAGGCCACGTGGAATGGAGGCAGCTGCCAGGGCTGCCACCAGGAGTGAGGAGTTGAGTCCCCAGCCAGCACATCCTGGGACTGTCTGTTGGTGCTGTCCACATGGCTAGAAGACGTGGGCTTTGCTGTGGCATCTATGCTCCCAGAACTTCTCCCCTCTGCTCCCAGCAGCACCAGACTTCCCCAGGGAGCCACTATTCTCCTTGACATCCCCCTTCATCCACATACGGCCGGGACAGCAGCACTCCCAGCTGTCTCCCCCGTGGTCCTCAGTGTCACATAAGGTAGCACGTGTGACCACTCTGGCCAAGTGGGAATCAGTTTGGAATTGGGGAATAATCACACCACTGCTGTCAAGTGCTAATTTTACTGTCTGCAAAATATGGGAGCTGCTCTCCAACCAAATCTAATAAATATGTTGATAATATCAATTGGGACTGCCCAAGTGTAACTGGCAGTTTGATTTCTGGCCCTTTTAATGTCTTCTGTAGGCCCTTTGCTCTCTTAACCAGAGCTCCCTGGCCACAGTGAACGGAGAGTCAGGAACTTGTGCCATTGACAGGGCTAGTTGTTAGCCTCTGAGACCTGGGGACTTCAGGGTGAGGGCCCTGGATCGTTATCTGCTCTGGAGGCTGGGAGAGTCCAGCTCTGTTGGAAGAGCCCTGTGCTAAGATCGCACACCACAGACTGCCTAGGGCTGGGCGGAGCCTCCTAGGAGCCTAACTTGATCAACTTTCAGCCTGAGTTTGAACTAAATCCAATAGAGATTGGCTTGGAGCAAGAGACAGCTGGCTGCCTGGGCTCTTGGGACTGCAGGCCCCCTCCCCCCTGCTGCTGAGAGTGACAAACCAGAAACCTTGAGAAGCAAAGTCCAGCCTTTTGCACCCTGGTGCAAAACATGAAATGGACCCACTGTGCATTGCAGAAGACTCCTGTGGGTCTCTGCTTCTGACCTTGACAGCAGGAAGAACCCAAGGCTTCCTCTCCGCCTTTTCTAGAATGACTGCAGCCCAGCTCAGCCCAGGCTCCAAAGGCCTCCCGGCCGCCCTTGCTACAAAGCACTCACATTCATCTGCCGGGAAACAGGCGGCGTGGCACCGAGGAGTGTCGTGTTCAGTTTTAAAATGCCACAAATAACAGATTTATAGATTTTTCTAAATACATTATTTTAGCTTGACAACATTAATCATTCATGCTTCCTTCTTTCATTTTTCTACCTGCAATGGATTATTGAAACAGAAAATAACAACGAGAAAGGCTAGCAGCAGTATCAAAATGTCAAGTTTGTACTTACAGTTGTATGGGCCCAGACAGGGTCAAGAGCCCCAATTATTTGTGTATGTACACAGTGGTACGACACGAAAGGTTATGTCACCTGCAGCTATTTTCCTGCAGATTTAAATAGGACTGATATTCAGCTGTACAGTGAGCTGCTGACATGGAACAGAGAATTGTAAAATACTGCAAACTC
This sequence comes from Tupaia tana, assembly GCA_026018925.1. Lineage (NCBI taxonomy): Eukaryota > Metazoa > Chordata > Mammalia > Scandentia > Tupaiidae > Tupaia > Tupaia tana. The sequence goes on from JAKSZU010000018.1 coordinate 43,817,335, forward strand.
CGGTGTCAGAACCTAAAATATGAATTGGGTGATTGCAAGGTATAGCTGTGGGCAGCGCCGTATGTTGTGGTGCAAATCTGCTCCATTACTTTGTGTTCTTCCTGACCTGCTCTTTTTCATTTCAACCTAAGGCAAGAGTGAAATCACAGTGCTGGGCTGGGGGTAAAACTTCAGGTGGATCTGCTTCCCCCAGTGCGTTCTGGCGACCAGGACAGCACTCACTAACCAAGCCTGACTAACCAAGAACAGGTAGAACCATGCTGACATGAACCTGCAGGACTATTACGGTGGCTTCGTGGAGGGGGCAGTCGGGGGGCCAAGGTAAGGAAGACTGGTTATACATTTTATACAAACTGCTATTCCCTTTTAGGACAGAGCCATTTGAGGAAAGATCTGTAAGAACAAGTTGTCATTTTGTCAATAAATGCAGAATTAGAAGTTTCTTTAAAGAATTATTTATATAACTTATTATTATTATTATTATTATTATTATTATTATTATTATGTTATAGGGCATGTGTACTTACCAGAGACAGAAAGTGAGAAATCAAGATACCAGGTCTGGGACTCGAACCATGCTCAGCCATGTGGGAATCTAGCACCTTCACCACCATACCACCTGCTGGCCCTTTTTGAATTTTTTATTTTGTCAGTGAATGACTATGTCTTTTTCTTAGGTATTCAATAAGTATCTGTGATCAACAAATGGATAAAATTGTATGTAAGAGTAATGCAGTAGAATTTGCCTTGTCTCAGCGGCAGCTCATGGCCTCACTTGATCCCCACCACCACCCAATGAAATAGGTTCTAGTTAAACCAAACAAACCAGAAAAATAGGATGAGGCTTGGAGAGAATAATCAATTGATTTTTTTAAGAAATTTTTTTTTTTTTTTTTTTTTTTTTTTTTTTTTTTTTTGCTATAGGGCATGTGCACTTCCTGGAAAGACAGAGTGAGACAGACACCGCCCAGAGGGAATGGCCACCCTGCAATCCTTTCTGCTCCATTCTCCGCTCAGGATTTTGGGCACACCCACACATGTGCCCAGTGTGAGTTTCAAGCCTCTGGGTCCAGCACTTGAACTGCAGTCGGCCGTATGGGAGTCCTGCATCTTAACCACTATGCCACCTCTGACCCCATCAATTGTTAAAGGCCACTCAGTTATCAGTTAGCAGAGAGGGCTCAGCCCCACTCACGATTTCTCTAAATCACATGCTGTGGTTAATGTGTGAGGAAGCCCCTTCTGACTAACCGAATAAACTAACTAGCAGTGGGGTCAGTATATACTCTGACGCTGTTTTTTTCTGCCTTCCGAGGCTTTGAGGAGCAATTGGCTGGATTAGGTCAAGAGTGTTATGGTCTAGCCTGCCAAAGGAGAAAATAACTCGGCAGCTTTTCCCAATATCAAAATATTTTATAGTGCCATAGAAGTGCCTGCTCTAGATGGGCAAAGAGAGAGGTTGACTTTTGAGTCTCAGCCTGTCCAAAACTCCCTGAGCTAGGCACATCTTATCTCTCTGCATAGATTGTCTCTGTACTCAAACTCCCTGTACTCAGCCCAGCAGTTCTCCTCAGGCGCGTGAGGACACCCTACGCCTTTGCTAGTCCTGTCTCCTCAGTCTCAGATGGCATTTTTCCCCACCTCCCTCCCCTCCTTTGCCAGGTATCAAATCCTCGCCCTCTTTCTCGGCCCTGCTCCAGGCCCTGCCTCCTTCAGGAGTTCCTATCAGGCGATTCCTCCTTTATTAGTTAGGACTAACAGAGTAAGCCAAAATAGATCCCTGTGATCTAAAGCACAAAGGAGAATTTTTATAAGGATCAGAAAGATACATAGATAACGCCAGGAAACAAGGGGAAGCATATTCCCAGGCCTTGGGGTATTTGATAGAAAGGATGAGTCATAAGCTATGTTATATCCATACAAGGAATGAAAGACTGATACGTGTTACCACATAGACGTGGTACTTGAAAACGTATGTTACGTGAAAGAAGCTAGTTGTAAAAGAACGTATATTTGCATGATCCCATTTATGAGAACTGTCCGGAGTAAGTAAATTCAGAGACAGAAAGTAGATTTATATTTGCCCAGGGCTTGGGGGGAGGAGAAAGGAGAGATTCTGCCAAAGCATTTGCGTTTTCTTTTTGGGGTGAAGATGTTCTGAAATTAATGGTGATTGTTGCACAACTCAGTGAATATACTAAAAACCACTGAATTGTAAATTCGAAGGGATACATTTTATGGTATGTGAATTATAGCTAAAAAAAAAAAAAAAAAAAAAAGGAAAAATGACAGGAGCCAGGGACAACATGTTTTCAGGAGCATCTCTTCGTTTCCCTCATCTGTTTCCTTTACTCTCTGAGCAGCTTGCTTGCTTTCTTTGTTCCAGAATCCAAATGGAAGAAAATGGTCTCCCACAGCTCTTGAACTTCTATTACTTTACCCAGGAGACCAATAAACAAGAATGGGATCTCAATCCCCATTCCAAATTTCCAGGAAAGGAGCTAATTGGTTCCGATTGGATCCTGGCCATTCTACTGCCACTGCAGGTGGGAGGGGAGGGGGCTAAGTAATCTGGATGTTCAATACAATCATATGGAATGGCTGGAAGAGGGGCTTCCGGAAAAGAGATGGAGGAAAGGCAGACCATCCAATATGTGGGCTGTCTAACATTGATATTGATCTTCCAATATACGGCTCAGGTATTAAAACCTGTTATATAGATATAGGTAAACATAGACATGTAGATATTTCTCTTCACCCTTCTGATTCCATTTAGCTACACTCTTCTATTGGCCACTTTTTAACTCTATCTTTCCCTAATATTTTTGCTGTGCATCCTATCTTCTCAATTTGATTGAAATTGTATCAGGTACAAAGGCCATTGTTTACCCTTTCGCTTTTAGATCTCTATGGTATCAGATACGGTCCTGAGAATTTATAGTAAAGTTCAATGTGGGTGGCAGGATTCCAGTTGGAAATGGATTCAGATTTTATACAAACTTACACGATGTTGGAGGCTGTCTTTACAAACACACCACAAATACAAAATTATGATTAGAAGTAAATATTTACTTAGAATGAGAAAAGAAATCACTAAAAATATACATTTAAAAAATCTGTCAAATCTCATAAATATCTCAGAAAAACATATATTATTAAAGAATTCTTAAATTAATTAACATTCTGACACATCTCTATAGTTACATTTTTTTACTATCTTTTTTTTTGTCTACATTCTCTTTGATCAACAATTTTATAATGTCATTTTCTATAGTGGGAATAGAAAGAGCCTTCCTCTAGCATGCATAAAACATGCAAATTCACACTCAGATGAATTTGCTGAGTGACGTACTGTTACAGATTTGTGCCTTACAAACATGAATTCTCATACATTCTGTTTTTCTTATTCCTCATCAAAAAGGAAAAAGAAGTATGGTGTGCTTGTAATTGTATGTTTTATGTTAAATGTATTCCTTATAGAAAATGACTTCCATTTTGACTAGACATCAATAATAACCTATCCCTGCGATGATAATCTTACATGTCTGATAATTGGAAGAAATTCCACCGACTAGCTCCTGATTTTGTGTATTTCAAACCTTTTTTAATCCTCCACAGTCCTGTGTAGGTGCCGTTGGCTACATGCTTATCTCAGTAGAAACTCTGGCCCCTTGCTTCCATGGTTTGCAAATTGTTTTGTAAGCAGAAAGTTGCTGTTCCAAAAATAGGTCTAACAAAGGAGTTCACTGTGCTTATGATGTTCCGTATCCCATTGACTGAAGATAAGCAATAGCATTTTTGGAAAATGTCTTTCCCATCACCAAGTCCATTAGAAACACGCACATCACTTTCAAGGAAGCCTAAGACCTCTTGCTGACTTTTGTTGTCCTCTGTCATTAGGAGTCTGTGAAGAATGAGAGCAAGAAATCTCCAAACAATAGCTCACGTTTTATATAATGCCAATTTTCAGAGGTGTATCTACTAAGAACTGAAAATGTGTTTTGAATATGTAGTACAAAGCCAATGTTAACCCACAGATATTCTGTTTTAAAGCGAGACTAGCCTTGCTTTTTGCCTCACCACCAATCCTCTGTCCTCCTAAGTCCCTTACTCTGGCTAGAATTTTTATTTTTTTCAAGGATTATTTAGTAAAATAGCTATATTGAAGTAATGAGTCGGCCAGATGTGGACATTGTTTTACTAGATACTGAGTAAATCATCTAAGACTCTTCATAGAGGATAAAGAGAGAGTACTCTTGTTGGATCATCTAAGTGGAGACTCTGGAGTTACTTATCTTCAGGCAGAGCTGAATCCAAGCACACAAGTGGTATCACTGTGACCTGGTCTCTCTCCCACTCAGCCCTGCTCCCTGGTGGTGGTAAGGTGGTTGCCAAAAGCTCCAGACCTCCATGTTCTTGGTTCCATGTACATACACTGGAGAACAAAAGAACCTATTTTCTCAAAAGTCATAGAAAAGTTATCCCTGGGGGGCTGGTAGGTGGCATGGTGGTTAAGGGTGCTAGATTACCACATGGCTGACCAGCTGTAGTTCAAGTCCTGGACCTGGTAGCTTGCTTTCAAACTTTCTCCCCCCACCCCCTCTCTGTCCCTCTCTGGTCAAATTAAAATAAATAAATAAATAAATAAATAAATAAATAAATAAATAGTAAAAGTTATCATTGTGATTCTTAAGCTCTGATGAGGTCATAGCCCATCCCTGAAGTAATCATTGTGGTGTGCGTGATGATCTAACTGGTCAGGACTGGTGGAAAGGGGACTGTCATCTCTGCTCTAAAAATGCAGAGAATGGGAGAAGAGTAGTCCCCAAAACAGAAGCTGGGTAAGGGGTTCACCAGTCAACCACCAACAAATGGCTGTCCCCACCAACTTCACTTTGAAATGATGGTTCCAAGACTTAGAAACACAAGGACCAGACTTAAGTACCTGCTGGGAACAATATGATAGAATAAGGATCTAACCAAGAGTAAAATAAGATTGACTGAAGGAACACATTCTATTATGACCAGTTGGGACAGTCTTAGGAGCGTGAAGTCCGGAACACTAACAGAGCAGCTTGGATAACGATGTGGGTCTTTTATCTCAAGACAAGCCCAACAGGAAAGAATGTATGCAATGTCCCCACCAAGAACCATAGTGATTGTTTGTCCCACATAACAATGGCCTGCCAAGAGTTAATCTTTCTTTAAGAGCCCGCAGTTCTCTCACGTAGCACATAGAAAACATTCACCCCACTCCCTGCTTAAGATGGTATAAATTGTCTGTAAAACAAAGCATCTGGACTCTGAATGCTTGAGGTTCTGAGTACCCTCATCTCATACTTTCGCATCTGTCTCTTCCTTTATCCTCTGCGCTGATCCCTCGTTCACCCTGTCCCAGCAAGCACCCACCATAAAGATGTCTGAACTGTCCTCCAGGATTGTCAGCTGGTGAGAGGAAGGAATCACTCCAACACATGTTTGCCTTAACCAATCTACCTAGGCAAATGGGACAGCCTCACAGCCCCAAATCCATGGTGTGTGTGTAGATACATAGAATGTGGTTATTCATAGACAGCTGTTAATTGTGATTCTTCACAAAGGTGGTATAAACAGATCACTGCCAATTGAAAGTTTTAATTAGATTTATTAATTCCAGGATGCAGTTGAAATGTGGTGAATATTGATTGTAATGGCCTCTGTTTTAAATATAATTAATTCATGATCTGCATAATTGCTCATTACCTGTACCTTAATTGTGGGGCATAAAACATTGTTTATCACTAACATTGTACTAATGGGAAGACGGGCTTTCTCAGATAACTTTGGATTCTTGGTATTTTTGTGGAAGAGAGCAATGAGACATTTTATTTGCTTCAGAAAGAGAGAGTGAGAGAAAAAAAAAAAATAGGAAGCTGGGTCTCCAATGACAACCAGTATGCAGAGACAACCTGATAAACACGGGGCATTTATGATTCTTTTATGACTACATTTTCTGACAAGATAAAGTAAATACTCTTTTGTGGGACTTTACAACTGCACAAGGCTAAAGCTACTGTCCAAAGAAACTGAAAAATTTGAGTATAAATATACTGTGTTTGAGGCTGGCTCATGGGCAATGAGGATATCCTAGCAGCTTGACAATTTTCATATAATACCATGAAGAATTTCATGGTTTTTCTTCATCTTACTGCTAGTACCAGCACAATACATCTTTTCTAGAGAAAAAAAAATTATACAAATCTATGGTACTTTCTGTTTTTTCCTATAGACTATAAATCCTAAAGATAGTTCATGTGCCTATTACCGTCAGCCTTTTTTTTTTTTAAGTCCAAGCCACAAAACCTGAAATATATTGCATACACAAAACATCACATTGCCAGACAATCTGAGTTAGGTGAGAGTATAGTGATTTTTGATTCTGCGGGATCTTTTTTTTACATTTCTTTTGATAAAGATTGTGGTGAAAGATAAAGGAGAGGATGAGTGGTCTGCGGACACGTGCTGTGTCTGCGCGTGAGCTCAGCACTGCCCCTTGGAGAGAGTTGGACACCTGTTTAGAGGAGGTGGCGAATGCCATTCACAGTAACAGCCTTCATGTGGTCATACACAGAGTAAGCAAGATTGAGGTAGGGACTGGGAACCGAATAGTGGTACTGCGGTGGCACAACGCTCTGCAAGGCTGTCCCTCATGGGAAGCTTCCAGAGGCATCCCTGAACATTCTGGGCACACAATCTGGGGTTGGCTAAGACGGGAAGGTGTGTCATGGTGTAGGATCCTGTTGGGGCTGCTTCACTTTCTCTCTCCCTTGCTCTGTCTCTCTAACTCCTAGAAGAAAGAAAATGAAAAGTATACATTAAAAATTGTTAAAAAGGAAGGGCAGTCAGGCAACGACCATACCACCTTTGACGAGTGCGTCTCAACCTATGGGATAGTCACGGAATATAACCCGTTTTTTCTTTAACCAGGTGGCCAAATGCACTCTTTCCAAAGCAGGGGAGTCCTTACAGCAGAATTCTCACAATTACCCTCCATAATAAGGGATAATGCACCCTAGTTCATATTTTGTGATGCATGTGTGCAAGGCGCGTAGCGCTGCTCCATGTCTTCAACCTTAGACAGCTGGCTGCCAATCACCCAAGGTTGGTGGCCTTGTCAACCAAATAACGGATGGTGGTGTGCTATTTCCTAGGACTAGTGAAAACTGGAACAACAACAACAAAAAAATCTGAAGAAAGAAATAGACAATAGAGAAAAGGGAGTTTGTTTGCTTGCTTGTTTGTTTTGCAGAAATAAAAGCCAGGAAAAGAAATGATTGGACATTTTTAACAAAGTGTTTTAATTTCACTTATGTTAGTTTCCTCTATCACCAGGGAAGTGTGAGTGAGTGGTTAATAGTATCCAGGTTCGTGACATAAAAACACAATAAAAATAAGAGACAATTCTAGAGAAATAAAACACTATGTCCAAGTGTTTTGTTCGTACCTGTTCTATTTCATTTATATAGATCATAAAGTAAGAAGCCTATGATTTCTCTTAATATAAAGTCTCTTTAGGGGCTGGCCTTGTAGCATAGAAGCTAAACACAGGACGTGTGTGCCTGTGTACCCCAAATCCCATCAGGATGGAGAAATGGAGGAGAAGGATTACAGTGCGAGAACACCCCACTGGGGGGAATCCTGTCTTTCTCTCTCTCTGTCTCTGGCTAGTGCACGCATCCCCCTAGCAATAAGAAGAAAAAGGGAAAAGAATAAAAGAAAACCTCTCCTTGTCTGGCCCTCACTAAATACACGTTGATACATATTAAAAGGCTGTCTGAAAGTTGTTAGGATGCTCCAATGTTATGTCTGGAACCCCATCCCATGAGAGCCCAATGCCTCTGGGCACGATGCATTACCTCCCTCTGCAAAGGGAGCTCGATCTTGCCAGGCTCATGGAGTAGTCAACTTGTCTGCTAGGACCACCGTAACAGCATACCAACGGACTATTGGCTGAATGGCTTATACAGACGTGGTTTGCTCGCAGTTCTGAAGGCTTAGAAGTCCAAACTCCATGTGTCGAGGTTTGGCAGGGTTGGTTTCTACAGGGGCTTCTCTCTTGGGCTTGGAGATGGCCATCTTGTTTCTCTGCCTTTACCTGTCTTCCCCATCTGTACCAGGCTGTGCCCTAATTTCCTCTTCATAGAAGGACATTGGTCGTATTGGATTAGGTCCTACTCTAATAACCGTATTTTATTTTAATTACCTCTTTATTTATTTATACATTTTAAATTGTCAGAGGGTGTTTGCATGAGAGAAAGAGAGGGAGATAAAAAAGTACCCCTCCATGGGGCACAGTCGTGCTATATAATTCGTTTCCCTCCATTCCTCCAACCTGTCAGGATGTGGGGCATGCATGCACATGTACCTGGCATGTTTTTCAAACTACCAGGGATGGGATTAGAATCAGCTATGTGTGATCTGGCCCCTGTGTTCAGTGCTCAATTGCTGTACTATGGGGGCCAGATCAGATGACCTCTTTAGAAACTTAAATGCAGGGACCAGCCAGTGGCATAGTGGTTAAGGCACTGGACTCCCACATGCTCAACCATGGTTTGAGACCTGGTCCAGGCAGTCTGAAACCAAGGTGCATGCACGTGTGTACTCAAACTCCCAGGAGGAGAATAGGGAAGAAGGGATTGCAGTGAGGCCCCCTGGGGGGTGTGATTTCTCATTTTGCCTCTTACTATCTCTCTCCAGGGAGCTTACGTGCCCATGATAGAATTTAAAAGATTAAAAAAAAAAATACAGATACATTCTGAGATGCTGGAGGTTAAGATTTTGACATATGACTGGTGGGGGCTGGGATTACAAATCAGCCCATTACAAGTAAACAGTGTGAAAAGCTAATCGGCAGAGGTACAGGGAACCGCTTTGTAAATGATAAACTATCGTAAATGTCGAAGAAGGTCCTCATGCCCCGCCCAGCACCTACACGCCCAGATACATCTAGATCAGTGGCTTATGGGGGGGTATACCCCTTGGGGACACTTGCCAACATATGGAGACATTTTTGGCCTTGATGACTATCACAGCAGGAGGGGCTTGCTACTGGCATCTAGTGGGTAGAGGTCAGAAATGCTCTTCGAACGTCCCATCATGCGCTATACAAATTTTCTGGTCACAGAAAAGCCCTGAACTAGGAGGATCAGCCCCTTTCCCATTTTATCTATTTTTAAAAAAGAAATTAACTTGTCTACTTTGAAGAAGAGAGTTAGGGGGAGGAAGTAGGAAGGGAGGAGGCAAAGACGGAAGAGCTTTCTCTGTGCAGGGATTTCTCCAGGAGTCTAGTGTCCGCCGGCTGCGTGTGTCTGACCTGCAAACCATTTGGCCGTGCCCAGGCTGCCTTAGTGCTTTCCCGAGATCATTTTTCTGCAGTTAGAGAAAGTTCCACTTGCCCCCTAAAATTATGATTGCTTTACTCTTCGGTGTTCTAGAAAGCTCCTTGTAGTGTCCAAAAAGCTAATCGCAAAATGGATGAGTGTAAGCAGGGGCTACTTCCGTGAACGCCTCAGACGCCTGGGAAGCAATTCTGCTCCCTGCGTCCTACAACACAAGCATTAGGACTGCCTCATTTTTTCCCTCCCCTTCCATTTCATCCCCTGCTACATCTAAATTTAGCCCTCTCCCCAGTGACCCAGGGAAAGATCAAAGCACTCTTTACATTCCTGCCAGGCTGAGGGAGGCGGGGCAGGAGCAGGTCCTAATAGTAAATGGGGCAGGGAAATGGCAGAAGGGAGGAACTCCCCCTCATCCCTGCTCAGGGATCCCCAGTGGTTGGTAGACCCCGGAGATATTACTGGAGACCAGAAGGCCAGGAGGGGGAAGGGAGCTCTGGGATTCTGGAGGCCTTAGGGAATGAATACCTCCTCCCAGCAGGGAGGGAGCAATTTGGCTCCCACACAGGGGCCCTTGGCTGGGGTTGTCCACTTCTTGGTCCTTTTTGCAGCAGTTCCTTGCTCAACAGAGTCCCTGGGGTTCCCCTGGGGTTCCATTCTAACTGGTGTGCTGGTCCTGGGATGAAAAACACTGCCCTCTCACTAGCATTCCTGAAGAGCAGAGAGAAGCAGAGCCACTGTCACAGGGGCTTCCCTGGAAGTGGACTCAGGTGTTCAGCTGCAGGCAGGTTTACTGGACAGGGTGCCCTGTGGGGAAGTGGGCAGGGCAGGCCTGGAGAGAGGAGGAAACCGGCACGCTGCCTTGAAACTGTGGCCCCAGCCATTTGCACAGGGCACACCAGGACCTGGAGGAACCTGAGGAGCCATCCTCTGTCTGCTCAGGGGCAGGACCTCTGTACCCCTTTGAACCCCCTTTTGAGAAGGGGCATGACTGGGTGGGGAGGTGACTTCAGTGAGAGGCAAACTGTGTGCCTAGCTGTCAACTAGGGCTCCCAGAGACCACAAATGGGCCACACACTCCAGTCTTGATTTAATTTCTTTCACAAACACAGTGGAGAATTACCGACTTGGATGGACACTATCAGTTGTCCCTCCCTAAGTCAGCACCCTATATAACAGGAAAGTGACAGAGGTAAAGTTCTCAGTTATACTTTCACTTTTCACGGAGAGCATTCACTTTGTCTTCATAACATCTTTGAGAAGCAAATGTCACAACAGGGAGGGAGAATTGTTTTCATGCTAGAAAGGGGACAAAGAGGACGAAGCTGGCATAGGTGGCTGGTCCTGAAAACAGGACTGCCTTTCCCAGGTCTTCATGCAGACAGGAGGCCCAGGGCTTTGGCAGGTGAGAGACCATAGAGGGAGAGCAAGCATATAACAGTCACGGGACCTCTGAACTTCAGTAAAGTCGCTACTTTAGGAAGTCCTTGGTTCAAATGGGAGTTTTTAGGGAAGTCATTCTAAGATGGAGTGAAGATACTAATAACTTCAGTAGGTTAAAGCACAGTATGGGGATCAGCAGGTGGCATGGTGGTTAAGGGGCTGGACACTTCCACGTGGCTGACCATGGTTCAAGTCCCAGACCTGGTAGTTTGATTTCTCACTTTCCCTCTCTCTCTGTGTGAGTCTCTCTCTGGTCAAATTAAAATAAATAAATACATAAAATTTAATAAATAATTCTTTTTTATTTTTAAAGCATAATACCTGCTTACCGCCTACAGCACCACTTTAAACATGTTCCGTTCGGTTTATTTCAGTCGTTGGTTGTCACAATACCCTACAAGGTAGACACCACTGATAACCTCTTGGTACCCTGACTACCCATCTATAAAATGGGGCCAGGTACCTTGTCCAAGTGAATACCAGTAAGCAGTGCTGCTTCTGAGCTGTTGTGCTGCTCTCCCTCTGCAAAGGGCAGGATCAGATGGAGCGATGTTGAGACATGGCAGACAGCGGGTGTTCAACCCTCCTCAGGTGTGCTTCTGGGATCCAGGTTTATGACATCCACAAATGGGAGCAGGTGGATTTTATAAGTAAACCAGAAGCCACATTTTGTGATGTGGAAAACAGGCTCACCATTGCCAGTAGTGGCAGAGAGGCCAAATACCAGGGACCCCTTACAGAAATCCATGTTGGCTCATGCTGAGAGCATTCACAGGTTTTTTGGAAATCTTCAAATGAATGACAAAAGGGCAAGTGTCGATTACTGTAAAAATATCGTCCAGTGGAGCCAGCAGGTGGCGTGGTGATTAAGGCACTGGACTCCCTTATGGCCAGCCACAGTTTGAGTCCCAGACCTGGTGGTTTGTTTTCTTACTGTCCCTCTCTCTCTGGTCAGATTAAAAAATAATAATAAATAAAATTTAAAAATATATTGTCTAGTAATACAATATCACACATATACAGTATCGTAGAATTCCAAGGTGGGGAATACGCATTTTTTCCTCCTCCCTTGCAGAGTGAAGAGGGAGGGGCAGAGAAGGGAAGGTACTTGATGAAGGTTCTGTGGGCCACTGGTGGCAGAACTAAGATGAGGTTCCCAAACTTCTGCCACCAAGTAAGGGTCTTATTCATGAAGCAAACTGTTTTGGAGGGTGGGGAATGAAGAGAGGTTTGCTTGATTATCAGTGAAATCGATCAACAGAGCCACCATTTAATTAAAAAATATATCAAAACCTTTCTTGATAATGATCGACCTGTTACGCTAGAGCAATTAAAGTGGTGATTTTATTTACTGAGTTACTGCCAACTGCTATGATGTTTCGTGTGCGTGTGTGTGTGTGAGTGTGTGTTTTGTAATACCCTTGTGATAACTCAATTGGAAATATGTGGTAAGACACAGTCACATAATGCCTTTTCTTAAGATAACTTGTGCCACAGCCAACCAGGGAGTTTATACGATGGGTTTGTTGCATAGTCCAGGTCCCCGTTGTGCCATTCTATCTCCAATGGCTCCAGAGGGACCTGTCAGGAGTCTTAGATGGGGCCCATATTTGAACTGGTGAAATGCACCCCCATGTGTTCAATAGCTTTGAGGCCGCTGCACATTAACGGTAATTAGAAATGGATACTTTTTAAGATTTAAATATTAATTTTCTTTCATTTTTTTCTTTTTTTTTCTTTTCTTTTTATTTTTTTAGATAGACTATTGCTATGTTGTGATCCTCCCGCCTTGGTCTCCTTAGTAGTTGAGAATACAAGTATACGACACCATGCCTGGTTTATGGTAAGACAGGAATTAGACCCAGGTGTCCCATGTGGCCTAAGCCTGGTGAGTAACTTTGGGTATTATTACCATGGGCTAGGCCATTACATATCACTTTATTGAATTAAGTTTTTTTTAAATTTAAATTTCGCAAAAACAGAAGCACAACTGCTATAGTCTGAATGTTTGCGAACCGCCCAAATTTGTTTGTTAAAGTCCTAATCCCCAGTGTTGGAGATGGGGCCTTTGAGAGATGATCACGTCCTCAGGGTGGAATGCTCATGAATGAGTTTGATGACCTTATGAAGGAGGCGCCAGAGAATGTCCCTCTTCCCTTCATGTAAAGACACCCCAAGAAAAAAGTGAAGAAGTAGACCCTCACCAGACACCAGCTCTGCCAGGGTCATGACCTTGGACTTCCCAGCCTCCTGAACTGAGAAATTTCTGTTGTTGATAAGCCATCTTAGTCTATGGTATTTTGTGTTAGCAGCCTAAACAGACTAAGATGACATATTCCCTGCCTTGTCCCACTTGGCTAGACTCTCTCAAGAAGTGAAAACCTAGAGTTTTCCAAGCAGACAACTCAGGTGCCTTTCTACGGGGTTGTATTCTGGCACCCAAAGCCCTAAAGCTGTGTGGGTGCTAGGCTGTGAGAAAGGACACAATGAGCCATCATCCATTGGAAACATCAATCGATTCACATTTCTCTAGTTACATGTCCTGGTGTGTTAATGTCTCAAGACATTTCGTTGGTGGATGGATAAGAAAGAACTCCATAATCAATTAACTTTGGGAAATACCACATACAATACTGCCTTTATGGATTAATATACTAAAAGGGTTCTGAATCAATAAATCAATTAAATTGAAATCAGCAGATGGCATAATGGTTACGTTGTTGGACTCCCATGTAGTCAACTGTAGTTTCGAGTCCCAAATCTGGCAGCTTAAAACTCATGCCGGGCACGTGTCTGTGCATGTCCAAAATCCCTAGAGGAGAATGGAGGAGGAGGGATTACGGCATGGCCATCCCCTCTGGAGGGTGATTTCTCACTTCCTGTCTCTCTGTCTCCCTGGTGAGTACATGCATCCAATAGGAAAAATCTATCTGAAAAAATTAATTAATTAATTAATTAAAGTTTTGGTATATCAGTTTTCCAATTTACCTGACCATAGAATGCTAGCTTCATGTCGTATCCAGGAACGACATGAAGAATCCATTGTTAAAAAACTTAAGGGGAACTAGACTGAAAACTATTAGCAAACAAAAGAGGCACAGGCAATAGAATGAACCATCTGCCATGGGTCAGGAGACCTGGATTCTGGTCTAGACTCTTCCATTAATTAGCTGTGTGACTTTGGGGAAATCACATCCCTCTGGGCTTTTGTTTACTTGCCCATAAAATAAGGAGCTGAAATTAGATTACTCCTAAGGCCCCTTCTGGGTCTGATACTGAATGATTTTTCTGATTTGTTAAGACTCACCTGCTGGTCGGTTGTCTGCTCTTATCTCCAATCATGGCTCATGTTGGCAGTTACAGGTTCTTCTCCAGTGCCCTGGAATCTCCCCCAGGCCAGTGGGCCTGAGTCATGGTCCTTGAGGTCACTTGGATAAGATTGCCACATGCGTGTCCCTGGCCCAACCTAGGCTGATGTGCAGCACCAGTCAGTCTGTTTCTCTCTCTCATATCCCAGGACTTTACCCTCTGAACAGGAAGGAGTAGGAGCAGGAAATCTGGCCCCTCTGCGAGCCAGGTCAATACATGGCATAAGTGACCATAAGCAGCCGAGGGTGGAGATGGAGCACCTGCTTAGGGAGATCCTAGAAGGAATTTTCTTAAGAGCTGGAGATGTCAGCTGATTATGAAATTACAAAAGATTCTCACTTTGTTTTCTTTTTTTTTTTTTTTCTTTTTTCACTATGAGCCCATTTCTGTGCTCCAATCTCTAACATCCTGGCTTGTCAGAAAAGGCATGACACATTTTTACATAGAAAAAAAAAACAGAAAAAAATACGACATGACATTTACAACAACGCAATGTCTTGCCAGTATTTTTCCTAGATATGCGCTGGGATGCTGAAGGTGCTCATGAATGTTAGGTAGAAGTTGCTGGTCCACAGTCTTGGGAGTTGTGTTGGAACGGTTGGAGGGCCAATAGTCAATATGAGGATGTATGTGAGTTACAACCCCTGTTTACAAGGGATAGGAACACACAGGTAAGAATGAAAGAAACTCAGGTAACTGGGAATCCCTAATGTTGAAAGGACTCCAGGGTCACTGTAACACTTACCTCTCTTCCTCTCCATTCAGCTACTAGTGGTCTCAACTGCATCCAGTGTTTCCTCCTCCCTTCCAGAGAAAGATGGCTGCCACTTAATCCTGGGGTGATTTGTTTTCTTCTTCAAACCCAGGGAAAGAGAGGGAAGAAAGAGGAAAAGAAGGCTTTCTATTTTAGAAGAGTGAGAAGGCCCCTTTTACAGGAGCAGTAGAACAACCCTTTTTTATATCTCATTGGCCCAAAATGGAACCCAAAACCAGTTATTATAGCGAGGGGTCTGGGCTTTGCTGTTCGCCTTATCAATCAGTGTCTACACTCATGGGCTGAGAGACTGGAATTTCTATGCAGCCATTACAGAATTAGGGAAAGGGAATCCTACAGGGGAAAAGGAGGGGATTTTCAGTAAAAGAAGGTTAAAAGGGATGCCAGGGAGTTAGTCAGGAGCTGTCTGCCCTCCCCCAGGGGTCTGAGACTATTGGAATACTGTCCAATCAACCATTTCTGTAGCACTGCTTGCTTGTCCCTCACCATGACTGGTCCCTTGTGTATGTCCCCAGATCAGTTAAGATGCTTCTGGATGCAAGTAATACAAATTCCTCACTCGAACTGTCTTAAATGACAAGAGATAATCGTGTCTCACACTCAGAGGTAGATGTCCCTGGAGATGGCCTGGCACGTGGATCCTTAGTCCTCAGTGGTCCCAGTTCTTTTTTTATTGGGGGGGATAGGAGGTTTTTGTTATAGGGTATATCTGTTTGCCAGAAAAACAGAGAGAGACAGAGAGATAGAAAGTGAGAAATCACCCCCCTGGGAGATGGCCACGCCACAATCCTTTCTCCTCCATTCTCCTCTCAGAATCTTGGGTACGCACGCACACGTGCCCAACATGAGTTTAAGCCACTGGGTCTGGGACTTGAACCACAGTCAACTACATGGGAGTCTTAGTTCTTATCTCTATTCTCCCCTGTACTCAGCATTGGTGACTGTTGCAGTGTCAGGCATGACAATCTAGAGGACCAGGAGAAACCATCTTGGTGGTTCTTTCTTGGAGAAAGGACATTCTCCCTAAAGCTCCATCTGATCCCCAACTTCACTCAGTAGCAGGTGGCCCTAGGCAGTGTTTCTTAATGTCTTCAGGTCTCATTTATCCCCTCTTAATCAAAGGATATTTGGAATCACAGAAGTTTGTGAATGTTAGTGGAGCCTTCCCCTTAAGGACTCTCAGCTCCAGCTCTAGCACACTGTAGTTTCAATTAAAAAAAAAAAATGACTAGGTGACTTTCCTGGGATGAACAAGGGTCTGCATGCTCTGGTGAGGCTTGTCTCTGCTTGTTTAGAGCGTCTCTTTCGGGTTTTTGTATCCAAGATGAAGATCAGAAGGTAGAAGATTTGGGGGCTTCTCTCCCTTTCATTGAGTCCTTTGATCAATCTCAGCCTCGATAGTTCCTTTACTTAATATTCCGAGGATGGTCACTTGGCTCTAACCATTACGTTTGCAGAAAGGCCCGAATATACACTTCCCTGCCTGCACGGAAGGGCTAAAAGCGCATGTGTCAGGACCTATTTTTAGTGCTTTACAAGTTAGATCTTCCCTCCTTGCCTTCGCTAGTCCCTCAGGACTTTTAGATTTACTACTTAAATATTTATAAACTGCTACAATTATTTATTAAAGGTTTATGTTGTTATTATATTTAGTGTGGAATATGCAGTTCTTCCTCCAAAAATAACAGAGCTTTCCATTAAACGACATGTGTTCAAGATGTCTCTTAAAGCCATAGAGGAAGTTCTCCTCTTCTTTGACAATTCTAAGCACTCATAAAAGTAGGGGTGCTAGCTCCCTGTAAAATACATTGCTCCTGCCTCCCCAAATGCTATTCTTTGTAGATTTAGGAAATTTTTAGGGCGTACATAGATTAATTTTATTATCAAAAATCACCATCTAGTCAAAAACAACAGATGCCCATGGAGTTGGTCGCCTTTCCCTTTCTCCACAGCTACTGTGGGTATGTGAGCGTGCAGGTGTACATCTGTGTGTGTGTGTGGACACATGCATATGCGTGTATGTAGGGGGAGTCTTGGCCTCTGTTTAGACACATGTTCATTCACTAAATTCAATCAACTCTGCTAACAATGGTGCAACAACAAAGAACTGGATAAGAGGCCCATTGTGGTGACTCAGGCAATAGGGACACTGCTGTGTGATGTGGGAGGCCATGCGGAAAGTTCCAGGTTGAGTCCTGGGTCTACCTCAACACATCACGTGCACCTGTGTGCATGCCTGGCATCCTGGCTGGCTACGGGGCTGGGAGAGGATCACTGCACAAAATCTTGAAAAGAGTCATCCTCTCTCTCTTGCATAAGGATATAAATAAACATTTTTCAAGTGGATAATGGGCCAGCAGGTGGCATGGAGGTTAAGGAGCCAGATTCCACATGGGAGGTGTGGTTCAAGCCCCAGACCTGGCAGCTTGAAAATAACACCAGTCCTGGGTTCATGCATGCCCAAGACCTTGAGAGGACAAGGGAGGAGAAGGGATTGTAGTGTGGCCATCCCTGCTGTGGGGGCAGTGATTTCTCATTTGCTCTCTCTCTCTCTGGTGAGTGCACATGCCCTAGAGCCAAAAAACAAAAGCAAAAACAAACAAATGAAAAAACTAGAAAGCAAAATGCAAAGGAACTATTTGCCCTGACAGATTTATAGGTTCTAATGGAGGAGGAAAATACATAAAAAGATAATGAAGATACATAAACGGTTATTAAGCAGTGTGGAGATACAAATACACTACGAGGAAACAACGAAGAGGGGCTAGTGTTGTAGAGGACAGGGTCTTTGCTATAGGGCAGCTCTATCTGTAACACAGGGGCTTAAATTATGTGCTTTTCTAGGGAAGGAAACTTTTCCTCCATCAGTAGGTTGCTAAGTCATCCACTTGATGGTGGTGTTCACACCGTGGTCCAGATCCATGTTTCTCACCCAGAAGAGATGGAGATTGGCCCTCTTGGGTTACTTGGCTGTCTGTTTTTGTTTTGTTTGTTTGTTTTTCCATAGGATATGTGTGCACTCGCTAGAGAGAGAGACAGAGAAAGTGAGAAATCACGCCCTAGGTGAAATGGCCATGCGTAATCCCTTCTCCTCCATTCTTCTCCTGGGATTTTGGGCATGCATGCACATGTACCCAGCATGAATTTCAAGCCACCAGGTCCAAGACTCGAACCACAGTCAGCCACATGGGAGTCCAGCTGCCTTAACTACCATGCCACTGTGGGCCCCTCTGGAACCCTTTTTGCTGGTCACAAGTGAGAAGGTACTCCTGGCATTTAGTAGGTAGAAGCCAGTAGAGCTGCTGAACACCCTACAATGACCAGGACAATCCCACAATGAATAGTTCACTGGTCTCAAATCTTAGTGTTGTCCAGGTCAAAGCTGGGAAGCACTAGCCTACCTCAGAGAGGCCCTGCCTCAGGTGGAAGTCATTGCGAATTCAGCCAGTGAGGCTGACCTGAGTTCCTTGGAGGAAGCCAGTCCAGGGTGATAAAAACAAGCACTTGCCCTTCCCTTTGACCCAGCCCTTTCACATCTACACATCAGCCCCCCGAAATGACCAGAAGGACCGGTAGCAAAATGGGTACAGAGATGCTCAAAGCTGCAGAAACAGCAGCAGTAGCAGCAACAGAATGAAACTAACCTAAATAGCCAACACTAATAGACTGACTAAATAAATTACGATATGTGGGGCCGGCAGGTGGCATGGTTAAAAAGGCTGGACTCTCACATGGCTGACCACGGTTTGAGTCCCAGACCCGGCAGCTTGCTTTTTCACTTTCCCTCTCTCTTATCTCTCTCTGTTCGAATTTAAAAATAATATAATAATAATAAATAAAGTTACATTTAAAAAATTAAGATACAGGCTAGATTTTTTTAAAAGTACTTTTAATGACAAATACACTGTATGTAATTTTAAAAAAGTGAAAATGTCCCTCCTCAAACTTTCTCCCTCTCTCCCCACATATATGCATAATCACCCATACACACACACACACACACACACACACACACATGAACACGCATACGCATACACACGCACACACACACTCACGCAGAAAAAACAATGGCACGAAATAAACTAAGGAGTTAATACGAGCTGGTAAAAGCAGTGCTTTTATAACCAATTTTTCTGTACTCTTAAAAACAAGCATTCACAGAAAAATATTTCCTTGGCTTATTTTCATTTATAAAAGATTATTTTGAATGCCTCCCCCTCACAGAGAGAACATATATTCATCAGACAGAGAGAGAGCCAAAGAGAAAGACGGAGAAAACATTCCTCCCAATACAGTGCAGTCACACCAACATCCCTTCTCCTCCATTTTTTTATCCTGTCGGGATTTGGGCACACATGTACACATACTAGTATGTTTTTTGAACCATGGAGGCCTGGATTCAAATCACACAGTCAGGTGGGATCCAGCTTCCTTAGCCACTAAGATATGGGGCTTGTCCAACCTTGTTTGTTTGTTTTATTTTAAGGCACATGAATCCAGGAACCAAAAGTTAGGATACTAGGCTTGGCTTGTCCACCAATAGATCTTGTGGCTTTGGGTGACCCACATCTCTCCCTTTGTGGGCTTATTTCTCCTGGATCCTGAGATCTAAGCATCTTGCGCTTGCTGTCTTTCAGAACAGTGCTGAGAAGCCAGTGAAACACAGCATGGGAAAGTGAAATCGGAAGAAATGAATTATTTCAAGATCATCTTTCTGGTAGGAAGAATCTGGTAGATGCTTAATGGACCCGGATCTAACCTGGTTGCTCCTGGCAGGTCCCAGGGTACCCAAGAGCCATTTGACAGATATACTTGACAGACAAATGTCCCACCTTTGCAGGATGGAAAAGGACACCCTTCTGGTTATCTAGTCCCTGAGGATCTAAAGCCGTTGAGTAGACCCTACAGTTCGCTTTTGTTGGTGGTGGGAATTTGAGGGCTCCACTTCAGGGTCATTAGTTGGAGTGTTAGAACACACGCACGAATCACATCAGTGCGAGAATTGCTAGAATTTTCAACATGGGTCTGTCTTTGCCCTCGGTCTCCCCACAGATGGGAGTTTCTAAGACACTGTTAGGCACTGAAATCCTACAAAGTGACCACTTTCTTCGGCCCACAGTGCAGGGTGCCCTGAGTCTGCTGTCCTTGGGCACATGTCGTGTGTGCTGTCTGGAGACTGGGGATCTGGCTCTACATTTCTTGCAAACCAGCTTCAAAGCCTTGCTTTACCTCCCCAGCCCCTGTGCCTGCAGGCAAGGCGTCCACTTTTTTTTTTTTTTTTTTTTTTTTCCCCCAAAAGCATTTGCCTTCAGGGAGAACTGCTCAAGGCCCATGTAAATTCAGAAATTTCTGGGGTTTGGCTTACAAGACCCAGAGAAGTCCCGGAAAGCACAGAGCGGTTTGAGTTCTGCTGTCTGAGTTTAGCCCTTCCTGCCTGGAAGAGTCAGCGTGGCTGCCAGTCCGTTTTTCCCACTCAGAGAGTTGGGGCTTCTACTAAATAATTGAAGTATTAGTAACAGTTTCTTTCCCCTTCTGTAGGCATTCCCAAAGGTCTGCCGTTTTCTTTGCAGGAACAGTTGGCATTAAATACGCTGGGTGTCAGTGCAGCAGTGAGCTGGTTAATTTTGACTGAATATTATGCTATATAACCACTTGGCATTTAACTTGAAAAATGGCTTTCTGCTTCACCTGTCAGCATACCCAGTTCTCATCAAATAAGTGAGTGAGAAAAATTTTTAAATTTCAATTTCCTGATGCTATTAGACACTACTTCTTCCATACTTAAACAGTTTAGCAGTGCATGTACAGGTTTTGGTATTCAGACCATGCCTCAGACTACATGCTATTACAATAGCTTTTTTGTTTAAAGGGTAAAGAGATGCATGGATCTTTATCTTGAGGTTAGGAAAATGTATTGCAGGAACACGGCCAATCAGGTTCTGAATAACTTTGAAACATGGTACCGTCACCCCAATGTAGTGTAAGAAATCCCAACGCCTACTGTAGAGGATTTGAGACTGTCAGAAGGAAGCCTTCGAAATGAAGTCAACGGGCAGAGTAATCCCGCACGGTACTTCAGGGGGAAATTGATCACTCATGTTCGCATTAATCTATTTTTACTGTTTCTTTTGTCAATTATAATTCAGTAAACCATGCCAGAGACTTCCATTCATGAACTCTCTATGTTTAAGATTAAAACCCCAGGCTCATTCACTTACGTGAATTAGAGATTTCCCGTTATTTGTAGTTCAAACAGCTTGATTAGCGTCACCTTATTTTGTTTTTACACCCCTAAAATGAAAAGGCAGCAAAAGAAAGATGACAATACATGACTTCAGTGGCTCTGAACCACTACCCAATAGCTACTTATTTTTACAGTAGCTGTCCTCATTTTTTTTTAAGAGAGAGTTTTCTTTTTAGAGAGATTTTTGCTATAGAGTGTGTGCGCACTCGCCAGAGAGACAGAGAAAGACAGTGAGACAGAAAGGGAGAAATCACCCCCTAGAGGGGATGGCTACTTCCTAATCCCTTCTCCTCCTTTCTCTTCTTGGAATTTTGGGAATGCATACACATGTACCCATGAGAGTTAAAGCTGCAGGTCTGAGACTCAAACCATGGTCAACTAAGTGGAATTCCAGCAATGTAACCATTACACCATCTGCTGGTCCTGAGAGATCTTTATTGTAGGGTGTGTGGGCAAACCAGAGAGACAGACACAGAGAGAAAGGAAGTGAGAAATGGTCCCTCAGGGAGGGGTGACAACACTGCAATCCCTTCTCCTCCATTCTCCTCTTGGGATTTTGGGCGCACACACACACACACACACACACACACACACACGGTGTGAGTTTCAAACCTCCAGGTTGAGGACTCGAACTGTGGTTGCGATGTGGGAGTCCAGCGAAGTAACTACTTTGCCACCTGCTGGCCCTGGTAGCTGTCCTTTGAGCAGAATTGGAAATCTGTTGTGTTGGTTTAAGGAGGGGTTGGCAAACTGGGGCCTTTGGGCCAAACGTGGCCAGCTGCCAGCCTGGCCTAGTTTATTTACTGTAAATAAACTATTATTAGGACAAAGCCGTGCACAGTAGTTTTTGTATTGTCTCTGGCTGGTTTTTTTTTTTTTTTTTTTTTTTTTTGGAGAGGTTTTTGCTATAGGGTATATATGTTCACCAGAAGGACAGAGAGAGACAGAGAGACAGAAACTGAGAAATCACCCCCCAGGGGAGATGATCATGCTGCAATCCCTTCTCTTCCATTCTCCTCTCGGGATCTTGGGCGCGCACATACATGCGCCTGGTGTGAGTCTAAGCCACTGGGTCTGGGACTCGAACCGCGGTCAACTACATGGGAGTTCAGCAACATAGCCATTACGTTAACTGCTGGTCCCTCTCTGGCTGGTTTTAATCTGCAGAATAGAGTAGTTGCAATTAAGAATGTGCATCACAAAGCCTGAAGTTATCTACTATTTGGCCCTTTAAAAGAAATGCTTGCAGGTAGTATGGTGGTTAAGGTACTGGACTCTCACATAGATGACTGTGGTTCAAATCTTAGACTGGTAGTTTGCTTTCTCACTTTTCCCTCTCTCTCTCTCTTTGTCTCTCTCTGGTGAGCACATGTATTCTGTAGCAAATAGAATAATAATAATAAATAAAATTAAATAAATTCTTTAAAAAAGTAATCATAAATAAAATTAAATAATTCTTTAAGAAAAAAAGAAAGAAAGAAAAACTTGCCACTCTGCTACATTAGTCTCAAACATTTATTTTCTTTCTTTTTGTTTCTGAGCCTAACTTTTCTGTATCTTTAGTGAAGATGTTTCTGGAAAGAATGAACGGCTTGAGAAATGATACATTGTGAAGAATTTTGTTTTTCTTGACTCAGGCCAAAATGGGGAATGTAAAGTGATCCCAATTTTACAGACGGAAAAACCGAGGCTGAGGGGTGTGAAAACTTGAGGCTTCGGTGTCACAGGCTGCACACCTGGGAATAGAAACACAAACTCCATTTGGCATGGATGTTGCGGAGATGAAAAATATTGGGAAATACGAGTTGAAGGAAGATGTTCCCAGCATATAGCAAATCTTCTGTCCTTGTTAAATATAATCATTCCCCTTATTATTTCAAGACTCTCACTCTGGAACATCCAATGACCAGGAAGGAAGGACGCTTGCTGTGGCTGGCCGGTACCCGCGACACAGAGGCCCAGGCCCTCGGCCCGGGTGAGGCTATTTGTCTCCACTGGAAACATGAACCAGATTTCCCTGTAATGGGCTCCATATTTTGGCCAGGCAGTCTCAGATGTCTGGCCAATAGGAAACCTGTGTCCTTCCTGCACAATTTCAGCCCTAAGAATCTGTGACTCTCTCTCCCTCGAGGCCCACAGAACAAGAGGAGGGAGGGTTTGAAATCAATAAATGGATTGCACACCTTCAGGGCTCTGCCATTTGTCATCTCTGACCTACACAGGCATTCTGGGGCTTACACTAACCTGTGCTATGTGTGTTTCTCTGGTCTCCTGTTATCCTCCACTTTGACCCCTCAAAAAATTGTTTCAAGTTCTGGGAGGCTGAATGGTGGGGGGAGATAGTGAGAGAAAGAGAGGGAGAGAGGAGGGAGGGATGGAGGGAGGGTGCTGGCAGTCATGTGCACAGAGAGAGAACATGCTCAGAAGTGCTGGCTTCCTCTGACTGGTGTCAGATGCCAAGTGCCAGTGTCACTCTGAGCCTCGGAGGTCAGCTGACAAGCTGGAGCCCTGTTTTGACTTTTAGGTAAGCAGGCTGCTACTTCCAGAGGGAAAACGGCCCTCACGGGGGACCCTGATCTACTTCTGTGAAGGCCAGCGAGGATGAAGGAGCGGGCATTAGCCAAGACATTCAGCATATGGTCTTCAATAGCATGTCCTTCAAGGCCATTTATTCGTCTGCTCAGAATATTCTAGAAGTGCCCATGGTGTGCCTGGGAGGAGGCCGGGAGGGGAACTGACAGCCTCTGCCTCAGGAGCCCTGCACTACGTATCTTGTTAGCCGAGCTCTAAGTTAACACAGGAAGCTAGTTACAAAGGTGTTAGAAGAGTGCTTGGAAATGGCTATTGCAGGAGGCCAGCTGCACCCCTAGGGCTAGAGGGGAAATGGGAAAAGGTCATTCAGGAACCAAGGTCTAGGGCTGTTCCTTCAAGCTAGGATGGTGGGAAAAGGGGCTATCGTGTGCTTGTGGAGCCACGGAGGAGGAGCAGCCATAAGCAGACACACCATTAATCTGCACACCTGAGGTTCTTCAGGTCAGTCTCTGAAGCTCCTTCTTACCAAGAGAGACATTAGAGAGCCTCAGAAGAGCAGGATGAGGAGTGTATGAGGCAGGAGAAAAGTCCCAGCTAGGAAGGAAGTCTCCCAGTGGCCTGGATGGGGACCCTCAAGAAGATGGATGGAATCTCCAGTTCATCAGAAGCAAGAAGTCAGGATCGGCTTTCCTTCCAAGGCTCTCCATAATTCACTTATAAACATGGCTGGTCTCCTAGCCAAACTGGGCTTCAGCTCCATCATCTTTGACAAGAAACATCTGGGTCAGCTCGAAGGGGTTCCTCCAGCCATTAGGGTAGGGAACAATTGTAAAGTGCACCCCTCAGAAGGTGGAGCTGCAGAGGAAAGGCATTTTCCAAGGTGGCTTGGGAGGTCCTGTATGGGGGACCTGATAGAGACTCAGAGGAGCTGGGGCTAAGGAGGCTCTGGAACCGAGGGCTGATTCTAGACCTATGTCAATACAGGTCAGGTTTTCTGTGGGTGTGCTGGACTATGTATGGCTAGGACTCCACTAATCCCTACAGGGTTAAAATAGCTTGAGAGAGAGAAATGAGCACATATGAAATCCCTCGATTGCTTCCCTATCTTGAGTGTGTGTGTGTGTGTGTGTGTGTGTGAACGATGCATTGGCAGGGCATGGAGGCATGTGTGCAGGGCAGTCATAAAACCCTGCCTCTGCAAAAAGCAAAGTGACCACTCAAGGTACTGAGCTTCCTCGTGGTAGGGATTCAGGCTACCAGGGCCATCTTTCATCAGAAATTCCCACTGCTAGCTCCACCACCCCGGAGCAGGGTGGGCTGCCCATCTCCCCAGGCCCTCAGCCCCACCCAGCCAGTTGGGAGGGTCTCAAGCCACCAGCTGATGTGTGAATGTGCCTCTAGGTCCATCTGTGTCATGGTCCCTCGTGATTTATCGCTCACACCACACCTCATACTTTCCGTTGTGTGCTAATGTCCTGTCCTTCATATCTTTCTTTAATCATGAGAGAGTAATTGCCGATATTTAAACACTCGAGTTTCCTGCAGGAATTTCTATACTGGGTTTTATGGGCCTTTTATAACAGAACAAATCACAGTTTGGATGAAATTCTGGGAATTCTCTTGCAGGATAATCATGCTCAGATTGCCTCCCTACTGCTAGCTTAATGTGGCTGTCCAAGTTTGGGATTTACTGGGGAGCCAATTTGTTTTAAGAAATTAACAAAACCAATACCTAAGTACCGCACTGAACATAAAGTTTTTATTCATTTTGGTGAAAGGGAAAAAAAAAAATACCCAACATTCTACTACTCACAAAACAGCTCTTGAAAATCATTTTTATGAAATTGAATCTCTCTCCCCAAACGAGTCCCTCATGCTAAGCGGGATGTAGCAATGGCCGTGCAATATCGGCCCCTTGCTTTGGTCTGTTACCCGGTTCGAACTTTGCAGGCTTTGCCTGACTCAAAGGTCTCATTGCACCATCTTTATACTTTTTAATTTTATTTATTTTCTTACAGAAAGGCAGGGAGCCACATGGATGCGGGAGAACTCTCAAACAGGGAGAGCCACGTGAGGGCCATGAGATTTAGACGCACACCAGAGGAGCCTGTACATCCTGCACCCCACACACACACAAATTAGATTTTTTTTCAAAATATGGCCTAGAAGGGCCAGCAAGTGGCACAGTGGTAAAATGCAATATTCTGCCAGGCCGACCCGTACCGGAAGACTCCAGATTCACGTTAGGAGAACTCCCTGAGAACGCCGGACACCCCCGTGCTCAGGATCCAGGACTGACTGAGGCTAGGGGTTGATTATGGTGTAAGAACCCTGATGAAGTGCTGGTTTTCTCTCTCTCTCTCCCCACACCCCGTCTCACTTATGAAAGAAAGAAATAAATAAGCTTTTTCAAAAGTGGTCTGAACATCAGAAAGAAGAAGGAAAATGAACATGCTTTCCTGGAGTTGGATACGTGGAAATCTCTTTGAAAATCATGGTATTTCCTTCTCACGGGAGACTTTGGCCTCGCCCTCGCTCTCAGCTGAGTGCCGATGGCACTCTGTGTTGGGCACAGAGGAGGGCTGTGTTCTCCCTGCACCATCATGTCCACGCAGCAGCCCAACCTCCTTGAGAAAGCTCTTTGGCACAGCCTTTTTTATCTGCCTGCAGCTGTGCAGCCTCCGGGGGGACCTCACCCTTTAATTCCTTCCTGGTGTATGAGGCCTGCAGGGGTCCCAATCTTTGTACCCAGGGAGAGCAGGGCTCAACTGTTAGACACTAGCTGATTGTGCTCCTTGACCTAGGGTGGGTGTGAATGGACTGAGAGCTTTCAGAAAGGGTCCCAGGATCCTGCTTCTGCAAAGGGGTTTTGCTTTTGTTTTGTTTTGTAACAATGAGGCCCCTTCCAGGTTTGACTTCAGGAGAAAGAGGCCACTGTGGGGACCACAGGATGATTTCTGTGGGGCTCAAGCCCCTTCACACAGCTTTCCCCACCCAGTCCCAAGCAGGAACATCTGGACGGCCGTGAAGTTGTGGAAGAAGCTCACAAGGAGTGGTTCCCCTGGGGAGCAGCCTGGCAGGGAAAGGATAGAAAGAAAGAAAAAAATGTCATCAACAATTGTAGCAGTAGTGCTCTCACTGCACCCGCCTGCGGGCCTGATGCTGGGTTCACAGGGAGACAACTAAGTAAGACGTCACTGTCCTGCCGTTGGCACTTGGGACAACCCTCACACTATGCTAGGACTTGCCTGGGCCGACTTGCCCTGTGGAGGCAAGGACGCTCCTGAGATTGGTATCACCACACAGCAAAGCCCACCGAATATGCAAGGCAGAATGTGCCAGGGGGCAAAGGTGCCCTGTTTCTCATGTGGTTCTCCCTAGGCAAGACACTTCCAGAGCAGGGCAGGGCACCGTGGCTCTAGCCAGGGCTCACTCCCATCTCACTCCCAGAAGTCTAGTCTCCTACACACATGGCCACTGTGTCCTCTTGTGTCCTCTGCTTCCCAGGGTTCCCTGCATGTCTGCTGGCCTCCCCCCACCGAGGATCCTGGTAGGAGCCAGGCAGATCTTGGCCTGCACGAAATGCTGTGGGAGCCTGTGTGGGGCCCTTCAGCCCTAGGATCTGGTCCCTTGTGTCCCAAACTTGGAGTCTGTTTCTGCATGAATTGTTACCCAGCAGGTCTTGAGGGTCATGCTCAGCCCCAAGGTCTGGCTTGGAGGTCCCTTGGCTCAATTTGGTTATGACACACCTAGCTCTGCTGAGTGTTGTGTTCTAGAGTCTCAGGCATACCCGTGCCTCTGGTTCTGTGCTGGCCTGTGGACTGTGACTTCGCAGGTGGTCAGACACACTGCTAGAAACCTACAGTTTCCTGACAGTCTTCCCTGGAGCTCCGGTCGAGAACCTAGAATTTCGTGGGCTCAAGGTATTGAGGTGGTGGTGAGATACAAAGCGGGGTCAGTGTTTGCTCCATGGGGGCACCTGGCCAGCTCTAGCCTGTGCCTCAGGGTAACTTTCTCCCTCAGACCTGCCTCCTTACTGCCCCCTGCTGCCCTGTTTGCACACTTCAAGTGGCGTTGAGCTACCTGGGCCTCCTCACCTCACAGGCCTGCAGGTTACTCATCAAAACACAAGGCTGCCTTTTACCAGGGAAATGCTCACGGGGTGCTGGCCTTGCCTGGCTGTGCAGTCTCTGCAAATTCTTAGGGAGGATGATCTGAGCACCTGCTGTGTACCCGATTAGACCGAGGGCCGGGACACAGCAGGCACAAGATGGTCCCTGGTCTCTGAGAGAGTACGGTTTGGTGAGGGTCACAGACCATCTGGAAGCAAGCAAGACAAAATAGCTCCAGGTAGTGAGAAGGGCCCTGAACAGAATAAAACAGGGTGTTAGGGAGGAATGACGCCAATGTTAAGTGTTGCAGCCAGAGAGAGCCTCTCGGAGCAGGTGACACCTCAAAAGCAACAACTGGGGGTGCTGGATGGGCGTGCGGCTATGAAACTGATGCTCTGTGAGGCTGACCCACGTGGGAAGATGCTGGGGTCACAGCTGGAGATCTCCCTGTTGATGCTGGGCATATGCCTGCCCACAACTTAGAACTGGCTGAAGGCTGGGGGTGGATCATGGCGTCAGCAGCCTGTCGGGAGTGCACGCTCTCTGTCTCTGTCTCCCTCTCTCTCTCACTCATGAAAGAAATAAAAAAAAAAAAAAGCGGCAACTAGCCTGTGGTGGTGCAAGCAATAGGACACTGCCGTGCAGAGCTAAAGATGCATGGGAAGCCTGGGTTCGGTTCCTGCACTAACCTGAACAGGCCAGGGTGGGTAGAACGTGTCTGGAATCCTAGCTCACAGGGAGGCTGGGGCATGAGGTTCACAGCATGGCAAGATCCTATCAAAAATGTTGCTTTCTCTATCTACGTTTCTCTCAGATTAAAAAAAAAAAGGCAACTAAGTAATAGGGAAGCCTCTTAAAGGGAAGGGTGTATGGCAGGCACTTTGGACAGAGGGAATGGCAAGGGCACAGGCAGGGAGGGGAGCAGAGCAGGGCAAATGGTGAGTGTGGCTGTAGCAGGACCAGGGTAGGAGCTCCGAGTCTGGATTTCCTCAGACTTGCCACGAGGAGCCGAGGGAAAACCGAGGAGTCCTGACCCCCTCTCCGCGGAAGTCAACCCGTCACCACGCGGAAAACACACATTTGGCACAGGCCCGCGCCAGCAGGGATCAGGGGAACGTTATTTTCTTGAAAGAATAAGTTTTTAATTAACAGGTTTTATTTACCACAGCCGAGTTCTCTCTTGCTCACACAGCTCTGTGTAACAGCATTTTAAATTATCAGCTTTTATTTATCACAAGAAAAGTCTCCCTGGTCGGGGCACTTCCTTGTTGATTTCAGGGTTGGCCAGACTGTGCAGGTGGGAAGAGACAGCAGGAGATCCGCCCAGGTCTCCTGTCTCACTGGGAGACACAGCCTGAACCAGGGCTTCCCCTGCAGATGGCCACCGGCAGACTCCCTCCCTCCCCTTTCCTTGCTGCAGAAGGCAGGGCAGGAGAGGGTCACCTTTTCGGATGCGGTTTGCCAGAGCGGTGTCTGAATTAAATCTCACCAGTTAGATCCTACCAGGGCTGCCTCTGGTCCAGTGCACTCACTGGGGCTGGATGGGAAACATTGTGGGCTTTTGCGCCCTAGCTAATTCCATTGTGTGGCTTTCAATGTCACTCTATTTAAATCCCTGTCAGAGGGCCCTTAAGGACAGCCAGTTTTATTTACTGTCAATGTAACCAACCGCTCCTTTGGTTAATACTAGCCTCAATGAGCCAGGCAAGGAAGCTGGACTTCCACCTGCAGAAGGGACAAAGAACGCTGCTTCCTCCCTTCCCTGCTTGGCATATGTGCACATTAAAAAATTTATTGAGCCTATTTCAATATCCTTCGACTAATGGGAGGATTTTAAGACCTTTCTAAGTACAGTAATAGTAAATCTTGCTTCAGATTTCACTCAAATCTACAAAATAAAAATACCTTTGATCTGAAGTTGAGAAAAGACTGCCTGGCCCATAGCTTCAGTTTGGGCAGCTCAGGGCCCAACAACATCAACATAACAACAAAACCTCATTGTAGCAATCGGCCCCTCTAATGAGCCTCTAACTTGGTTTCTACCTTATCCCAAAGGTATAGGGAATAGCACTGTTTTTTTTAAAAAATATCAAGAAAACATCATTTGCTCTAAAATGTCCCTAAAAGCAGGTCTAAATTGCCAATAAAGGCTAGGTAATTGCATCAGCATGGATCAGAAAGCATTTCTCAGGCCCCGATGAAAGAGTTTGCCGGGCTGAAGAACTTCATGGCTACAGCAGGCTCTGGAACCAGCCCCCCAGCTGGGCAAAGGAGGGGTTTTTTCAACACAATGCAATTTCCCTTTCCAAGCCTAAGACCCCCTCCTCTGCCTCTTTATTTTGTCCTCATTCATACAACTTAATTTCTTCTGAGACGTTGTCTAGAAGCTCAGGTTAAATCAGAACAAAAACTTTCTAGCCATTAGTTTTTGAGATACAGACTTTTCTTGCTGCCCCTGCTGAAGCCCCCAGGTCTGAATTACTTAATTATTCTCTCCTCGTCCAGGTTAATGACGTACAGACCAAAAAGCAAAATGCCGGGGCGGCTGTCTTCTTAACAATCCGAACAGCCTCGCCCTCCACCTTAGCGCTCTATAATCACTTGACTAGCAAACACATATACAGTATAAATATTTAAGAAAAAGTAAATTCCATTAAGCTGTTATGTGATAGATGCAGTGGTAGGTACTTATCTTTGAAATATTAAACTCTAGACATTTATATCCATACAAAAAAGAGTTTCCTGCCATTTGATGAGAATTATGTGCCTGGCACTAATAAAATATTAAACTCCAATTTAAAAGATAAGTATCTTATCCACTTTTTTCATAATAAAACATGTTCCAGTGCTCAGGAAAGCCAATATGCATCTGAATTTCCATACAATACTGTATTTACAAACTTTCATAAAAGTTTTGCATCTGCATTTATCAGTGGCTGGTTTTACACTAGCATCCTGATTATGCTCTCCCTAATGACATGGTGCATTTCAATAATGCATGATGGGAGATGTACAAACAGCCTTTGTTTTTGTGTAGGGTGATTTCGTAGTTTTGGTTAGTGGCTCTCCCTGTCAGTTAATTAAATGGAGGTGGTCACTAAGATTGCATTATCCTTTTCGGTCCCCATTATATAAATTAATGTCAAACTGATGCAATGTTTCATGTTTAAAATAACAGATACAAGTGTTAAAAATTATAGCCTGCAGTTTTCCTATTTGACAATGCATTATTTTCAGCTGCAAATGTCAGTTTCTAACCCCTGCCAAGAATCTTGTGGAGAGGGCAATGAGTAATAAGTGTTAGTTATCAAATTTAGTGTCTTTTGAAATGTGCCCAGTGTTGCCAGGGTGGGGGTGGGGAACGGTCCCTGCACATGTGTGAATTTATGGAAGCTCCACTCCCCGAGCCCTGTGGGATCGGAAGAGGAGCAAGCAATCAGCTAGCCTCTCTACATTAACAGCTGCCTCCGACCACAGCCCACACAGGTCCTGGCAGAGACCTGGGAGGACCAGCCTTGGCTGGTGTCCCTAGTGTCTCTTGGGTTAGAGAGATTTCAGAGCTCCAACAGTTAAAACGTGCGTGACTTTCCTGAAGGGTAAATCATTTCCAAATGGCCTCACCTAATTGAACCCGGAATGCATAAGCCCCAGTCTTTTCATTATAACATGGTGTCAAAGCTGCCAATTTGAAATCTCACCTTTGGCTTGGATGTTGCTGAGCTGGGCTTTGGCCATTGACGGAATGTTCCTGACACCTCAAGACCATTTTGGTCTTTAGTGAGAGTCACATGGGAAAGCTCCCTGTCCCTGCGGAGATTGGCTTTGACAAAAGGATTTCTATTAGCAGCCTTCTCCTCTTCCCTCTTTGTTTTGATAGATGTCAAAAGACAGCTCTGCCTTAAGAAATGCAATTACTCAAGAGGATGATTGGAGGTAAAAAGCTATGAGAAGTAAATAGCATGATGTTTTCAAATAAACAAAAATCACTGCAGGGGCAAGTCCCCTGTACCTTCACCCTCAAGTTGGGGGTTGAGAAATTAAGCGTACACCCCAAGGCTGTGCCAAGCGACATAGACGCAAGCAAAACAGGTAGCTTGGGTGGTATGAGTAGGGTAGGACTAGTTAAATGGTTCTAGCATCTGAGGCGTTCTAGTTCTCAGAGTGTTTCAGACATCCCTGAGACATGGTTCTACCGGAAGAGAACTCTGTTCGTCCCTAGTCCGGGTCTGCAGCAGGAAGCATCGCCTGTCAGACAGAGGTAGCCATCTCTCTGCCTGCTTCCGCCTCTCCCCATCACAACCCAACTTCTGCTTGGCCGTGGGTCGCCAAACTGCCCCATGAACATCATCAGCTCAACCCCTAGAGAATAGTGCTGCCGAATTGGAGCGGGGCTAGCAGAGGTGGCCATCCGGAGAGATTTCAAAAGAATCAACATCTCGGAGCCAAAACGACAGCCGGTTTGCCAGTCTTCTTTCCACTGGGTGTGTGTCCCGATGAAATCATGAAAATGTTTTCTTCTATCCCGAGCATATTAGCACAAAGCATCGTTTGGGCCGACGTGAGGGACCGTTGCTCACGGTGATGGGGACTGTCAGCTGGGACTGTCTGGCTGCAAACGTCAGCTAATTCTTGGTTCCCGAACAGGAGCTCGGCCCTTCCCTTCCAGGAGACGAGCAGCACTGGAGTTCCTTATTTCTGTAAATGACTGTAGAAACAATTATCATCACATTTGAAAAGCACCCACTAATTACACTCAGGATAAACTGCACTTAATACCTCTGATATCTATTATGAGCAGATCAGTGTGATACCCAAGCACGCACTGGTACCTTTCTCTTGGAATATTTGGAAAAAATAATTGCTCTGTAAAGAGTTCCTTAAAAGCCTGGCCTGCTGGGGGTTCTTTTTTGGCAGCTGTTTTGTGGGCTGATGGGCTGTGGTCTTAGAGGGAATAGTTCATTGAGGACTTTTTGATTCTGGGGGAGTGTTTGGACAGTACAGCAGAGTCCTACTATAGTCACTCTAGTGGTGCGGTCTCAAGGGAGTTTTCTAACCTCTCTGAGCCACTGTTTTTCTCTCCATAAAATGGGGAAGATAATGAGGCTTAGGTTCAGGGTCATTTTGAGGATTAAATGTGTCAGTATATTTAAAGCATTTTTTCCCCTACATACTGGTTCTTTATCACTTCTTCCTATTTTTTTTTTTTAATTTTCAGAGAGTGCATACATTAGGAGGGGGAGAGAGAGAGAGAGAGAGAGAGAGAGAGAGAGAGAGAGAGAGAGAGAACAATCCCCAGTAGGGCATGGTTATGCCATAATTCCTTCTCCTCCATTTCTCTAACCCCTAAGCGTTTGGGGCATGCAAGTATATGTGTCCAGCATATTTTTCAAGCTATTCAGGTTGGGGTTCAAACCATGGTTGGTCATGCAGGATCTAGCTTCCTATACACAGCATTTAACAGCTGTGCTACCAGGCTAGCCCAATGATTTTTTTTCTTACCAAAAATTATATATAGTTCAGGTGTACACTGTGATGTTTTGATATAGGTACGCATGGTGAAATGATTTTTACAGTTAAGCAACTTAACACATTCATTTTCTCATAGTTACTTCCTTTGTGTGCCTGTGTGTGTGTGGTGAGAGCACCTGAAATCGACCTTTAGCCAATTTCTAGTATGCAGTACGGTATTACTAACTATGGTTCTTGGGACCAGCAGTTGACCTAATGGCTATGTTGCTGTACTCCCCTGTAATCAACCGTGGTTCAAGTCCTGGACCCACTGGCTTAAACTCACACTGGGCACGTGTGCATGTGTGCCCAATATCCTGAGAGGAGAAGGTAGAGAAGGGATTGAGGTATGGCCATCCCCCTCTGGGGAGGGGGGGGGGGGGAATTTTTCTCACTTTCTGTCTCTCTCTGTCTTTCTGGTGAGTGCACACACCCTATTAAAAACAAACAAACAAACAAACAAAAAAAAAAACTCTTCAAAAAAACTAACTATAGTTCTCATGCTGTACATTAGATTTCTAGACTTATTCATCCTTTCTTCTCCCCTAGTAACCACCGTACTACTATCTGCTTCTAAACTGTTGTTCTGGTATGGGATTTAGAGGTTCCAGCAGGCTCTATCCTGAAAAGGTTTTCTAATAGCATCTCCTAGGGAGTGACACTGGCAGGCTAGAGTCTGGGGCCCAGGGTTGGCTCTGATGCCCCACAGTGGAGGTCGGCCCACTCCAGGGCTTGCTCTGGAAGACTGGCAGTTGTTTGGCTCAGCCGGACAGTCCTCCTTTGTAGCGGAGTCCTGAGTTCTGTTGCTAGCTGCTTCACATATGTGGAGCCAGGATCAGAACACTGTTCTCCCAGGAGACTTGAATGGGGCAACTCATGTGGAACGAGGTCTGGAAGTGCAAACTTCATAAGAAAGAGGATATGGATAATAACATTATTATTAAAACATGATCCTGTTTATTTTTTAGCTCCCACTTTGTTCTCTCTAGCCTCTGCTCTAGATCAGGTCACTCTAGATAAGACCTTGACTTGGGCTCCTCCTTGATCATTGACCTATCTCTTATCTCACAAGGGGAACCATCTTCCTAAGAAAAGCAGTTATACAATGCCTTGGGTGAAAATGTTAGTTGGTTCTTCATAGCGCCTGGCTCCAGGTCAAGCTCCTTGGCTTAGTTCTCCTGCCCCTGATCTCTCCAGCCAGGTGGACCCTTTTGTGGTTCCTGGAATATGCCACATTCCCTCCACTCCTGTTATAGGCAAGGACTCTAGAACTAGACCTCTCTGATTCAAACCCTTGATCATCAATGAGAGGCTGTGTGACCTTGAACAGGTTACTTAACCTCTCTGAATCTCACTGTTCCCCTCAATCAGATGGGGTATCTTTTCATTGAGTCACAATGAAGATTAATTACCATCTATAAAATGCTAGGGACCTTGGGTAACTTGTTCTCATGTGCTGTGTCTTGGGAAAACTCCTGGGTAGGTTTTGAAAATCCAGAGATGGAAGAGGTCTCTCTTTCTCTTTTCTACATGTGGGCCTTAGAAGGTTGAAGTTCAAGCTCTCCTTCCTTCAGGAAGCTTCTTTGGTTCTCCACCCCCCACTGATCTATTTTTTCCCCAAACACCTCTCTCCATCTCCACAGCTTTCGCTTCAGTGAACTATTTGGTCATGGTTGCATGATTCCAGTCATATCTCTGCCAGCTGGGCCAGTGTGGAAGAAGGGAGTCTTGTCCCAGTCCCTCCCTGGGCCCTGTCTGGGCATTCAGTGAACACTTGGCTATGGACTGATGGACACCCCGTTCATTCGCCATGCCAGCCTTCTGCCCTGTGGACTAGAACATGCAATGGCCACATCCACCTGGGACCTCCTCACATGGTCTAACCTTCAAAGCATCTCTCTCCCCTCTGCTCAAGTCAGCCAGATGCCTGGCCAAATAATTACCTGACAGGGCTCGAGAGAGACAGAGATGAGAGACAGTCAGGAGAAGGGCTAGGCTGAGGCATTGCTGCAAAGCCATGTTCATTCCAGGAACTTGCCCAGTGCTGGTGTCTCCCAGGATGTAATTCTATTGCACCTTTAGAAGGCGGAGGAGCCACAGGCCAAATTGGACCTTTTTAACCACTGCTGCGGCATCCTTGTTGATATTCGGATAATCTGATGAGTGACTGTAGCATTGTCATGAGCACTGTTCTGGTCTGGCTCCCATAGTCCTTAGATCTGAAAAAAATAATAGAGAGAGACTGAGTATCATTCTCTACAATGTGACCTTAATTAAGGACTCTGGAGCTAGAAAATTAGAGGAATTAATTACATTAGAGAAACAAATCACATTTGTTGAAGAAGGGGGAGGAGGAGGGAAGAAGAAAGGAAGGAGAACGACAAAGATGAGATTGAAGAGGAGAGGCGGGAGGAGGAAGAGATTAAAGAAAAGAAAGGAAGGAGGGAAGGAAGGGAAAAAGAAAGGAGGAAGAAAGGAGAGAGAGAGAAAAATATATAAAGAGAGAATGAAAGGGAAAGCACACGGAGAGAGGAAAGGAAAGTTGAGTTCTCCTGTCCGGCTCTCCCAGGCCCAGAGCCCTCATGAAGTCACTTTCTTCATCGAACTAAAGCTGATCTCATGAAAAATATGATGCCTCAGATCTGAATTATCCGTTCTGTGTGACAGGGACAGGGTGGGTGGCTTCTGTCTGCAATTTAAGGTAAAATTAACGCATATGCTTCTTCAGTATTTTCACAGTATAAGACTTCCAGCCAAATGCGAGTGTTTCCACACACTTCCTTCTTGAGAAGACAGATTTACATATGCATTAAGGCCATTTTATCAGAACGCACACACAGAGGAGTGACACATCTCACTGACAGCGCCGGGGTGACGGATAACTCCACACAAAACATACATTTGAGAGGAAAATAGGAGGAGGAATAGAATTAAGGGCCGGTGTGCGAGCGGTATGGTGTTTTGAGTGAGGAAGCACAGATTGGATCGCTTGACTCACTTCCCGGCTCCGTGTGAGTCAGGCGGCGACAGGTGCTCTGCAGTACCTGCGCCGGCTCCAAGGGGCTGCTGAGCTCGGGCTCTCTGTGGTTGCATCGCGGCACTGCTGAGCCATTTGGTGAGCCCGCTGCCGCTGATCCCCAAGGTGGCCCCCTGGCCACTTTGCCATCTTATCCCCTTGTCTGTCACTGTGTTCAGGTGCTCCGGTTTTAAAGGCCTCTGAATATGCGGGTCCCACTGTCCAAAATGCTTTTCTGGTAGACTATCCAATGAGGAGGGTGTGTCCAGAGAAGCTCAAACCGATTAAACATGGGGGTGCCTCCCTTGCTGGACTCTGTGAAAACCAGGACAGATGGCGGTTTCAGGTGGGGAGGGGAGGCCAACTTGCAGTCCAAGAGCCTTTGCATGCTAGCATTTCCGGCGAGCACCCAGAGAGCTCTCAGAAGGGCCTGCGTCCCTAAACCCAGTCATTCATCGAGATTTCTTTCCTCATTCCCAAGACATTTACTTTCCAATAAATAATTTTACTTATTTTTAAGAGGGAGAGAAAGCAAGAGAGAGCACTTATTTTTTAAAGAGTTATTTATTTAATTATTATTAAACCCCTCCTTGGAGGATGGCCACAATCCTTTCTTGTCCATTCTCCTCTTGGGATTTTGGGCACGCACAAATATGCCCAGTGTGAGGTTTAAGCCGTTGGGTCCAGAAATTGAACTGCCATTGACTACATGGGAGTCCAGCAATGTAACCATTAGACCCATTTTTGACAGTGTCTTGCCATGCCATGATCACCCTATCCCAGCTTCCCAGTTCTCTAGGACCACAGGTGCAAATCACCATTCCTGGCCTATTTAGCTTGGGCCAGGAACTGGACTCTCTCATGAGACCTTTGTAAGGTGCTACCCTTCCAAATTCTGCCACCATGCTGGACATGACTATGTTTGTTAAAGAAGGTTCCCGACATGTCAAAAGCCTCTGGACCCACAGATCACTAATTTACCTTTTGCAAGCTCCATTTCTAGTCATTCAGTTCTCAAGTCTAATATCACCTTAAATATCACCTTCTCGGAGAAG
Organism: Tupaia tana; assembly: GCA_026018925.1. Classification (NCBI taxonomy): domain Eukaryota; kingdom Metazoa; phylum Chordata; class Mammalia; order Scandentia; family Tupaiidae; genus Tupaia; species Tupaia tana. The sequence goes on from JAKSZU010000018.1 coordinate 43,854,763, forward strand.
CTTTCTGTACCCTTGCTCCCAACCCAGAATCACTTTGTGCTTCACCCTAGTTTGCAGAATTTAACCACTTTCTTTACCCAAATTGTCCCATTCAATTCAAATTGTTACTTGTCTGTTCTATATCTAGAGTGTCCATGAACACAGGGGTCTGATGGCCTGATGTGCTCACTCACTCTTGTAACCCAACACCTAGAACACCTCTCAGCAGGCATGTGTAGTAGATTGTGATTGGATGAATGAATGGCTGTCCAGTCTGCTCATGGCTTTCTCTGCCCTCTGGTACATCATTTACTTCTGTGACATTAGCAACTTTCTTTCTTTTTGGAGAGATTTTTCCTATAGGGTGCGTGTGCTCGTCAGAAAGACAGAGAGATAGAAAGTGAGAAATCACCCCTCGGGGGGGGATGGCCACACCACAATCCCTTCTCCTCTATTCTTCTCTCGGGCTCTTGGGCACGCAAGCACATGCACCCAGCGTAAGTTTAAGCCACTGGGTCCAGGACTCGAACCGTGGTGGGCTACATGAGAGTTCAGCAACATAGCCAATATGCTAACTGCTGGTCCCACTAGCAACTTTCTTATGCATTAACAGGTGGTCAGAAAAGTCATGACACATTTTTGTATAGAAAACCATAGAAAAATGTCATGACTTTTCCAATGACTTATTTCAAAGGGCTTCATTACATGTACTAAATTGTTCAACCCACGCCCGGTATGCATCTGGTAGGCAGCAGAGATGTATGCAGCAGAGAACAAGGTAGGCACAGTCCATGTCTTTGTGGGGAGTACTTTTGTAGAAGACATTGACTTTTAACAGAAACATCATGCGATTATTTAATGAGAGCTGTGATGGGTGATTTGAAGGCTCAGGTGGGGAGAGTGCCAGCATTGCCAGTTCTGCTGAGAAACAGCTAGATGGTACGAAAGCTCTGCTTGCATCTAGAGTATATGCCTGGTGCTGTGGACCACCCACGAAGACACTGGTTTTTCCCTTGGTGCACACACAGGGAAACCACCATGCCCATTGGACTTCTTGAGGACCTCAGCCTCTCTTCTCTGATGCCTGGCATAAAAATGAGGGGGTTTCCTGCCACCTTTTCACCTCTCGCCAATGTACACTTCTCTGAATCCATGCATCCCTAGAGCTTTACACTCTGTTCTCTACTCTAATAGCCATATTTCCAGGTGAGGCACCTCCTCCTCTTATTTGCCTAGGGGTGCACAGGAAAGTGAGTGGCCTATTGACCACGTGGCAGATAGGAAGTACCTTTTTTTTTTCTTCTTACTTTTTTATAGCCAGAGGGCATACACACTCAAGGAGGTGGGGTGGGGGGAAGAGAGAGAGAAAGAGAGAGAAAGAGAAAACCTCCAGTGGGGCACGGTCACACCCCAATCTCTTCTTCTCTATGTCTGTATCCTGTTTGGACTTTGGACATGCTTGAAAAATATGCCCAGCATGTTTATCAAGCCACGGGGGTGGGATTCAAACCACAGTCAGTCATGTAGAACCCATGCTAACCTTTCATCACTAGGCTACGGGGCTAGCCCAGGAGGGATCTTTCTGAAAACCTTGACATCCACTTGGATAAGGTGAAAAACCTAACACCCACTTGGATAAGGTCTTCACATTCTAACCATCTAGGAAATTCAAGCTGAAACAATAAACACAAACAAAACTCGAATCGTCCCTTTTAATTAATTTTCTATATAATAAATGTAGAGAAGCTATTTGTATTTTTTTTTAATTTGTATTTCTTCTGGGAGTGAGAGATACAGAGTGAGGGACAGAGGGAGGTGACAGAGAGACAGATACCCACAACAGGGTACTCATGCCACGATTCGCTCCCAGCTTCAGCCTGCCTGGGATCGTGGCACGTGTACACTGGTGTGTTCACGGAGGTCTTAGAACCTCCCAGGTGGGTTGACCTTGCAAAGGGTTGTGCTGCATTGTGCCACTATCCAGGCCCTGCATTGTTTTTTATCAAAAAACAATGGATAGCCACGTTGGATATCTCTTTGGAGGCTGTGGACCTGGCTTCTTTAGGAAACCTCACACACACATTTGCCACCTTTACTCCCTCAAAGCCACTGGTGACTTAGAGAGTGGCAACAGATCCACCTGGTCCTGGCCATGTGTTAATGAAGGTAGTAACTGAAAGTTGACATCCTACCAGGTGCTCAGTCAACCTTTGCTGGAGGCTGAAATGCTATTCCAGGCAGACACCAGCCACGTGTGTCCCTAAGTCACCCACTGTGGTAGCAAACAATACAACCGGAGAAGTGGAACTTAGCAAATGGTATGTGATTCGCCAAATTAGCCCTAGAATGAGTAACTATTGGCCTGCATTGCCTATTTATATGACCCCAGACCTTGCCAACCCTTTTTAGTTGTATTGCCTGTCAGATGCATAAGTACAGGTACATATAACTTTCTTAAATGCTGTCCCATCGCATTCCTCAAGCCAGCACTCAGCTAAGGCATGTGGACAATGGCAGAAGACAAAAGCCACCATGTAATACCAAGGATAATTTGTGAGAGAGCAAAATATCAGAATACACTTAACCTCGTTGCCAGGTTAAAGTTCTCAAAATGACATATGTGTTAAATGTCCAAGAAATGTTTGTTATTGACATGAGTATCCCACAACAGGGTACTCATGCCACGATTCGCTCCCAGCTTCAGCCTGCCTGGGATCGTGGGCACATGTGCACTGGTGTGTTCATGGAAGACTTAGAACCTGCCAGGTGGGTCAACCTTGCAAAGGATTAGGCTGCATTGTGCCACTATCCAGGCCCTGTATTTCTTTTTTTTTTTTCCAAAAGGTCTGAGTGAGAAATGTTTGTTCTTGACATAGAACTCTATTATTTTGCTAGGAAATGGCAGCAACATCATATTTTTTTTTTAAATCAAGTGTTTCCCTGGGTGCTAAGTCTATCATAGTTACAGTATATTAGTATTTTTCTTTTTCTGTTGGAGACATTGATAATGGACCATGTCTTCACTCTAACTCGGTAGCTTCCTATGTCTTTAGGAGAGAATTTGTAATTGTTGGAATATTCTTGGCCATCCTTCATTTGGAATTTATGTGGTAATTTCAGCAAAACCGAGACCTTGTGCAGCAGTTTTCATCTTTTTCAAGGCTGCCTCTCTTTCTTGAGATGCTGGAGGGTTTCCAATTATTCCTTCTGGTCTCTTTGGATGTGAATTGTAACAGATCAGCTGAGAGTCGCAGTTCAACATTGTTAAGCTTATCAATATAAATATAATGTTAAACCCCTTTTAGATAATTGGAGCTATGTGTGAAAATGTGACCAATTTGTGCATAAATTGGTCCTACATTTCTTCCTGGCAAAGACAGAGAGAGAGGGAAGAGAGACCAACCATATGTGAGGCTGGTTCGCTTCTTCTCAGAGACTTTTCTACACCTTGAATTCTTGATCTGGCTTTGTGGCTGCTGACAGTTGGAAACCTGTACAGGTATCTGCAAAACGATAAGGTCTTTTGCCCCCTTTGAACCAAATTCTTCCATCCTAGAGGCTGTAAAGCGAGTATCAACAAGGCACTTGCGCATCACACCAAGGGGAAGGTTGCAGACAGTCTTGAGAATTAGACGTCTCTGCTTGGATAGTGACCAAATTCAAATAACCAAATGGAGAGGCTGACGCCATGGAGAGGGGGAAGAGAGGGTGCTGAGGGAAATCCTGGAACTCACTCATCCTGCTTGGAAACCTTGCTGTCACTTCAGGATCCTAGAAAAGCTCATATTCTCCTCCTGGCTTCTCCTTGCTGTGTGAGTGCTTGTGCGTGTTGGGGAGGGTGAGGTGGGGCGGAATGAGGGGGAGGGGGAACTAGCCCATTTCTCCAGTGGCGAATCCTCCAGAGAAGGTTAGGAGGCCTGGGATGATTATTATAAAACTGCCCACAGCATTTTACAGCTTAAGAAGGGTGTTTAACAAAATCAATCCTCCCAACAGGCTGAGCTAAATATTATTATCCCAACTCCACGAATAAAAAAGTTGAGGTTCTCAGAAGATCAAAACTCAAAATAAAACAAAGACGGCTGTTCAAAAACACTCGGAACCACTTCTAAAGTCCACTCTGTAGCTTATCAGTTTTTAAAAGGGGTATTTGTTTACCTGAAACAAAATTGCAATGCTCGTATGCTTAAGGAAGATATAGTGAGGCCCATATAGCCTGTGAGGTCATCAGGCAGGTTTCTGGCTGGGCCTGAACTTGGAGGTGGTGCCCTGTCTCCACGAGTCGCTTGGCCAAACGTCTCTGGAGCTGGAGGTGGTCAACCAGGGTGGAGGCCCTACTCTTCTGTTCTCAAGAAGTGCCTGCATTATATTTATCAGAATGACGACAGACCCATCAGGTATTACAGAGGTCTGGGGAAAACACACAGTACCTCTTCAAAGCTGCCCTCACACACTGCCAAGGTCCACCGTGCCATGGCTTCTGAATGGAATTGAGATTTTTTTTTTTTTTTGTGGTAGTTTATGTTTTTCAAGACAACAAGTTCCCTCAAGTTCAGTTTACTCAGAAAACACAAACCCTACCTGAACACCTCTCCCCAGGTTTGACCTTTGACATTAAGAGTGCTCAGGATGAGAAGACATAATCGCAATCTCCCAAAAGCAAAAATATACCCAAAGACCTTTTGCCCTGGAAAGGGAGCTGTTTCTTGAGAAAAATCAAAGATGATTGTTTGAACTCATGGTTACAGTTCCAAGTGGACCCTAAGAGTTAGTGACCGTGACCACTTCCTCAACTCACCTTTCCCTTTAACTTGGGGAAAAGGGAGTGTATAAAGAGGTTTCTTGGACATCAAATGCTCCGTTTAAGCAGTGAGATGAGTTGAGCAGACATGAATCAGAAAACATATGGATCCAATTTTGGTTTAAAAATTAATGGGAAAACACATTTTCATCAAACTCAAAACAATGAAAAATATTTTTTAAGCAGGCAAAAAATCCAAAATACAGCTGGGTTTGCCCAGCTCTGCACAGATTCCCAACGCCCATGGCCTCCTTCCTGGTTTTCAAAAATAGCAAGTTGAGCTGAAGGATGTGTGGAATAAATCAGGGCAGCATAAGCTAGGTGCAGGCTTTCAGCCATATGGACCACCCAGGACAGGGTCCTTAAAAGGCATTATTGATGACTGATGCTTTGCCTCTGGTGGTATGAACTGACAGAGCAGGTCTTGAGAACAGAAGAGGCAGCAGAAAGTTCCAGAGTGAAGAGGACACAGTTGCGTCAGTGGCAGGTAAGCTGGGTTCATCCACTGATGCCCTAAAATGGACAAGTGAAAACAAACCAAAATGAGGTGCATCTTCTGTCACCCATTGAATGTGACCTTGTCCAAGTAGGAGAATGGTTTATCCATTAGGCACGGTTTCTAGCTTGTCCTCCCTCTGGTAAAATCTTCCTTTCTGTTTCCACATTCATCCATCCATGGATCCTGGAAATCCTGGTCACTTTGTGCTGCTTTCAAGAATAGGTTCTCTGAACCAAAGCTGTTCCCTGGTGTCCCAGAAAGTCCTGCTAAAGGATCAAGGAAGAGGCAATCTGTTGACAGAAATGACAAGTGATGGGAAGGAAAATATGAAATGTCACCTTCAGTAGGTATTCAGCCAGCCAGACTGGAGCCTCTAAATTGCCCTAAGTCTTCTGAGATTTTTCTGCTTGACAACTACTCCTAGATTCCATTGTCCTCAAATCCTTGAACCACTTCCATACCTTGAAATGATCTTGCTCCTTACTTTTTAAAAACAAAAGCCACCAGGTAAATCCTGTCACCACACCTACCATTCTTGTCACATCAGAATCTATCTTCTTGATTTCCCTCCTACAGAAGAGTAAGAGAGGGCTACCTCTCCAATCCAAAGAGAATCCCTCTAGCTGTGTGCTGGGTCCCATCCATTTTGCCTCATCTGGACCTCTGATTACCACCAGTCTCTTCTCTATCTTAGACTATGTTTTCAGCACAGCATTTGAATATATGTTCTGGGAGCCAGACCAGTTCATGTTGTATCCTTGAGGTGGTGCTTGGCTTCCCTGTGCCTGGTATTCCCTCTGGGAAATGAAGGTAATAATAGTTTCCACCTAAAGGGTTTGTTTGAAGGATTAAAAGAGTCCATACAGGGCAAGCAGGTGGCATGGTGATTAAGGCAGCTGGACTCCCATATGGCCGACCGCAGTTTGAGCCCCTGACCCAGTAGCTTGAAAATCATGCCTGGTATATGTGTGTGCATGCCCAAAATCTCAGGAGGAGTCTGGAAGAGAAGGGATTGTGACATGGGGTGATTTCTCACTTTTTGTCTCTTCAGCAAGCACACACACCCTATAGCAAAATAAATAAATTAAAGAACAATTAATACATATGAAACACTTATAAAAGTGGCCAGCACATCATAAGCTTAAAATAAATGCAGGATATCTTACTATTTCTGCTTCCTTCCTGCCAACAGTTAAATGTACTCAAGTCTCTTCTATCTATGAGGGAATTCTTTCTCAACCTCACATCCATCTCAACTACTATCCTTTCTGAAAATTATCCTTGCTGTCAAATTTCTTGAGGGGAGGAACTATGTATATCTTTTGTTTCTTGCTCCTAAATTCAGTGATCTAGCTACATTCACCTCGCTTCTTTTTGCTGACGTTGTTTGCACCATGCACTTCTTGGCACTAACCCCAAAGTTTCACTCAAGTCATTTCACCTCTGTGTGTTCTGGTGACTTTTTTCCCTTCTACCAGTACCACTCCATGGGCTCTCACAGCCCACCCTGAGGTGGACCTTCCTTAGCCTCTCTCTTCTGCTGAGTATGTAAATACGAACATCTGCAACCATGACTTTGTAGTCCCCTGGCTACTGATTCCTGCTTGCCCTCTCAGCCCAGTCCTCTTGCCTGAGCCTAACTGAGTAGACTCAGATGCCCCATAGACTCCCAACTCAGTCCTCTCTTTTGTTTCTTTTGTTCTAAGTTCCCTACACTTTGGTATGAATGGCTATCCACGTCATCTCTAAAGCCCACCTTCTAGATCTCTCTATCCATCGTCTTCTGTGTAAGCCCATGCCACAAATCTGGATCCTGTCCTGAAAGAAGCCAATCTATGATGAGTTGCTTTGAAGTACTGTGCATGCACAAAATGTCACAGAGACATGTGACTGAAAACTAGTTATTGTGAAACATCCTTCCAAAGGTCTTGGGTCTCTCTTTTTTTTTTTAATCACTTTCTATCCCCAGGCCTACAGAAATGCTTAGCACATGGTGGATAATTTATATGTATGTGTTGATTAACTGAATGAATGCATATTACAGTAAAGCAACATAAATTACCTATGCACACATATTCTTGATCACTCAAACATAGGGAATTCAGAAAAGATTTCAGACAGTAGACCATGGATGTGACAAGGGATTATCTAACACCCATTATCGCTGATTGAAGTTGGGTAAAGTACAATCGTCATGACTTTACTTAGATGACACTAGAAATATTTAGTGCAAGAACATTCACTATGTCACTCGAGCACTTCGATTTCTAACTACCTTTTCCTCCTAGTATCTTTTAGTTCATTGTTGTTTCATCTCCTGGTTTTGGGTTTATGTTTCAGAAACATAACTCCCAGAAAAAGGATGCATACTGTCCTCTTCCCCTTCTGTCCGTTGTCCTTCACATAAGCACACTGTGCTTTTCCTTACAGACTATTCTATTTTCAGTTGCCTTCCCTGTTCCCCTACCCGACTCCCATTCCAAGGCCTCCTTCCAGTGTGACCTCCTCTGAGAAATCTCTCTACATCTTCTCCTGGCCATCTCTGAATGCCTATAGAACCAGATTCTATATTTATTTCTACTGCTTTGGCTTATGTCATTCATGAGTTAAGTCTATCAAAGATAAAACTAACTTCAAGACAAAATTAATAGTCTGTTTATTCATAAACGTGTGGAAAGGGACCCCATCTGCTATCACTTTTGTGGGCAAAGGCTCTAAGGTGTTAGAGTAGAAAGAGAAAATACAGAGACAGTCTCTGATTGGCAAACATTCTGATGGTGTTTTGGAATCTGGGGAGGCTTTCTAATTGGGCTTCAGGATCGTTGGCAGTCCTCGGCTGCTGCAGTTTGGGGACAATTTATGAGAGGAAGGATTGCTCAGTGTTGGGATAGAGGGTTGCCTGTGGTTGGTCAGCTCCTGGAACTAGTGGGAGGCGGGGTGCTGGCTGCCATGGCCAGCAGTCTCTCAAGTCTGATAGTGTAGCTTATGGGCTGCCACGAGGCAGAAATCATGTCTCACACGTTCCTCGTATGTGCTTCACGTCTTGGCATACAGCCAGCATACAGTCCTACTTCCAGATTTAACGTGAAGACTTGTTGAATTGGCTTTGGAGGAAAAACGATATGGGAAAGTATGGATACATACTCACCTAGTGAATATATCTGTGTGTGCATGCGTGTTTGTACACATGTATAATTCCTCTGCCTGAAAAATAAGGATGATTGATGTGAGAGCGAGAAAGACATAAATCGATTTGTATTAGACACACTGCTCTCAATAATCCCCAACAAAGAAATCCATGGTGGAATATGTGCCCACAATGTCTGACTAGTTTTGAGGTTTGTGGCTCAATACATGAGGCACTGGAAAAGCTGTAGTTAGACTGAAAATGTCCTAGAGAGGACCTTCCTGGAAATGCCATCCCACAGATACAACTCAGCTGCATTGACTGCGTTTCTAATAAGCCAACGAATATCCATCAGGATGAGGATGCCCTGTCGCAGACAGGAGTTGCCCTGAAATTTGGGGTAACCAAAAATAATGCACAGGAAAGAGATACTGCAGCAGTGTTGCCTATGTAGATGAACGTGGGATGGTACAACTCACTATGCTACAGCTCCACTGAAAACATAGCATGCCAAAGAATTCAATGGGTGGGACCTACAGAAAATAAGACAACTTCTGGAAGTTTAGGTGCTCATAAATATTAGTTGACTGATCGAAATTCTTAATGGTAAGTGCCAGGTCATTTCTTCCAGCAGCAGCATGTGCATGGCTGCTGCTGCCATTATGTGTTTTGACCACATGCTGGGTGTGGGAAGGGATGGCAACATAGTAGTAATCCAGAGAGGAATGGTTTCCGGTGGGAAGGACTATTTCCTGGTTTAGGTCACATGACCCAGTCTGGCGAGGTGCTGAGAAACAAAGATGTTGGGGGATCAGACAACATCTAACATAGCTCGACTGTTCTACTGTTCAAGGATCACTCGGGGGGGAGGGAGGTGAGCCTCCTGAGTGTGGATGGCATTGAACGTGATGGCCTGCTGTGGAATGGGGGGCTGGATGGTGGCACAGTGGTAAAACTCAGCGCTCTGGGAGGCTGACCCACATGGAAAACTTCCAGATTCTGGATGATCTGCCTGAGGACACCAGGCATATCAAGATACCAGGCCCAAATGCCCTCTGGGCCTGGCTTGAGCGAGGAATGGATCTCGGAGTCAAGATCCTATTGGGGGTATTGTCTCATCTCTCTCTCATGGGAAACATCAACTTAAAAAAATAAATTAAAAATCTGTGCTGTGACTTTGCATCTCTCTTTTGAAATTTTTTCTTTACAAAATTAAATGACAGTGTCATGGTGAACTTGGAGTTTCCATGGTAGAAATGCAGTGGTCAGTCTTTTGATAAATAGGCTTTGAAATGCTCTACATATGCCTACAACAAGCTTTTATCCATTTGGCTAATTTTATTCTTTGTAAGCCACAGAAGAAAGGGGAAAATGGCCCTGTGATTAGATCTAGCTTGGAGACTAGGAAAGAGAAGTGGAATTTGAGCTGCCCTGCAAAGCCTGAGCAAGGGCTACTTTGCACAGAAGGTGAAATCCGCATCAGACAGTCTCAGAGCCGGGAAGGACTTTTGAGGCCCCCCTAGATCTGAGGCACCCACTCAGAATCTCTTGGGGATGCTTTGCAGTATACACATGCCTTTTGAGCCAAATTGATCAGAATCTTTCATCCTGCAGCCTGAGAATGTGTGTTTTTCAAAGTACTCTCTGGCTTGGCAATGGGTAGGAGGTAGTAAAATACAGCAGGCTTGGTGTTATAACACCAGGTTCAAACTAGGCTCTACCACTCCATGCCTGTTTGCTTTACTTATGAAAGGAGGGAAGATAGTCTTTATCTCATAGGGTTGTGTGAATAGTACATGCGATCACCCCTGCAGTATTTTTAGAGCAGGGTCTAGCTGTAAATGTCAGCTATGATAAGGATCAGGATGAGGAGGAAGGGCTAAGTTGTCAAGCCAGTGATGCAACCCAGCTGCTCTTCCAGCCCAGAAGTGCCTTCCTTGGTGTCCCTAAGGTATCTTCCTTTCCATTCTTCCTCTGGACAGCCCGGCTGTTAGAGTGTCCTGATCTGATCTTATGTAGCTTTGCCTCCAGAGACTGTTGCCAGCCAATCTTGTTTGGTTCTTGCTTTTGTGACAGCTTTTGTACAGGTGTTGGCCTGTGCTGGGTTTGATTCTAGATTCCACAGGCCCATGATCTCTCTGAGAGCAGAAGGTCAGGCAACAGGTCCCTCTGGGCCACTGTGGATGGCAGTTTGTGATACGAGAGATCAGTGAGACCTCAGTGTAAGAGTTTTGCACGGTTCTCTGGTGTTAACCTGTAAGGAGTCCTCCCTACCCAGTGTCTTAATTCAGTTTCCCTCCAGCTCTTGGACTCCCCCTCAGCTGGGTCTTGTCTCATGAATTAATGTGAATGAACCCCTATTATGGGATGGTACCCATCAGGTGCAGCTCCTGACCAGCAATGTATACATTTGCTGGGGAACAATGACATGAACCAATGTGTTGATTTCATTAGATGCACCGTTCCCGTATTTAACTAACTGTTAAATTGCTCAGGCCCATTCAACCAACACTTACAGCATGCTTCCTGAGTTCAAGATACAGAGCTGGATACCAGAAAGACAAGGCGGTAATCTGGCCAACTAAGAGGGTAGAGCAGGGAATCCATGGTAACAGTGCTGTGAAAGAAGCAGAAGGTAAAGTTTCTGCATAGATTGGGTATCAGTTGGGGAGATCTAATTCAGGTCAGCTTCTCGGATATGTTACCTGTGCAGTCCTCCAAACCACTGCTTGCTAGGGCCCCATACCTTGCTCATGGTCCTGCTGTTGCCGTCTTAAATTTCTTAACCATCTTTGAACAAAGAGTTCTGCATTTGCCTTTTGCATTGGGCCATGCTAAACACGTGGCTGGATCTGGATTTACCTGTAAATGTACGTGACCTATTGACTCTAGTGGTCTCCTGTCTGGCTTCTTTCTTCCAACTGTCCCAAACTATGGGCCTTCTCTGGCTCTGGCAAGAGTTAACAAGTGCACCTGATGAACCCCACCACCCATGCCCCCAGACTCTTGTTGTCAAAGGACACACCGTTTTACTATAGTTGCCTCAAAATGGCACAGAAAGAGTCCCATACCCCTATGTGTGCACACACATGTGTATGTGCATGCACACACCTGTGTACATGCACACACACACACACACACACACACAAGCACACTCTGAAGTTAAGGAATCCTTGGTTGCAGTTTATACCTTTGCCAGGAGAAGACATAGCTTTTTCTGTGTCCTCAGCTACCCTGAGAGGTTTGGGAAGATTTGTTTTGTTCTTTTGGAGAAGAATCAGGATGAGTCAGCTGTTTGCCCCAGGCCCCATCTCCCCAAAGTCTAGTTCAGTCTGGCTACTGAGATGGAGCATCAAGGAGCATGTTCCTGATTTTGATCTCTGGACATCATAAATTTTCACATCTAGACTGCTCTTCGCTCAAAGGCAGCAGACAATGCTATGATGCACATTTTCTGGAAGAGGACAGACACCAAGGCTCAGGAAACAAGTGCTTGCTTGCATTTCCCAGTGCTTGGCTTGGCTGAAGTTTGAAGGAAAGAAATGAGGGATCCCACCCACAGTCTGCCAGCACTGTCATTTCAATACCATTCTCAGGTGGAGCTCTGTGCTAACACCTTTGGAAGAAGTCGCCCTCTGATTTTAAGTAGAAGTCTACACACAGCAAGGCATGGAAGTGGAAGCTGGGGGAGGCTGGAAGAACTCAGCTTTCTGCAAGGAATCACCATCAGAACATGCCTCTTCCTGACTGTGAAAAGATAAATTGATGTTTAAATTCTCCTCTAGTCTTGGCCGCTAGACTCCCAACCCTTTCTTCCATGTAGCAGCTTCTTCCTGAAAAGCATACTCTTCAAGTTTCTTAACTCAGTAACAGGGAAAACCAGCCACCTCTCAGGGTCAGCGAAAGTGTAGAGTCTCAGAATGTCATTTTTGTAGAGCTTTAGGGGAATACTGAAAACAAAATAAACAAACAACAGTCCAGCTCAACTCTCTCATTGTATTGACATGCAGGCCATAGTTTAGAGAGGAGGGATGGGCTCTTGGAAACTCCCCCATCCCCAAATGTCCCTTGTTCCAAAGACTCTGCTGGAACTTTGAGGCTTGGCTTCTAACCCAGTGCCCTATGCTGGGACCAGAGTCATGCACTTCATCCCACTGGACTCACCACAGACTTTTCCCTGAGAGTTCAAAGTCTGGATTGAAAACTGATTGACAGGCAGCAGTCCTGGAGTTCCGAGACTATGCAGGGTGTGGCCTGGCTTTCTTCTGTCATGGGAATGTGATAGGAGACAAAGCTTGTTAGTAGAGATATTAGAGAGAAGTTAAAAGGAAGAGGGCCCAGCTAGCCCTAGAGAAGCAGAGTGTACTCTCATACTCACAGACCCTTCTGTCCCTTATGGTTTTATTCCTGGGGATGATTTCAATCACAGGTCATCCTCCAGCCTGCCTGTGTTCAGTGTGTGCGGTACAGCCTTAGGGGCCCAGTGGTGATTGACTACAGTGAGTCGCCTCCTCTGGGCGTTCGTGGCCTCATCTGGAAGCCCTCTGACTCTACCGTGTACTGCTCTGACCCAGATGCCAAGTGCGTACCCCCCTCAATTCCCCCCCCCCCGCCACCCCCCCCCCCCCCACACACACACCAGAATTGCTCACTGAGAACATTCTGGTCACTAACTCCTGAAATGATTTGGAGAATTAATATGAATGCACTTCATGACAACGTAAAGGGAAACACATTCCATTTTCATACCCTTGTCCCTAAAATTGATGTGGCCATTTCACCAGGTATACCCCTGCCATGTCCTTGCTGAGCAGTGGCTTTCCTACCCCAGCCAAGGATGTGATGATGTAAAGAAGGGTGAGTGTGTTGGTTGATCTGTCTTCTGTGTTGTGTGATCTCTCAACTCCTCTTCTCCCCGGTCTCGTCTTCCACACTGAGCATTTTTATTTCTCTTTCTTTCTTAATGTATGATAGAGGCATGCATATTTGTTCCCATTGGGGCCCAGTCACTTCACAATCCTCCTTCCTCTTTTTCTTCTTTCTTTTGCCCTGTGTGTCACCAGTGGGGCCGAGATTCAAACTCCAGTTGACTGCTTGGGACCCATCTTCCTCTGCACAGTGCATAACCACTATACTATAGGGCCATTCCCCACACTGAGTTTTATGAAAGAGCTTTGAATCCAATGGCAATGGTCTTTTGGAGAGGGAATGCTATGATTTTCCAAAATTTGTGTGTTGGAATTTGGTTGTATTGTGAAGGTATTAAGAGGACATTTAATGTGACTATGGGATTAAAAGGTAGAGCCTTGAGGAGGTGTGATTCAGGTGGAACCCTCACGATTGAATCCTAGTGGGTTTACAAGAAGGAATGAGATAGAGATACACAGACATAGACTCTCTGCTCCACACAAGCTCTTGCCAGGAATCACCTCGAGATTGTGACAATAAAAAGACCCTCACCAAATACATTACACTGACCTTGGACTTCCATCCATTCTCTTAACTTATCCACATTCAGATATCTCTGTTAGCAACAGAATGGACTAGAACGTGGATCCACTGCGAGGAAGGCTCAGGCTGTTCTCACCAAAGCATCCCCAGCTATGATGTGATCAGATCCAGAGCTCAGGCATCCTGCCCTTCAATATTGCTGTGAAGTGACCACAGTAAGTGCCCAACAGACTGGTGTTTTATTGATTTTAAATGTACCAATCTGTCTTCTGTGTTGTGTGATCTCTCAAATCCTCTTCTCCCCAGTCTCATCTTCCACACTGAGCTTTTTTCTTTCGTTCTTTCTTCCTTTTTCTCCCTTCCTTCCTTCCTTCTTTCCTTCCTTCCTTCCTTCCTTTCTCTCTCTCTCTCTCTTTCTCTTTCTCTTTCTCTTTCTCTTTCTCTTTCTCTTTCTCTTTCTCTCTTCTCTCTTTCTCTCTTTCTCTCTTTCTCTCTTTCTCTCTCTCTCTCTCTTTCTTTCTTTCTTTCTTTCTTTCTTTCTTTCTTTCTTTCTTTCATTTATGATAGAGGGCATGCATGTGCATGAGAGAACAAGAGAGAATATATTTCCATTGGGGCCCAGTCACTCCAAGCTCCTTCCTTTTTTTCTTCTTTCTTTTGCCCTGTGTGTCACCACTGGGGCCAAGATTCAAACCCCAGTTGGCTGCTTGGGATTCATCTTCTCTGCCCAGTGCATAACTACCATGCTATGGGGCCATGAGGTGTTAGGGCTATATGAGGTGTTTAACATGTATATGGTCATGCAATTGCCACAGCAATCAGCAGTCTTAGCCTATATCACCACTAACATTTTCTCTACGGGTCTTTGTGTGAGTGTATATTTTCATTTTTCTTGGGTAAATAAATACCTTGGAATGGAATTTCCAGGTTATAAGGTATCTTAACCTTATAATAAGGTCGCCAAATTGAATTCCAAGGGGTGGAAACCTTTTGTACTCTCACTTCAACATGTGAAAGTAGTTTCCTACATCTTTGATAACAATGAATGCCAATCTTTGTGTAGTTAGCTACTTTAGTGGGTATGCAATGGTATCTCATTGCAGTTTTAATTTGCACTTCCTGAATGGTCAATAATGTGGAGTCTCTTCTTTTACTTTTTAAGAGACATTTTTTTTTGCTATAGGGTGTACAGAGAGACAGAGAAACAGAAAGTGAGAAATTATCCCCAAGGGGGATGACCATGCCACAATCCTTTCTCCTCCATTCTCCGCTCAGGATTTTGGGCATGCATGCACATGCGCCTAGTGTGAGTTTTTCTTTCTTTTCTTTTTTTAAAGAGAGATTTTTTCTGTGGGGCATGTGCACTTGCTAGAGAGATAGAAAGTAAGAAATCATCCTCCAGAGATAATGGCCATGCCACAATCCCTTCTCTTCCATTCTCCTCTCAGGATTTTGGCATGCACACACACACACACATGCACCTGGCGTGAGTTTTAAACTACTAGTCCAGGACTCAAATCATGGTTAACTAGGTTAACTACACGGAATCCAGCAACGAAACCATTACACTTTCTGCTGTTCCCTGCGGCGTCTCTTCTCATGTACTTATTTGCCTTTCCTAAATCATCTTGGTTGAAGTGCCTGTTGAAGTCTTTTGTCCATGTTTTAGTAGGGCTATCTTCTCACTAATGTTATAAGAGTTCCGTCTATTTTCTTGCCTTTTATTTTCTTAATGGTTTTACAATGAGAAAACCTTTTTAACTTTGATAAAGTCCAATTTACCGAGTTTTTTTTTTCTTTTATGACCAATATCTTTAGTGTAATAAGAAACTTTTGCCTAGCCTAAGGTCAAAAGTTTTCCTCCCACCCCCGCCCCCCAGTAGTCTTATAGGTTTAGCTCTTACATTTATACCCAGGATCCATTTTGAATTACTTTTTTGTGTATGATGTGAGAAAGGGTCAAGGTTCCTCTTTATTCCCAGTAGAGATCCAGTTATTCCTGCACCATTTATTAAAAATACTATCATTTATCCCACTGAATTATCCTGACATCTTTGCCTAGGTACTTAAACCTTAGTTGATAGTTGGTTGACAAAAGATTGTCTTCCTCCAAGGTACATGGACAACTAGAGAAGAAAAATGAGACTTCTGAAGTGAAGGGAGTGTCTAAGACACGGGTCTTAGGTCACAAATGGCAAGAAATGCTTTTGCTAAGAATGCTATTTTTTTTTTTTTTTTTATAGAATGACATCACCTTTCTTTCTTTTTTAGAGAGTTTTTTTGTTGTTGTTGTTGTTGTTTTGCTATAGGGCAGGTACACTCACCAGAAAAACAGAGAGTGACAGAGAGACAGAAAGCGAGAAATCATCCCCCGAACGGATGTCAATGTGGCAACCCCTTCTCCTCCATTCTCCTCTCGGGATCTTGAGCATGCATGCACACGTGCCTGGCGCAAGTTTAAGCCACCGGGTCCGAGACTTGAGGTCGACAACATGGGAGTCCAGCGACATAGCCTCTACGCCAGCTACTGGTCCTTCACCTTTCTTTTTCTTTCTCTCTTTTTCTTTCTTTCTTCCTTTTTCTCTTTCCTTTTTTTTTAAGTTTTTTATTTTCCACAGGGTGTGTGTACTCACTAGGGAGAAACAGAGAGAAGACAATGAAATATCTGTGAGAAATCACCCCCTGGGGGGATGACCATACCACAGTCCCTTCTCCTCCATCCCCTCTTAGAATTTTGGGCATACATGCACATGCACCTGGTGTGAGTTTCAAGCCACCAGATACGGGACTCAAATCATGGTCGGCCATATGGGAGTTCAGCACCTTAACTACTACACCACCTGCTGGTCACCGACATCACCTTTCTTATGGTACAAATATTTGCCTCTCTCCCTTCTTTTCTCTTTCTTCCTTTCTTCCTTCCTTGATGTCACAGTTAGAAGTTAAAATAACTTGCAAGAGACCAGGTAGAAGAATTTAGAATCTTCTAATATTAAAGCTAGAAAGAACCAGTAACGTAATGAAGTACTAACTCATTTCTAAAACCAAAGAAAAGAGGCCCAGGATGATTTAGTGACTTATCTGATGTCACACAGCAAGGAAATGGCTGAGATGCAGTTCTTAGGTCTCCCAACTGCCCACTGGGGTGTGAGGCTCATTTACCGCCCAATAACCTCCCTCTCAGTGTTTTCTTGGAAGACTAGTGGCTGATCATGTATTAGAACTTTATAAGATCATCTGAAAAAGGACTGCATTCCAGTGGAGTTTGACATGGACAGCAAAGAGGAAGAAGGCTTTAGGTGTGAGCCCTGATGCCACTCCATAGTGGCCATCTAAAACTGATTTTTCAGTGCTCTCTCTGTTTCTCCCTTCTCAGTCACCTTCTGATTGTTTCCAAATGGTGGTATATTTCTTTTTTTTTTTTTTTTTTTGAGAGGTTTTCACTATAGGGTGCGTGCGCTCGCCAGACAGACAGAGACAGAGAGACAGAAAGCGAGAAATCACCCCCCAGGGGGGATGGTCACACCACAATCCCTTCTCCTCCATTCTCCTCTCAGGATCTTGGGCACACACGCACACGCGCCCGGCGTGAGTTTTAAGCCACCGGGTCTGGGACGCGAACCGCAGTCTACTACGTGGGAGTCCAGTGACATAGCCATTACACCAACTGCTGGCTCCCCAAACGGTGGTATATTTCTGACCTCGACAGCTTTCTTGTCATTCAGATGTACCAGACCTGGACACCTGCTTATTTATATGTGGCTGATCCATGCCGCCACCAGCTGCAGACAGAGCGTGTAGTAGGTATGAGTGCACCAACATTGTTAGGGATAAAAACTATCCCCACAACATGTCTTTAGGGTAAGAGTGAGTATAAGGCTGGGCTTGAAGAGCCGTCTAGGATGGTTGCAATGCACTAAGGGTGTGTGTCATCTGAGAGCACAGCATTTGGAACATCAGTGACATCATAGTGACATCACAGACCATAGTATCTAACTCCCTCCTGTGCAGACAGGAGACCGAGTTCTAGAGA
Source organism: Tupaia tana (assembly GCA_026018925.1). Taxonomy (NCBI): domain Eukaryota; kingdom Metazoa; phylum Chordata; class Mammalia; order Scandentia; family Tupaiidae; genus Tupaia; species Tupaia tana. Next base: position 43,872,653 of record JAKSZU010000018.1, read on the forward strand.
GCACATGTGATGTGTTCCCAATGTCATATAGCAAAACAGCATACACTTTCACGTACAGGAATTCTACTCTGTACACCATTAATTCTTTCTCTTTGGTGAGACTTAAAAATTATATTTTGTATTCATACCCTTTATTGAAATTGCCTTGGCATTTATACATACACATTACTGAACAGTGTTATATACATAAATGCATGTATGCAGGACTTTATGGATGACATGTAGTCTATGTAGCCAAAATAACCCTTGGCATGTGATGTTTGTCTCAGTCAGTGCCTTAGAACCTACGAAAGATGCGACCTTAATGTATAGCTACATAACTAGAGGGAGGGGATAGAGGATAAGAATGCTGACTCTTATCAGAAAGAGTTTTAAGAACTCTTTCTCTAGCACCATACTGCTTTTATCTTCCAGTGAAATGTCCACTTTTTATCCGAGGTTGCTCCTCCCCAAGCCAAAAAAAAAAAAAAAGGAGGAAAAGCACAGGATTGTGGTTGTTTCCAGGAAGTTTGTAGATGACAGAAAAATGGAGGCAGCAAATGGCCATGAAATGGAATTTCTAAAGACTCAGCTCTAAGGGTTTCATTTACAAAGCCCTCCCCACCTCCCGTGCCTTCCAGCCCACCATAGCTGCAGCTCAGCTTCCCGGGGCTGTGAGCAGCCTGTACCATATCCCTTTAATGCTGGGTCCTCCTCTGGGTTCTTCGTCTCTCTGGGAAGTGACTGTGTACAGGGAGAGTGTAATTGGCAGGCTGTGACACTCCTGTCTGCAAGTGTCTCTCTAAGTGGAGCACATTTCAGCCTTTATCTGGTGATGGCTGCTACCTGAGAAAGGCCCTGGGCCATCTCAAAGGGCTTGTAGCAGCTAATTGTGCCTGTTAGGACCAGCAATTAGCCAGGGATCTCTGGACTTCCAAGCTCCAACACCCACCAGCTTTCAGCTCGTTTCTCTCCCTTTCACTTAACTAGCCAAGCCTAATAGAAGCAGTGAAGGACAGGCAGGTGAGGCACAGTCACGACAAGGAAGGAGGAGGCTGACCAGGGCTTCATCACCAACGCCCCCTCTGAGTCCCACACTCCGCCCCCGCCCTAGAGAACCAGTGAGAAGAAACAGGCACCAGATGCTGATCTCACACCATAAATACACCCTGTTTATTGCAGGACCAGGGCTGGAGGCTTATTAATCGGTATTGGGAGTCATGCTGCCCCTGTTTGTACAGTTTAAGCGTGAGTTGGAAGATGACAATAAAAAACTAATTAGGCGCAGGTCATAAAGGAGATCACACATGCCTGGTGTCTGCTGGTTACTATGGGCACACAACAGTTTCGGTGGAAACATGAGGCAGAACATCTGAAAATTAAGACAATAAATCAGTTTCATTGAATAAAAGCCATGCATTTACCCATTAATTAAGGATAATAGTATCCTATAAGCTTTTGTGTACCACAGGTAATTTGTTAGCCTTCACCATCATAGTATAGGTTGGAGATTAAAAATTCAGTACACCTTACAGGTAGTGGATGCACACAGCTCTCCCTCAGTTTCCAGAAAGAACTAAGGTTCATGTCGTAGCCCATGTCCACGTTCAGGTTAGTGTGATCTGTTTTGTTCAGTGACTTAGTCTGTCCTGAATACTGTTCTTCCCTGCTGGCTTACAGTGAGAGAGGGACTCCCTATCCCACTGTACAGTATAGAGACATGTGAGCGTTATTTCTTAACATCCCACCACCCATTTCCCTTTTTTACCAAACAGCACCCTCATAGTCTTTCGGGGAAATTACCTCTCCCCCATTGTTTCCAGTCTCAAAGGGCTATCAGTCAAAATATCCAAGGTGAACAGGTACTCAGAGCTCAGCCAATCAAGCTTACTGTCCCAGGACTCAGAGTCACATAAAGAAACGCAAGGACAGAAGAAAATATGTTCTAAGAACCTGTCTTGTCAAATAGGTTCCATCTTGGGGACCTCTGAGATTTCTCAGTCTCCTTTTTTGGGAGACAACCTGGCCTCCCAATGATATTCATGACCTAATCACCAGAACCAGTGAATATATTACTCAGCATGGCAAAAGGAACTTAGCAGTTGTGATTAAAAGTGCTGCTGACTCTCCTTATCCATGGGTGCTGCATCCTCAAATTTGGTCAGCTGTGGGTCAGATATTACATTTTTGTTGCTGACATGTATTATGAGGTTAGGTGAAACTATTTATTTTTTTTGAGACAGAGATTTTTGCCATAGGGCACATGCACTTCCTGAAGAGACAGAGAGAGAAAGAGAGAAATCACCACCACCACCCCCCAAGGGGGGGATGGTCATGTTGCAATTCCTTCTCCTCCATTCTACTCTTGGGATTCCTCTTACACACACACACACACCACACACGCCCAGTGTGAGTTTAAGCCTCCGGGTCCAGGACTCAAGCAGCAGTTGACTACAAAGATGCCCAGTGACATAACCATTAAGTCATCCGTTGGTCCCAACACTTAGGTCAATTTATACTGGATATATAAAGACTATTTCTTCCTTGTCATTTTCACCTAAACAATATGCTGTAAAATCTGTTTATGGGGCCAGCAGGTGATGTGGTAGTGAAGGCTCCCTCATGGATGTCTGAAGTTTGAATTCTGGACCTGCTGGCTTGCTTCCTCATGCCCTCTCTCTCTCTGTTTCTCCCTGGTGAGCATGCATGTCCTATAGAAAATTAAATAATAACAAATAAGACTGAATAAATTATTTTTAAAAATACCATTTACTTAGCACTCACATCACATTAGGTATTATAAGTAATCTAGAGATGATTTAAAGTACAGTATGGAGGAGAATATGCATGGGTTCTATGGAAATACTACAGCATTTTATGTAAGGAACTTGAGCATTTGTGGGGTTTGGTGTCCTCAGAGGGTCCTAGAACCCATCCAAGTGGATACTGAGGAATGACTGTCCTGACTTTGAGATGCAGAGATGATCTCATGAGATCACATGAATCCTTAAAAGAGAAGAACTTTTCCCAGCTGGCCCAGAGAAAGAGACAATTGAAGAGTCAGAGATGGGACAGGAGAAGGGTTTAGCATCATTCCTGACCATTCCTGAAGATGGAGGAAGGGGTTCATGTAAGTGGCCACCAGAAACTGAAAAAGGCAATGAAACAAATTGTCCTCTAGAGCTTTGAGAAAGCAATGCAGCTCTGCTGAAACCACGATACCTGTGTCAAACTTTGATCTACACAATTGTAAAATAATAAATTTGTACCATTTATGCCACTGACTTTGTAGTAATTTGTTATGACAGCAATAGGAAATGAATAGACCCTTTTGCATTTGGGTCCTCAGGCTTAGTGAGAATGTGGTTATACTGCTTGTAAACGGCCTTATCTTAGAGATAGAAAAAGAAACTTTGCCTGAGTCAGCCCCACCCAAACACTGATGGACCATGTGCATAGCCCCCATGCTCAGTGGGCTGGCCTAGCACAAGAAACAGAGCTGAAAGTCGACATCACCAGACCTGTCTTTCTTCTTCAGGTGCCAAACTGCACCCCAGAACATCCGTGGGCATGCTGATGATTGAGTTGCTTTATTTATTTATTTTTTAATGTAAGAGAAAAATGTCTTTTACATCTTTTTCATGCCAAATATAAGACTGTTTATTCTTTCCTATAAATCTAAATTTTTATATGTTATTACTTGCCTTTAATCTGGAGAATTGTGTGTTATTTGTCGACTAGCAACAAATTCTCTTTGTTTTAATTTATCTGAAAATGTCTTTGTTTCACCTTCAGGCTTGAAGAATATTTTTGCTGAGTAAAGGATTCTGGGGGAGAAACCGTGGTGGAGGGGTTAAACACAATGCCTCGTGAGGCAATCTCAGATGAAATGTTCCCAGTTCAAGTCTGGAGGACTTCCCTGAGTATGTTGGATGCACGTATGCCCTTTACTCCCAGGCTAAAAGCTGGGGGTGGGTTGACACACCAGGACCCTGTTAGAGGTGCTGTCTCACTGCCCTCTCTGTCTCACTCTTCTCTCTGTCTTAGTCTCTTACTCATGAAACAAACAAACAAAAACTTAAAAAAATGTAAAAAGAATTATGTATTGATGTTTTTTCTTTTCTTCTCTTTTTCTTTTTTCCTTCCTTCCTTCCTTCTTTCCTTCCTTCCTTCCCTTTCTTATTTCTTTATTTCTTTCTCTCTTTCACTTACCAGAGGATGTGCACATTCATTAGAGAGAAAGAGAGAGAGGAGAAAGCACCTCCCATTGGGCATAGTCATGCCTATCAAGGCCTTCACCTGCATTTCTCCCTCCTTTGAGGATTTTGGGCATGCACACACACTTACCTAGCATGTTTTTCAAGGTGCCAGGTCTAGAACTTGAACTGCACAGGTGACCATATGGGATCTAGCTCATGTTTTTTTGGTTTGTTTGTTTGTTTGTTTTTGGTGGTGGTGTTTTTTTTTTTTTTTTTTTTTTTTCATTTTAGAGATGTCATTCTACTGTTTTTCTGACTTTTAGTGCTTCTGATGAGAAGTCAGCAAACTTTAAAACTGTTTTTCCCCTTAATGTGATGTTTTCTCTAGCTTATCTTCTTTCATCTTTATTTTAGATTACCTGTATTTGAATATGGTATGTCTACATAGAGTGTTCCATGTACTGCTTTTATTAGAGTTTGTGGTGCTTCCAGAATTTGTAGTTTTGTGTCTTTCACTGAATTTGGAAAACTTTGGGGCATTATTCCTTCAAATATATTCTACTACATTTTCTGTCTCCTCTCATTCTGGAATTCCAATTACATGTATGCTCATATGAAAGGATTTCAACAAGTCTATGGGAAAATGGAATTGAATACAAGTTTATTTTGGTGCAAATTAATTTTGAAATCCATGCATGGTTTTTTAATGATACACATTTTCCTCAAATTTTTTGAGGTCCCCTTTATTGGCCCAGAGATCATTGAGCCCCCATTGCTATTTTAATCATTTTTTCCCTTGTCCTTTAGATTAGATACTTTTGTTCTGTTTTTCAGATCAATAACTCTTTCATCTGTCATCACTAACATACTGTTAATTACACCCTGGGTTTTTTTCCTTTTATATTTCTCTAGATTATTTATGTTATTTATGAGAAAATTGTTGCAATAGGAATAACTCTACCAACTTAAAAAGCAGAATTCTCCTGTAAAAACTAGTGTGTTATTTTAATCACCAGAGAATGCACGCACTTACTAGAGAGAGACAAAGAGAGGAAGAAAGTACCCTACAATAGGGTGTGGCTATGCTATAAGCCCTCTACCCCATTTCTTCATCCTGTTGGGATTTGGGGCATGCACGCACATGCACCCAGCATGTTTTCTAAGCTGCCAGGCCAGGATTTGAACAGTAGTCAGTCCTGTGGGATATGGCCCCCGTAACCATAGCTCAGCTAGGAAGCCGACTCCTTTGATGCATTTAACTTTCGTTTTTCATGGATAGTTTGAAGGGCATAGTTTTTTTTTTTGGCAGTTAGTTTCTTTTATCCCCCCCCCCCACACACACACACAAAACAACAACAACAACAATAACAAAAATAAATTCTTTAATTATTTTCTGGCTTCCATTTTTTTCTATTTTGCAATCAGTTATCAGTCTCACTGCTATTGCTGTTCCTCTACTCTGGAGATAATCTTGTTTCACCTGGTTTTATCTTCCATTTATTCTATTTATTCTTTTATTTAGAGAGAGATTTTTGTTATAAGGCCTACATACTCTCCAGAGAGAGAAAGAGACAGAGAGACAGAAAGCAAGAAATTACAACCCCCCCCCCCCCACTCAGGGGAGATGGTCCTTCTCTTCCATTTGCCACTTGGGATCATGAGTATGTACACACACACGCCCAGCATGAGTTTTAAGTTGCTAGGTCTGGAACTCGAACCATGGTCAACTACATGGGAGATGGGAGTCCAATGATATAACCATTACATTATCTGCTTATCACCTCTTTAATTTATTCTTAAGATTTATTATTATATACTATGGGCCTATTTTTTATAGGCATTTCTTTGGCATTTCTTGGGATGGCAGTATATATATATATATATATATATATATATATATATACACACACACACACACACACACATACATATATATACACACATATAAACACACACACACACACACACACATATATATATATATATATATATAAATTTAAAAAAAAAGTTTTCTAGAGGGCACATTCATTCACTGGAGAGATACAGAAAAAGAAGGTAAGAAATCACCTCCTTTGGGGAATGGTCATGCCACAATTCCTTGTCCTCCATTTTTCCTTTTGGGATTCTGGGTATGCATGGACATGTGATCAAAACATTTTTCAAGCCATTGGATCAAATTACACGATTGGCCATGTGGGATCCAGTTGTCTCAACCACCACACTAGCTAGTGCTCTTGGGCTTTTTGAATCTGTACCTCATGTCTTTAAAGAATTCTAAAAATTTCTTAGCCTTTCTCTTCAAGTGCCTTGCCCCATTTTTTCTCTTTTCCATCTGTAACTATAATGAAATGTATGTTAGATGATGTACTGAGTCATCCATGTCTCTTTCTTCCCTTCTATCTTTTATTTTCTATTGTTTTCCCTATATTCTGTGTATTTCTTTTCATATGTCCTCCTTTTTAAAAATTTTCTCTTTAGCTGTATGCAATTTGCTGTAAAACCCATCCACTCAGTTCTTAATTTCAGTTTTATGTATTGTTCTAGAATGTCCTATTTTAAATCTGCATTGTCATTTTTTTAGAAATTTCAACTCTGTAAAAATTTTAGTACTTTCTCTTCTTTTTTGTTTGAACATAGAAAGTACAATTATCTAGCATAATTAATTTAAAGGCTGTGTCTTATGTTTTCATTATTTGGAGCCCCTGTGGATCTGTTTCTGCTATTTTGTTTCTGATAGCTTCTTTTCATCTTGTTTTGCCAAACAATAAAACACAAACCATCTTTTCTTCCTTTCCTATGCTAGGCACCATCCTGAGCAATATTCATAATCATGTTCAAAATTTACTTCAGCTTTAATATCATACCCATTTTGCAAATGAGAAAACTGATGCTCAGGGACACATAACCATAAGTAAAGTGCTAGAATTCAGACCCAGATCTATTTGTCTCTAAGTTAAAGGCTAAAATTTTAATTCTCTTGGGCTACTTGGGAAAGATTGAACTGATGATATTTCATTGTTTCAGGTGACAGAGTCAACCAAATCATTGATGAGGATGGCTATAGTGATCAATGCCAGTGCCACCATCATTCTCAAGTTCCCTTTGCAGACCTATTATGCTGAGGTACCTTGACTGTGAGCTGGTTTTTGCTCTGAGATCTGAGTTAGATTGCTGGCTCCATGAGTGATGAGCTTATAATAATGAACGTAGCAACTTTCTGATAATTTTAGAGAGACTCCTCTGAAATTTAGAGCTGTGCAGTGACAACGGAACCATCCTCTGCCAGGGCAGAGGGTAGCCAGGAAGAGCCAGTATAACAGACCCTGAGATTCTCTTCATTGTCACCCATTACAAATTCTTTCATGATAAGCTCTTGTAAAATAAATAAATAAGTAGCAGCAATAGATAACATTAATCAAATACTAGCTACGTGATTATTACTGTTTCAGGACTTTACATTTATTAATAAATTGAGTCCTCATAACAATACTATGTGGTAGATTGTATTAATAGTCACATTTTGCAGATGAAGAAGTCAAGACATAGAGAAGTTATGTCTCTTGCCCAAAGTCATCTGAAATCGTACAGACATTTAGAGTTAGTCTCAAGACTCACATTCAGGTCCCACCCCAGAGCCCAAACTCTTAAGCTGTAGTTACCTGCATTGCTAGTTAGCTCTCTTTTGTGTTGGTGACATTGTCTGGATGGGAACATATATAACTGACTTACAAATAGAATACAAGATGTGAATGGCGGTCTGACAGAGGCCAAGTCCTGAGTCAATTGAGAGTCAAGGGCCGGAAGCTCAGAAAGGGTCAGTGTTGAGTAGAAAGCCCCAGGGGGTAGACTGGGAAGGGGAATGGATAGTCACAGAAGATCACGCCCTAACAAAAAGGAAAATATGGAAATGGCCAGCAGTAAAGGCCAGGGCAAGAAAGGTGTGGGGTAGAGCTGGCTCCATTATGGTGGCTGAGATTGCATTTCTTCTTATCTTTTGCCAGGTAAAAGGTATGTCTCTTCAAAGCTTCCTTTTACTACATATTTAAATGCATTTTAAAATAAAAGTTAATACTTTCACTTAGAATACTTTCACTTTATGTACACTAGAATCCCAAAGACCTGGGTCTTCATCTGACTATATTGTTACTTACTCTGTGACTTTAGCCAAATCTCTTAACAATGGTCTTCCATGTAGAATAAATGTGTCTGAGCACTTTGAGTGCCTTATTTGTAAAACCTCTCAGGGTCTGGACAAATTTTTTCTTCTTGTTCTTCTTTTTCTTTTTTTTTAGGTTTTTGCCATAGGGTGTATTCGCTACCTGGAGAGAGACAGAGAGAGGGAAAGTAAGAAATCAACCCACCCCCGCCCCCCAGGGAAGATGGCTATACCACAAACCCTTCTCCTCCATTCTCCTCTTGGAATTTTGGGCACACATGCACATGTGCCCAGAATGATTTTCAAGCCTCTAGGTCCAGGACTCAAACCATAGAGGTCCATGTAGGATTCCAGCACCTTAGCCACTGCACCACCTACTGGACCCCAAATTTTTGTTTTTATAAAGGATGTTTTATTCTTCTTTTATTATTAATATTTCATTTATTTCCCTTAAGTGTCTTTTTTTTTTGGTATAGCAAAGAGGGAGTTTATTAAAGGAAAGGGAAGGAAAAACAGAGCTCCCAAGGAGGGAGGGGGCTCCAGGAAATGGCTTGCCAAGGATGAACCCTAGTGAGGGGTTTTTATTTGGTTTTCATAGTGGGTTGCACATTCCTTTGGGTTCCTTTCAACAAATAATTATCATTTAGTTTCTAATTACATTGGGTGGGAGTTCTGAATTCAAGGACCTAGGTGGGCTCCTGAGAATGGCAAAATGTTTTGTGGGAGGACGCTGGAGGTTTCTGTCCTAAACGGGGCATCCCTATATGGGATTCAGACTGAATCCAGTTTGGGCCAATAGTCTGGTAGGTATGGGGACTTGAAAATAGTGCTTTTGCCCAGAACCAGAAGAAGAAATCAGTGGTTAGATTTCTTGGAGGGTGCCACTCTACTTGAGACCTTCATCTGGTTAATGGGGCACCCAGGCAATTCCAGCTTTCTTATGTTCCTGCTAGCTCTTAAAGGTAAGAATTATTATAGAAGCTAGATCCCATTTCTGTCCAAGCTCTCAGGTTTCTCACTCTACCAGGAATAGCTGATGCCAAATGAGGACATGATGCGAAATCTACAGACTGTGTATAAAGTAAGTGGAAAGGAAAGCAGTGAGGCCTAGGAGAAGTATAAGGATCAGGAGAATCAAGGCTCAGCTTGCCCTGAACTAGCTCCAGAACTCCTTACCTCCTTCACTACTGGAGCTCACGGGGTATCCTCATAGCTTACCACACAGGAAAACAGCAAGATTGCACCAAAATGAGGGCATATATTCAAGTCTAACAGACTCAGGGCTTCCGCTGACTGTCTGTTATTCACTCTGTGTCTTTAGGCAAATCGCTTCAGTGTCTTCACATGTCAAATGGAGCTGATAAATGCCTATATTGCTCCTGGAGTGCTAGTCAGAGAACCTGAAGACAATACTCTCCGTTTCAAGCATAATCCTGACACCACGTGAACTACCATGCATTATCATGACGTGATGACCCAACGAATAAAACCATATCAAGGGAGCCAGGAAGTGGATGGAGTGCCAACAGTCGATTTCATTCACTTCTCACAGCAACCCTGTGGGGCACATGGGATCTACAATTTCTGGATGAGAATCCCAGAAGTATAGTAAGCCATAAGGTCCATCAGGACAAGGTATTTGCAAATTCCATTTAGAACACTGAGTAGGGGTCCCATGCATTATTGTTGAGCCAAAGAAGGGACATGCTGCCCCAAGCAGCCTATATTTTAGTGAATCCATGCCTACCTTCCTCCTTCCTTTCTTCCTTTTGATGGTCAGGAGCTGTGCAACCTCAGACTTTCTTCTACAGTCACTTTTCATGGTGTGGGTGGGCAGCCTCTCTCTGACCTCCTGAGACTCCTCAGTCACTGCAATGAAAGCTGATCTTTTGCTGCCTCACTCCCTGGCAGGTGGGGACTGATGCCTTTTACCATTTACGAAGGAAAAAAATGTAAATGGCGACAAAAGCTATTTTTATAATGTTTTTATCTATTCCGTGACTGACATCAATAACACATAACAGTTTCATTGACATTGTATCGCATCCAATGGGCCCAGTGACCTGATTCAATGTCAGTGGAAAAGCCTCGTACATCATCTCCGTGGCTGAATTGCAACAGATCCATTATCGATGCTTCAACCCCAGAAGTGCCCCAGAACCGATGCCAAGTCCATTTCAAGGGTTTGCCTTCTTTCTGATCTTTCTTTTTCATAACAGTTTTAGTTCTCTGACCATGGATTCAGTCACCCTTTAGAGCAACCTCTTAAATTGTCCTGTCCTTGAACTTGGCCCCAAGACATGATAACGTTTGAGGGTTCGGGCATCTCACATTGAGCGTGCCACATAGTAGGAGTGCATTGTAAATCATATGAGAAGGGGAAACGTAGAGAGGCGGAGAAGGAGGAAGGAGGGTGTTCTTGCATCTCCGTTCTGGTATAACTGTGTGTGTGCCTGGCTCCAGGTCTCCCATGGCACTGTCACTCCGCTGGCACACCAATTTCAATGCAGGATCTTTGGAAGAGTCAAAGCTGATGTTGTTAGGACTGGATCAGAACCGGAAACAGCAAAGGCTTTAGAATACTTTTGCAAAATTAAAACCTAGTGTGGGAAAAACTCCCTGTACCAGTCGTCAGCCCCAGGACCCAGAAGTGGTCAACATATAGACAAGAGAGGATGACCTATGATCTAGACCCTGTGCCGGACTCATGACAAAAACCCCCACCAGCCTAGCCAAGCTAGGTCCTCCTCATCTTCTCAGCTTACAGAATGGGAACCAACACCAACTCCACAGTCATACATGGATTTAAGAGAGCCCTTGCTAATATTGCAATATATTTGTCATTTGTCTCACTGGAAAGGCTGTTTAGTAGTCAAAACTGTAGAAAATTGAATATACACTTACTGTATAAAAATGATCTGCTTGGTTAGTGATAGTTTAGAAGAAATAAGTACATCTATCATAGGAGAGCAGGCTGTCAGCTGTTTATATGTAAGAAAAATATTGAACACAAATGTGATAAATGTTGGGCACTGTTTACAAAAGTTGTCCGACAAAGTTGGTTTACAATAAGTTCTTTCAGCCAAAGAGGAAGATGAAAGGAAATGAAAGACACAGTGAGAAGAAGAAAACAAGAGAAAAGGGGGAGGGGAGTAAGGCGAGAGAGAACACAGGAAGAGCTCTGAAATGATCAAAGAAGCTACCCGAGAGAGGCTGCCCTTGCTCTGACATCAGATGGCACCTGCCTGCCTGTGAATTTCCCTGCTTGGGGAAACTCCCCATAGGAGCTCAGACAGAGAAGAAACCCACAGCGGCAGATTCTACATTGTGGGACACAGCCAGCAAGCACTTGGTTCCACCCCAAAGCCACTAGGAAAGGCAGCTGAAATGAATCTCACTGTGGCTCTGAGGGGAGGATTAGTAAATTAGGATAAGCAATTTGAGCTAATGATGAACTGCAGGGCTGAGGAGTAGATTCATAAATAATAAAGTTCCAGGTGGGAAGGAAATTCGAAAATAATGCTGAGCTCTCTGGGTTTGGAATTAGGGTGCCAAGGGGACCAACTGTGTGGACAAGGACCTGAGGTAGCACCTCTGGAGGGAACAGTCCTATAAATGGGCCCCTGCCTGGGGAAGTGAGGCGGTCATTGATTTCAGGGTCCAGGAGCCAGGAGGAGAATGAAGCGAGTGTGAGAGAAGGGGGCAGAGGAGGAGGAGGGAGTCTGTTCTTCAAGGAAGAGCCCCTGCAATGTGGGAAAGCCCAGGGTGGAGGGTGTCTGTCTGTATTCGGTTGGGCAGAGAAACGGTGTGTTTGAGGGCAGGCATCATAGAGACAAGGCCAGGGAAGGTTAGAGGGCAGCACACACACATCTTGGTAGGTAGGCAGGGCTTGAAAAGAAATTCATACTGCTTCCTTTGGGACTAAATAAGTAAAGGGAACCAAGAAGGGTTTTCAAGCTGGGCAGAGTGAGGGTGAAAATGGGATACAGTAGCACCTATGAATAGGCCAAAAGGGGGTGCCTTTTCCTCCCAAGGACTTTGGTTCCCAGAAGACTAAAAGCTTACTCTCTCTCATCCACAAGGTAGGTCCTGATTCCTGGTCACTCTTTTGCCCTTAGGACTCTATGTTGTCAAACTTTCAAAGCAAGGACAGAGGATGAGGGGAAATTGAGCTCAGGAGAGAGGGAGAAAGTGCCTTTTCTGAGCAGATTCTTCTGGTGCTGAGGAGAACAGGCAACGAGCTCAGAGTTCTGTGTCTCACTTTACTGCTTTCAATTCTCCTGGTAATTTCCCCCCCTTCCCCTCCCTCCATTCCTTCCGTCCTCCTTCCTATCTTCTCTTTAGCCAACACTGACATAGATAGTTTTCACTACCTTCCAAGAGTTGTTGGAAGCCATTTGTAGCTATTATCTCTTTGTTTTTTATAATAATCCTATATGTGGTAGGTATTATAATTATCCCCATTTTATAAACAAGGAAACTGAAGCAGAGGAAGCTTCAAGTGTGCCAAGTCACCCAGCTAGTAAGTAACAGAGCTGGACTCAAATCCAGTCTATCCAGTTCTACTGTTTAAACATTGATTCCCCTGAATAATTCTCCTCCTCTAAGATGCCCATCAAGAAAGCATTAGTAGTGCTTTGAAGAGGACCCATGTGCTCTTTCATGAGCTTGTCCTCACTGAAGCTGGGAAGGTGGTCCAAGGGAGTGAGAATAGAGTTGAGTAAAGGAGAATTTCTCCAATGGGAGGCAGAAGATCTAGACCTTCACAGGGCTTTGGCAGCCCCAAACTTTACGACCCTGGATTTGCATTCATGGTTCTCAGCTTTATATTCCTGTTCATTTTCCGGGAAGCCTTTATCATGAAGCAGCAAAGACAGGCCCACTGGACCAGGCCTCTGTTGTCATTATAACTAGTGACCAGAGGAAAGAACCCCTTTCTTTAAAGCTGGAATTGGCTAATGAGTTATTTAAGGTTTAATGTGCAGTGGATCTTACAGGATAACAGCTGATCACTTCCCCAGCAAATGACATGGGAAATGCTTCCTCAAATGACTTGGAAGAGGGAAGTTGCTATCCACTTTTAAAGTTGACCATTTGCACTCTAGTTCTGTGCAGTATTAGCATTGATTCTTGAGAAGGTGGCATTTGAGGTTCGATCCTCAGCGAGCCTCAGGGAGCAGCAAACTGAGACTATATCCCCAGTGGACATGTAGCTCAGGGTCAAGTGACTTCATTATTTGGGAACTGGCAGGATGAGGGAGGTTGTGGGGGGTGGCAAGAAGAAATTATGGCCTATCTTTCTAGCATTTTCATTGCTTTATCTCATTGGGGAAAACAATGATGGTATGTCAGGCATTTCGTCAAACACAATGAATTAGGTGGTAGGGAAAATTCTAGAGTATAGACCCAACATGAACTTGGGTGGCTTTTCCTTAACGCTTTCTTGACAGCTTTTGAATACACATACCGTTTTTAGTGCTTAAAGATGCAGCCAGGACACAGCCTGTCTGGGCAGTGGCATGGAGTTGTAAATACACTCCACGGCTAGGGTCTGTGGGATTCTCAGGGTCCAGCCCTGTCAGACATAATTTCTAATATTGAAGGTCCAGCCCAGTTCCAACTAGGACCATCCAGCCAGTTCTTCTGGGCAGAGGTTCCTGCAGGTGAGGTTCAGAGGCAAGATGGCGAGTCCTAACTGGCACCTTCTCACTGTATCCTCACTTGGTGCCAGGGGCAAGGCATCTCTCTAAGGCCTCTTTTCTGAGGTCAAAAATTTCCTTTATGAGGTCTCTACTCTCATGACCTAATTACCCAAAGGTTTTAGCTCCTAATACCATAATATTAGTGACTAGGTTTTAATATGTGAATTCTGAAAGGACATTAACACTCAGACCATAGAAGAATATAGTGATGAGCAAGTGGGTAAAAACTATAGTAAATTGCAATGTGGATTTTTTTTTTATTTAATTTTGTTTTTACCAGGATGGGCCTGTTTATAAGGGAGCCAGGGAACAAGCATGAAGCTGTCTCAGATACTGGCCAGATAGGTCTAGACCTGTTCTATGGTTTCATAGATCAGTACTATGGCAAGAAGTGCCATAGGAAGAGCAGAAATAAATGCTCTGTAACTTCTAAGGCATGCAGAGTCCAAGGAAAAATGCTTGGTGACCAGAAACAAGCACAAACCAGACAGATGGACTCTAAGGATCTTTGGCCAGTGAGGTATCCAAGGATCATAGGCACCAGCCATGTTCATAGCAGCACCTACGTCCTGTGTACCAGCACCTATCAGTTGGAGGCTTTGAGCAACTGTGACAAGTGAGGCCTCATTCAAAGACCTCAATGTTCCCAGAAGCAAACAGTTTCAAACTTGAGTCCAGAGTCTAACAACAAGAGCCAGTGGTTGTTACTATTCACTGTTAGAGTAGACAAGTATGAAGAAAATTCCTTGATTCTCATGCAATGGAGCTTCAAATGTAACTCAGTGGACAACTGATTCATAAACCCACCTGTCTGAAGTGAAATGTCTGGCCGTCTCGGGGCAAACTCTTGGCCACTTTGCATATGAGCCAGTGCCAGTGGTGGTCCTGAAGATACCTGTGCTGCTTTATGGGAATCACTGATTTACAACAAACCTTACCAGCACACCTTGTGCCAGACCTCTGTACTTTTATTTACTTGATGTTTATCTTCAAATTAGCTCACATTTTAAAAACTTATTGTAAAAGGAAACTGGTGGAGAACTTAAAATAAAGGCAAAGCTAATGGGTAAATTAGACACATGAGTTGGAGGACAGGAACCTGGAGGACCTGTATGGCCATAGTGGGTCCTGAAGAAAGAGGTTGAAATAATAAAGGGGGAAGAGAGGTGGCCAGGCTAGGAAAGCAGGATGAGAAGAGGGTAATGGGATAAAACCTGGGATTGAGGGCTGGGGGCTGAGACTGGTACAGAGAGCAGGGGAAGGTTTATTGGGAAAGGTGCTGCTGGGAGCATAAGAATGACCCTGAGATAAAGGGATTACAGGTTGGGAAATGGGAGCCCTGGGAGAAAAGTTGGCCAGCCCAGAAATTTCAGGTTCTAGTTTGGGAACATGGTCAGTGGAACCTAGACCAGGACAGAGAACTCATGGAATTAAATAGAATGAGAGTTTCTGTGAGTAACCCTGGAATTAAATTCCATTCAATTTACATGTACCAGAATGGTAGGGCACTCATGAAAGGTGACTAGTAGCACACTGAGAATTAAGGAACAGAGAAACTTCTTGATGCAAAGTATAATCACTGTGTAGAATTTGTTCCCACACTTAGGCTCTCAGATGCACTATGCTGGGCATGCACTGGGATAGGGAGTAGAGTGGAGTGTTGCAGCCAGCACTGGGCTTCCAGGACAATGGAGACGGAGTGTCTTCTGGTGACTGTCAAATGGAAAGTACAAGGATGCATGCCTCCAGGGAGGCCTGAGGGCAACAGTGCACAACTGTCTGGGTGGTGAAGTTCAGAAGATAATTCCAAAACTCAGCTTACCCAAAAATATTCATTAAATCTCTATTCTGTGCTTCTAGGAGTTGTGCAAGAGACTGAAGACACCTCACAGGATAATACAGAAAGAGCATCTGCCCCAAAGAAATGACATCCCAGTGCAGGAAAGTAGACCATAATAAATATGTAGAAAAAATTTAAAATTAAACAATTTACAAAAGAGAATAGAGAGTTACTGGAAGGGAGGGAGGTAGAGTATTCAGGGAAATACTCCCTGAGGAGGTAAGAAAGGTAGTATTTGAGCTGAAACTCAGGAAAAGGCTAAGTTTATACAAAAGCCTAGAGAGAGGAATGGAATGAAGGAGTAATATTTAAAAAGAGGGGAGGTAGAGTAAATGATGTAGTTAGAGAGTAGAGGAGCAAGATTAGAATTCGGTCTTTAGCCCATGGAAAAGAACTGAGCTGATGATAGTGAATCAATGAAGAAAAACCAATGAAGACATGAAGATCTGACCTCATCAACTGAATGGATCAAAGTGCCAACATCTGAGATGCTAAAGATGAAGAGGAGAAGGTTTTGGACAAGGTAGATTCCCATATTCTAATTCGTACTTGTAGGTTAGAGGGTTTTTTTTTTTTAATAATTTTCTCTAAAGAGTAGATACAATATGACATAGCCCTATTACTTTCAGAATCTCCCTCTTATAGCTCAAACCCCTGGATATAACAGAACAAATGTAGAAAAACTGAAAGGTAGAAAGCAGAAGGCAGGGTGCCTACCTAGGGATCTCAAAAACCTTTTCTGAGAAACAACATGGAGATATGGACAAACATATTCAAAAAGCTGAGTGAACCCTAGATAGGAAAAATCCGAGAAAGTCCATGCCAAGATCATAATCAAATTTATGAAAATTAAAGATAATCTTTTTAGAGACTTGAGAAAACATTCCACTCAATAGCAGGATACATATGCTTTTCAAATGCCCATGAACATATATCAAGATGGACCATCTAGAGGGCCTCAATTTAAAAAGAAATTTAATTTAAAAAAAATTAAAATTGTACAGGTGTCTTATCTAACCATAATAGATTCAAAGTAGAGATCAATAACAGAAATACAACAGGAAAATCTCTAAGCACTTGGAAATTAAATAACACATTTCTAAATAATCAATAGGTCAAAGTATACTCAAGAGAAATGTAAAAAATAGGTTGAAGTGACTGAAACAAAAATATAACACATTGGGAACCAGCAGTTAGCATAATGGCTATGTCGCTGGACTCCCATGTAGTCGACCGCGGTTTGCGTCCCGGACCCAGTGGCTTAAAACTCACGCCGGGCGCATGTGCGTGCATGCCCAGGATCCCGAGAGGAGAATGGAAGAGAAGGGATTGTGGCGTGACCATCCTCCCTGGGGAGTGATTTCTCGCTTTCTGTCTCTATGTCTCTCTCTGTCTGTCTGGCGAGTGCACGCGCTCTATAACAAAAAAACCCTCTCCAAAAAAAAAAAAAAATTTATATATATATGAAACACATTAAAATTTGTACAATGTGGCTAGAGCAGTGCTGACAGATTTAGATAATTTATAATTGCTATAAAATAAAATATTTAGTTGTAAATCTAACAAAGCATGTGTAGAATCTATGTGTTAAAAATCATAAAATGCTAATTAAAGAAATAAAAAGAACCTATTTAAATGAGAAGACATACCATGATCATGGATTGGAAACCTGGATTTAGTAAAGATGTCTCTTCCTCAGATTGATCTATAATGTTAGTACAGTTCTTTACAAAGTCCCAAAAAAGTTATTTTATGGAGAATGATAAGTTTATTCTAAGTAAATGACTCAAACCAACAATCAAAATTTCTACCTCCATAATCTAGAAAAGGGAGAGCAAATAAACATAAATAACAAGACTAAAAGAAATGATAAAGACAATATCAGAAATAAATGCAACTGAAAATAAAAACAGTAGGAAAATAACAACAAAAAACAGTAGAGAATATCAATGAGACAAAAAACTATTTTAAGAAAATCAATAAAATTGATAAACCTTTAGCAAAACTGACAAAGTTAAAAAGAAAGATACAAATCAATATCAGAAATAAAACAGCAGCTTACACTACAGCTTTTAAAATGATAAAGGAAAATACTATGAACAACTTTACACACAAATTTTTCAATAGAGGAAGAGAAAACCCACAACCTACCAAAACTCAACCAAGATGAAACAGATCATTTGAATAGCCTTATCATCAGTAAAATGAGTAAATGTGTAATTTAAAAGCTCCTGGGAAGAGCGTCTCAATGCCCAGATGACTTTAATGGTGAATACTATGAAGAAAATATGGCACCACCATGCCCAATTTCTTCCAAAAAATGAAGAAAAAACACTTTTCAGCTTACTTTATGAAACCAGCATTACTTGGATATGAAAAAACAAACCAATCAATACAAAGAAAGATAACACTACATATGAATAACTCTTATAAACTAATACACAGAAATTCTTAACAAAATATTAGCAAATAAAATCCATGTATAAAAAGAATTATTGACCAAGATTGTCTTAGTTTTCTAGGACTGCCATAAAAAATATCAGAGACTGGGTGACTTAGACAACAGAAATCTATTTTTACAGAATTCTGCTGCCTAGATATCCAAGTTCAAAGTATGGAAGGTATGTTTTTTTGTTTTTTTTTTGGAGAGGTTTTTGCTATAGGGCGCGTGCGCTCGCCAGACAGACAGAGTGAGACAGAGAGATAGAAAGCAGGAAATCACCCCCCCAGGGGGGATGGCCATGCCGCAATCCCTTCTCCTCCATTCTCCTCTCGGGATCTTGGGCACGCACGCACACGCGCCCGGCGTGAGTTTAAGCCGCCGGGTCCGGGACTCGAACCGCGGTCGACTACGTGGGAGTCCAGCGACATAGCCATTACGCTAACTGCTGGTCCCTGGAAGGTATGTTTTTTTCTGAGGCCTCGGTTTGCTTAGGGCCAGATTCTCACAGCATCTTCATATGGTCATTACCGAGTCTGTACTATGTCTTAATTTTGCTTTTTTATAAAGATACCAGTCATATTTGCTCATGACATCACAACAGTCCCCCTTTTAACTTAATTACCCCTTTAGAGACCCTGCTACTAGAGGTCTTGTCATATTTTATTACAATTTTAAATCTCCATATAGTAGTTGTATATTTATACAGTGTAGTTTTACATAGCATGAATACAGTGTATCATGATCAAAACAAGGCAATAAATATATCCAGTATCTCAAATATTTATCATTATTTTTGTGGTAAACATTCAAAATTCTCTCTTCTAGATATTTGGAAATGTATATCAAATTATCACCAGCTATAGTTTTTCTGTTATGGTATAGTAAGCTAGAATAATTTTGTTTATCTACTTGTAATTTTAGGTTTTTTAACCTAGTCCTTTCAATCCCCCCCTCCCCTTTCCAGCTTCTGATATTCATTTCATTCTCTACTTCTGGGTGATCAAATCTTAAAGCTTTCAGTAATGAGTGAGAACATATAGTATTTGTCTTTCAGTGTCTGGCTCATTTCACTTAGCATCTTTTTCCAGCCCCATCTACATTACCTCAAATGATAGAATTTCATACTTTTTTCTTAATGGCTGAATAATAGTTCATTGTGTATATGTACCACAATTTCTTTATTTGCTAAGTGATGGACACTTAAATAGATTATATATTGTAGCTGTTGTGAATAGTGCTGCAATAGACATTGGAATATAGATATCTTTTTAACACACTGATTTACTGTCTTTTGTATATCTATACAGTAGTGGAATTACTAATCATAAGGTAGTTCTAATTTCAGGTTTTAAAGGAACAATTATGTTTTCCAAAATGGCTAAGTTAATTTACATTCCTACCAATAGCACACAAGAGTTGTCCTTTCTCTGCACCTTCACAGAATTTGTTGTTCTTAGTTTTTTATAATAGCCATTTGAACTGAGGTGAGATAATACTTCACTATGGTTTTGATTAGCTTTTCTTTTTCTTTATAGGTGTTGAGTACTTTTTTGTGTACTTATTGGCCATTGGTATGTCTTTTTTTCTTTGTGAAGGAGAGTCCTTTTTTTTTTTTTTTTCTATAGGACGTGTGCGCTCCTCAGACAGACAGAGAGATAGAAAGTGAGAAATCACCCCCAGGGGAAATGGCCACACCGCAATCCCTTCTCCATTCTCCTCTTGGGACCTTAGGCACACATGCACACACGCCTCATGTGAGTTTTAATCCACCGGGTTCAGGACTTGAACCATGGTCAGCCACATGGGAGTCCAGTGACATAGCCATTATGCTAACTGCTGGTCCTGGTATGTTTTTTTTTTTTTTTTTTGAGAACTGTCTGTCAAACTTGATTGTATATAGATAGATAGATAGATAGATAGATAGATAGATAGATATAGATAGATATAAATATAAATTATTTTATTTTATTTTTGCTATAGAGCACATGTGTTCACCAGAAAAGCAAAGAGAAAGAGAGAGAAGGGATAGTAACCATTCTTCATGGGGAATGGTCACACTGTGATTTTTTTTCTTTTCCACCTCTCGTTTCCTTCAGGATTTTGGACAAACACACACAATATGTTTCTCAAGCTGTCAGGTCCAATACTGAAACTGCAGCATTTGTCATGTGGGATCTGACTGCTTTAAACACCAGGCTATGAAGCTAACTCAATTAAAATAGGTTGTAATATTTATTTGTTACCATAAGTTGAGTTCCCTGTGTATTATGTTTATTAATCCCTTGTTAGCTTTTTACCTTGCAAATATTTTCTCCCATTCTGTAGGTTGTCTCTTCACTCTGCTGATTGTTTTCTTTACCATGCAGAAGCTTTTCAATTTGATTTAATCCCTTTTGTACTTTTGCTGTTGTTGTCTGTGCTTTTGAAGTCTTATTTTTAAAATCTTTGCCCAGTCCAATGTCCTAATGTGTTTCCCCTTTGATGTCTTCTAATAATTTTATAATTTTACATCTTATGTTTAAGTATTTAATACATTGTGAGTTCATTTTTTGTATATAGCAAGAGATAGAGATTTCGTTTCTTCACATACATATATCTCATTCCCAAGAACAACTTATTGAAAAAACTGTACTTTCCCCAATAAATGTTCTTAAGGCCTTTGTAAAAAATCAGTTAGCTGTTTGTATTTGGATTTATTTCATGACTCTTTATTCTATTTCTCTGGTATATAAATTTAGTTTATGTCAGTGCCATGCTGTTTTGGTTATTATAGTTTTGTACAATAGTATATTTTGAAGTGAGATAGTGTGAAGTTTCCAACTTTGTTCTTTTTGCACAAGACTATTTTGGCTATTTAGTATGTTTTGTATTGCATATAAATTTTATGACTGTTTTTCTATTTCTACAAAGAATATATATGATATTTTAGTAGGGATTGCATTGAATATTCAGATTGCCTTAGGCATATCTATCACATTAGGTGTGATAGACATTTTAACCATATTAGTGCTCCCAATCCATGAATTTGGAACATCTGTCTATTTATTTATTTATTTATTTATTTATTTATTTATTGTGATTTTCCTTCAATTGCTTTAATTAACGTATTACTATTTTTATTGTAGGTGAAACGGTTAAATTTATACCTAGGATTTTTTTAATGCTATTATAAGTGGGACTGGATTTTTAATTTCTTTTTCTGCTAGTACATTACAAGAATGTATAAGGTGTACAAGAATGAAACTGACTTTTTTATGTGTATCTTGCCATTTTGCTGCATTAATTTATTATTCCTAAGATAAGTATTTGGACACCTCAGTCTCTTGAGGAGTCCTTAGTCTCTAGGATGGGAGAATAGTTAGAGACCTCAGTCTTTGTGGGACACCTGCAGCTATATTCCGCATCTGAGTGGCATCCTCCCCACCATGGTGCAGAGCTTGTTCTTCAGAGTGCAGGGTGTTGGGTAGGCTCAGGTGCTAGGGTTACTGCTGTATTACTGGATCCAGCAGCTGACCTCCCTCTGCATCTTTTTTCGTGGCTATAGTGGAGGTGACATCAGGAACTCAGCAATGTGGAAGTGTAGGGTATAGTTATTGCTAGTGTAGGATGAACTTTAGCTGTGGCTCTGCCCTTAATATGGCATTGTGGCATTGGAGTCTGGGTCCCAAGGAAAGAGGCAGTACCCTGAGTGTGTTCCTTTTCTGGTGTAATTCACTACACAGGGTTTGAGATCTGTTATACCTGTATGACTCTTCTGTAGCTAGGACTGCAGATGTCCAAAGTGGCAATTGGGTCTGCTGGAGATACTCTGTTTACCATTCCCTCACAGTGGGGAGCTCGCCTCCGCACCAGGTCAGTTCTGGTTCTGTGCATCTGTTCTTCTCTATGCCTCCATCTTGAGCCTCCATGACTCAGAGGCTTATATTTAATTTCTTGTTGTATTTTGGTGTTTCTTCCTTGCTCCTCTCTTCAAAGTATAATATTTATCAGTAGTTTTATTCTTTTTCTGTAGAGATGAGTTGTGTTGGGTGTCTCTAATTTGCCATCTTTGTTTTTCTCTGACAGTCATATATTGAACCATTGAGTATTAGGGCTTCAACATATAAATTTGGGACAATTTAGTCTACACAATAAGGATTAAATGAGATGTATTTCTGGTATGTGTAATTTTAAAGAATTATTTATTGAATTTTATTTATTGATTCATTTTTGTTTTTTAATTTGACCAGTGTGTGTGTGTGGGGGGGAGGAGTGAGAAAGCAAGCCACCAGGTCCAGGACTCAAACCATAGTTGGCCATGTGGGAATGTCCAGTGTTTTAACCACCACACCACCTGCTGGTCCCCTAGGTATGCAAATTTGGTATGATATATAAAAACAAATTAATGTAATCCATCATATCAATAAGCTAAAGAAGAAAATCACATGATGATGTCAATTGATGTAAGAAAGACACTTGACAAATTCTCATAGCCATTCATGATAATTACTTTGAAGCAGAAACAAACTTCTTCAACATGCTAAAGCACATATACAAACAAAGCCAAGCAAAACATGAAACAACAAAACCCCCATAGCTAATGTCTTGGTTAGTGGCGAAAGACAGTTCTTGGGGCCAGCAGGTAGCATGGTGGTTAAGGTGCTCGCCTCCCACATGGCTGACTACAATTTGAGCTCCAGATCCAGTGACTTGAAAATCGCACCAGGCATACATGTGTGTGCACCCAAAAATCTTGAAAGGAGAATGGAGGGGAAAGGATTATGATGTGACTGTCCTCCTGGGGTGTGATTGTTCACTTTCCTTTTGTCTATTTCTCTCCGGTGAGCACACACACCCTATGGCAAAAGCAAAATAAAACAAACAAACAGACAAAAAGCCTGATTCTTATATTCACATGGCATCTATTCAACATTGTACCAAATCCTAGCTAGTGAAATAGACAAGGACAAAGAGGAAGATGCTTACAAATTTGAAAAGAAGAAAAAAAAATCTATTTACAGACAATATAATTGTCTGTATAGAAAATCTGAAGGACTGGGACCAGCAGTTGGTATAATGGCTATGTTGCTGAACTCTCATGTAGCCGACCGCGGTTCGAGTCCCGGACCTGGTGGCTTAAACTCACGCTGAGCACGTGTGCGTGTATGCCCAAGGTTCACAGAGGAGAATGGAGGAGAAGGGACTGTGGCATGGCCATCCCCCAGGGAGATGATTTCTCACTTTCTGCCTCTCTGTCTCTCTCTGTCTTTTTGGCGAGTGCACATGCCCTATAGCAAAAACCTCTCCAAAAAGAAAGAAAGAAAGAAAAGAAAACCTGCAGTACACTGCTATAGTTTGCATGTGTTCCTCTCCACCACCCCCACCCTTCATGTCTTGAAATGTGGTTACTTAGATGGTGGAAATTTAATTCAACTATCGTATTAAAGTGTGGTCTATAAAAATAATTAAGATTAGAACAAGTCATCAGGATGGGGACCCCATGACTGAATACTGATGACTTTATAAAAAGAGGAAAAGAGATACAAACACACACACTCCTACCTTCTCACTATGAGACGCTTTGCACTGCCTTGGGACTCTGCAGAGAATACCCACAATTAAAAAGATCCTCATCAGATGTATCTCCCCTTGACCTTGGGCCTCCAAAGCCATGAGTTAAATGAAACTATATTTTTAATAAATCACCCCGACTTAGTTATTTCCATTATTGCAAAACAACAGGCTAAAACAGAACCCCTTTCTTCCCCACAAAACAATACCCAGAAAACAGAAAAAAATCACCCCTAGAGCTAAAACATTTACCGTGTTTTCAAAACACGAGGTTACCACACAGATATAAATTATATTTCTAGACACCAGCAATGAACAATTGTAAATCAAGATTTTTAAAATAGCATCATTTACAAGTGCTACAAAGAAAATAAAATACTTAGCTATAAATCTCACACAAGAAAAGTACAGGATCTGTTTGTTGAAAATTATAAGATTCTCATTAAGGAAACAAAAAAAGCCCTAATTAAATGGAGTGCTATACCATATCATGAATAGGAAGACTCAACACAGTAAAGATGTCAATCCTTCCTCAAATTAATCTCTAGATTTCAAGCAATGCCTATTAAAATCCCAGCAAGGTTGTTTATAGAAAAATAAAAGTTTATTCTAAAATGTATATAGAAAGACAAAAAGTCTAGAATAACGGAAACAATTCTGAAAAAATATATTAACAATGTTAAGCCTTACTCTGCAGCCTAGGAATCATAATAGTTGGATTTTTGGAAGGAGATAGACATAGAGATAAATGGAGCATAAAAAACAAAATATGTCTAAATAAATTTTTTAATTGCAAAAGGGTACCAGTTCTTGCCAGAGAGAAACTTAGAAATCAAAGGCTAGAGAGAAATCACCCCTCCCCCAGTAGAGGTGTGTCATAACGCAATCCTCTCTCCGACTTCTTGTCCTATCAGGACCTTGGGCACACATGCACATGTGCCTGGTGTATCCCTGAAGTCACCAGGGCTGGGTCTGGAACCAAAAACCATGTGGAATCCAGTTTCCTAACCACCAGGCTATGGAGCTGGCCTATCTTAAATAATTTTTGACAAAGATATAAGAGCAGTTCAGTGGCAGAAGGATAGCATTTTAAACAAATGGTGATGGAGCAATTAGACATCCGTAGGTAAGAAAAAAACCACATGAACCTCAATTTAAACCTCACACTTTATATAAACATTAGATTAAAATGTAACACCGACAAATATAAAACTATGTTTTTTAGAAAAAGTTCAAAGAAAATCTTCAGGACTTAGGGCTAGACAAAAAGTTTTTAGATTTGACATGAAAAGCACAATCTATAAAAGAAAAAATAAATCAGCTCTCCTCTAAATTAACAGTTTGTACTCTGCAAGGACTCTATAGAGCCAGCAGGTGGTGCAGAGGTTAGAGTGGCTAGATCCCACGTGGCTGGCTATGCGGTGATTCCCACACCATGCTGGGCGCATGTGTGTGCATGCTCAACATCCTGTAAGGAGAATGGAGACGGGATTGCAGCATGGTCATCCTCTCTGGGGGGTAATTTCTCACTCTCTTCCTCTCTCTCATCTCTGATGAGCGCGTACACTGTAGAGTGAACTAAATACAGACGGGGAGAAAGCGTCATCAAATCACCTCTCCATCAAAGACATTGTATCTAAAATATGTAAAGAACACCTACAGTCAACAATTCAAAAACAAATAATCCAATTTGAGCATTGGCAAAAACATAAATAGACATTTCATTGAATAAGACAGGACATATGGATGACATGAGAGCACATGAAAAGATATTCAATTAGCCATCAGAGTAATTAAAATGAAAATGTTAATGAAAACTGACTACATGCTTATAGGAATAGCTAAAATAAAAAAAATAGTGGTATCAACATATGCTCATAAGGATTCAGAAGGCCTAAACCATTCGTCCAAATGATATAACTACTTTGGAAATAGTTTGGCAATGAATGTCTTATGAAACAAAACATGCATTGACTGTCTAAACCAACAATTACTGGGCTGTCAGAAAAGTCAGGATGTATTTTTCTACGTTTTTCTATGCAAAAAATGTGTCATGACTTTTCTCACGACCCAATATACGCCTGGGCATCTATTCCAGAGAAATTGAAATGTATGTTTACCCAAAAAACCTGTATGTGTATGTTCATATCAACTTTCTTCACAGGAAGTAAAAACTGAAAACAATCTAAATACCTGTCTAAATGGTTAAATAAACCATGGTGCTTCCACCCCATAGATAAGTAAATTGAGCTATTGATACACACCACATACTGGGTGAAACTTATGAAAATTAGATAAAGCAAAAAGGAAAATGTTTCAAAAGGATACGTTTATATCTACATATACCTACACACACACACACACACACACACACATACACACGGCTTCAAAATATTCATGTAAAAATGTGTAGTATGAAAAAATGATGCATGGACTTCAAAATGTTTGCACTAGGACAAATTCATATTTAAATTCTACTTTCCACAAACTTTCTGAAGTGTGTGTTTATTAACAAAATAAACATTTGTTATTCCTGAGATAACAAATGTTTGGAGATAAAGAATAGGTTGGTAGAGTTGGAGAGGGGAGTGATAAAGCTGAAAAACACACACACACACACACACACACACACACAAGAGAGCCTGTAGTGATGGAACGATACTTGACCTACATTATGTTGGTAGTTATAAGCATCTACACATGTGATAAAATTGCATAGACCAACACGCACACACATACACACAAATAAATGCTCCATGCAAAACTCGTCACATATAAGTACACTTTGTATAGTATATCAACCTCCATTTCCTGTTTTTGATATTATGTTGTATTTATGCAACATATCACCATTGAGGAAATGGATGAAGATCTCCTTGAATGTTTTTTTTCCAACTTCTTGTGAAATGATAACCAATTCAAAATACATATATATATTTTTAAATCCAAGAGGAGACTTAGAGAAGACCTTTGTATTGATAGGAAGTGTTCCAGGAGAGGAACAGATGGGAGAGTCATCAGCATATGTTTGCATTTTAAACCAAAGACGTGGAAAAGATCATTCCATGAGGATATGAAGAAAGTTTACACCTTGACATTTAACCATCTGATGGGGGCAGGCTCTGGCTAAGAAGAATAAGGGCAGAGAGCGATGTAAGGGGAACCTCAGACAATGTAGGGTCCTGACATACAAGAGAAGAAAGTATCTGAAGAAGGATGGGCTATAGACTGTGCAGATGCAGGTGAGTCCAGTCAGTGGGAGAAAGATGACTGTGGTTTTTAGCAATTTGGCTGCTATGGCTTAATACGCTGCGTCAAGAATGAAGTAGATGGGGGTACCAGCAGTTAGCGTAATGGCTATGTCGCTGGACTCCCACGTAGTCGACCGCGGTTTGCGTCCCGGACCCGGTGGCTTAAAACTCACGCCGGGTGCGTGTGCGTGCGTGCCCAAGGTCCCGAGAGGAGAATGGAGGAGAAGGGATTGCGGCGTGACCATCCCCCCTGGGGGGTGATTTCTCGCTTTCTGTCTCTATGTCTCTCTCTGTCTGTCTGGCGAGTGCACGCGCCCTATAGAGAAAACCTCTCCAAAAAAAAAAAATAAAAAAGAATGAAATAGATGGAAACCCACTGGAGTGGTTGAGGGAAAAATAGGAGTGGTGAGCATAAGACGTGGGAAACGTTTTTAAGGTTCTCTAGAAATTAGTGTCTTGACAGCCATGGGGGCTGGCAGAGTCACTCAAGCGAGTCATATTCTAGGTTTGAGTACCTGAATGATCCTGGGAAAGGAGCTCCCTAAAAAATATTTGGGCAGCCTAAATTTTAATCATCTATTACTTAGCACTGGAACTGAAGTGATGTGATATGTGAATCAAAGCCACTATCATGTGATCTTGAACAGGTTACCTGCCTTGTCTGTGCTTGAATGTAATATGTCTTTTCCTTTTTCCTTTTCTTTTCTTTTCTTCTCTTCTCTTCTCTTTTCTTCTTTTTTTCTTTTCTCTTCTTTTCTTTTCGTCTTTCTTTTCTTTTCTTTTTTTTCTTTCCTTTTCTTTTCTTTCTTTCTTTTCTTTTTCCTTTCCTTTTCTTTATTCTTTTTTTTCCCTTTCTTTTCTTTCTCTTCTCTTTTTCTTATTTTTTTCTTTTCTCAGTCCCATTTACTCCTAACAGTGCGTCTTTGCTGTTAAGCATAAACAAAATGGGTTCCAATCTTGCTTTATTACTCCTTCACCTGTGTCCCTTCATCTAGGCTAAGAGGATATGACTGAAGATCACACTTCTTCTGGGCCATTCCAAACAAGGGAATATCCTACCAAATGGTCTTATACC
The DNA here is from genome assembly GCA_026018925.1 of Tupaia tana. Lineage (NCBI taxonomy): Eukaryota > Metazoa > Chordata > Mammalia > Scandentia > Tupaiidae > Tupaia > Tupaia tana. The sequence continues at coordinate 43,900,848 of JAKSZU010000018.1, forward strand.
TGCTTCTATACTTCCACGAACCTCCTCCTTGGATCTCACACACCTGGGCTGGATTGAAGACCAAGGTTCTGCTGTTTGCATGCAGTGGAGACACAGCTTAAATAAGTAGGCCACATGTGTAATTGAAGCCCCTTTCAGAAGCATGAGAGAGCAGAGGGCATAAAAGGTGTGTTCAGTAAGTCAGGGCTAGTGGTGATATTAGGTGTATTCTCCATGTGTAGCCAAAATTCTAGGGTGTTTGAGAATTCTAAATTCAAGCCTGACCTCCTAAGCTGTTAAGAAGCTATGTTTGAGGGACCAGCAGTTAGCCTAATCGCTATGTCGCTGGACTCCCACGTAGTCAACCGCAGTTTGCGTCCCGGACCCGGTGGCTTAAAACTCACGCCGGGTGCGTGTGCGTGCGTGCCCAAGATCCCGAGAGGAGAATGGAGGAGAAGGGATTGCGGTGTGGCTATCTCCCCAAAGAGATGATTTCTCGCTTTCTGTCTGTCTGTCTGGCGAGTGCACGTGCCCTATAGCAAAAACCTCTCCAAAAAAATAAAAATAAAATAATAATAATAATAAAGTGGACCACAGTGGAGGAGTTTCTGATTTTGGCTTTTGGTCCAATTTGGTTCAGTATTGCCTAATGGATCCTCAATGACCCTAAGTCATTTGTCCCTAGGCTAGAAGAATTCAAGTCTTGGTACTTGTTTTTTCATTTGATGATTCAGTTCAGTCCAATCTAACAAGCTAAATCTGGGTACCCAATGAACACTCTAAAGATCACTAAATATTTGAAGTTGATCATAGCTTAGCATCTGCCTTCAAAGAGCTCAGAGACCAAATACTGTTTTGACAAGCCCTTCCCAAAGCATCTTTCTTTTATTGCTCTTATTCTTCCTGAGGAAGACCACATATGTACCAACCCACAGAGTCTAAGATTTATAATATATACATTTAAGAATTCCAAAAAATATCTGATTTTTCAGAGTGCATATAATAAGAACAACAATGCAAACAAAACAAAAAGAACCCCTATATCTCTCTATCCATCCTCAGATTGTATCTTTCAACGCAACTATAAATATGGAGAGGGGATGAGTCAGTACAATCCCATTTGGCCAATGCTAGAGTTGTGTTTCTGAGCTGCTGGTAGATAAATCTTCCTTACTATCCAGACTTGAGGCTATATTGCTGGATTGCAAAGTAGTGGTGATTGTGTTGTCCTCTTAGCTCTTAACATTGAGAGGTTCTGGCAGTGTGAGGAGGTGGGAACATTTGAGGATTTGATGGTTTTTTCTTTCATACACAAATCACTCTGTTCCTAGCCCCCTTTGGAGATGACAGGAGGTGCTAGACGGTAAAAAGTAAGATGTGTTGTGCTACAGGCAAAAACTTGGTATGGTATAATTATTGTACATTAAAATAGATGAAATTTGGATATGAAATAGAGCAGACCATATCTTACATGATACTGAGAAGAGACATATCACCGTACACTGCGTGTGCATGTGCCTGCAAGAGCATTCCAGTCTCTGAAAATGGCACATGGACCAAAAAGTACAAATAAATACCTCATTGCTGGAAGTGAGATGGCGGAGGAGGCTCTTACGAAGGCAGATGAGTAGACGTGATTCAGAAACTACGATCATATGAACCATCTTTTCGTCTAAACTTTTACTTGACTATGAGAAATTAAAATTCTCTTTTCAGAATCAAACGAAAGCCATGCCAGTTCTATCTTTGGCGATGGGGAATAATTGGATCCCCCAAGACTTTACAGAACAACTTGTGTGAGGCTAGGTCAAAGAGAGATCATAAGAAAGAATTTATTTATTCACTAAATAATCTAAAGACCAGAATATATATATTTTGAAAATACAATCTACATTTGAGTATTATTACCCATAGTTCAAGTAGGGATGTCAAACAACACAGGTCTCATTGAGAAGGTGCACCTTGAGTAGAGTGCATTCAACTAGGCAAAGGAGAGGAATAAGTACTAGCTGGATGGAGATGGAGAATAGCATGCGCAGTAGCAGAGATGAGTTTTGAGATGGCATATGATTCCAAAACAACGGAAGAAGAGAGGGAAGAAACTGGATGGCATTAGGAAAAGGGAATCTAAAAGCTAAATGGGGACCTGATTAGAATTTAGTGATTCCTTCTTGCCTATATCAATCTTGAGAGTCTCTGATGATAAAACAGCAGGATAAAATACGGAATCAAACTTCAGAGATGGAGAACGAACCACAAAAAGTGTACGGATGGTATTTTATTGAGGAGGGTGCCGTAAGTAATGCTGATCCTCAAGTTTTGACGGGATGTTTTGTTTTTAAATATCTATTTCTTTCATGAAAAAGAGACTGGCATGCCAACAGGGTCCACATGCCAACTGGGTCTGCATGCCAACAGGGTCCTCATGCCCTGATCCACCCCAAGTCTCAGCCAACCCAGACATGCCCAGGGATATCTCAGGATGAGAACTCAAAACCTTTCCCATGTGGGGTACTTTCCCATGTGGGACTACTTCCTAGCCTCCTGATCAAGTTTTGAATTTACTTTTGTAAGACAGAATAAAGTAGTCTCAAATTCTCTGCAAAGCACTATTAAATGTTTAGAAAGTAAGATATCATTCTAGGTGTCCTGCCCAGCAGACTTCTGGCTTCCTCTGGTCTAACACTGAATTCCCTGACCTTTTTCCCAAGTGACAAAGCACATACAGCTGCCACCACTGCGATGCACCTGTTAGGGTGATTTTCTGAAACTGCTCTTAAAATACATTTAAAAACACAAAAGTCACTCCTGGAGGTAAGGCCATTTTAAACACCAAGTGATTATCACATCTTTTGCAATCCTATTTTTAAACTACTTTCCTAGAGCCAGAGGAATATGGGCCAACTTGTTAAGAGAGAACTGAAAATAAAGCCTCGATTGCCAATGCCATCATGAGCACTTGTAAGCCGAGATAATAACAGATTTTGTGTTTACACTTGTACGCCACCTTCCAGGTGAGCCTTCACGTTTTCTCATTCCACCTCACTGAGATCTCTGCTGTGTGCTAAAGGGTTAATGACAGATAGAAAGTACACAGCATCCGTGCCAGCAAGACCAGGACAACCTTTCTGTGCAAAATGGCGTCTGACTAGAGGGCTTTGGTTTAGCTCCACTTCTACCTGCGTCACCCACAAAACGGGAGTTAAGAGACATTACTGCCAACAGGTAGAAGGAATAGACCCTGGTAACAATGTCTTTAGAAATACAAAGAGAAGGACCAGCAGCAGATGAAATGATTATGTCATTGGACTGTCATATAGTTAACCACTATTCCAGTGCTGGACCTGGAGGCTTAAAACTCACACTGGGTGCGTGTGCATATATGCCCAAAATCCTGGGGGGGAATGAAGGAGAAGGGATAGTGGCATGGCCATCCCTCCTTGGAGGTGATTTCTTGCTGTCTTTCTGTCTTTTGGTGAGCACAAATGCCCTATAGCAAAAATCTCTCTTAAAAAAAAATACAAAGAGAAACAGAAAAATGCAATTATAATGGCATCTTTTATCTTGCTTTTATTTGTCTTTACTGATCAAATAGGAAAAACATTGAAAAAATTTGAATGATATAACATTTTACCTTATGCAGAATACCTTATTTTCTGACATCCATGTGATATTTATTATAAGTCACCTTATATTAGTCAATAAAAATAATAATGAATTTCAAAAAAGCCCAGATGTTTGTGTTTTACACCTTACTGAAATACAATAAAAGTAATAATTAATGACAAACATTTTAAAACAATATCAAGCATGAAGAAATTAATCAAATAAAAATTCAAAATTTAATTGCATATTTATATTTATATAAAAATAGCAATAAAACAACTATATATCAAATCTCAAAAATAGTTCAAATTTTTCTCACAGAAAAATTTAAGATACTGTCATTATTTAAAAAAAAATTTAATAAATTGACCATTAGCTCATGGACTTAAAATAAAAAGTAAAAAACCTCACAGAAACCATAGAACCAAATAGCTAAGACCAGAATTTAAATAAATTAGAAAAAGAAGTAGACTATGTTGTGTACATAAATATATATGTATACACATACATATATGTATATATACACACACAACATTTTAAAACACTTTTCTCTGGAAGTTCTAGACATTGCAAAAAAAAAAAATAAGAAAAATGCATGACCAGTATAAATGTCTAAATGTTGGTAAAAGGAAACAAAATTATTATGATTTATAGCTAATTAAATTCCTTAGATGCTAATACAATTGTACAATGATTAAAAGTGATGTAAAATGTAGTAAGAATGAATTACTGGATTCTTTTTAGAATTCAACAAGATGATTTTAAAGTACATGGAAGAATCAATAAGTAGATTGTCTAAAAACAATTTTATATACAGGAATTCAGGAAATCTGGCTTATATATATTATGAGGCTACAATGAAAAGATCAGCATAGATTTTTCTTGATAAATTAATGGGCCAGAAGAGAAAATTCTGAAGCATGCCAAAGTTTATGTGAAATGGAATTTAAAATTTGGCTATGTAGATGAAAACCATATGGCTCTGGGCCAGCAGGTGGCATGGTGGTTAAGGCACCAGACTCCCACATGGCTGACCATGGTTTGAGTTCCAGACATGGTGGCTTGCTTTCTCACTGTCCCTCTCTCCCTTTCTCTCTCTGGTCAAACTGAAGAATAATAATAAACAAATAAAATTAGATAAATAATTCTTAAATTAAAAAAAAGACTATATGGCTAATTCAATGTATTGAAACACTGACCGACCATTTAAAAAATGTAGATAAATGATCCCATATAACAAAACAAGGTCCTTGCAGATAAACAATTTAAATGTAACTTATGAAATAAAAAAATTATGAGAAGCAAGTGTGGTATAAATATCTTTGGTAGATGAGAGAGTGAAGGTAGAGGTAGAGAAACATATTAATTCTGAAATAAATAATATAGTAGTTTGCTATTTATATTTGAATTATAGTAAATTTTGATTCTGCTATAATTGAAATCATTTTCATGGTGTCAAATCTATAAATTAATTTCTTTGTGGTATCTACCTTTGTTATCTTAGAAAAGTGTGTGTGTGTGTGTGTGTGTGTGTGTGTGTATGTGTATGTGTGTACATTCTAAAATCAAATACCCCTTAAAAGTCAAACAAGAATAATGTTTACGAATATGGATTCTGCCAATGTGGCAGTCTTAATTTAAAATTCTATGTGAGTTTAGGGTATTTAATTCATTTTTTTATGCCCTAATTTCCTTATCTGTAAAATGGAAATAATAACATTACCTACTTTACTAGGGTATCTGATGATTAAATTAATTACAACATATAAAGCATTTACAATAGTAGTAGGCAAATTTAGGCATTATATATGTGCTATTATGACTATTAAAACAATACTAATGAATCATGAAAAGATTATTTAGAATGGAAAAAACACGTGTCACCAGAAACACTAAACTAGTAAACATTAAATTACTAAAATTATTTTGCATTTATTTTGTTCAAAGTAATGCAATTTAAGCTTAAATGAAGTTCTATTTTCACCTATAAAATGGCCGCAACAAAAACATTATTCTCAGCAAATTTGCAGAGAAACAAACACTCTACTGGTACCGAACTCAGCAGAGATTTGGCAACACCTCATAAAATATTAACAGTGTTTGTACTCTTAATCTAGAACTTGCTCTCCTGGAATGTATCCTATGGAATTATCATATGTGGACAAATGATCAGCTGTAGTAATAGTCTTCTCAGTGTTTTTTTAGAGAATTGGTATCATTTCTTTTTAAATGTTTGATAGATTTCACCAATAAAACTAACTGAACCTGGTGATTTATTTTTTGAAAGGTTATTAATTATTATTTTACTAATTTTCCAGGGGGCATATGTGCTTGCTGGAGAGAGAGAGGGGGAAGAAAGAAAATATCCCTTCATGGTAGCTTTCTTTTCATGGAAGGAGTCACGCCACAATTCCTTTTTCTCCATCTCTCCCTCCTCTTCCTTCTTTAGAAGACTTTGGGCATGTATAAGCACCCCATGTGTTTCTCAAGTCTCTGGATCTGAGGCTAGAATTGTACAATTGGCCCTGTGGGATCCAGCTTATGTAACCACCAGGCCAAAATTATTGGTTCAGTTTCTTTAATGAATATAGGACTATTCAGATGATCTATTTCTCCTTGTGTGAGTTCAGTCAGGCACATTACATATTTCAAGAAATTGTCTCATTTCATGAAGATCTTCAAATTTGTAATCATAGAGTTGTTCACACTATTTTATTATATTTTTAATATTTATGAGATCAATAATGGTTCCTTTTTTGTTTTTGATATTAACAATTTATATGTTCTCTTTCTCTTTTGTGGGGCATGGACAACTTTTGGCTCCATTGATTTTCTCAATTGATATTTGTTTTCAATTTTATTTATTTTGGCTCTACTCTTTATTGCTTCTTCTGTTAACTTTATATTTACTCTATTTTCTTCTAATTTTTCTAAGGTGATAGTTTAGTAATTTATTTTAAATCTTTTTTATTTTCTAATATGTGCTTTCAATGTTATAAATTTGCCTCCAAGTGTTGCTTCATAAATGTGGTATTTTCATTTCTTCTTTGCTCACAATATTTTAATATTTCTCTTCATATTTCTTTGATTTATGTGTTATTTTAAAATATGTTTAATCTCCTGTCTTGATTTTTCAGCTTCTTTCTGTTACTGATTTTTAGTTTAACTTCATTATGTTCTCAGAGCAGGTATTATGAGATTTGGATCTCTTAAATTTGTTAGGGTAGCTTTTATGGTCTAAAATGTGGTTTATCTTGGTGAATGTCTCATAGAAACTTGAAAAGAATGCTAAATCTGCTGTTGTTGAATGAACAACAGATATTCTACAAATATCAATGACAGCCAGTTGATAGATATTCTGCTCAGTTTGACTACATTCCTAACTGATTTTTTTTGCCTGATGCATCTGTCTATTACTGATACAGAGATGTTCAAGTCTTCAACTGTAAAAGTGGATTAGTCTACCAGTTTTTTTCTTTATACATTTTGATCTTCTGTTGTTAGGCACATATTAAATATTTTTATGTCTTCTTGGAAAATTACTCCTTCATCATTATATAATGTACATCTTTAACATTAATATTCTTTATCCTTCCTTGCTCTGAAGTCTGTTTTGGCTAAAGGTAATATGGTGTTTTATGTGGTTACAGTTAGCATGGCATATCTCTATCCATTCCTTCACTTCTGTGTGTCTTGATACTGAAAGTGGGTTTCTTGTAGACAACATACTTTTCTTTAATCCACTTTAACATTCTCTGCCTTTTAATTGATATATTTACACCATTAACATTTAAAGTGTTTTTTGAAATAGCTGAAATAGTAGCTACTATATTGTAATTATTTTTTGTCCTTAATTTTTGTTTCTTTTTCTTTCACACTTCTTCTGTCTCAGATTTTAATTGAGCATTTTATATAATTCCACTTTCTCTTTTTCTAATATGTCAATTATAATTCTTCTTACATTTTTTTGATTGTCTTAGAATTCACAATACATGTTTATAATGAATCTGAGTGTATTTTCAAATAACAGTACGACATTTTACTATTAGTACAGATACTATATAACAGAATATTCTGAATTCCTCCCTCTTGTTCCTTACAATATTACTGTCACTCATTTCCTTCATAAGTAAGCTATAATCACCAAATACATTATTGATGTTATTACTTTAAATAACAGTTATCTATCAGATCAGTTAAAGTAAGAAAAAGAAAATGTTTTATCTTACCTTCATTGATTCCTTTTCTAACACTCTTCCTTTTTTTTAATGAATTGAATAGATTCAAATTGCTGACATATTATCTTCCTTCTTTCTAACTTGGTGGTTCTCATATTAGTAAAAACTTGAAACAAAATAAATGTCCAACAGTGGGTTAAAACTATAGTAAATCCATAATAGAAAACTATGAAGTCATTAAAAAATACTTGAGCTTCCATCATATCATCTTCATCTTCTCATTGGTACTGTTATCAATCGGAAGTGATAAAAGTTTGCTGGATACAAATTCTAGGCATGCTGTGAGCGTATCTCAGAGAGAATTAACTATGTCTACTTCTTTTTGTACTTCTGAGAGTGTTTCCCATTGTTAGGGGTATGGAGGAGGCTGCAAGGAAAGAAAACACAGAGCCCAATAGCATGAACACAAACATAGAATATAGATCCTTGGACTGAGTAGGAGGGAACCTGAGAGCAGAAGAGCCTTATATAGGCTTGGAGAGCTTAGCTCTCACCACATGAGATCAGATGGCTTGAGGGACCTTTTCTTTGGCTTGATAATTACTGGGATTGTGAAAAGAGGGTATGGAATGTGAGTGATTTTTCCCCACCAAATATTACTTCTGCCTAATCCTCATTGAAGTAGGACTTTCTGTTCACTTAGCTTCATGAAAGATCCCAGAAAAGAGAGAGAGGAAAACATTATCTCTTTCTTCAGAATTTAAGCAGCCTAAATCCTTGGAGGAACTGAAGGATTCTAAATATGGGCAATTTCTTTTTTTTTTTTTTTAAAGAGGTTTTTGCCTTAGGGCACATTCACTTGCTAGAGAGAGAAAGAGAGAGACAGTGAAAGGAACAAAATCACCCTGGACGGGGAATGGTCACACTGTAATTCCCTCTCCTCCATTCTCCTCAATATGGGCAAAGCTTTAGAAGAAAACATTATGACAGAGTCTCCTCTTAAGACTAGGAAAGAATTTCAGACTGGAGTGAAGGGAGAGAGTCAGAGAAGTCAGCCTTCCCTGCAGCTTAGGCTGAGCTCCAAAGAGGAAGAAAACCCGAGAAGTTGCAGGAACCCTGAAGCAGTAGGACCTTGCAGATTTCTGGGAAGAGGCCAAGGGAAACAAGGGGCTCATGAAGGCAGACAGCCAGGTGGAATTTTTAGACAGAACAAGGTGTAGGGGAAGCAAGCATCTCAATCCTCGTGTTCTCCAGGGCAGCATAAATACTGGTAGAAGAGGGTTCTTAGGGATATATCCCCTTAGATGGTAGAATGGACCGATGGCCCAGCCTAAACCTGCAACAGGCATATTGGTGAATGTCCGTGTAGACAGATGACATCAAAGATCAGATTGCTGATCTTCGCCCTAGGATCTGGGCACTTTATCAGTCCAAGAAGGAACCTGTGGGGAGGGGATGAAAAAGTCCCCACCTTTACTGAACTTAAATTCTGCAACCCCGATAAAATGATGCCCAGAATAGGTTTTAACTTAGACAAAAGAAAAAAAAAATACAAAACTTATGTTTATTACACATTTGTGTTTGTGCGCTAAGATTGCTTTTTGATCATTTTTATGGACATCTTGGGTGATAATATAAGGAAAATGAACAGTAAAAGCAACGTTAATAAATTTTTATAATTTTTATAATTTTATGTTACCGGAGCATCCATTTTGAATGCGGATGTAACTTTCTCAAACCACAAGTCTTTGAGGCCTCTCTCCCATCCCACCCAGCAGAGTGGGCTCACTACTTTTTCCACTGTTTCCTTTAAATGGAACACTCAACCATCTGTCCAAGAACTTAAAGTGACCCACACCCAGTTCCCTTATGAAAGGGGAGTGGGTCTTCAATGAAAATGCATATTATGAAAAAACTATGCATGAATTTTAAAATGTTTTGCACCAAAATAAACTTATGCCTTCATTCCATTTTCCCATAAACTTTTTGAGGTCCTGTCATGTATACTGCTCTGCTAGTAGCCATGTACTTTCTCTGTCTCTCTCTCTCTGTCTCTCTCTCTCTCTCTGCCTGACTCTTTGTTCCAGCTTGTATGACCCAGGGAAGGAGCACTGCCCCTCTGACTTGTTACCCTCTCCTTGGCTAAACGCTATAGGCAAAAATCTTTGAATTATTTCTTGTTGCGATGGTGTGCTGAATTTTCCCCTTCTATCTTAAAAACTAGGACTGCTCCAGGCAGGTTATCCATTGGGAAGGTTGGGAAAAAGAAGGGCTGATATTCCAGAGCCAGAGCCGTCCGTGGTCAGGCACAAACTGGACACAGGTCAGACAAAAGTCACAAAGGCATACGCCAGTAGAAGCAGGTTTCCCATGCTAGGGACACTAACAGGACAATGAGTCATTAGGTCACCTACCAGGTAAAAGAAGTATCCTGTGAAAGGTGCACTGTAAACACTCATGTTCAGCCCCCTTCATTTACCTTTAGAACTGGTAGTAGAGCCCCAGTTTAACTGGGGACTCCCCAAAGAACTATTACCAAGATGTTGGGTCTGAAAGTTCTACTCCACTAAGGGTTAAGGCAGGCCATTTTTTTTCATCCAAACTGAGAAAGCCAGCAGCCCTGATTGTAAATAAGGAATTAATGAGTGCATCAAAGACAATGTGGAGTTTGCATAAAAAATGAGCAGTTCACACCTTTTTTTTTCAAAGTTAACTTTTTTCAGCTTAAAAACCTGATAAATGATTTCAATTAACAGTTACAGAAAAAGAAAATTATATTGCAAATTCATGCAAAATTTTCCTTCAAAAATCACTTGCCTAATTACACAAATCAATTCTTCAGACTGAGAATCCAGCTCCAGAACAGAAAGTATGGATGTTTCTGAAGCAGTGGCATTGGTATGATGGAAATCTCAGGGTGATCTGGCCCAGATTCTATTCATGAGGACAAAATGATGTAACAATCACAGAGACTTTGTCTTTCAGGACTTGGTGTTGCCCCATAAAGAGCTCCGCATAGCACCTCATACATCATAGGTCTAAGGAAGTGGCTTATACCTAGTCCTTTCTCCTCTTCAGGCAACATAAATAATAAATCCTTTCACATGGAGACAGTTGCAGAATATTTTAATTTGGGAGTAATTGAGAGTTGTCCAAAAGTATCAGATTTGTGGATGCTCTATTATACCGTGATCAAAAGAGTCTTTGTCATTGACGTTGCTTCATTGTCATCATTACCATTAATATAATCACTGTCATTGTCATCATAATTTAAGAATTTTCAAACTTTTGTATGGGTCCTGATGTAGTAGAAAAGGAATTGGGGCTGAAGCCTTGGACAGTAACCTTACTCCACTTTCAACTGATAGCTTAATGTTGACCAGTTGCTTCCTTGCTCTGGACCTCACTTCATGCATATGTAGCTGAGTGGATAGTTCTTTTTTCTCTTTTTTTATGTTTTTTTTTCTTTTTTTGAGAGGTTTTTCGCTATAGGGTGCATGCACTCGCCAGACAGACAGAGAGAGACATAGAGACAGAAAGCAAGAAATCACCCCCAGGGGAGGGGAGTGGTCATGCCGCAATCCCTTCTCCTCTCAGGATCTTGGGCACACATGCACATGTGCCCGGTGTGAGTTTTAAGCCACCGGGTCTGGGACACAAACCGCAGTCGACTACGTGGGAGTCCAGCAACATAGCCATTACGCTAACTGCTGGTTCCCGCTGAATGGATAGTTTAGATGCTCAAAAAGGACCCTTCTCAGCATTCTCTATTTGCTTTACATTTGTCCCTACTTTCTTAGTTTGTAAACATTTAAGATCTTTGAAATAAAACAGCTTGTTCTGTTGACTACAGTATCCCTGCAGGGGCCTGACTGGACCTGCCTAAAAGTCTGGCTCAGTAGTGGGTGGCTAGTGTGAATTAGAGTTCTGTTTAGAGTGGTATGTGTGTGGAAGGGATGGGGAAATGCAGAAGAGGCAGTGACATGCATTGTCCATTTAGAGATACTGCTTTTCTCTCCCTGCCCCATGCCTGGGTGGTTAGAGAGCCTGGAGTTTGGTCCTAAAACCACCAGACAGATTGGAACATATTCTGTAGCATGTATTTGACAGATCAGCAGCCCTGTATTTACCAAAAGAACTAGAAATTGCCTTTATGCTTTATTCTTGGTTTTTCAAAAATTATTTATTATTATTATTTATATAATTGCTATACATCATTTAGCTTGTAAAGAGAATTTACCCAACATGAAATACATCTCAGATCAGTCCAGTTGAGAATACTATACACATTATCATCAATAAGTAATAAATCATTTCTGTGTCCCACAAATGTCTTACCTCTCTATTTTTTCTCCCTAATTTCCTCCCCTATACTCTTCCCTCTCCCACCCTCCTTCCACACTGTCTCCAGTGTCCATAACTATTTTCAATGCTTTTATGTTCATCTTGTCTGTCTGTGCTTTGGAGATAGAGTGTTCCCCATTTGTTTGATTCTAATAGTAGTGCTGCTCCACCAAATCTGTATTATAAATACCTCCAATAACTGAACTATGAACTTAAGATGGGCATTCCTTGAATGAGTCCTCCTCCTCCTTGTTATAAGTAACATTTCAGGCCCTGGTTGGAAAAACACAGATACAATGAAGCAACACTCTCTGCTACCACACACACACACACACACACACACACACACACACACACACACCAAAATACAGAAAAAGGGAAAAATAGAATTTTCCTAGTACACCCTTGACTGGAGAAAGCAATGATATTTGAATACAGACCTTGGTCCTCAACTTCCAGGGACCCTCAGAAAAATATCATAGAAGTTCATAAGGAAAAATGCAATTCTTAGTCCTGAGTATCAAAATCAATTTATCTGTAAAATGCACCATGATGCAATCAGCAAGAGATCTTTGTATCAACTACTGCTTCGTAACAAATCACCCATTTTAAGCCCATCAATGACTAAAAATAATGACATAAAATTATTATTTTTTGAATCTATAAATCAGCTGAATGGTTCTGCTAATCTGAGTCAAGACCAGTTAATCTCCTCCAGAGTAACTAGCGCTTCTGTGGTCATCTGGCGGATCACCTGGGTTACCTTTTCAGGGTGACTCTAACACAGCTTTTCCCAGCTCTATGTGGTCTTTTATCCATCATCAGGCCAGCCTGGGTTGTTCATACAGTTAGAAGGTCCTGAAAGAGACTGCAAAGATACACAAGACCTTTTTAGGTTAGACTCACAACTGACAGAGCATCACTTCTTCAACCCTGTCTTGGCCAAGGTGAGTCACAAGGATAGTCCACAGGAGAAGAACAATAGACTTGTTTCTTCATGGGAGGAGCTGCCAAGTCACATTACAGAGTCACAGATGGAGGATGGGAAAAAGATATGAGCCATTTTTGGCCATCAGTTGACCACAGTCCACCCTTTGTCCATAATTATTCACATTCCTCTCACACATTCCAGACACTTCTCATTTAATACCATGTTTGTTCCTAAACAAATTGGTCGATAAGCAAAGAGCTTAATGGCAGATTTCTTGTAGTATGTTGGGGCACCATAGGGTATTTTTCAATAAACATCACGACACTGCACTAGAATAATGTAATTCTACATATACAAAAAGCATACATTAGGTAAGTACCAGAAAGTGATAAGACACACCACAACACAATACATTAATATAAATCTGTTGTAATCATTTTTCTTTATTCTGAATATTATGTTATAGGTACACAGTGAAGTACACATTTATAAATAAAAGATGTAATCCTGACTGATTGCAAATGCTTTGTGTAGTGAGTACTAACCAACTGCAGAAATGAGACGGTTTGAGAAAGGGGATTCCTGAGATTCATACAGACTGGAAAAGGGGATTCCCTGCACTGGAGAACTGGTCATCAAGTTCAAGTGGTCATTAAAAAGGTCATTAAGTGAAGACTGGCTGTATGCATACACCCTCTAAGCCTCCTCCTCCAACACACAAAAGTCTGATCTGATCATAACAGCATACTTCAAATCCAAGATCTTGTGATCTATATAAGCTCCAACTCTAGATCCTCTTTATACTGACTTATTTACTAAAAACCAGGTTACCAGTCTCCACAGCCTTACATACAATGTTTAAATGGGTTAAATCATAACAAGCATTCTTATTCAACCTGGAGAGTATGATAGCCATGTAGCAGTCAATGGTCTAGAGGAATTCTGAAATTTTCCTCTGTAATGGTGGGGAGTGTTACTTGAGTTACTGCTAGTTTGGGGTTAGGCTTATGTCCTTAAGCTTTTTTTTTTTTTTCTTTGAAAAGTTCTATATATTGTTGACAAAGAGTTAACAAAGAGTTTTAAAGGAACACTTTACTTTAGTTCCTTATAATTAGGGTTCATTAATTATATATATATATATATGTGTGTGTGTGTGTGTGTGTGTGTGTGTATACTAAAATTGACTTCTATTATGTGTACCATCCTATGAGTTATAACACATGCATAGATTTGTGTAACCACCACCATGACAATCGGGATAGAGAACCCTTTTATTACCCTTAAGAAACTCTCTTATGCTAACTCTTTGTAGTTACATCCTCCCACCACCTAACTCCTTATAACCACTAATCTCCTTTTCATTACTGTATTTTGTCTTCAACTAAGTCCCATAAATGGAACCATATAGAATGAAATTTATCCACACTAGACTTACACAGCATAATAGCTTTGAAGTTCTGCTGTATAAATAATCTTTTCCCTTTCACTAATGAGAAGGATCTCAATGTATGGATGTACTGCAGTGCATTTAACCATTCACCCACTAAAGGCTATTTGGATTGCTTCCAGTTTAGAGCAAATATGAATAGGACCTCTCTAAATACTTATGCACAGAAGTTAGTGTGGACATAGTGTTTAAAAAAAAAAAAAAAAACTTTAGGATGAATAACTACGAATGTGATTTCTGGGTCATATGACATCTTAGTCCATTTTCTGTTGCTGTAACAGAATACCTAATACTGAGTAATTTATAAAGGAAAGGAATTCATTTATCCAAGATCTGAAGGTTGGGAAGTGTGAGATCAATACTCCTCATCTGGTCAGCTACTGGTGAGAGCCTCAAGATGCTTCAAAGCATGGTAGAGAATAGGAAGGGGAAATGGGTATGTGCAAAAGGGGTAGAACATGAGAAGTGACTTCACTTTATAAACCACTTGTTCTTACAGTAACTAATTTAGTACCATAGGAGCAAAAACTCGCTACTAAAAGACTGGGATTAGCTCCCCCATACAAAGTATCTATGAACCTCAAAAATTTCCCACTCAGTCTGTCTCTTAAAGTTTCTACATTCTGACATTGCTACACTGGGAGCAAGTCTCGGCATGAATTCTGATGGGGAACAAACCATATTCAAACAGTAGCACAGGGTAAGTTCCTTTACAAGAAACTGAACACTATTTTCCATAATGCTTACACTTGTTCACATTCTTATCAGCAATGTACAAGAGTTCCAGTTGCTGCTCAGCCTCACTAATATTTGGTATTGTCAATATTTCTTATTTTAGCTAATGAAATAGGTGTGAAGTGGTAGTCATCCTAGTTTTACCTTGCATTTTCCTAATGGCTAGTGATGAACATATTCTCATTGGCATATTTACCATATACCTATTGTTTTTAGTAAAATGTCTTATCCATTTTCTTATTGGGTGTCTTGTATATTGGTTGAGTTTTAAGAGTGTTTTAACATATGCTATATATAAATTTTTTCCAAATATTTTTCCCAGTTGTAGCTTTTTTCATCCTCTTAACAAGATCTTTCACAAAGCAAATATTTTAAATTTTGATAGAGCTCAATTCATTGATATTTTAAAAAATAAATTTCCAGATGACATGTGTGCTTGCCAGAGAGAGAGAAAAAGAGAGAAAGAGAGCCTCTCAATGAGGCATGGTCATGCTGCAATCCCTTCTTCCCTGTTTCTCTAATCTGTTGAGACTTGGGGCATGCACACATGTGTACCCAGCATGTTTATTCAAGACTCTGGGTACTGAATTAAACTGCTCAACAGGTTGTGTGGAATCCAGCCCCCTTAACCAGTAAGCCATGGGGCTGACCCAGATTTTTTTTTTTTTGATTAATCATCCTATAGATGCCATGTCTAAGAACTGTTCAAGCCCTTCATTCAAAAGATTACCTTATGTTTATTCATTCTAAAATTTTATAATTTTATATCTAAATCTATCATTGATTTGAATTCAATTTTTTTTTTTTTTTTTGGAGAGGTTTTTGCTATAGGGCGCGTGCGCTCGCCAGAAAGACAGAGAGAGACAGAGAGACAGAAAGTGAGAAATCACCCCCCCAGGGGGGATGGCCACGCCGCAATCCCTTCTCCTCTGTTCTCCTCTCGGGATCTTGGGCACGTACGCACACGCTCCCGGCGTGAGTTTTAAGCCACTGGGTCCAGGACGCGAACCGTGGTCGACTACGTGGGAGTCCAGCGACATAGTCATTACGCTAACTGCTGGTCCCTGAATTCAATTTTTAAGACGTGAGATTAAGATCAAGATAGATAGGTAGATTATTTGATTTTTGCATATAAATACCTAATCTCTAACATCATTTTTTATTCAATTGTTTTTGTACTTTTTTTTCAAAAATCAGTTGGTCAAACTAGTGATTAGTTATTTTGGTTTCTCTATTTTGTTCCACTGATAGGTATATCTCTTCACCAATTTAGTTTGGTCATTTTCGTTTTCTTTTTAAATTTGATCTTCAAATCTCTGCCTTTTAATTTGAGAGTTTAATTCATTTACATGTAATGTGATAAATGTAAATATCTTTTGCTTGTAAAATCGGGTACAACAGTATTTATAGATGTCATTTTGCAGTTTTCAATATATCTTGTCTTTTTGTTCCTTCACTTCTCCAGTATAACTTCTTTTCTGTAAAATAGATACCATTTTTATATCCTTGTGATTTATTTTACTATGTGTTTTTGTGTTATCTTCTTACTGGTTGTCCTGGGCGTTGTAATTTACATATCATTTTTAACAATCTATTTTGTTTAATTTAGTTTGAATTTTTAATTTAATTTTACAAATATGCAAAAATTCTGTTCATATGTAGCTCCATTGCTCTTCTCCTTTATGCAATTAATATCATAAACTACATCTTTAAACATTGAGTACTCATGAACATATATTTATAATTATTGCCTTATGTAGCTTTCTTTTTATCAGAGGAAATAAAGGAGTTACAACAAAAAATGTTCAGACTGTCTTTTGTGTTTATATATTTACCTTTACCAGTGGTCTTTAATTTTTCATGTACATTCAATTTACTGTTTAATGTTCTTTTACTTTAGCCTAAGGGAATCTCTTTTATATTTCTTAGCAAGTAGGTCTGTAAATGATGGACTCTCTCACTTTTTATTTATATCTTAATTTCGTCTTCATTTTTGAAAGATATTTTCCATTTTTTTTTTTTTTTTGGAGAGGTTTTCGCTATAGGGCTCGTGCGCTCTCCAGACAGACAGAGAGACAGAAAGCGAGAAATCACCCTCCAGGGGGGATGGTCATGCCGCAATCCCTTCTCCTCCATTCTCCTCTTGGGATCCTGGGCATGCACGCACACGTGCCCAGCATGAGTTTTAAGCCACTGGGTCCGAGATGCGAACTGCAGTTGACTATGTGGGAGTCCAGCGACATAGCCATTACGCTAACTGCTGGTTCCCGCCATTTTTAAAAATAGAATTTAGTTTGATATTTTTTCTTTCAGTACTTTTAATATGCCACCTCATTGCTATCTGGATTCAGGAATTCTTTTTTTTTTTTTTTTTTTTTTGAGAGGTTTTTGCTATAGGGCGCATGCGCTCGCCAGACAGAGAGAGAGAGAGAGAGAGAGAGAGAGAGAGACATAGAGACAGAAAGCGAGAAATCACCCCCCAGAGGGGATGGTCACGCCGCAATCCCTTCTCCTCCATTCTCCTCTCGGGATCTTGGGCATGCATGCACACGCGCCTGGCATGAGTTTTAAGCCACCGGGTCCGGGACATGAACCGCGGTCAACTACGTGGGAGTCCAGCGTCATAGTCATTACGCTAACTGCTGGTTCCCTCAGGAATTCTGATAAAAAAATTGGCTGTTAATTTTATTGAGTATCTCTTGAAAATAATGAGTTGCCTCTTTCTTGCTGCTTTTAATCTTCTCTTATTTCTAGCTTTTAACAGTTTGCTTATTATATGTTAGATGAGGATCTCTGAGTTTATTTTACTTGGGGTTTATTGATCCTTTTGTATGTATAGATGAATTTTTCTATTACATTTGGAAAGTGCTCCCAATTCTGAACTCCCGCTATGTGTATACTGGTATACTGAATTCTGTCCCAAGGTCTTTGATGCTTTGTCAATGTCTCTTCATTCTTTTTTCTTTCTATTACTCAGATTACATCACCTCTATTGAGTTTTTCTTCTGTCTGATCAAATCTGCTGCTGATTCCCTGTAGGAATTTTTTTTTCAATTATAGTACTTTTCACGCCAGAAATTCTATGTACTTTTTCAAAAGAGTAATTTCTGGGCCAGTTAGTGACATGGTGGTTAAGGTGGCTGAATCATGCATGGATGTCTGTGTGGTTCGAGTTCCAGACTTGGAGGCTTGAAAAATATACTAGGTAAATGTACCCAAAGTCTCGAAAGGAGGATGAAAAAGGAGGGACTGTGGTGTGTATATACCTTAAGGAGTGTTTCTCACTTTCCTTCTCTTTCTCTCTCTCTTTCTCCAATGAACACACGCACCCTCTGGCAAGTTTAAAATAATAATACGTTCCATCTTTTTATTGACATTCTATATTTGCTGATACAATAGCTCTCATATTTTAGCTCTTTAGACTTTGCTTTTCTTTAGATAAGTAAAATCTTTAAAATTATTGGTTTAAAGTCTTTACTACTAAATCCAATGCTTTTTAATGTAATACCAAATAAAAACTCTGAAAATCAGATTCTTCTTCCTTACTAGGGTTTATTGGTTTTCTGCTTGTTGTAGTTATTGTTTGTTTAGTAATTTTTCTAACTCATTTTTGAAAAAAATGTTATTATTTATTGCATGTGGCTATTTAGTTTAGTGATCAGCTAACACTTAATTTCCTCCTGATGTCAAAAGGATGTTTTCACCAGATATAGAACTGGTTTAGCAATTACTTTTAGCATTTGAAAATATTGTGCCACTGGAGTCAGTCAGCGGCATGGTGGTTAAAGTAGCTTGATTCTACATGACTGACTACATGGGTTGAGTGCCAGAGCCGATGGCTTGAGATTATGTGTATGCATGCCCAAAATCTCAAGAGAAGATTGAGGAGAAGAGATTGCAGTGTGACCATCCTCCCTGGGGGGTGACTTTTCACTCTCTTTCTCTCTTCAGCTAATGCATGCACCCTATAGTAAAACAAAAATAAAAATAATATAAAATACAATGGCACTTCTTCTGGTCTCCTTAGTTTTTGATGAGAAATTAGCTGTCTTTAAATATTTTTTTGTTTTCCAGAAGGTAATGCTTTTTTTTTTTTTAAGTTGGTTTCAAGATTTTAACACTGTTTAGTTTTCACATGGTTAATTAAGTGTGTTGGCATGGGATTTCTTAATTTGGATTTGGTTAGTTTCTTACATCTGCAAGTTTATTCTTGTTGTCAAATTTGGGAAAACTTCAACCATTATTTCTTCTAATACTTTTCAACACTTGCCTCTTTCTCCTCTCTTTCTGGAACTCTAATGTCATAAATGTTGGATCATTTATAATAATTCCACACATTACTAGTTTAGTAGTGCTTTTAATTCCAGTCTTTTTCTCCATTCTTCCTGATGCTGTTTACTTTCTGAATAATGAAATTAGATACTTTTTGAAATTAGATTCATTTTGCCTAGATTTAGCACCTGCAATGAGCGAAAGAGACAGAGTAGCGTGTGCTTAATCTTACCCTGAACTAAAACTTCTTCATTTTATTCAGAGAATTGTTTTCTACCTGGGAAGGCTGATGGTAAAAAACAATGTTTTTAACTAATGCAGTAAGTTCTTCCTCTTGTATAAGGGGTTCTCAAATTTCATGAAAAATTTATATTATAAAAAGTTATGCCTGTACTTTAAAAACGTTTGCACCAAATTAAGCTCATAGCTTGATTTTATTTTTCCACAAATTTTTGAAGTGCCCTCATGTATTCTATATAAGTTCTGATTGCAAATTGCCCAGCATTTTCTTTAACTCTTTCTTTACTTAATAACATCATCATGTGCACCAAGATATAATCAGCTATTACTTTCAAGACTCTGCCAAGAAAACCATCTTTCCCAAGTCTATAAGTGCATAGATATATTTTTTTTTTCCTTCCATGTTACCATAGGAATACATTTTTAACAATTGTTTGGCCATTTTATAATCATGTTGCAGTTTTTCTCCCTACCTCCTATACTAATTTTCTAGCCATCTCTTCCCCTTAGTTTTTCCATCTTCAAATTTCATCCAGTTCCAAAGCCAATTCCATATATTTTAGTTTTTTTTGTTTGTTTGTTACAGCAGAACTCCACTTTTAGATATCAATGATAATTTCTCACAAGTCTAGAATTTAGGTGGGTAGTTTTGCTCAGTGGATCTCGGTGGATCTCCTAATGTATTGCTGGTCAGCCAAGGGGCTATCCAGACAAGGACTGTCTGATAAAGAAATAAGTACTGAAACAAATAGACTTACTCAGCTCTGTGCTATATGTTCACTCATCCTCCATCAGAATAGCCTGAGTTTGTTTCTTTGGTGGTGGCAAAATTCCAAACACTGCTGGTAGCACACAGTCCTCTCAGTCCTAGTCTAAGAACTTGCATACTGTCCCATATGCTTCGTTTTATTGGCCAAAGCAAGCCACAAGGCTAGCCCACTTTCAAGGGCTGGGGAAATAGACTTCATCTTTTCATGGGAAGAATTAAAAATAACATCTTAAGGGTTGAAGATAGAGGAAGTAAAGAAGTGTTATCAATAACCGTTTAAATAAAAAAGCCAGAGGCTTCCCACATAGAGCTGAATCTTAGAAAAGGAGAGGAGGAGGACAAGGTTGAGGTTAAGTTTTAGGAAAAAAGAAATCCATGGAATGTAGACTTTATAGAGATTCCTTTTAAAAGCATAGGACACACCCAAGTTCCAGCAATTGGGGATGCCCTGGATTTAGATTATCTACTTGTAAATTTATTTAGATTCATGGTTCAAAGCTTAGATTATCAGTGCTGCTACTTGTAATTCTGGCTCTGTCCAGATGAAATCATCAAAGAAACCCAGAGAGTAGGAGGAGGAGGGTGACATAGGTGGGGAGAGAATGAGAGAACAACAACAAGGGAGTGGCTAAGGCAGGAGTGTAGATGTTCAAGTGTAGATGGTGTAGTTAAACCCCTAATCTGATAGTACCCTGATAAAATCTGTAGCTACTGTAGCCTCATTAAGATCTTTGGTCTTGGCTGTGGAGACCAACATGGCTACCAGACTCGCCTTTCTCAGGAATGCTTTGTCCAAGGACCCAGTACTGGTCCCGTCCTTCACCATCGTGGGCCTCACTTTTGTCTTGCCCTCACTCAGCCCCTACACCAAGTACTCCATCATGATGAACCACACCATTCCCTACAACTACCCACTGCCCCTCCAAGATGACAGGAACATGACCAATGTGCCCAGCCACCCCCAGGACCCACAGAGCCGCAGCCTGGAGTGTCTGAAAACACTGTGAGCACCTGTTAACAGGGCTCCCTAGGGCCCCCATGTGGCCCCTACTACCACTCCTCCACCTCCCCCACCCAAAAAAAAAAAAAAGAAAAGAAAGAAAATATCTTTGGTCTTATAGAGCTCTTGGTAATGCTTTCTGAAAATAATGTCCTGCCTTCTGTTGAGAATTGGACTTGTCAGTTCTTTAGGATTTTCCATAGGAATTGAGAATCTCAAGGTTTCTTTGGCTGATGATGGAGATGGAAAAAGCTTGAACTTCTCACAGAATAGGAGGCCAAATGTGGTATAAAAAGGACATTGTGGTCTTTTGAGAGCAGCAGAGACTCTTCATGTGAAGAACACAGGAGGAACATGGATGTTACTCTGTGGGTCTACTTTGCTGAGAATCATGTGACCATGTGTAAGGCAATGTCTCCTGGCTCAGGGGAGTCCCAAAACCTTTAAAATCCTCTTATTTGTTATGGGAGTCCATTCCAGAAACTTCTGGACCTCTTCAGGTGACAAAATATTCACTGAAATAGTCTAATTCTTTTTCAAATGCTTTTTAGGATCCATTTATTTTGTCTGTTATGACCTCTGATAGTTCACTGGGGCCTATCTAGAGGTTCCATGAATTTTAATACAGCAGATAGAATGCCTTTGCCCTAGGGAGTTTCTCAGTTTCTGTTCTAGGAGCTTGAATGATGCAGCTTCCTGTAATGGCCCTAGACACTGTGGGGTTGGTTGATCCTTCTGTAGAGATTCCAAGATAATAGAAACACACAGAAATGGTCACAAACATGTTTAGAATGAGGGAGGATGTCAGAAAGCATTCAGGGCCTTGGAGCAAGGAAGTCATCCCCAGGCAGTGGACTTAGCATTCCTACAAGTGAAACATATTGTCCTTCTTCTTTTTTACTTTAATTTGCATTTCTTTTTTAAAAAAATATATGAGATTGGGTCATCGCCTCTGCACTGCTTTCTCGAGAACTGACACATCCAGTGAGAATGAAGCTAATGATGAGAGACAATATTTTAATGTTAATTAGTTATTCCATGTGTCTTAGTTCATCAGAGAACTATTGCTCTTTTATGTATCAGATGAAAGCAGAGCTCTTGCTTGGAGGAAAACAGAGTACATAGTCAGAAAAGAAAGTATTTTCAGTTTTGTAATTATTCAAATGATTGTTGCTTTTTAGAAAAGCAAAAGATTTTGAGAGGGCAGGAGGATACTTAGCAATAACACAACTGCGTGGCAGGAAGCCACTGTAGAGCCTTTAAGACCCTCTTCTCTCTCTTTTAGCAAACATTGTTAAAAGCTATAATCTCCAATTAGGAAACAATCTCTCAGAGAGTTGTTCAGTGGCCTCATTAGATAAACAGGAGTTGGAAGGACCAAGCTTCCTTCTGCATGGACCTACCCAGAAGGAAAGGGGCCAAAATCACAGAAAAAGCCCTGAGGTCCCATGGACCCTGTACCATGACAACATCTGGATTGAAGAAAGGCAATGGGCACACACAAGATGAGTAAGTACTACTTTAAGGTCACTTAAAAATAATGATTGAAAGAAGAAGGAGAAAAAAAAAAGGAATGAGGACAATTTCATTCTCTCTAAGAATGTGGTTTTCTCGTCTACAAAAATGAACATATTAGGCAAATGCAGTGGTTCTTAATAAAGGCTATAGGATCCCCTCTTTCCTGCCCTCCAGGGTGCACAGCAGAGTTATAGATTGGGGTGGGGATCCTTTGTAATTTATTTATATCTAGATGAACTCCTTTTACTGATAGAAATATGTTACATTCTTCTGGCAAGTAGAGATAGGGTAAAGGTTACAAACATTTATATAAGGCTATCTAATTGTCCTGCCAAATCTTAAATTCCTAATTTGTAAATTAGCCATGCCCACTTCATATGTGAATCAATGAATAAGTAATTTACTGACATTTATGAATAAAATATTTATTTACCATTTTATTTATTTATTTATTTATTTATTTATTTATTTATTTATTTGGAGAGGTTTTTGCTATAGGGTGCGTGTGCTTGCCAGAAAGACAGAGAGACAGAAAATGAGAAATCATCCCCCAGGGGGAATGGCCACACCACAATCCCTTCTTCTCCATTCTTCTCTCGAGATCTTGGGCACACACACTCATGTGCCCAGCTTGAGTTTAAGTCACCAGGTTTGGGACTCAAACCACCATCGACTAAATGGGAGTCCAGTGACATAGCATTATACTAACTGCTGGTCCCAACCATTTTAATTTTTACTTTTGAAGTTTCTCTTCTATAGAATTCTGGAATAATTTTATATTTCTAGAAAAATCACAAGGTGAATTCCCATATCTCCTTCACACAGTTATTGTTAATATGTATGTCTCATAGACCTATGGTCTGTTTATCAAGCATTTGCCCATTACCATGAATTAATTCAAAATTGTATTTGGAATTCATCAGTGTTCCATCAACATCCCTTTTTCTATTCCAGAATACTACTTTCCATTTAGAAAATATTTATTTTTATGTATATATTTCTATGCCCTATATTGGTTGGGTGGATTTATGGGTCAAAAAATGACTCAAGGGCCAGTAAGGGATGCAGTGTTAAGGTGCTGAACTCCCACATGGTTGACTGCAATTGGAGTCCTGGACCTGGTGGCTTGAAACTCACTCCAGGTATATGTGTCTGCATACACAAAATCTCAGGAGAATAGAGGAGGAATTGTGGCATAGCCATGCCCCTGTGATTTCCACCAGTAGTTTTATAGTTTGTGATTTTGTGTTTAGATCTTTGATCCCTTTTGAGTTGATTTTTGTTAACGGTGAGAGATAGGGGTCCAGTTTCATTTTCTGAAGAACACTTGCATACCCATGCTTATTGTGGTGGCATTATTCACAATCACTAAGACATGGAATCAACCCAAATGTCTGAGAACAAATGAATGGATTGAAAAAGTGTGGCACATATACACTATGGAATATTACTCAGCCATAAAAAGCATCGCCTTTTCTCTCTGTATGTCTCCAGTGAGTGCACGTACAAATTTCTCTTAAAAAAAAAAAAAGATTCACAGTCCCTATCTCCAGAAACACTTGGGCCTGGGAACCAAAACCATATGTGCAGATACATTCATGAATCCTTGTCCTCAGAGCTTCAAATAATAATGCATAATGCACAAGACTTGAAGATGTATAATCAGTGGGAAAATCTTTCTTAGAAAGTCCCATCTTCTTAATCACCAGACAGTCCATACATAATCAGTGTCACTTATAACAAGTCAAGACTCTCGATGTGTGGGACCAGCAGTTAGTGTAATGGCTATGTCGCTGGACTCCCACTTAGTCGACTGAGGTTCGAGTCCCGGACCCGGTGGCTTAAACTTACGCCAGGCACGTGTGCGTGCGTGCCCAAGATCCCAAGAGGAGAATGGAGGAGAAGGGATTGCGGCATGGCCATCCACCCTGGGGGGGTGATTTCTCGCTTTCTATCTCTCTGTCTCTCTCTGTCTGTCTGGCGAGTGCACGCGCCCTATAGCAAAAAACCTCTCCAAAAAAAAAAAAAAAAAAAAAGACTTGAGATGTGGTGGGAACTCAGTATTTTTTGTTGAAACACTCTTACTATAAACAATCAGTGTATAAGATTAAATCAGGCAAGGTAATTATTGAATAATAGGGTTCAACAAGTTACTTTCGCTATGTATACAATTTTAAACTTTTTCTTCTGGATCTTTGGCATTATGCAGACTCGTCTCGAAATGTGTAGATAATTACTCATAGTCATATAGAGAAATTCAAATAAAATTGGCAAAAAGTTTTCAAGCAGGTAACATCTGCTTTGATGAGGATGTGGGAAAAAGGGAACCAAACTGAATTGCCAGTGGAGGGATGAATTGTTGCATTCTTCAAGGTTATTAGGGACTTTGTAATTCAGATAATCAAGTATAAATACTCATTGACCCAGTTAACTCGAAGGTATTCAGCACAGTGTTGTTTGTAATAACAACAAATTAAACGTAACATTAATGTTTGACCAAGATTGTTTAGACAAATTATAAAACATACATACAAATTAAGAAGCAGTTTTAAAAATTTCCACTGTAAAAGAATATTTAATGACATAATACTACTACAAAGAAAGGTCATTAAAAAGTTATGTACCATAGAATACCTTTTAGTTTATATGTATGTATTTGTATATCTTGAAAGTTATTTGTACCTTTAAATATATTAACAGTGGTTGCCTCTGGGAGATGGTGATTTTTCAGATAACTTTATTAAGATATAATTCACATACCATACAATTCTATCATTTTAATTGTTTACCTATTCTAAACATCTTATATAAATGGAATTATGCACTAGGTGGTCTTTTGTGACAGACGTCTTTCATTTAGCATAATGTTTCTAAGGTCCCTCCATATCGTAGCATGTATAATTCATCCTTTCCTTATTGTTAAATTGTAATATTTTATTGTATGGATATACCACATATTTCTTATATAGTCATCAATTAATGAACATTTGGGGCTGTTAAGAAAAACGCTACTGTAAACATTTGTAGCTGAAGTTTTATGAGGACATATCTTTTTTTAGAGAGAGATTTTTGCTATAGGGAGTGTGTGCTCAGAACAGACAGAAAGACAGAAAGCAAGAAATCCCCCTCTGAGGGGATGGCCCTGCCATGTTGCAATCTCTTCTCCTCCATTCTCCTCTTGGGAATTTGGGCATGCCCTCACACGTGCCTGGCATGAGTTTCAAGCCACCAGGTCTGGACTTCAACAGTGGTAGACCACATCAGAGCCCAGTACCTTAACCATTATGGCACCTACTGGCACCAAGGACATATCTTTTTCATTTTTGTGTATATATCTAGGAGTGATATTGTGGGTTCTAATGGTAATTTCGCATTTAACTTTTTGAGAAACAACCAAACTATTTTCCAAGATGGCTTCATTATTTTACATTCTAATCAGAAATATATGAGAGTTTCAATTTTTCACATTTTCGTCAACACTTGCTATTATGTGTTTTTTGGAATATAACCATCATAGTATGTGAAGTGATATGTTATTGTGGTTTTGTTATGTAATTCCTTAATGATTCAAGATGTTGTAACATCTTTCTGTTTGTTTAAGTTTCTGCTATAGGATGCATGTGCTCACCAGAAAGAGGGAAAGTGAGAAATCACTCCACAGTGGAGTGGCCACACCACAGTCCCTTATCTTTCATTCTTCTCTCATGATTTTTGGCATGCATACACATGTGCCCAGCATGTTTTTTCAAGCTGCACGGTTAAGGATTTGAACCTCTGAATCAGCTCTGTGGGATCCAGCACCTTATCCACCATGCTACTTACTGAGCCCCAAATTTTTCACATGCTTATTGATGACATATATATATATATATATATATATAAAAGAATGATCTGTTCAGATTTTTGTCCAATTTTTAATTGAGTTATTCATCTTTATATTATTAAGTTGCATGAGTCCTGTATATAGTATGTATATAAGTCCCATATGAGAGACATTGTTTTAAATATTTTAGTGTCTTGCAGTAAATTTTTTTTTGGGGGGGGGGGTAAGGTTTTGGCCATAGGATACGTGTGCTCACCAGAGACAGAGAGAGGAAAAGTGAAAAATCACTCCCCTGGGGTATGATCATGTTGCAATCCCTTCTCCATTCTCCTTTTGGGACTTTGGGCACACATGCACATGCACCTGGCATGAATTTCAGGCTTCTGTGTCTGGGCCTTGAACCGTGGTTAGACACATGGGAATCTAGCACTTTAACTATCATGTCACCTGCTGGTCCCCCTTGCAGTACATTTTTAATTTAATGAAGTCCATAGTATCTGCTTTTTCTTTTATTTGTTTTGCTTTCAGTATCATATCTATGATACTATTTCCTGACTCAAAGATTTATTCTTATTCTTTTCCAAGAATTTCATACTTTTAGCCTTTACATTTAAATTAATTCTTCATGTCAGGTAAATTTTTTTTTAATATTGTGGTGTAGGGGTTCAATTTTATTCTTCTGCATGTACATATCCTATTGTACCAGCACCATTTGTTGAAAACAGTTATTTCTGGGGCCAGCAGGTGGCATGGTGCTTAAGGGTGCTGGATTCCCATATGGCCAACTGTGGTTCGAGTCCCAGACCTGGTGGCTTGCTTTATCATCTTCTCTCTCTCTCTTTCTCTCTGTCTCTCTCAATCTGTCCCTCTCTGTTTAAATAAAAATGAATGAATAAAAAGAAATAAAATAAATAAATTTAAATAAAAAAGAAAAGAAAACAGTTATTTCTCCACTGAATGATCTTAGCACCCTTGTCAAAACTCAATTAACTATAAATGCAAGGGTTTGCATTCTGGACTCTAAACTATTCTTTAAGCCAGCACCACACCGTCTTGTAACTTTGTAGAAGGTTATGAAATTGGGATGTGTGAATTCTCCAACTTTGTTCTTCTTTTCCAAGATTGTTTTGACTATTCTGTGTCCCCAGCATTTCCATATGAATTTTGTGATAATTTCTGATCATTAATTTCTGTAATTTCTACAGAAAGATGAATTTTGACAGAAGTTATATTGAATATGAAGATCAGTTTGAGAAATAGTGCCATCTAAATGATATTTCATCTCTTCTATTTATAATCATGAACTATTTATCTCTTTATTCAATTATTTTCAGCAATGTTTTGTGGTTTTTTACCATTCAGGTTTTGAATTTTTTTGTTAAGTTAATCCTTTCTTTTTTTTTTCCTTTTTTTTTTTTTTTTCCCGAGAGGTTTTTGCTATAGGGTGCATGCACTTGCCAGAAAGAGAGACAGAAAGCGAGAAATCACCCCCAGGGGAGATGGCCATGCTGAAATCCCTTCTCCTCAATTCTCCTCTTGGGATCCTGGGCACGCACACACACATGCCCAGCGTGAGTTTAAGTCACCAGGTCCAGGACTCGAACTGTGGTCGACTACATGGGAGTCCAACAATGTAGCCATTAGGTCATCTGCTGGCCCCCATATTTTATTCTTTCTGATGCTATTATAAACACAATTGTTTTTCTAATTTTATTTTTAAATTGTTTATTGCTGTGTATCAAAACAAAACTGTTTTTATATTGTTCCTATACCTTGCAATCCTGCTGAACTCATTTATTAATCCTAATGATGTGTGTGTGTGTGTGTGTGTGTGCGTTCCTTAAACGTTTCTATGTACAAGATAATGTCATCTTCAAATAGTGGCATTTGTACTTCTTTCTTTCCAATCTGGATACTTTTTATTTCCATTTGTTTCCTACTTAATTTCTCTGGATAGAACCTCCAGTACGCTCTCATGTAGAAATGACATGAATGTTACCCCCTTGTCTACTTATTTTATTTTCTTGTCTTATTCTTGATCTTAGAATGGCAAAGAACTCCACCTTTCACCATTAATTTTAATACTGGCCATTTTCCATTTTTTTTCTTCCTTTGCTTATATGTATTTGTTAAATTTTCTACAGTGTACAAATCATATCTGTAATATTATAGTTAGTAAACAAGGAGGAATGAATGTCCAAGAACACACAGCTAACCTTCTTTTCTGTTTTTCAGATGTCATTTTTTTCTAAGTTTTCTTTTCTTTTACATTTAATCACTGTACATCTCTACAGCATCCAAAATGAATTTTCCCAGCATGAATACACTGCATATTAGCCCAGTCAAAGACATTATCATACACATTAACATCAACAGATAATTTTCTGTTTCTGTGTCTTTTAAATGTTTGCTTTTATACCCCTTGAGTTCCTCCCTCCCGCCCTTCTCTCACATTGTCTCTGGTATCCACAGTTGCTCTCCATGTTTGTATACTTTACAATCTTTCAGTTTTTGCCATACAGTCCACATGTTTGGGATATATTAAGTGGAGACACGCATTGCCTCTCCTTCATAGTCTGACTTGCTTCACTTAACATTAAATCTTCCACATTTGCCCACTTTCTATCAAATGCCAGGGTTTCATTGTTTTTTATAACTGAGTAGCATTTCATAGCGTATATGTACCATACTTTTTCAATCTATTCATTTGTTTTCAATCCATTCATTTGTTTTCAATCCATTCATTTGGGTCAATTCCATGCCTTAGCAATTGGGAAGAATGCCACAATAAAAATGGGTGTGCAACTGTGTGCAGAAAATGAAACTAGACTCCTATCTCCCACTATTAACAAATATTAACTCAAAATGGTTCAAAGATCTAAACATAAAATCTCAAATAGAAAACTATTGGTAGAAAGCACAGGAGAAATTCTTGGAGACAACAGAGACTTCTTAAATAAGGCTTCTTAAATAAGACCCCCAAAGCACAGGCAATAGTCTCAAATATAGTCTAGCAGGATTATATCAGGTTAAAAAGCTCTGCACAGCAAAATGAACAATAATTAGTATGAAGAGGCAACCCATAGAATGGGAAAATATATTTGTATACATCTAATCTTAATTAGTGGTAGAAGAATTCTCTGTGAGTTTGACCCAGAGCTATGCATCAATATTCAGAGCAGAAGTACTCCTAATTACCCCAAACTTAAAACAACCTAAATGCCCACCAATGAAGGAATGGGTGAACAGATTCTATATATTCATACAATGCAACATGCAATAAAAAGAATAAGCTACTGGTACATCAATAGTATGGATAAATCTCAACAAAAATTACTTCGAATAAGGGAAGTCAGATACAAAATAATGCATATCGTATGATTCTATTTAAATGACATTTGTGTTAAAAGAAATCATAATGGTGGTGGCCTAGGGAGAAGAGGAAAAAAACATTGTCTGGAAGGGTACATGAAGGATTTTTTTTTTCTAGGATGATGGAAATGTTCAAAATCTTCATGAGGATGTAAGTTATGTGGATATATATATATATATATATACACACACACACACACACACACACATATATATATACATATATATATATGTCAAAATTCATCAAATTGTACTTTTAACAACTATGGATTTTATAATATACAAATTACATCTCAATACAAATTTAGTTAAAAGTAGTCCAATAAAAGATAAGGAAAATGACTCTAAATATCCACACACACCTACACATATGTGTACATACATGCAAGGAGCAAACAAAAAGGACTAACTGGTTTTGCCAAATTCTATTAGGCATTTGAGAGATGAATGACCTCAGTCTTGCAGATTCCTCAAGATAAAGAGAATTTCCTCTGTGCTAATATCAAGAACTCAGAGTGTGGGATGGCTGTTGGTTAGGAAGGCTCATAGACCACACAGTAAGTAAGGGAGATAGTAAGAGAAAATAAGGCAGGAGGAGGACTGGGGCTATACCTGGAAGGCAGGTCCTGGAAGCATGTGTGGTAGACATTGTCGGTTGACTTCTGAAGAGTCACCTTCCCCTGATGTCTTTTCTTTCTTGCTAATGAAACCTTAATTTTGTTCAGGTAGAAAGCAACATTGAGAATAAGAGCAAATTGGGCCCTACTTGAATTTCAGGAGATGAAACTGCATTAGTCCAACAAATGGAAATGACGTTCTGCTTGCTCTGACTGGTTTCAGGAATAAGCAGGTGAAATAACGCTGGCCAAGGGGATGGGAAGAGTCTTATATTGGAGACGCAAAGTGGGCAGTGAGACTTTCAGCAATGTTTCTGATGAAGTCCATCCTATTGCTAATAACAGAAAATACCTGAGTGTGGGCAATTTAAGAGAAGAGAACTTTATTCAGTTCATGGCTTGGAGGCCCAAGAGCCGCAATTTGGTGAGGGTTTTCCTATCATGGGGCCCCAAGATCATGTAAGATGTCACATTGTGAGGGGATAGAAAAACATGTCTCTGTGTGTCTCTGTTTCTGATCTCATCTCTCTCCTTATAAACCTACCAGAAGTCAATCATAAGGGCCCTGCTATAATCATTTATTCATTCCCCAGGACCCCACTTTTCAACACCATGAAGGTATTAAGATATTTATCCTCTTTATCCTGCTGCAAGCAAATTTTGACACGTGAATTCTGGGAGTGCATACAAATCATAGCAGTTTTCTATAGTTTAAAAAGGGACAAAGAAAGGGAAATTTTGTCTTTTGGCTTTGGATGTTGCTGTGTGTAAATGTGACACCTGGAGTTCCCATAGATGTCTTTGACCTTGGAGGACCAGCCTAGAGAGTGAAATAACTACTAAGAATTCTAGGAAAGCTAGAAGGAAGCTGCATCCTACATGGTGTTATTTAACTACCAAATTAATCAAATATAAACATTTATTACTTCCAGACTTTTATGTGAGCTCACAAATGCGCTTATTGTTTAAGCCATTTTTTTTAATTGTCAGAGGGCATGTGCACTCACCAGAGAGAGAAAGGGAGACAAAAGAGAGAAAATACCTCCCAATGGGTAAATGTCTTGCTTCTCTGCCATTTCTTCAACCTGTTGGGATTTGGGGCACACACGCACAAACTCAAGCATGTCTTTCAGCCTCTGGGGCCAGGATTCAAGCTGCAGTTGGCCACATGGGATCCCATTCCTTTAACCACTAGGGCCACGCAAGCCCATGTTTAAGCCATTCTTAATATGACTTGATTCTGTTATTCTCTCATGTTGCTACCCTGCCCAAAGCATCCTAAATAATTCCCTATAATAACTATTTGAATATCTATGGTAAAAACAATGAGACGTTACTAATAGATTTTAAACAAGGGATTCTCAGGTTATGGTTTCAAATCATCACTCTCTCTGTAGAGTGAAGAGTGGATTACCAAAGGAAATTGGGAGGAGAATAAGAAGTAGTCCATGAGAAAGATGGAAGATAATGACATCTTAGACCCTGGTGGTAGAGGTGACAATGGAGAGGTATGCATTGATTTTCATACATTTAGGAAGAAAAATTTCCTATGTTGCTTCCTCCAGAAAGTCACCTCTGATCTTTTTCAACTATTATACATCCTGACTTTCAACTCTCCATTCTTTTAAACCCTCTGGTCAGTGTTAATATGACCTTCTCCTTGGGCACGCTTTCTGACTCATCTCACTCAAACACATTCCTCCCAATAGAGGGTGAGCTTTCCAAGAACTGAGACGCAGTCTTCCCAACCTCTCCCTGCAATAAGTGACTTATCTACATGCCACTCAACTGTGTGTGAACAGCTGAACTGCTTAGCTTGCCAGGTGGAAAATAGGTCCTGTGGCTGCTTCTCTCTGGTTGGCAGACAAGCTTCACCTTTGACTCTTGCTCCTTCACCCCATCTGCCTTCGTTCACCCACAGGGACGCTGGAGACATGAACCAACCAATGCAGAGAGAATTAGAAAGACGTCCTAGCTCCTAATGTAGATTCCCAATGGAGAGGCCAGTCTTGCCTCTACCACCATGGGAAAATTTCCTCTCCTCTTTGAGCCCCACTTTCCCCCTCTCTAGTACAAGTGGAGGTGAGACAGTGACTGATTTCTCAGGACTGACCTTGTAGTTGAAGTGTAGCCCGCCTTTACAACAGGCTCCCGATCACTCTGTTTTTCCCTTGGAATTGAGTTCCATTGCAGGAAACTGGAAGGAGTACAGTGAGGAATCCACTGAGACAGATGACAAAACAAGGCTTTGCATAGTACTTTTCTTTTTTTTTTTTTTTTTTTGCCTACAAATTCACATTTGTGCTTTCAGTGAGAAATAGAAAGCAGGGCTGTTGGCTTTTGAGGGTTGTTTATTTCAAGGAAGTAGGTAGATGATGGCGATGGTGATAGAGCCATTTACAGACAATAGTCATTGTTTGTGTCCAGTATACAAATGAGGTGCAAGCCAGGTTCTTGGCTTCCCCTTGAGTCAGTCTACACCTGGGGAGTCTGGGTGGACAAATCATTTGCAGGTTGCCCGACTCTAAGACATACCAGAAGGACATAAATAATCAGCCACCAATTCTTCAGCTCGTCTATAAAAAGCGTGCATATGCTCTGTGCAGGTTTTCTTAAGGTAAGGGACAGAGCTGGGCAAAGCTGAGCTTCTGGAACTGCCCATATGGGGAGGCGGTCTTTCACCGATGATTCTGCAGACAGAAATTGCCCATCTGCAGTGTTTGCAGGTGTTTTGAATGATTATATTATTAGCTCTGTCTGTTCAACTTTGCTTTTTTATGGTGGCTTTAGTATTGCAGTAAAAAAAAAAAAAAAGGAAGAAGAAGAAGAAAGGAAAAAAGAAATATAAAGGCGGCCATCTGGTTCCCGATTTGTGATCATATTCTCTGTCAGGAGAGTGGGAAGAAGCAGCCACTGCTGTCTTGGTAATGGGGGCAAGCCCTGGGCAGTCCTCAGTTTTGCCCTTTTCTGAAACAGTGGAATATAGGATAAGCAAAATCTTTCATTTCACAGAGGAAGCTGGTTTATTTCCTTATTTCTCCCACTTCCCCTCTCTCCTCCTACTAAAGCCTTTGCAGCTGTCTTAGAGCTCATCTGGGCACTAGAATTGATGATTGATAGTTATGCCCCCTAAAGCCACAGTCTGGCCAGGAGAATGGGCTGCACATGTCAATGTGGTCCCCGAGAGTCAGGCCTGAGCTGCCCAGCCCACCCATGATTCGGGTCTTAATTTGATCTGTGCCGTCACCTGTGAAACTTTGCAGGGCATCCCAATTGCAGGTAGTAAGACAAAGATTTATTTGATTATCTGTGCATGAGCAATTCATCAGGGAAATGTTCTCTGTGTCAGGTGGTGCAGAAGCAGGGTTATTTAGGGTTGTGCAGTACACCAAGGTCTGGGAGGGTTGCAGGAGGGGCCAGCCCAGCAAGGTTATGATGTCTCCACACCAGAGGAGACAATGAACAGTTCCGGAGTTACACGTGAGCCAGAGGGTATCATCTGCCTTTGCGTTGGGTTGAGCAAAGAGAAGAGAATTATGTTGAGGTTTTATTTATTTATTTATTTGCCTCTTAAAATGGCAGAACAGTGGTCTGAGGTAATCTGAAGAACCAAGCAGGGGCCTCTGATACTCCACTTTATCTTTAGATCGTCCAAGAACAGTTAAACCATTATAGTAAAAATCATTAAATATGAACTATACCATCTATCAGAGATATAGCATATGTAGATATACATACGTATGTGTGTATAAGTGTGTGAGGTCTTTATAAAGTTTGTGGAAAAGGCATATTATGAAAAAAACGACGTATGGATTTCAAAAAAATTTTGCACCAGAATGAAACATGTACTTCAATTCCATTTTTGAAGGCCCCTCATATAGATCGTGAACACTGCCCTGTGCCCCTCTTCTGCCACATGCAGTCATGGTGACACAAGGATTCATTGGTTAGTTCGATGGGTGGGGCAACATCGGCCAGGAATGTCTTAGAGATTCAGAAAGAGGAGGTTAACGGAGAGGCTCCTGAAAAGGATGGAGATAATTTCTAAACGGTGCTTTATTGACATCAGAACTGTTTTATTTCTTTTAATTAAAATTTTTTTTTAGAATTATTGTAGTTAACTTTATTTTTATTTAGTTATTTATTTTAATTTGACCAGAGACAGAGTGAGAGAGGAGAGAGAAAGAGAGAGAGAGAGAAAGTAAGAAAGCAAGCCACCGGGTCTGAGACTCGATCTGTGGTTGGCCATGTGGGAGTCCAGCGCCCTTAATCACCATGCCACCTGCTTGGCCTCAACATCAAGGACATCAGAACTGTTTTGATTTGGTCCCCACGACCAAGCCTGCACTTGTAAAGGGGGCTCACTTAGTGTTATAGTAGAACACTATGTGAGTTCTGTCCTTTGCACTCTTCTGACCCCTTTGCCCCTCACTTCAAGTACGGAAACAGGCATTTGCATTTCTTTTTGTGGTGTGTGTGAGTGGGGGTTAAAGCAGAACCTGGAGATAGGGATAATCCCTCTGTCTTTATTTCATAAAAGCCTAAGTCACTGAAGATGGTGCCCACAGGATTCCTAAAGGGAGAGGGAGTTGGGAAAGTGGCAAGCAAGGGAGAGATCTTCCCTCAGCCCAGTAAATGGACCAAAGTTGCTGGTCCTTAGAGTGGGCAGCACTCATCCCCGGCCCCCGTTCCTCAGTTCCCCGTTCCCTGTTCCTGGAGTTGGTGGGGCTTTGGAGGGATTGGCTTCCTGGTACACATGTCATGGACACATGCAACTCCTATGGCCTCAGCCATAGCAATAGGCCAGGGGAGCAAGGAGTTAAAGACATGGAGAACTATGGAAACAGGCCATAAGCATCTTAGGGGTGACCACTACAGTGAGAAGAAGAGAGGCCCTTCCTAGGATGTTTTGTTTTGCATGTCTAACAAGTCTTGCCTGACTGTGATGGAGTGGAATACATAGGGAACTCTCCAAATGCATGAATGGGGTGTCTTTTTTTTTTTTTTTTTAAGATTTTTTACTATAGAGAGGGTGTGCTTGCTGGACAGAGACAGAGAGAGGCAAAGTGAGAAATCATCTTCTGGGTAGCTCCATACTCTCAAGATTGTGGGCATGTACACACACATGCCTGGCATGTTTCTCAAGCCATCAGGTCCAGTATTTGAACCACACACTCAGGCATGTGGGATCTAGCACCTTAACCACCACACTATCTGGTAGCCCAAAAGGATGTCTTTTTGTCTTATTTTTCAGTTAAGTGATCATTTAAGAGTAAAATAAGTAGTTCTCCCTTATTTGCACAGGTTCCCAAGACCTCCTAAAGGGATCTGGAACTGCAGATAGTACTGAATGTTTCCTCAATCTGATAACCAAGATGGTTACTAAGTCACTAAAGAGCAAGTAGTGTAGACAGCATGGATGCCCCCAGACAAAATGATGACTCATGTGCCAACCAAGATAGAGTCACATGGTGTTAAGATACCATCATTCTACTCAGAACAGCATGCAGTTTAAAACTAGTGAATTGTGGGACCAGCAGTTAGCGTAATGGCTATGTTGCTGGACTCCCACGTAGTCGACCACGGTTCGCGTCCCGGACCCGGTGGCTTAAAACTCACGCCGGGCTCATGTGCGTGTGTGCCCAAGATCCCGAGAGGAGAATGGAGGAGAAGGGATTGCAGCATGGCCATCCCCTCTGGGGGGTGATTTCTCGCTTTCTGTCTCTCTGTCTCTGTCTGTCTGGTGAGCGCACGAGCCCTATAGCAAAAAACCTCTCCCCCCAAAAAAATAAATAAAAATAAAAATAAACTAGTGAATTGCTTATTTCTAGAATTAAATAATAATAATAATAATAATAATAGCCCAAGGGTGTGTGCACTTGCCAGAAAAAGACAGAGCGAGACAGTGGGACATGGTCATACCGCAATTCCTTCTCTTTCATTTCTGCATCCTGTTGGGATTTGGGGCACACATACCCACATTCTAGGATTTGAACTGCTGTAGACCATTTGAGATCTGGTTCCCTTAACCACCAGGCTACAAGGCCAGTCCTGGAATTTTCTCTCCCTTCCTATTTTCCATTCTGCTTTGTGTCCTCCGTTTCTTTATCTGCATAATCAATTTTATTTAATAGCACCTACCACAACAGGCCTGTTGAGAATGATCACTGCTTACAAGATTACCTGCTACGCGATTACTGTTCAATAAACATTAGCTCTAACTGTTCTAAATGTTGATACTTTCAGCATATCTGCTTCCTTTTCCTTTCTCTATACTGAGCGGTAATCTCATATAGAGATAAGAGGACAAAATTCAGAGCCATGCAGCCAGTTCTCAAAACAAAATGTGTTAATTATTTAATACTATCAGTATCAACCGCATGGTCATTAGCGGTCTTTCCATAGTCTGATCTCTGTCTTTACTTCTTCCTTATGAACGCAACTTGCATTTGGCTTGTGTGGTCCCAACTCAGTCTTTGGTGCGCTTTGACCTCAGCTCCACTACACCAACAGTTTTCTTTCTCTTTCTTTCTTTCTTTTTTTAATTTTTTTTTTTCACTAAAGACAGTCTTTGCTATGGTTCATGTCCTCACGAAATTGATGTTTTGAGATTTGGTTCTGAAGATATTCAGAGGAAGCTTAACACCTTTGTGTTGTCAAAAGGTGAGGCCTTTGGGAGGGATTAAGTGATTACAGGAGGCCCCTGTGATTGGCTTCTGGTGATAGAGGGGAAATAAGACCAGGAGAGACACACGGAGCACAGACTCTCTTACCCCGAACCATGTTGTCATTGAGACAGAAGACCCTCATTAGAGGTGGCTCCTGGCCCTTGGACTCCAAACTATGAACTAAAGCCACTGATTTTATAAATCATCCAGTTTTAGGCATTTTCTGCTATTAGCAATGGAGCAGACTAGAATGGTTTCACCATGTTATAATCCTCCTGCCTCAGCCTCCCAAGTAGTTGGGACTACAGGCACATGTTATCACACCTGGCTCTTCCAGACAGTTTGCTATGCTTCTGTGTTGGCCATGAACTTATGATCCTTTTGCTTCTGGGTGAAGTAACTGGAATTACATTAATGTGCCACCATATTAGCTCTTAGGAAGGCCAATGGAGGACCAGCAGATGGCATAATGGATACATAGCTGGACTCCCATTGCGGCACAGTAGTGAGGACAACCATGGGCACACTTAATTGACGTGGTCTGAGTCCTGGACCCGGCAGTTTAAAATTCATGCTGGGCACTTATGGGTGTGTGTGCCCAAGATCCTGAGAGGAGAACAGAAAAGAAGGGATTGCGGTGTGGCCATTCCCCTGGGGGGGCGGGGGTGGTGTGAGGGTGGGTGATTTCTCGCTTTCTGTCTCTCTGGTGAGTACATGTGCCCTATAGCATAGAGCAAGAATCTCTCAAAAAAATCAGAAAGGCCAATGGCACCCAGGCCTCCTGTGTGGCCTCTGACTGCCCAGCAGCAGTCGCCAACACACCTACTGCAGCTGGGCATTATTTCTCTTTTTTTCATTACTCTGTTCCATATGCTGTGTCCTCACAGGGCCTAAGCTCTCTGGTATTAAAAAGGGCCTAGAGGGGAACCAGCAGTTAGCGTAATGGCTATGTCGCTGGACTCCCACGTAGTCGACCGTGGTTCGCATCCCGGACTCGGTGGCTTAAAACTCATGCCGGGCGCGTGTGTGTGCGTGCCCAAGATCCCAAGAGGAGAATGGAGGAGAAGGGATTGCGGTGTGACCATCCCCCCTGGGGGGTGATTTCTCGCTTTCTGTCTCTATGTCTCTCTCTGTCTGTCTGGCGAGCGCACGCACCCTATAGCGAAAACCTCTCCAAAAAAAAAAAAAAAAAAAGGGCCTAGAGAACTTTCTTTCAGGCCAACTCATTCAAAGCCCAGGCAGAGAAAGCCTCTCCCATATATAGCTCTTTCCATGAGAGATGTAATTAGGAGGTATATCACCTGATCTGAGTCTACCAAGAGGCCAGCCTGTGCCAATGTCATTTAACACTTTAATTTAGTCCCACATTCTTCCCAATGACCTCATGCTGTGTGTCTCACTGCTTCCCACCCTGCTCTCATCAGACTTTCCCACAAGGTGAACCAGGGGGGTTGACTCTTTGCTCTTCTGTGTGTGACTTTGCTTCTCAGTGTGGACAGGGACCCTGCTGTTCCTATAGTTGGGATGTGGATGTGTGAATACACTCCAGTTGACCCTGTACTATCTGGTCACATGCAAGTGTGTCCATGGGTGCCCTCACTTCTATGCTGCAGAGGACACACAGGGCATGACTTCTTCCTTATGTGTTCTGTTTCAGTCTCCCCATAATCTTGTGGGACTTGTCCATATTCCCTTGAAGTTACTGATTTCAATTATAATTAGCACTGAAATCTGCTTTATAATCTATTCCACCTCAGAATTCTCCTCTGAACAATTCTATACACTCAGCAATTTTCATGTTTTTGACTTTATATTCCCCAGGCAGAAAGTCAGATTGACCCAACTTATCTGTTCAGAGGCCAGTTCCTGTTTCCCTCAGCTGCCTCTAGGAGGGAGGGCAGTTCTGTAGAACAAAAAAGGCTGCCCTAAAGTGCCAATTCCACAGCCACGTTGGGCAGGGAGAAGCCTCATACCGAGTACACATTGAGCTATCTCTGGCCATGGGGTACATATGGGAGGAAAATACTCCTTTATAAAGACTTGGAAAGAAGTAGAGCTACACTATGCAATAGCCACACAGAGGCAAAGTTGGTCCAGATTCCTACCCTTACCTCGGTGGCCAGAAGGTTCATGCCTTCCTGAGTTCACAGCACACCCTGAAGGCTTAGAGCTCATCAGTGGCATTTGTGACAGTCAAAATGGCAGCCCTAAGCTCAAATGACCTCAGTGAAGTTTTGTCTTACCCCAACTCCAGGTCAGGTTTTGTTTTTCATTGTACGCTGTCTTTTAGCCCAATCCTATACAGACTCTTATGATGCAGCAGTAACATGCCATTCAAGTGATTCTGGATTCATATGGAAGGTCTGTTCTTGCTGGACATGCACATCTGCAATCGTGGCTATCCAGAAGGGCTGGGAAAGGAAGTTGTGTGGCATAAAACTCTGTTGAGAATGCTTGTCTTTCTCCCTGTCTCTTACTCATTAAAGAAATAAACTTAAATTAAAAAATAAATCTCCCATATGGGGATCAGCATGTGGCATGATAGTTAAGGCACTGGACTCTCACATGGTCAACTGTGATTTGAGTTCTGGACCTGGTGGCTTTCTTTTTTTTACTTTCTCTTGCTCTGTCTCTCTCTGGTAAGCTCAAGTGCCCTATAACAAATTAAATAATAATCATCATAATAAATAAAATTAAATAATTCTTAAATATAAGCTTTGTGTTTTTATGATTCTACAGTCTTATTAAATCTTTCTTTCATTCAACACATGTACATTGAAGGCCTGCTATTTGATCTCCCAAACAAAAATGGACTAAAAACTAAAGTCACTGCCCTCACAGGCTTACATTCCAGTGGAGGGGAGGGTGAGAATATACTTAGTGACCCCAACAGAGAGAGAGAGGGCAGTGAGGGACTGGGATGAGGGTGTAGCTGTGGTCAGTGTAGTCCTTTCTGACAAGAGACATTGCAGGAGAGACCTGAATGCAGTAAGGATATGAACTATGAGGATATTAGTGACATGAATATTATAGCCAAAAAAGGAAAAAAGAAAGAAAGGAAAAAAAGAAAGAAAATACAAAAGCCTGAATATGGGGTTCTTTTGGCATGTTTGAAATTGGTGAACAAGTCAGGATAGTGAAAGGTGAAGCTGAGTGAAAGGTGGTGAGCCAAGTAAGCTAAGGTCCATAGGCTTCTACTCTGAAAAAGATGGGAACCATGAGAGGGTTCTCAAAGAGTAGTGCCATGGTCTCTCTTCAGTCTTCAAGGGAGCATGTTGCTTCCATGTTCAGAACATTATTTAGAAGGCCATTGCAATAATCTATGTAAGAAACAATGGTACCTTGCATTTGGGTGGTAATAGTCCAGGTGAATTTTTTACTGTGTTTAGGCATTGGTTGGGGGAATTTTGTTACAGGAGCAAACATGGATTTCCCTGACTAAAACAAACACTACATACAAAAAGACAACCCTCCTGCCTTCAGGGAACTTACTGCCTAGTAGTGAAGATAAGCATTAAGCAAAGTTCATTTCTTTCTCAAAATCCATAAGGAATTCTGGGAGGTTTATTTCAAGTGGTGACTCAGAAGTTCAGGTTCCTTCTATATTATATCTACCATCTTGTAGACTTTCCAATCCAGCCATGAGGTAAACTAAAAGAAAGAGTAATCAAAAAATAAATAAATAAAAGTGAGCTATAGGCTATTTTGAGAGATGTTAGGTACAAGGCCTAGAAAGGGTGTGCCTCACTTTTGTACATCACATTTCATTGGACAGGATCAGTTGAATGGATCCAACCACACAGCAAACAGCCTGTGATATGAGTTCTTTGGGGGCAAACTGAATAGGATAAGGGAAGAAGCTACACAAAGGTAAGTTCAGTTGAAATCTAGCCTTAGCCTGTACCCACAGAGAACCCTGGAATGTGAATGTCACCAGAGTTGTCCTATCCTAAGGACAGGACAGTAACAAGGTTTTCTTTTCTTTTCTTTCTTTCCTTCTTTTTTTTTCCCCCATTGTCAGAGAGTATGTGTGTTCATCAGAGAGAGGAGAGAGTGAGAAAGAGAGAAAGGAAAAAACCCTCTCAATGGGGCATGATCATACTACAAACCTTATCCCTTTTTTAAAATTTTTTTCCAGTCAGGGTTTTGGGCACATATGCACATAAAACCAGCTTGTTTTTCAAGCCTCTGAGGTCAAGATTCAAACAATGGCGAGCCATGTGGGATCCAGATCCCTTAACTACTGAGCTACAGGGCTGGCCCCAGGGGCTACTCAGTCATTGGCCTTGGGTCATCTTGGAAGGAAGTCATAACCTCATATGTGCTCCAGGCAAGGGCTCCCATCAGCTAAGGCAATGGTTCTCATCCAGGGGCGAAGTTTTCCAAGGTTCCCCCATCCTCCAGAGAATATTTAGCAATGGCTGAAGACTCTTTTGGTTGTCACAGCTAGGTGCCAAGTAGGCAGAGGATAGGAATGTTGCTACACATATTACAATATAGCATAGATCCCCCACAACAAAAATAATATGGATCAAAAGTGTCAATAGTTCTAAGACTGAGAAAACTTAGGCTCAGGGCAATCCTTAAAAGAAGAGCTCACCATGAGCTGTTAGGAGCCACATTCTTTAGACTAGTGCACAAGCCAGAGGTCTGGGTGGGATGCCAACAGTGTCCAGCATAATGCCACAGAAGTGAAAACTGGAGGGAGGGGACATCTAACCAATATGTGACGCCCCTGTCAATTCCAGTTCTGGAAGAGTGCCTAGCACCACATAGTCAGCACACAATGCATATCCAAATAACTGTGTATTTTTTTTTTCTTAGAGAGGTTTTTGCTGTAGGGTGTGTGTTCTCACCAGAGACACAGAGATAGAGAGACAGAAAGCAAGAAATCACCCCCCCCCCCCCCGGGAGGATGGCCACACCTTCTTCTCCAGTCTCCTTTTGAGATTTTGGGCACACATGCACATGCACTTGCTGTGAGTGTTAATCTATTGGGTCCAGAACTCGAACTGCTGTTGACTACGTGGAAGTCCAGCAATGTAACCACTATGCCATCTGCTGGTCCCTGAATGTGTTTTCTTATTTCTCTTGGGTCCCAGGTTGGCACAGTCCATAGCTAAGAAAACTGGTGTAATGGTTCTGGAGAAGGATGCCTGAGCAGACAGCTCTGAATATGACAGCCTCCTGGGAGCAGTTCCTCTGGCATCAGGATCTCTGATTTTGCTATATTGTTCTTTCTCCAGTCCTGGAAATTCCAATTTCCAATGGCAAGTGCTACATGATTAGGGCTGCTTTGGACTCCAGGGAGAAGCACCTGGACATGGTCTTTAAGACGCACACTAAGTCTCCTCCACATTAGGGTCTTTAATGCTTTGTTTTTACAAGAAGAGGTGCACTTCACCATTTTCCACTGCATTCTGAATAGTTCTGCATTTCCTATGACCTCAGCACAGAAAAAGATGCTCCTGGTGGGGAAAGAGGCAAAGGAGAGGGATTAGACATCATAGTGCCTATCCTAGCTTTAGCCAGATCAGCCCCATTTTTAGTAGTTTCATAGGAGAGGACCTCACATGAGATTTTGTTTCCATGAGGAATTCAGTTGAGAAGATTTGAAAATGTCTTGATTGGACAACAATCATAAGACTCACATTCCCACCCACCTGTGTAACTGTGTGCCTATGAGAGGGAGGTGGAAATGGTCAGCTTGGGATGGGACAGTCGTCCTCAAGATCACTTTGTTGTTATTGTACTTTC
This sequence comes from Tupaia tana, assembly GCA_026018925.1. NCBI lineage: Eukaryota > Metazoa > Chordata > Mammalia > Scandentia > Tupaiidae > Tupaia > Tupaia tana. Next base: position 43,944,104 of record JAKSZU010000018.1, read on the forward strand.
AAGGCAAGCTTTAAAAAATGATGGGAGATCTTCTCACTCAGGGAGGCCAAATAGTAGTCAAAGTTTTGTCTCTGTTTCAAACATGAAAACTCTTGCTGGTCTAGAGGATGTTAAGGGAATCAGCTAGTGATTGGAGCATCCTTAGTGCAAACCCAAATGTTTCCTGGTGAACCTATGCACTGGGCCCCAAGCAGGACACTGAGCCCTTTGATTCTCTGGCCTCCTGCTCTCGCATTGCTGCCTGAACCACTTTAGTATGCAAGGTCTGCATTCTTCTCCTCCTCTCCTTGAAACCTTTGAACCTTCTGGGCGCTGGGCAGGTTTGTGAGCACAGTGGATAGCTGTCTGTGGTCTGCCGGAGCAATAAACTGACTGGAGGTTTTGATCTTGCTTCTTCCTCACCCTTAGTTGTAATTGCTTTGACCTGTGGTATTTGAGTTGGAGGAGAGGGAGAGGGAGAGAGAGAGAGAGAGGCAGAGACTGTTCTGAATCACTGTTCCCAAAGCCTTCAGTCATTTAAGGGGACATCGGCGTGGTGGGAAAGGAACTGGACTTAAAACTGGTCCTTCTGGCTCCCAGCTCCCACTTGGCACCCTTTATCCGTGTGTCAGTGAGCAAACCTATTAACTCTCCCAAATTCCCAATAGTTAGGTACTTATACAGATAAGAAAACTGAGGTAATAAGGAAGGACAAATATGTTTATAAGCTCAGAAGTTTTAAGACTGTGGGAAAGATTCAATAGCATGCAGTCCTCAAATGATCTAACTAAAATCTCTTTTCAATTACAAGTGTTAAGCGTAACTGCTAGGCCTGATAGAAACCTTGCTTAGGCCTTTTCTCTTGATCCGGAAGAACTTGCCCTAGAGGTGAACAAAGCTCTTTCCTATCGTTTATCCTTACAAAAAAGGTCCATTTGGAGTGGCCTTTCCAAGTCACATCACTGTAAAGGCTGGGACAGTACTCAAGACCTCTGGGCATGGGCCTGTTCCAACTGTCATAGCCCTGCCCCGTGGCTCAATGGGGCACTTACTCAGCAGTCTCAGAGATTGTGTCCTGCTGTTCCTGTGTGGACTGCCATGGTATGAGTGTGCACACAGGACATCTCCTCACTTAAATTCCCATAATTTCATGGTATCACCCGGAGATGGCACATTAGGCAGAGTTTGTAAGAAACCAGACCGTTGGATAAGTGATTAGGAAACAGCAAGAAACGGCAGTGCCAACCTTCCTCACGATCTCACCAACACTCATGGCTTCTGTTTGATTCGGGAAGTGCTCTTATTGTATGTACTAAAGAAATTAATCACTTAACAATGGGCATTCTGGAATCTATTGTTAGTCAGTAGGTTCTGAGGAAGATTATGGGTTTATTGTTGTTTAAAATTTGTGATTTGAAATCCGGGAGCAACCAAGATGATATGATTTGGCATTTTCTCTTGACTGAAGTCCTTGACAACTGGAGGAAGGCTCCATAGTGCTAGAAGTTTCTATCATAAGCCCTAACCTATGGAACTGGCTATCTCTACTTTATTGATGAGATCTAGGGCTCAAATTTCAGCCTTTGGAGGATTCTAGTGAGGCCTGTGTCCAGGCTTAGTTCTCAAGCCCCACCCCTTTGCCCTGGAATGCTGCTTGACATTGTGAAGGTGCTTTTCTATGGGAGAACTTTTAATCCTGCTGTTTCTCCTCAATAGAGATCCTGACACAAAAATCCACAGTCATATTGGCGATGATGGTGATGAACATGTTTCCTTGAGCACTCAGAATTCACAAAGGTACAGAGCTCTGTGATTCCTCTTTTTTTTGGTGGGGGAGGGGGAGAGGTTTTTGCTATAGGGCACATGCGCTCGCTGGAAAGACAGTGAGAGAGACAGAAAGTGAGAAATCACCCCCTGGGGGGATGGCCACGCTGCAATCCCTTCTCCTCCATTCTCCTCTCGGGATCTTGGGCATGCACGCACACGTGCCTGGCATGAGTTTAAGCCACCGGATCCAGGACTCAAACCACCGTCAACTACATGGGAGTTCAGCGACATAGCCATTATGCCAACTGCTGATCCCCACTCTATGATTCCTAAGTTGTCTTCAGGACCACACCTGGGCAGTGTAACCTTCCACAATGCTGGTGGATAGAGTCAAGAAAATAGCAGGTTCTCATTCTTTTTCCCCAGGGTCTTTCGGGTTGAAGGATGCCAAATATTTATACAAGCTTCTTATAATTCATACAACTATATACAACACAATTATCAAAAGCTTTATCGTCATTCGATAATTGTAACTTAGCTTAATATTAGCGATGGCCTTTGATAGAAAACAGTAAAACTGTGGTTTATTTGTTCATTCATGTATAAAGTCAGCAGACGCTAGCAGGGTGTCTATGCCATGGAATTTACCACAGGGAACAGAGAGATCGTGCCTGCTTAAAGCAGCCGCATGTATGCATTCACCACCGGCCACAATTCAAGGTGGGAAGAGTGGGGGCCAATAAAGAAGCGCAAGAGAATTTGCTATTCCAATTAACAGAATTATTTGCATATATCCATTTCATTTAACAGTATAAACTCAGCTGTGACAGTTTGAAAAATTGGGAGTTATCCAGTGTAGTACCACTCAGATCTGACAAAAATCTCTCATTTCTTCTCTGATTATCCTTTTGTTTCTTACTACTGGGGGGGACTGCAAGTGATGAGGGAGATTTCATCTATTGTTCTGTCACTACTTCTTGCTCTTGCAAAACCTTCACTTCTGACCCAATAAAGAGCAGGTCTGATTTCTGCACAGAAGTTTCTTAAGCTCACTGAGTTGAGTCTCCAGAATGCTATTGACTCTAAAATGGAAGCCCCATTCTCATGGGTGTCACTAGGGTTGGAAGGGATGCATAGACCCAAAGAGCAATTTCCTCCTGTGAGGCAAAGGAAGTGCTGGGCCCCTCTGGGCTGCCTACACTCTGATCTTTATTGCCCTGAGTCTTTGGAAGTCGCTTGTTCTGGGAGTCCTGAATAAGAACTGAAAAGGAGCCCATTTTAGCTATGGCTGGGGTTGAAAAGTCTGCCACTTAGGTTGTAGACTGGGGTTAGGTTTTGCCATCCCAGATAAAAACAGAAAGGAAAAAATAGATTAAAGCACTCTATGGTTTATGTTAAAATTGTTGAACCGAAGCCATGAGACAGACATTGTCTAGCAAGCAGACTCTTTGGGTCTGCCTTAAATTATACAACTTAATATCCTAAAATAAGCCCAGATTTAGGATTCCACCCTCCTTAGTACTTTTTTTTTTTTTTTGCTTTCTTTTTGTCTCTCACTCTTGTTCTCTCTTTATTGAAATATAGATTCAACAGAAAAATTTATTACTTTGAATAAGGATAAGAGATAGAGTCTGGCTCTCATTGGACCTTGAAATAGTATCAAAGCAAATATTATGACATTAGAAAAGGACAATTGGAAGCTTTCACCTTTCTGCTTCTCCTAAAGCTGTTCTTCCTGCTTCCCTGTGTCTGCCTATGCCTCTGGGTCCCAGCTCCACAATGGTAGAAGCAAAAAAGCTCAGGCATGGGATCTGGCAGAGTCCAGATTCCCCGCATTTACTCCCAGAGGGACTGGGTCACATTTCTTAACAGCCGTAAGACTCATTCTACCTATCCATAAACAGGCGTAGCAAACTCTATCTCAGTAGATTTTTTTAATAAAAACTAAAAGGTCCACTGACTCTGAGGCACTACTATGAGGCCTGGCTCAGGGAGTGTCATTTCTTCAAATATTCCCAACATCTACACTCAACAGGATTCTGTAGGAAGCAAGGCCTGTGGTAGGGCTGCTGGCCAGGCAGTCCAGCAACCATTAGCAGTCTGGCTATGGAAGAAATGATTAACTTCTCCTTTGATCTCAAGAGAATTAAGGCATTTAGGTTATATCCTCCAGCCAGAGTCTTAAATGTGTTACACCACTGTCCTCCTAATCACACCCAAGAGACCAAAGGATGGCCAATGATGCCCACCTCTATGGCGTGGGGCCAGATGGGGTCATGGGCTCTCTGGAGGGCACAGCTATTAGTTAGGACTGTACACCAACTCTCCATCCATATTAATCTGGGTTTGGGGAGCTTCGGACTCAGGATGTCATCTGGGATGGGATGGATGACATCTTTCTGTAGCTCCTTTTGGATAAAAGCACACTAAGAAGCACACTGTCCCTCAGTAAAGATGGACACGGTCAGGACAGTCTGGGGAGGAGATAAAATGACTGAGAGCTATTGGCTGTAATAAATGAAAAAAACATTTACACACATTTTAGCTTGTTGGTTGGGGACGCCCACATCTGTTAGAAGAAAAGGCAGGATGTTTCTATTAGACTTTCAACTATGTCCAATAGGTTTTCATAGTGAGGGTGTCATGCACAGTGAGTACTCCCTCAGTGTTGGTTGATTAGCCTTTAATCACAGCAGACTCTATTGAGACCTGCATTTTTCTCTTCTACGCTATGCCACGTGGCCCTTTGTGGCTTAGGTGAGCCTTCCTCTCACTCTGGGCCTTTCACTCACATCTAGCATGAGGGTTCTGTTATAGTTCTTCGTGTTAGTCTAACAGAACACTGGAGACTGGGTAATTAATAAATAAAAAAATTATTTCTTATAGTTCTGGTATCTGGGAAGTTTAGGATTAGGGAGCCATATCTAGTTAGCTTCTGGTTAGGGCTTCACGTTGCATCATGACATGATGGAGGACTAGCTGTAGTGGCACAGTCAGTGGGGCTCTGATGCATGAGCTGGAGCCACATGGGAGACCTGAGTTCAAATCCCACAACAGCTACACATCTCAACAGGCCAGGTATGGTGGTGTGAGCCTATAGTCTTATCTAAGTGGGAGGCTGGGGTAGAGCATAGTGACATGGTAAGACCCTGACAAAAATACCTATCTTTGGGGAGACAGATGGTAGTACAGTAATAATGCAACTGGACCCACAGGGGAAGATCCACAGCTTCTGTCTTAGGGCTTCCTTGCACAGGCTATGCAAGCCATGTGTGTTCATGATCTGGTTGACTGAGTTTGGGGCTGGTCACAGCATGAGGACACTGTTGGAAGTACCCATCTCTCTGTTTTTCTCTTTGTCTCTCTCCTGGAAGAAATAAATAAACTTTGACAAAATACTCCTCTCTCTCCTCCCTCTATTCTCTTCCTCTCTGTGTTATTAAAACATACTCAGATACACTGAAACAAACAAAACCAGGGCATAGAAGCAGAAATAGAACTGAGCAAATGGGAAGGGGGCAACACATGAACAGCAAGCTTGCTTCCTAACACCCCACCCTCACAGTAATTAATCTAGTCTCACAGGAGGGAACATTCAGTACAGTGATAAGAAAACCGATCTGTCCACCAGGACCAAACCCTCAGGATCCAAATGCTTCCACTAGGCCTCTTCTCTTAATACTTCCACCTTCCAACACTGCCATATTGAGATCAAGACTCAACATGAGTTTTGGTGGGGACAAAACCAGCCATATTCAAACCATAGCAGGTTCCCATTGTAGCTGGGATAAGTGTCTTTGCAAAATTCTAGCTGCCCAGGATGTTCAGGGACAATCTCTTCCTTGAGTTTGGTGCGAGTGAGGAAATAGCCAAGGGCAGGTGGAATCAGAGAGCGTCAGGAGCAGGAAACAGTCTCAGCCACTCCATCTGGTCTCCACAACTTTTCAAAGATCACCAGTGCACTCATGCTTCTCTTTCATAGAGGGACACACCTTTCATCTTAGACGTGTGCCTGGACAGTATTCTACTGTCTAGCTGGCTGCACAATTGATGATGAAGCTGACAGTTTGCCTGACAGTTGTCAGAACCAGCCTTCTCAGTGTGACTTCCATAAGCTCCTCTTTCCATAATTATCAGAAGTTACTCTGCATATGGGACCAGCAGTTAGTGTGATGGCTATGTCGCTGGACTCCCATGTAGACCACAGTTCGGGTCCCGGACCCGGTGGCTTAAACTCACGCCAGGCGTGTGTGCATGCGTGCCCAAGATCCCAAGAGGAGAATGGAGGAGAAGAGATTGCGGCGTGGCCATCACCCCGGGGGGTGATTTCTCGCTTTCTGTCTCTCTGTCTCTCTCTATCTGTCTGGCGAGCGCACGCGCCCTATAGCAAAAACCTCTCCAAAAAAAAAAAAAAAAGAAAAGAAATAAGTTACCCTGCTTAGACAAATGGTTCAGTAAAACCCACTTTGGTCTGGGCTATATTTTAAGCGTATGGAATAGAAGTACTCTAGGATATATTTAAAGATTTTCCTCTTCCATCTTACAGTTTTCCCCAGATGTGCATATAGTTTCCTGGGAAAAAAACAGTTCACAGAGGCAGGAATTTCTACAAATTTACTGTGTATGTCTTAGAGGCAAAACTAAAGCTTTTTTTGCCAAATTTCAGAGAGGTCTTTGCCTCTCGAGGCCTAAGGAAATAAATGTAAACTACCTGCATGAAACCCCAGTAGAGGCTGGCCTGAAGATTCATATTACAGGTCCTACAGAATCCTGGAGGAGACACCTCAGGTAGCTGCAAGAGCTGCCTCCCTGAGGTACCTCCCTCTCACAATCACATCTTATAAGAGATCTTGTAACAGCTTGTATCTACTTGTTATTTTAAGTGGGGCCTTGTTTTAAGTGCCGCATACTTATTAACTGACTTAATCCTTATAATAACACTTGGAATTAAATAAGTTATTATACACTCAAGGAGAATTTTTGTTGCTGAATATAGATGAACTTTCCATTTCGCCACAAACTGTGCTATTCAAGTCATATCCCATCTAACCAGTTGGCCAACCTCAGGCCTTTCTGCATGAGCTCTGGAAACTAACCACCATCCCCTGAAAGATGGCTTCCCATAGGCAAATAAGACATCTGTGTTTCACACAAAGTAATGTGAAGACATAGGAAAGGCATGAAGCTCTTTGTAGGCAAGCCGCTCCTCTACTTCTCTATGGCCAAGGCAGACATCACTGTCAATTAGAGACCTTCTTTCTTCATAAACCCAGATTCAGCCTTGATCCTTCTCACCGTGAGACTCCTAGAAGCCGCTATCGGTGATATTGGTTTTTCATCCAGCTCTGAGGATTTGCTTTCTTAGTACAAAGGTGTGTTTGTATGAGGATAGACCTGCTAGAAATCTTGTAAAAAATGTAGCAGGGGGGGCATCAGGTGGCAAAGTGGTCAAGGTGCCAACTTAACCATGCCAACTAAGGTTTGAATCTTGGACTCGGCAGCTTGAAACTCATGCTGGGCTTGTGTGCATGTATGCCCAAAATCCCAAGAAGAGAATGGAGAGGGAAGGGATTAGAGTATGTCCATTCTTCCTGAGAGGTGATTTCTCTTTCTCTCTCTCACTCTCTCTTTCATCTCTGATGAACATATGCACCCTATAGCAAAAATATCTCTCTCTAAAAAAAAAGAAACATGTAGTAGGAGTTATTATGCCCACTATAAAAGGCAGAGGATTGACATTCAGAGTTATCAAGTAACTTTTCTAAAACCACAAAGTCCAGTTGTTCTAGCTTGGGTTATATTGTTGGCACTTGGCTAGAAGAGGCCAGCCATATTAGTTTATAATACAGATTTCAGACATGGGAGCAGAGATCATTTCTAAAGAAAAACTCATGTAATTTTACAAAGTGGAAATCAATATTCAACAGTGGCTTAAAAAAATAAAGTTCCCTCATAACCTGAACCTGATTTCTACCCAACCTGATCCCACACTGTGTTTTCAGCCCTAGATCTAAACTACTCTTGATGATCTAGATCAGGTTTGGACATCTGGTCTATGGCTGACCTTCGTGTGCCTTTTAGCATCATGGACCAGCTGGTCTATTCTCTTTGCCTCATTTGTTCAGTATAAGAATCTTATGAGGCAGGGTTTTCTCCCCACATTCTGAGTGAGGAAACTGAGACTCAGAGATTTACTAACATGTTCCAGGTCACAAAGCTAATACACTCTGAAACTGGATCAAGATTCTTCTCAAGATCTTTTCAAATAGAGATTCCAGGGAACCAGCAGTTAGCGTAATGGCTATGTCGCTGGACTCCCACGTAGTCGACCGCGGTTCGCGTCCCGGACCCGGTGGCTTAAAACTCACGCCGGGCGCGTGTGCATGCGTGCCCAAGAAGGGATTGCGGCGTGACCATCCCCCCTGGGGGGTGATTTCTCGCTTTCTGTCTCTATGTCTCTCTCTGTCTGTCTGTCTGGCGAGCGCACGCGCCCTATAGTGAAAACCTCTCAAAAAAAAAAAAAAATAGAGATTCCAAAATCCATTTATGTATTAAAAAATTCATTTGCTTATCATTAGTTGAGTACCAAATAGCCTTTAGAATTGCCATCTTTTGTACCTTTACTTGCAGAGCCCATTCCCTTAGAAAAATCTCCATCGTATCTCCATGAAACCCATCTTTCTAGTCCCATTTCCCAGGGTCCTTTCTTCAGACGTAGTGACTTTCCTTTGTTACAACCTCATTTTGAGCCTCTTTCGGCACCAACTCTATCCACCTAGGATGACAATCTTTGTTTACTGTCCCTTCACCCACTGGCCTCTAAGTTCCCTGGACGCCAGTGTTGTAACCCCCTTATCTAACACAGGGCTTTCATTTATGCTGTAGAGTTTGGGTAATGATGGTCAAATTGAGCTACTTAGGTTGTAATATTTAAAGTTGCCAATAACCAACATTTTTTTTCACCTGCAAAACTGCAATGTCACATGGTTCAACCGAAATGAATTGCATTTACCCATATCTGTGTTTATGACTTATCAAGAAATGACTTTGATGTTTATACATAGAAATTTGTTCATTTAGTATGTTCAAAATATTCTAATCATAGCATCTTATTATCGGGATGCATAGAATCTTTTAGTTTTTCATGTTTAACATCTTAAAATATTAAAGCCATAAGCAAAAGGAAAGAGAAAAGTGCGATGAAGACTGAGACTCACTCCTCATCTACTGCAACAGTTACCAAATGCAATGACCACCCTGATTCTTCTTCATTTTTTTAAGGAGTTTTTTGCCTTAGGGTGTGTGTTTTTTCTGGAGAGAAAGAGAGAGAGAGAGAGAGAGAGAGAGAGAGAGAGAGAGAGAGAGAGGAAGAAACAGAGATGGTGAGAGATGGTGAGAGGGAAAGTGAGAACTCACCCCCCCCAGGGGGGATGGCCACACTGCAATCTCTTCTCCTCCACTCTCCTCCCAGGATCTTGGGCATGCATGCACACACACCCGGCATGATTTTCAAGCCATCAGGTCTGGCACTAGAACTGTGGTTGGCATGTGGGAGTCCAGTGATGTAACCACTATGTCATCTGCTGGCCCCCATGACCACCCTGTTTCATTCATACCTCGTTCACTTTCTCCCTCCCCCATTTCAATGACCCTAAATTGACTTTATGATATCAAGATATTAAAAAATAGTATAACACGTGTTTCCTTTGTATTTTTAACTTGTCAAATAACATGTGTGCTTACTGGAGAGAGAGAGAAAGAAAGAGAGAAAGAGACAGTAAGAAAGCATCCCCCCAAGGGAGATGGTCGCGCTACATTCCCTTCTCTGACATCTTTTTTTTTTTTTTTTTCAGGAGTTTGGGCATATAGCCATATGAACTTTGCGTGTTTTTCAAGCCACCAGATCTGGAACTTGAACTGTATAGTTGGCCATGTGGAATCCAGTCACTTTAATCACTGTGCCACCAACTGGCCCTCTGTATACATTTCTAAAAGATAGGAGTCTTTTGTTATAAATATATAAAAATGAACAATTTTTAATATTATCAAATATTTCATATACACATGCACAATAAAATAAACAATAATCAAACAAAGCATAGCTTGTATCTAGGTCTAAATAAGGTTCAAACACTGTGGTGGACAAAGCTCTTAAAATCCCTGTAATCTGTATGTTTCCCCTTCTAGATACTGCCTTAGAGAAATAAGTTGTCTAAAACTTTCCATTGACTCGGGAGGAAACTGAGGACCCTGGAGGTTAAATGGTTGTGCCCAACGTCCCAAAGCAAGTTAACGACACTGGCCAGGGATGGAGCCCAGATGTTTGGCAAAGTGAAGCCTTCCCGCCTCCAACTCCGAGGCTCCAGCCTCAGCCCACTCAGGAGGGTCTGGGCCCAGGCTCCCAACCCTGCTTAAGGTCAGCTGAATGCCCTCCACAGATCGCTACTTCCTGTTTATCTTTCCACTAGGCAGGGAACACTGCTGTGAAAAGGGTTCAAAGGGTTTCCTGACACACAAAGCCCCTAAAAGGCAATATTTTGATGATTTAAGTATAAATGATCAGAAACATGTGGATTTCATTTCCTTTGGAATACACTTGGGTATGAAAATTAAGGGGAAACGTGCTTGGCAAAATACAACCTGGGTTTCCTCAAACCCCTGAAGTGGTTTAAGATGTTTAGTGAGTTTGAAGGGAAGTTACCCCTCTTCTCTGCGTTCTCCCAGCAGGCTCACACTCATCCCGCACATTAAATTTGTGCAGAATTTGCTACTGCTGTGGCCTTGACCTTGGAAAGAAAGGGAGAGGGAGAGGAGAAGCAAGACAAAGAGGAGGCGGGGTCTGGGCTAGGAGTTAGGCAGCTTCCCCTAGTTGGTTTGGCCCTCTGAAGAAGGGGTTTCTGCCTGTAGTTTTGGAAACAGCCTCCAGGAAGTCCCATCCATTCCCAGAAGTCCAGTCATGCTTTGGCCACCTCTCTCTTTGCCCCTGGGGAAACCCATTTGTTGTTAGGCAGAGGCATACAGCACCGTCCTGGGGATTTTTACTTGCTCATCGGTGTTAAGGTGTATTCCTTCCGTGTCAGTGGTAGATGGCCTTCGCTCCACGAGATCCTAAGTGCTAGGCTGGAACAGCAAGAGGGAACGAAGGAAGACCCTGAAGGTAGGAGAATGCACTTGGGGAAGAAAGAAAAGAAAAAGAAAGAAGAAAGAATGATAGAAGAATAGGAAGACTAGGGAGAAAGAAAAGAAGAGTGGAAGGGAGAGTGAGCATTAGACAGAGGGAGAAGGGAAGGAGAGAGATGAGGAGGGAGAAAGAAGGAAAGGTAGGGAAAAGAGAAAAGGAATAAGGAAGGGGGGAAGGAGGGATTGAGAAAGGACAAGAGGGAGGATGGAGGAAAACGTGTGTGGTGGCAAATGGGAGCTCAAGCAAAGACCCAAAGATGGCCTCTGATCCCTGGTTAGGATTGTTGGCTCTAAAACTGTGTCTTTGTTAGCAAGCATTTCCAGAAATGTTCCTTTCATTGGGCACACTGCAAAAAGTGTGCAAAGCAATTGTGGGGGGTGAGGGGGAGATTTCATGAACTAGGACAGTTTTCTCTCTCTGCTTTTTATTTTAGTTATTATCATAGCAGAAAATTCTCCAGAGGACTTGCCATTTTTATGAAGGGACTCCAGATCCCTCTGAGCTCTAGGGTTCCCACCATGATGAAGGCTGTGAGGGATCTTAATTCCACCCCTGCAGGACCAGTGTTCCTAAGTGGGGCCACCCAAGTATCCCCAGCTAAATGAGTAGGCTGGAACCTGACGGGTAACAGAGGCCAGGAGCTGCACCTCTTCTGGCAAGAGATGAACAAGGAAGCCTACATACGGCACAGCCCTATCTGAGCCAAGCACAATGGGCCCAGCCCTTCAAAAGTGGCCCTTTTTCCTTTCCAGCTTCTTCCACCCACAGCCAGACATGGAGAACAGGAAAGCCTCTTTTCTCTAGGCATTGGGTGGCTTGGATCAAGTTCACAGCTAATTAGAAGTAAATGTGAATCACAATTACGCATGAACCTTCGGTGGCCAGATTCATAAAAGGAATAACTAGTACATGTTTTCCTTTAGGAGAATTTTAATGAACAAGTGGCATTACCATCTATTATTCATCTCCTTTCAATTACGGTGAATAGTTTCAGTGACAAATATCAAATTTCTGTGTTTACAGAAAACCAGCACATGTGTAAATAATAGCACGATTCAGTATCTACTGTACAAAGAGCTGACTTGTTTTCCTTTAATATAGAAATTTGGTAATGATTACACTAACTGTTCATTAAAATAAGAAAATAGATGCATAATGAATTGATAAGTCATTTATTTGGGGCTTTCAGGAAAAAAAAAATGATCTTTTTTGCTTTGGGGATCTTCTTGGCTTTTCCTATTCCGGAAAATGTAAGCTCTCTCAGGATGAGATACCTGGAGACAGGTGTATCCTAGGCATATGGCAGATGATCAATAAAAATATGTTAACAGAATTTATTTGTTGGTAAAGCTGCTGAGAATCAGTTTTGTCATTACAAACTGATTTAATGACAGCTTTCACAGTTGAAGGCTTACCGATGAAGTCTACACCACAGGTATGAGTCCTCTATCGGGATAGCTGACTAATGAGGCCTGGCCACACAGTCATCACTGGAGCATACCTTTAACTTGGCAACAATCTTGAGCAGGATTATCGATAAAAGGTATTGGAAGGGTCGAAGGTAAATAATCACACAGCACCATGAGAAAATTCTCCAGGAAGGCTGCGCAACCGTAGCTCTCTGACCTGGGCTTGTCCGCCTGGGAGAATGGACCAATAGCATCACTCCATTCGCTGGTCTTTTCTGATGGAATCGTGTACAAAAGGGTGCTGAGTGCTGAGGAGGCAGAGAAATACGCACATTGTGGAGATAAAACAGAGCCATCGAAGGGACTTCACAATGGGAGTGTCAAGGATGACAACAGGACTGGCTGGTGGCACAGCATTGTCAGGGTGCTCTACAATTCTGGATCTATATGAGAAGGTCCCTGGTTTGTGTCCCAGGGCCTCCCTGTACATGTCAGGTATGTGCATGCCTGTGATCCAGCCTGGCAGAGTTGGGGGTGGATCACAGTGTGTAATCCTATTGGAGTTTCCAGGAAAAAACAACAACAACAACAACAGAGTCTGAACGCATCCCTACAGGTAAGCAAAGGGCCTGCAAAGACCTTAAGTTCTGTTGCGTGTGTTGAGTGTTTCTTTTTCTCTGGGGTACTGTGTATTCATGAAAGGCAGCCCAGGGTGAGGGAACACAAGTGGATGCCAGAGCGATCTGTGTTAGTGATCCCATCCATTTCGTGAGTCCGATTGTAACTTCTGAATCTTTGTTCATAAATACTCCCTTTGGAATCCAGTAACAATAAGTGCCAAATAATTGCCATAGCCTGCAAGTTTCTGCATTAAATCCCACTTTTCTCAAGTTCCTTATATTTGTAAAACACACACACACACAAAGTAACTACGTATAGAATGGAACCAATCGGAAGGAAAATTGGGCCACCTGATCCTTGTCATCCCCACTTCCTTATCACATCCCATTATCTTTTTCCTTACTTTCTAGGAACAAATTCCTACTCCAAAAAGCAGGAGGCAAGAGAGAGCTTTGAAAGGGAGACCAACCAGGCCAAGAGTTTGGCCTCCTGATTTTCCAGAATTTGGCTTCAGCTACGTACAGAACAAGGGTCTTTGGGGCTCAGGCTTGGGTCTGCCCAAAGCTGCAGAGTTCCCTGGGATATAAGCCCAGAACCACAGACTTTTAAATGGACCCATGGGCTGCACCTTGAATCTAGTCCTAAAACTTAGCCTCTAGACTTTTTTTGTCTTTCCCCTCTGTCAGCAGCTGCTTTCAATGACTTCTCAAGTTTTGCTTCCTGGTAGCTTCCATTCCAAAGCACTCTAAAAACCAATTTTACACTTAATAAAGTTTAACTATTCAATATTTTTCATTTTCAAACTAAATAACAGACATTTAAAAGAATATTTCTTTTTTAATGACACTCATGCCACTATTTTATAAAGCTGAATGACATCCACAGTGCATTCCTCTCTCTTTAACTGCCAAATACTCTATTAGTCAAGTTTGTTCATATTTACAAGACTTTTTTTTTTTTTTTTTTTTCGGATGTTTTACTGCTATCAGAAGATCTAACATCTGTTTCTCCAGGGATTCTCCATGTGTTCTGTAGTTTACAACAATTGAAACCACTGTTTTCGAAATGTATTTGGATTAAGCTCAATGTTCTAAGACTGGATTTCACAGGGAGCCTGCCACATACATCTGGGTTTTGCTCTCATGTGATTTTTCTGAATGGTGAGACATTTGCTCTGGGTTTAGGGGGGTGACATAGAGTAATAGTGGAGTTCGATGGAGCACACGTGAAAATAACGTTGTTAAAGGCACCCACGTGTGGGAAGAGTTTTCTGGGTGTCTCTCTTTCGACCTAGAGTGTGACATACAAAAAGACATTTCTTTGACTTTGATTTTTGGGGAACCACAGCAGCAGAGGCATATCCTGCCCCTTGCTCTGTCCAGGCAGGAGAGGGAGCCTTGGCTGGCCATGTCTTCTTGAACCAGCACTGGTCAATTGAACTTTCTGCTTTATATCTATCTGTTCTGCCCCATTTTGGTGTTGCTACTAGCCCTGTGCAGCCATGGAGGAATTAAAATATGGCCAGTGAGACCAAGGAGCTGAATTTGTTTTATTTAATGTTTTAAGTTTAAATTCTTTTTTGTTTTGTTTTTGTTTTGTTTTTTGTTTTGTTTTTGTTTTTTGTTTTTTGTTTTTTTGAGAGGTTTTTGCTATAGGGCGTGTGCTCTCGCCAGAAAGACAGAGAGAGACAGAGAGATAGAAAGTGAGAAATCACTCCTCAGGGGGGAAGGCCACACTGCAATCCCTTCTCCTCCATTCTCCTCTCAGGATCTTGGGCACGCACGCACACATACCTGGTGTGAGTTTAAGCCACTGGGTCTGGGACTTGAACCACGGTCGACCACATGGGAGTCCAACAACACAGCTATTACACCAACTGCTGGCCCCATAAATTCTAATACCCATATACAACTAGTGCGATCAAATTAAATAATGGCTGCATAGATGCTTTAGCTACTCTGAGGCCAGTCATTTGTTGGATGTGTTTCAACTGAACCTTTTCTGGTTTCTCTGGCCCACCTATTTCTTCTGCTCACACACTCCTCCGTGCTTACAAAACAAATAACACCACCGACCACAAAATATTTACTATTTTGCTCCATGCCAGCCCCTAAAACTGCCACTCTGCAGATCACAGAAAGGAGCTGTCAGGGTAGCCATGATGGTACAGTGACGGCACAATGCTCCATGAGGCTGAATCCACATGGAAAGGTCCTGGGTTCAAGTCCTGAGGCCTTCCTGTATATGCAGGGCGTGCACATGTGTGTCCGTGATCCTGACTGGCTGAGGCTGGGGGATGGATTGTAACATGAAGATCCTACTGGAGGTACCTGGCTCTCTCTCTCTCTCTCCCAGTCTCTCATGAAGAAATCAGTAAATAAACTTCTTAAAAAGTTTTTTAAAACATTTTTAAAAGGGGTCTCCTAAAGATGCTCTCCTGTCATGGGTTGGAAAGTGACATAATAATATGCAAATCTACCATGACAAAGATGTGAGAGGCACCCTAAAACTTGGGCAACGTGTAGAGCATGCCTAATTACAATGACATGTAGTAGTCCTGCCCTCCATGTGGTTGAAATACCTGGATGTGGTGGGCACAGCATGAGGACTGCCAGTCCCATGAGAATACATACGCTCCTGCCCCCTTAACTGCCACAGCAATAAGCAGGGTCTGGACAAACCTAAGATGTTTGATGAGAAGCTGACTGCTTTTTTTTTTTTTTTTGGAGAGAGAGAGATTTTTGCTATAGGGTTATAGGGTGCATGTGCTCACTGGAGAAACAGAGGAACAGAAAGACAGAAAGTGAGAAATCACCCCCTAGGATGATGACCACACCACAACCGCTTCTCCTCTATTCTCCTCTTGGGATTTTGGGCATGCTTGCATACATGCCCAGCGTGAGTTTTAAGCCACCAGGTCCAGGACTCAAACCACAGTTGACTACGTGGGCATTCAGCGCTATAACCATTACGCCATCTGCTGGTCCCCCTTGTAGTCTCACTTCTGAGATCATTCCCTGAAGAACCACCATCTGCCTCTTCCCTGGTATAGCTATAGCCCTCCAGGCACTGCGCATGGGTTGCAAAGCCTCACTGCAGACTATCCCCTGGAGCAGAGGTATGGGGTGACCCAGCTCTCCTCTTCTAGCAGGCCAGTCCAGGCATCTTCTCAGGGCAGAGCCAGAAGCCAAAGGATGTAATACAAAGTCCACGTGGCCTCTGGAGGCCTAGGCTCAAGATGGCCTTGAGTTTCAGCCAAAGCAGATCACACGGATGGAGAAGTGTATCATTTAATTATACATTTTTCTTGAAAGTAGCTTCTAACCTGATGCTGTATTATTATTACATGTTCAAGAAATCCTTGCAAAAGATCTTGAAAGAAATTCTTCTATAAATAAATCTCAGAAAGTGAAGAGGAAAAAAAACTATTTAAAAATTATTTTTAAATTGTAATTATGTTTATATAATATAAAATTATAGTACAATTATCTCTCTTCCCCATACCTCTGTGTGTGTGTGTGTGTGTGTATCTATAGATATAGATATAGATAGATATAGATATACACATATATAATTTTAACCAATTTCATTGTATTTCTTTATCCTGAAATAGATTTTTTTAAAAGATGCATAAATATGGACAAAATTATGAGAAAGATTCTAGTAGAAAAAATTTCAAAATATCAGGCTATGACAAATTCCCATATGTACTACTGATACCATCCAATAATTCAGACTTTGTGTAAGAGATAAATTAAGATAACAGAGGAAAAACAAATCACTATGCCCCCAAACTAAAACAAGCCACTATGCTTCAAACTTAAAATAACAACCAAAAAATTGAACAAAATGGAGAATAAGAGTGTATCAGTTCTGTAAACCAAGAAAATGTGAGTTAGCAGACCAGACGTGAGAATTTACTAGAAGACAGAAACCAGGTGAGATTAGCTCAAAATTTTATGCTGCTTGCAGGACAAATCTCTAGATAGACTTGGCTGATCCTCCCTGCTCTTCTCCCTTTCTCGCTTGTCGTTCTCAAGAATAACTGAAGAATACATTGGGAATGCAACGTAATTGAAATAAATAGGAACTGGCCACAGCAGAGCCCGGGCTGTTTCTGTTCCCTCCTAGAACAGGGTGTTTTACAGCACTTTAGCCCAGCAAGTTTTATCCCTGCGTATAAAACCTAGTGCAGAGAGGGCTTCTGGGGTCTTTCTGCTGCAGGGCACCATAGGGCATGCGAGATTTCACCGATGATGGGTAGCTTTCCTGAATCTTAGTGGACTGACCCTTCATGGATCCTAGGCTCCTATTATCACGTCCTGCTCAACAAGTTACCTAACTTGTGTGAGTGTTCTCTCTCTTTGGATTTATGCAAATAAATGATAGAGTGATTGTTACACAGCAAACCCGCTTCGTGAAGCCCATACTCACTCTGAAGATAAAAACAAATCCATAGAAATTCCAAAATGCAGGAGAGGAGTCTGAGGCAATCAACCAAGAATTTAATTAGAAGACTGGATTCAGAGCAGCTGTCAAGATGTTTCCTCCCCATTCCTTATCCCACTGTCCATGTACTTGTAAACTGAGCACTTAGGCACCGAGTCCAAGAAATGCTCTCTAAAGAGAGTAAACCTGCTGGTCTGGGTTTGGTATAAGAGGCTCACAGAAGCAGAGGAGGCTGAGAAAATTTCAAGTACCTCGGACATAATACAGTTTTATAATTAATATGTTTATTATCTATTTGAATTTCTCTATAAAGTTTCTGTTCAAAAGTACTTTGATCATTTTTTTATTAAGTAGCTTAGCTTGTCTTTTCTGGAAAAAAAATATGAATTCTTTATATATTCTGGGTGGAAATAATTTTTTAGTAACATGTGTTGCAAATATAGATCTCACTTTGTGGTTTTTCTTCTAGATTCTGTATGGTATTTTTAACATTCTAATTTTAATGTGGTAAAATTTATCAATCTCTTTTCTTTATCATTAGTACAGTTTGTCTCTGCTTAAGAAATATTTTCTTACACCAAAGGTCCTAAACATATGCTCCTATATTCTTTTCTAAAAGCTTTATGGTCTTGCCTTTTATATTTAGTTCTAGAACCATGTAAAGTTGATTTTTTTGTGGGTGGTGTGAAGTAGGAATCAAATTTTATTTTTTTCTATGAACACCATGTTGGTCTAGAATAATTTAGTTGTAAACATGCTTTTCCTCATTCCTTCTTAGTGATATATCTATTTGTGGATTTTCTTTCCTATTGGGTTGATCTTCCTGATATTAAAACTTATAAAGCTAGTGTGGTATTAGCTGCAGATGGGTAATTATACCAAGTCCTTTCACCATGCTCTTCTCCTTCAAGAGTGTATTGAGTATATTTGTCACTCTATTTTTTCCATATAATTTCGAATCACCTTGTCAAGTGTCACAAAAATAAAACACATCAATTTTGAGATTTGGGGTTAAATTGCATTAAATTCATAGACTCATTTTAGAAAAAGTAATACTTTAAAAATATTAAGTGTTCAAAACCACATACACAATTCCTATTTTTTTAACCTTTATTACTTTGTTCTAAGTATGATTTAGCAAACAGAAAACAGATGGATTTTATTCTGTAGCACTAAGAGTGGTTGGCCTTCACTCTAGCAACTCCAGCAACTGCTGGAATTCAATCTATTTACATCTAGGGCAGGCACTGATACAGTTCACCTTAGTTCTTCAGTCTAATTTTATATTTATTGCTTGTTTTACTCTGTGAGATCCTGTTTCCCTTTCATTTTTTATTTGCCAGAGACACATGCACTCACCTGAGGGACACACAGACAAGGAGAGAAGAAGAAGCACCCCTTCATGGGGTGTAGTCATGTTGCAATTCCTTCTCCTCTATTTCTCTACCTTGTCAGGACTTGGGGCATGCATGCACATGTACCTGCCATGCTTTCCAAGTTTTCAGGGCCAGGAGTCAAACTTGTGATTGACCATGTGTGCTCTGGCATGCTTTACCGCCAGGCTATGGGATCATCCCTGTTTCACTTTCTTTATCTTACTGGTCGTGTTGGCATTCATTCTTTTTTGCCTTTACTATTTTTTTTTTTTTTTTGAGAGGTTTTTGCTATAGGGCGCGTGTGCTCACCAGAAAGACAGAGAGAGACAGAGAGACAGAAAGCGAGAAATCACCTCCCAGGGGGAGATGGTCACGCCGCAATCCCTTCTCCTCTATTCTCCTCTCAGGATCTTGGGCACGCATGCACACGCACCCGGCGTGAGTTTAAGCTGCCAGGTCCGGGACTCGAACCACAGTTGACTACGTGGGAGTCCAGCGACATAGCCATTACGCTAACTGCTGGTCCCTGCCTTTACTATTAAGAAGTTATCCTGTGCTTTCTTTCACACTTATGGCTGCTTTTTCCTCCTCAGCTCCTTTGTTCATGGATATATTACTCTACCATTCTTTGAAAGTAAATTTCCAGTCATTTCTCCACTGAGATGCATTGTTTCCTCCCTGTAATATCCTAATTTACCCTTACATCAGAATTTTTATTTTTTTTGGAGAGGTTTTTGCTATAGGGCGTGTGCACTCACCAGAAAGACAGAGAGAGGCAGAGAGACAGAAACCGAGAAATCACCCCCCAGGGATGGCCACGCCGCAATACCTACTCCTCCATTCTCCTCTCAGGATCTTGGGCACGCATGCACATGTGCCTGGAATGAGTTTAAGCCACTGGGTTTGGGACTTGAACCGTAGTTGGCTACATGGGAGTCCAGTGACACAGCCATTACGCTAACTGCTGGTCCTGAGAATTTCTTAATAAGATGAGAACTGTAGATTATTTTTACTTCCCTCATCTTTTCCCATGCCTTCTTTTTCCTTTTCGTAAAAAAAAAAAAAAAAAAAAAAAAAAAAAAAAAAAAAAAAAAAAAAAAAAATTATTTAATTTTATTTCTTCTTATTATTATTTTACTTTGGCTTTAGGGCATGTGTGCTTACCAGAAAGAGAGAGAGAGAGAGAGAGAGAGAGAGAGAGAGAGAGAGAGAGAGAGAAAGTGAGACACCTGGTCTGGGACTAAAACTGCAGTTAGCCAAGTCAGAGACCAGTACTTCAATCACCATGCCATTGCTGGCCCCTTCTTCTTGCTTTTTAGATGACCTTTGGTATGCTTTTTTCTATTCCCTGTCTATTTAGCACTCTCACTACAAAATTTATTGCAATAGTTTACTTATCAAAATTTCCATTATTTTATGTGTCTTATGCTTTGAGTCTTTATAATTAAACTTACATAGAGGAATACACAAACAGTTCTTGGGAAATGCATAATCTTTTAAAACTATGCACAGATTTCAAAAATTTTTTACCAAAATAAACTTGTATTTTAATTCATTTTCCCAAAAACTTTTGAAGTCCCTTTGTATATGTGCATGTTCTTTCTTTCATCATCCCCATCTTGTATTTGACCTTGGAATCTTTTTGTAAGTATTAGTCTCAGATGGGATACTCCAATGATGTACTTTTCAAATTCCTGCCTACATTTGTCTTGCACTATTAAACTTAAAATAAATTTATTGAACACAGAAATGTTGGTTTGCAGACCTTGTTTTACTTATCTAGAAATAGTTCTACTGTTTTCTAGCTCCCACTGTTGTAGATGAAAAGTCTGGTGTCACAAACTTTTGCCTCCTACTTGGAAGTACATACATACCTTAATTTTTCGATAAAATTTAAAAATATTACCAAGGGAATTTAAATTTGTGTGTTTGTATGTGTTTCCTCATCTCTTTAGTCTTACTTGTTTAAGCACTTTAAACCTGCAAGGTGTTTTTTGTTTTTGTTTTTGTTTTTTTTAGTTCAGGATATTTACGTATTTGGTATTTTTTTTATGTTTAATAGTTGCCTCTAGTATACCTGCTTCTTCTTTTCCCATAATTTATATTATCCACACGTAAGATCTCTTGGATTTATCCATTAAGCTTCTTATTTTTCCATCAAGTTTGTAATCTCCTTTTCCTTTTTTTCTGTTTTGTTATTTTCAAAGAGCCTTTACTCTTGGTCTGTGACAACACCAATTCAATCTTAATAGTGATAATTCTTTCATTTAAGTTATTTACTAACTTTTGGGTCAAAACTCATGTTATAAGCCCCTCAAAGCATTTTATACTGGAAATTAATTTCCTTAAATCTCATACTTATTTTTAATCCAGATATTCATCGGTTTCCTCCAGTGATCTCTTTTACTGGGTTTGCATACTGATTGTTCTGCCTGATCTTCCTCATTAAGGATTTTGGGACATTATTATTCTTTCTGGGTTTTCGGAGTTGACTAAACTATGCCTGTTGGAGTATTCTCAACAGCAGGAATTATGTGGATAGTAAAAATCACGATGTTCCCTAACCCTGACATTCTGAAGAATAAAGGCAGCTATCATCTGCCATGTAGGCACTTAGAAACACCTCTTACTCTTTGATGTCCTCACACCCTGCCAGCTCCCAGATCAGGGAAGTTTTAGTTTGCCCATTAACTTCCTCTCTGCCCTTCAAGAATGCCCATAGGCCAACTCTACCAGAACACATTGCACTCCACTCCTCCTGAGTGCCATCACTGCTGTTCAGTCACTCGTCCAGCACCTATGCTTCCTACCAGGTCCAGCATATTCTAAAGACTCATGCTACTAAACTGACTCCTGTAGGTCCCAGTATTCTTGTGGTTTAGGAGAGGCCAGAAGCTTGGATCAACAAGTGGATAAATGGGAAGGGAGCTGGGTTCACTATGTCCCCAGAATTCCTCTCACACCTTGGTCAGGGCATTAAAATAATGCCTCATTAGTAACACTGCAGGCTGGAATTCAGTGGAACAATGTCCAAGATTCTGTAGAAAAAGACTTTTGAACCTAGACATCTGTACCAATCAACCAGTCATTTGGGGGACTGGGGACAGTAGGAGGTTTTCATTTAATATTATTTACCTGAACATTGTTCAACAAGACTTTTAAGACATGACACCTTAATCACAATCCATGAAAGAAGTTCATGAGTTAAACATCATTGATTAAAACTTTTACTCTGAGCGAGACACTACCAAGAATGTGAAAATACAAACTATGAAATTGAAGAAAATATTGAAAAATCACATATCCAAAAAATACCTTGAATCCAGGATATAGACGTTATTCCCAAACTTGACAGTAAGAAAAGAAACATTTTTTGTTTTAGTGGGCAAAAATTTTGAAAAAACACTTTATTAAAGAGACCATATGAATAGCAAATAAGCATGCAAAAGGTAGTTGACATCACTGGTCTCAGTCACATCTGTGCATTTCCCATCGATTAGATCTTCACATCTATTAGAACAGCTAAAATAGAGAATGCTGACATCACATGCTGATGAAGATGAGAAGCAACTAAAACACTTGAACATTGCTGGTAAATATTCAAAATGCCACGCTAAAGAAGTCTAGCAGTTTATTAGCTATTTAGACATATACTTGAAATATGACCCCAAAATTTTACTCCTAGGTATTTACTGTATAAAAATGAAAACTTGGGTTCAGCAGATGGCATAATGGCTGTGTCACAGAACTCGCTTGTAGTCGACCACGGTTCCAGTCCCAGACAGGGGCATGAAACTCATGCCAGGCTCATGTACATGTGTGCCCAAAATCCCGAGAAGAGAATGGAGGAGAAGGGACAGCTGTGTGACCATCTGCCCTGGGGGTTGATCTCTCACTTTCTGTCTCTCTGTCTCTCCAGCGATCACATATGTCCTATAGCAAAAATATCTATATATAAAAAAAGAAAAACAAAAACAAAAATTTAAGTTTATACAAAAAGTTGTTAGCAAATGCTTATAGCAACTTTATACATAATCATCAAAAACTGGAAAGAAACCAAATGCTATTCAACTTATAAATGGATAAATAAACTATGTTATAGCCATACAGTGGAATAGTATTGAGGAAAAAAATTTAACAGAAAGAAAAAGGAATAAACCATTAATGTTTGTAAATATTTAGATGACTTTCGAAGGCATTGTGCTGAGTGAAAGGAGCCAGTCTCAAAAGCTTATATACTATATGATTCCATGTATATGACATTTTCAAAAATTCAAAACTGTTGTGATGGAGAACAGATTAGTGAGTCCCAGAGGTTAGGACTGGAAGGCAGATGTGACTACAAAGAGATCGCAGTGCGGAGAGTTTTGTAATAGAACTGTATTGTGCTGGTTATTACATGCATCTATATTATATTAACTATTTTAGAAATGTGCACACACAGAAGAGTCCATTTTACTTGAAATTACTTTCAAAAAGGAAATTAAAGGCATGATCTATGCAACTTAAAGTTCTGTCTTCTGACTAATAAGAATTCTAGAAATGGGGAACCAAGATCAAATAAAGAATAAAGTTAAAAATATCAAAATTTCCATACTGAATCTCCAGTTTGAAGTGCTCTGTATGATAAATGAAAATACCCCCACATCTTGACATACCACTCCAGTAGATTCAGGATAATAAAATCTCAGAATTTCCATAAAATAAAATAAAATGTCCCCTACAAAAGACTGGCATTTTACATCTAACTTTTGATACTGGGTGCTAGTAATATTAAAAAAAGAAAGATAAAAGATAAATAAAGACCTTCAAAGTTTTGGAAGTGGTTGGGTAATGATCACCAATTGGAATTCTATGGCAAAGCAAACTCTGAGAAAAGTGGAAAGGATTTTTCGATTGCATGGACTTGGAAAACGTACTTCAAATACACTTTTTCTTTGGGAGATATTTGATGGCTCTAGAAAGAGACATATGTGGGATCTAGGGAACAATGGAGTCAAACTGGAAAATAGTCATGTCCTATTTCAGGATTTTTGCAAGCAACAAGCCCAAGAAGGCACCAGTTTAGGCTGCAGTAGGAGAAATGGAGAAGACAAATTGGAAGATTATGTAGCATGCTTGAGATATTAGAAAAACTGGAGAAAATGCTGAAGACAATTGATGAGGTTACTTGCTTTGGTTTTTTTTACAGTTAATTTAAACTTGACCCTGGCTACGTTTCTCTTTGACTGAAAGTCTTGCTGGTCATGACATTGGTCTCCTGAGGAAAGAAATGCTTCCTGGGACCAGATGGTGGCACAGTGGTAAAAAGTGCCTTACTCTGTGAGGAGAACCCCCCTAGGAACTTTCCTTAATTAAGTCTAGAGGTCTTCTTGAGTACACTGAGTGTGCTTATATTCATGACCCAGTACTGGCAGAAAGTTGGGGATGGATCCTGACATCAAGACCTGATTAGGGGCATTCTTTTTCTTGTTTTGTTTTCACTTAATTTTCATTTCTTGTATATATTCAATCACATATGTCACTCTTTTTCCCCGTTTCTCTCTCTCTTGCTCATAGAAGAGATAAATGAGCAAACTTTAAAGAAAAAATAAGAAAGGCATTCCCATGTTTTACTTTTTTCTACTGTTAGCAACATTCATATAATAATAATAATAATAATAATAATAATGTGAGACCCATTTATTAATCTTCGACTTGTAGAATTATCCCATAGCCAAATTACAAAAGATCTAACTTCTATTACATTATAAAATGAAAATGTTACAAATCTTGACAAAATGAAAGAAGGATATTTGAAACGGTCTAGGAGTCTGAAATAAGGGAAGTTTGGAGAGTTAATCTTCATTTTAAAATATTGAAATTAAAAATAATTAAGCTACAATTCATTAATAAGAAATGAGTAACAGTTGAGTGCTTTGACTCAGAAACCAGACTGTCTTGAGTGTGAAACCCAGGTTTAGCACTTATTAGCTACATGACTTTGGACACAATACATAAATTTTCTATGCTTCAATTTTCTCATATGTAAAATGGAGTTATTAATTTTACCCATATTAAATGACCTAATATATGTAAAGCATTTAGGATAGGTTCCTGTATTTACATTAAATGTATTTGGGAGCTAGCAGGTGGTATGGTGGTTAAGGCTCTGGACTCTCACATGGCTGACCATGGTTCAAGTACCTTACCTGGCAGCTCAAAAATCATGCCAGGCACATGTGTACACATGCCTAAGATCCCAAAAGGAGAATAGAGGAGAAGCAATTGCAGCATTGTATTCCCTCCAGGGGTGGTTTGGAAATAACCTCCAAATTGAAATTTTACTTTCTCTCTCTCTCTATCACTGTCTCTGTCTCTGGTGAGTGTACACACCCTATAGCAAAAACCTTTAAAAAAAGATTACATATGTTTCTGCAAACTCAGAGATAACTAATATAAATATTGATAAGAGTAACAACAGTGTGTTGGGAGGAAAGAAATAAAAACGTTATGTGACCCAAAACTGAATCCAAACAAAGTAAGAAGTTAGTAGACAATGTCATTATCCAATAGGTCAAAAATAGTGATTTAGAGGCATGGGAATAGCAATACAATTTATTTATTTTTTATTAATTTCTTTTTTCTTTTTTGGAGAGGTTTCTGCTATAGGGCGCATGCATGTGCTCACCAGAAAGACAGAGAGAGACAGAAAGCGAGAAATCACCCCCCAGGGGGAATGGCCACGTTGCGATCCCTGCTCCTCCATTCTCCTCTTGGGATCTTGGGCATGCACATACACGCACCCAATGTGAGTTTAAGCCACTAGATCTGAGACTTGAACTGCACTCGACTACATGGGAATCCAGTGACATAGCCATTAACGCCAACTGCTAGTCCCAAGAAATAGCAATACAATTTAAAGAGATAAAAGGATTCAGTTCTGGCAAATTGGTCTGGGGTTTTGGGGTATAGTGGCTAAGGCTATTGCTTACAAGAATAAAATCTTCGGGATCATTTGGCTCTTAAACTATGGCCTTTCATAATTTTAATATTTTTTCCATTAAAAGCATGTGGACGAATCAATAATATAAATGTCTAACTTCTAAATGACTTTTATGATAAAATTTAACAAGAAAAAACTCCATCAACTTAATAAAATGCAAGAAAAAATACAAACAAAAACCCATATTAAGTGGAAAGCATAAATAAGGTGGAATTAACCCAAGTATTTAAATAATGGTAATTCCTGAATGGGCTAAGGGATCCTCTATGAAAAGCCACTGTAGGGAAGAAGAATGGGCTAGAAGTCCACCTGGGGACTCCCTAGATCCACCACCACATTCCCTCCAAGACCACACTTACTCAGGGCAGCTCTAAGAGGTACTCAGGCAACCTACAGCATATGGGATCTCTCTAGCAAACAAACGTGGCTCCGGGTCTCATCTCTGCCAGGCTGAACCTTTCTTGGACCTATGTTGCAGTCTGATACTTCCTCCCCAGGCCTCATTCCTTTCCCTTCTGCATTCCTAGAAGTCAGATCTATTTCATTATCTAAAGCAGCAGTCTCCAATCTTCCCAGCACCAGGGTCTGGCCTCTTGGAAGACAATCCTTCCATGGACTTGTGGGGAGATGTTGGTGTTGGTTCAAGATGACCCAAGTGCACCACGTCCAGCGCACATCCTATTTCCACCACTATCACATTGCGATAT
Source organism: Tupaia tana (assembly GCA_026018925.1). NCBI lineage: Eukaryota > Metazoa > Chordata > Mammalia > Scandentia > Tupaiidae > Tupaia > Tupaia tana. Next base: position 43,970,578 of record JAKSZU010000018.1, read on the forward strand.
ACAGTGAAACAATCACATCACAGTAGGGTTGTACTCCCACAAGAATCTAGTACCACCTCTGATTTGGCAGGAGGCAGAGCACAAGCAGCAATGTGAGCCATGGGGAGTGGCTGATGGGAAGTGGCTGCAAACACAGAGGAAGCCTCCCTACCCTCCACTGCCCACCTCCTGCTGTGCTGCCCTGAAGACCAGCACTAGGTAGGCTGTCTGGCTGGGTGTTGGGGATCCCTGATACAAAGGCTCTCCCTGGTTTCTCCTGCTTCCTCTCACCTTCTTCACTTACACTCCTCCAACCAATATTGTGCACGCTTAATCCCTTCTTTGTGTTTGCTTCTTGAAGAATCTGAACTGACAAATCCTACCTGATTCTTGGACTTAGTAACTAAACAAGATCCAACAGGTAGCTATCCACAGAAATACCTGAACAAAACTGCATGGAAAGTTTGAAAATAAAGGGGTGGGAAAAGTGCATGAGGTAGAGACTTTACAAAAATAAAAAGCCAATCCAATAAGTAGTCCTAGCAACAACAACAAAAAAGTAAAAAAGAAAAAAGATACAGTAATATTTATATTTTTGAAAAAATAGAGGAACTGATGTCTGCGATTATAGAGATTGTCTAAGTCATCTCTCTGGGAATATACAGATCAAATCGATGAACTCATTCCAGGACATGCAGAGTGGACAACACAAGTAAGCCTCAGTGATACAATAACACACTCCTTCATATCCCCAAATTCTTTTTTTTTTAAGAGGTTTTTGCCTTAGGGCATGTGCGCTGGCTGGAGAGACAGAGACAGTGAGAGAGAAAGTGAGAAATCACCCCCCAGGGGGATAACCACATCACAATCCCTTCTTCTCCCAGGATCTTAGGCACACACATGTGCCTGGCATGATTTTGAAAAGCCACTGGGTCCAGTACTAGAAGCGTGGTCAGCCACGTGGGACTCCAATGATGTAACCATTACGCCACCTGCTGGCCCAGTATCTCCAAACTTTTTAATACTAATGAAACTTACAAAACTGAATTATGTATTAAACCAAAAATTAAAATTAACTTAGAAAACAGAAATTATTTCCATCATTATTGTGTGACCATAATTAAAATAAATAAAAAATTAATATAAAAAATGTAGACTGATAAGTGAAGTGAAGCAGTGACCCACCTGGAAAAGATAATTTAAGTAACTCTCACTTTAAAGAAAAATAAAACTCAGATCATGAACAAATTATAATATAAAATAAAACAATAAATGGCCACACTTCAAAATGAGTGAGCTATGACCAAAAAGCACTCAGAAAAAATGTATAGCCATCTTTACAATTTTTTTTAGAAAATAAAACTAACAAAAAAACTCCCCAAAACTATGCATAACTAATGAGATAAAAATATAACAGAAGGAGAACCAGCAGTTAGCGTAATGGCTATGTCGCTGGATTCCCACGTAGTTGGCCGCGGTTTGCGTCCCGGACCCAGTGGCTTAAAACTCATGCTGGGCGCTTGTGCGTGTGTGCCCAAGATCCCGAGAGGAGAATGGAGGAGAAGGGATTGCGGCGCGACCACCCCCCCCCCCCCGGGGGGTGATTTCTTGCTTTCTGTCTCTATGTCTCTCTCTGTCTGTCTGGCGAGCGCACGCGCCCTATAGCAAAAACCTCTCAAAAAAAAAAAAAATATATATATATAGAAAACAGAAGAATAAACTCTGAGAAAGTAACAAAAAAAGAAACTATGTAAGTACAGCAGCAACACACAAAGTACATCTTATCAGTGAATCCAAAAGCTGAATATTTATGACAACAGGGATAATAATAAGAAAGTGTATGGGGCCAAAATTGTTCCTCCAAATGCCTCTGGAATGATGTACATGTACTAACCTGTCTTTCCCACTATTAATGTGATGGCTCATGGTGTGTGCCATGTATGTGGCACCAACTCTCTGTGCATTTTTATATGATTGGTTTCCCTTTTTATATGAAAGGAACTTCAACAATATCATGAAAATATGGAATTAAAGTGTAAGTTTATTTGGGTACAAAAAATTTTTCAAATTCATGCAGAGTTTTTTTTCATCATTTGCATTTTCCATGAATTTTTGAAGGCTGCACATATGCTATCTGCAAGAAAATTGCTTTCAATAGAAAGGCATAAATAGATTAAAAATAAAAGAATGGGAAAAGGATTTGTCATGCCCACATTAATCTTTATTTCTTCTTTTTTTAGAGAGAGAGATTTTTGCTATAGGGTATGTGTGCTCACCAGAAAGACAGAGACAGAAAGCAAGAAATCTTCCCCCAGGGGGTATGACCTCCCTGCACTTAGTTCTCTTCCGCTCTCTTAGGATTTTGGGCACCCATGCACATGCACCCAGTGTGAGTTTTAAGGTGCCATATTCGGGAGTTGAACCTCGGTCAACTACATGAGAGTCCAGCAATGTAACCATTACACCATCTGCTGGTCCTGTGTCCACATTGATCGTAAGAAAGCTTTAGTAATTGTGGCCCAGACACAAAGGCACAGGCAGTCAGGCACTGCTGCACATTACTGGAGGCACATGGAGGACTGTGGTTTGGATCTCGGTTCAATCTAAAACACGCTGGTTATGCAATGCCCATGATGGACTGGCTGGATATTTGGGAAGATCATGGAGTAATGAGATCCTGTTGAGGGTGCCTATTTCTGTCTTCCCCCTTCAAGTAATAAAATGAACTTTATAAAAAAGAGTAAAGAATGCTATAGTGACTACATGTATCTTTTTTTTTTTAAGTTTACTCATTCTTTTCTTCCATGAGCAAGCGAGAGAGAGAAAGAGTGAGAGACAGCAACTCCAACAGAGTCTTGACACCCAGCCTTCAACCAGCCTCAGATCTTAGACACATGTGTGCCTGGAGTACTCTGGAAGGTCTTCTAGGCTTGAACTAGGAGTCTTCCCAGGTGGCGTTGCCTCACAGAGCATTACACTTCACTGCTGTGCTACCACCTCGCCCTTGTAGTGGATATATTAATATCAAAGTAGGCTTTAAAACAAGGAGTATTATTGGTGACAAATAAGAACATTACAAAATGATAAAGGAGTAAATGTACCAGAAATACACCATTCTAAATGCATATGCATGTAACAGCAGAGCTTCAAATTAGAGAATGGGGAGTCTAAAAATAGAGCCACACACATATGTTAAGCTGATTTTTTTGGTAAAGGTGTTAGGATAATGCAATGGGGGAGAGGATAGTATTTTTAAAAATGATAGCCTTTTCAACCAAGAATACTGGAACAATTGGATGTACATACAGGATTAAAAAAAAAAGAAGAAAAGAAAAGCATGACACTCTCAGCTCTGTCCTCACACCACACACTCAAAATAGATCATGGACCTAAATGTAAGCTTTAAAAATAAAAAACTTCTAGAAGCAGATATCTGAGAAAAAAAGTTGCAGCTTCAAATTAGGCAAAGATTTATTAGATAGCATATAAAGCATGAAATATAAAAGATATGGGGGAAGTAAGATAAAAGGGAGGGCATAAAAGAGAAAATGAAAGAAGCAAAACATGTAAGGGACCAAAACCAGAAAGAAATCCATTGATTCTAATGTTTCGAGTGGGGACCAAGCAGATGGCATAATGATTATGTCACTGGGTTCCCCTGTAGTCTACCACAGTTCGAGTCCCAGATCCAACAGCTTAAAACTCATGACAGGCACGTGTGCATGTGTGCCCAAAATCCCAAGAGAAGAATAGAGGAGAAGAGACTGCAGTGTGGCTATCCCCTGCTGGGATTTCTCACTGTCTCTCTGTCTCTCTCTGCCTCTCTGGCGAGCACACATGCCCGATAGCAAAAAAAATCTCTCTAGAAAATAAATAAAGTTTATAGTAATGTCTTTGGGCTGATATGCAGTGTATTCATGATGGGAAAATTTATTTGGTATGCAGTAATGATACACAGTGATTAAGTATAAAATAAGTGCATACATACATAAATAAATAAATAGAAATATAAAATATAAGAAGATAAGTTATATTTAATCAAAACAATATTTTATTCTTCAAAAGATACTAAGAATATTAAAAAGCCACACCCTAGGAGAAAATATTTGCAAATTACATATTCGTTTCCTAAATATATAAGGAATTCTTGCTGCCCAATGAAAAAAAAAATGACAGAGTATGTGTGTGTGTGTGTGTGTGTGTGTGTGTGTGTGTGTGCATGCATTATATATCATGCATTATATATTGTATTTATAACAAAATCTTTGGAACTGGTCACATAGTATAGCAGCTAAATGTTGTGCATATGAAGTTAGATCTCAAATGGCTGGCCGGTTTAAATCCCAGCTCTGGAGTCTTGAAAAACATGCCTGGTGCATGTGTTTGCATGCCCCAAATCCTTATGGAATGGAAAAATGAGAGAAAATGTCCCATGGGGAGACAGTGTTTTCTCTCTCTCTCTTTGTTTCTCTCTCTCTCTCTCTCTCTAATGAGAACACAAATCTCTAGCAATACGCAAAAAGTTTAAAAAATAAATAAATAAAAGCTTCAAACACTTTATCAAAGAAGATATACAAATGGCCATTAAGCACATGAAAATACACTAATTGCGGTCACTAGTGAAATGCAATGAAAAACCACACTGAGCTACTACATACCCACTAAAATGGCTAAAATTAAAGATATAATATGCTAGTAAGGATGCAGGGCAATTGTAATCATCATATATTCTTCAAAGGGATATGAAAAATCTACGTTGCAAGGTAGTTTTAAATTTCTTATGATATCAAATATAGCTACCACCCAAACATGCCAACCAGTTTGTTTGGTTGGTTTTTTTGTTTTGTTTTGTTTTTTTGTTTTTTTTTTTGAGAGGTTTTTCTATAGGGCGCGTGCGCTCGCCAGACGGAGAGGGACAGAGAGACAGAAAGCAAGAAATCACCCCCCAGGGGGGATGGCCACGCCACAATCCCTTCTCCTTCATTCTCCTCTCGGGATCTTGGGCATGCACACACACGCGCCCAGCGTGAGTTTAAGCCACCCGGTCCGGAACTCGAACTGCGGTAGACTACCCAGCGACATAGCCTTTACGCTAACTGCTGGTCCCTGTTCGGTTGGTTTTGAACAAGCCACTATTATCTGGGACAATTTTTAAAATTATTTCTTATTTACGTTTAATCTTTGTACATCTTTATAGTGCATGATAAATGCATGTATGTAGTACATGATAATCAGATTGAGCCCATTATTATATGTACATAATTTTCAACAGAAAACTTTGTTTTTTTCCTTGAATCCTTCCCACTCTCCCTTAATATTCACCCCCTTCCCATACAGTTTCTAGTATCTATGCTTCCTGTCCCGACTATTATACCTTTGAATCTTTTAATTTTTGCCGTAGAGTGCAGACATTTGATACATATTGAGCAGAGGCATATAGTGTTTGTCTTTCATAGTTTGGCTTATTTTGCTTAGCATTAAATCTCTATTCACCCACTTTCTGTCAAATGACAAGGTCTTGTTCTTTATGGCTGAGTCATAATCCATGATGTATATGTACCATATTGCAGCACTGTAAATAATGCTTCAATAAACACAGATATGCAAGTGTTTTTTCTGACTGAATGTTTTCCTGTCCTTTGAGCAAATACTGAGGAGTGGGATTACTGGAGCAAATGGTATCAATAGATTTTTCAGGAACCTCTATATTATTTTCCATGGTAGCTAATTTACTTTCCCACCAACAGTGCAGGAGGGCTCCCAGTTCACCACAGCCTCACCAACAATTGTCTTTTTTTTATTTTTCGTAGCTATTCTGAGTGGGATTAAGTGATTTTGATTTGCACTTCCCTTATAAGAGATGTTAAATATTTTTTGATAAGCTTTTTGACCATTCATGTGTCTTCCTTGAAAAGTTGTCTGTTCAGATCATTTGGTCATTTTTTAACTGGATTACTCTGCTTGCACACGAACTGCCTGAGTTCCTTATATATTTTGGTTATCAATCCCTTAACTGAGGCCTCTTTGCAAATATTTTCTCCCATTCTCTAGGTTGTCCCTTTGCTCTTTTTATTCTTTCCTTTAGTAGGCAGAAACCTTTTAGCTTAATATAATCCCAATTATATTTTTGAAAATATTGCTTTTTTGAAATATTGCTATTTTTGAAATTATTGCTTCTGCTTAGATGCCTTATTAAAGAAATCTTTGCCTACTCCAATGTCTTTGAATGTTTTATTTATGTGTCTCGAAAGAGAAATAAACACATATGCCCACACAAAGTTTTGTAATAATGTATGTTTATAGTGCCTTTTTAATAATAGCTCCAAAATGGAAATTACCAGAATATCTGTGATGAATAACCAAGTTATGTTTTTTCTATACAATGAATGGCTACTCATAATAAAAAGGGATGAATTACTGATAAATAAAACATTATAGATAAATTTTCAAAAAACATTATACAAAGTAAAATAAATTAGATGCAAAAGACTGTATATTATTATATAATTTACCACTATGGCAGTCCATATAAACAAAACTGCAAGTACAGAAAGCTGATTAGTGGATGACCAAGGGTTGAGAGAAAGAGAATAACTACAAAAGACAGGAAGAAATTTTGGGGGGAGAGTTTAAAAAATGTTCTACATCCTAATCATGCAGAGGTTACACAACTGTATATATAGTGTGTTACAATGATACACCATAACTGTATGTAATATTATTTAAAAATTCTCAAAACCCCTCAATTCTTTCTTTTTGTACTATACGCATGGAATAGACCAGAGACTTACTTAAAAACGGTGATTCCTAGGGCCGGCAGGTGGTGCTGTGGTTAAGGGTGCTGGACTCCCACATGGCAAATCGCGGTTCAAGTCCCGGACCTGGTGGCTTGCTTTCTCGCTTTCTTTCTCTCACTCTCTCCCTCTTGCTCTGTCCCTCTCTGGTCAAATTGAAATAAACAAAGTTTATTAAAAAAATGGTGATTCCTACTGAATACAAATTATAACTCAATATTAGTATATGTTTAAATAACATGAGAGATATAATCAATATTTTTGAATGTGCTGCCAAATGACTATATCAAAAATATTTTATTCTAGATATCCAGTTCCTCAAATACATCTTTTTATATTAATTTTTTGAAGTCCTCTGTACACTTAAGTTGTGCATTATTTCTTCTTTTTCTTTTTTATTTTGAGAGATTTTTGCTATAGGGTGCATGTGCTCACCAGAGAGCCAGAGAGATAGACAGTGAGAAATCACCACCCAGAGGGGATGGCCATGCCACAATCCCTTCTCCTGCATTCTCCTCTCAGGATTTTGGGCATGCTTGCACATGTGCCTGGAGTGAGTTTTAAACCACCGAGTCTGGGATTCAAACAGTGATTGACTATGCAGGAGTCAAGCGACGTAACCACTACACCATCTGCTGTTCCCAGTCATGCATTATTTCTAATCTAACATTATATTTTGCTTTTCAGTCAGGGTGTTTAGGCTAATGAATTTTATTGCAATTATGGCTATGATTGGATTTAAGTGTACCATTTATTAGTTAGCCTTTTTTGTTTCATCTATTTTTTCCTCATTATTATTACTTTCTAATTGAATATTTTTATTATTTCATTTTATCCCTGCATATAAACTATATATCTTCTTAAATCTTTTACTGGTTATCCAACGGTTTCAAGAATACATACTCAATTTCTAATTCACAAATAATTTTATACTGTCTCATATCCTTTCTTTACTAAAGCAGAGTGGGGGAGAGGACAGGAAAATGGGATTAGTAAGTGTTAAGATATATACAAGGTTAAAATTTACTTAATCACATTCTAGTCCAGGTTTTCAACAAGGGACTATTTGTCCCTCCCCCTACCAGGAGATATTTCACAATATCTGAAAATATTTGTAGTTGTCACAATTGGCATATGGCTGCTACTGACACATAGGGGGTAGAGATCAAGTATACTGCTAAACATCCTACAAGCGTAGGATGGCTCCCTATAATAAATATTCAGCTCAAATGTCAATAGTGCCAAGGTTGAAAAACTCTGCTCTAAGAAATACTTAGTGCTTATTCTGAGAAAACAGATTCAGAGAGATTCTGGGCACCAAAAGAACATTTCCTCTATCTCCAGCCTAACTTTACCAAACAATTAATTCCAAGTCCTCAGTTTGCTTCCTTTCTTCATCTCTCATCACCATGTGTGCCCTTGACTTCTGGTCCACTCACCACCAAGCACTTTTTCCTTACAGTGGATTGTGACATCAGCATCCGGCTTGAAGATCTATGGAAATAAGACTTCATGGTAGGTTGAATAGAGTGTCAAGGTATATTCTGCCCTGGGCCTGCCATCAATTTAGAATGTTGGGTGACCTCTGTGGGCCATGGTTTATCTGATCTCTGGAAAGCAGAAGGTTGGACTAGTTTGTATTCTCTTAAAGGGGCTTACTATTCCCAAGGCCTGTTGGATGGAGAGAGCTGATATGCTTCTTAGAGAATACAAATGTTATTTCACCATCCCTGGGACCATGTGGAGGCAGCAGGGCTGGTCTAGAAATGAGGTGGACCTAAGTATAACACCCCATCCCTTATTACTCCCAACTCTATTTCTCTCCTGGACCCTGGTTCTGCTTTTGGGGACCATTCAGGGCTCTCTCCTGACTCACACAAACATATTAGCACTGCTAATCAGCCCCAGTAACCCAAAGAGCTAGAAAAATGGCAGGATAATCTGCTTCTGTCCAGTCAGTTTGGTTTCACCATACTCACAACTTTAGTTGGCATCATGGACAATGAAGAAGTAAGACCCAAACTTAAAGGAGGGAAATTCTGGGACTCTTTTTCAAGAGATGTAGTACATACATATAAATGTATGTATTCTGGTCTCACTGGACCAGAGAAAAAATGTATACTGTCTCGTATATAGTGTAAGAAATTTACAATTCCCCCCTCCTCTTCCTTTGTGCTATTATCACTGTACATTTTTTTTAATATAAGCACTAATACATTGCTACTCTTTCTGCCTTAAATAGCTGATTATATTTTAGAGTGATTAAGAATAAAGACTAATACCACATCTATATTTATTTCATTTTTACCATTTCTAGAGATCTGCATTTCTTTATGTAAATTCCAGTTTCTGGCTGGTATTTTTTTTTTCCGCCAAAACAACTTCAGTATTTTTTGTAGCAGCTATTGGTTAGCAGTGAATTCTCTCAGTTTTGAAAAATTTGTAATCTTTGTAAAAAGTATTTTATAGTCATTCTGAAAGATACTTTAGCTGGATATAGAATTGTAAATAAAGAGTATTCTTTTCAGTACTTTAAAGATGCCATCTTGGACCAGCCTGTGGCATGGTGGTTAAGGAAGCTGTATCCCACATGGTCGATTAGTTTGACTTCTGGACTCAGCAGCTTGAAAAACACACCAGGCACATGTGTGTGCATGCCCAAAATCCCCAAAGGGGGAATAAATGAAGAAGAAGGGATTGCAGCATGATTATACTTCATGTAGCATGCCTTTCATTCTCTCTCTCTCTCTCTCTCTCTCTCTCTCTTGCAAATGCACATGCCCTCTGTCACAAAAAGGGAAAGAAAAAGACAAAGAAAAAGGAAAAAAAGCCATCTCATTGTCTCTGACTCCCATAGTTACTAAAAAGAATGCTGCCATAGATTTCTTCTCTTTGTTCCTCTGTGAAGAGTCCATTTTTACTAATACCTTCAAAGATTTTCTGCTTTTCATTAGTTTTATGCAGTTTCACAGTTTATATATATATATATATATAGAGAGAGAGAGAGAGAGAGAGAGAGAATTTATTTTTATTTTTGAAATATGTGCTGATTCTCTAAGATTATTATATCTATTACTACTTAAAAACACGTTATTACTGCTCAAAAAAATCAGTCATTATGTCTATATTTTTTCTTTATGAGAGTAATAGAAAGGTATTTTTGGCAGGGTCTTATCATGTCACAATCCCCCTGCCCTGGACTCCCAGTTATCTAGGACCACAGGCACATGTCACTGAGCCACTGAGCCTGGGCTGAGAACTGCAAACCTGGCCTTCACATGTGACCCCAAGCCTTTGCATCACAGTTCCCCTTCTGCTTGCACCACTATGACTGATCCCCACAAATATGTTTTTTTTTCCTGCCTTTTTGTCTCTTCTTCTTCTGAGATTATATATATATGATTTCATAAATATATATATATATATTTAATTATAAATATATATATATATATATATATATATATATATATATACACATATATATACACATACACACACACACATATGAATTTAATATTGTCCCATGGCTCTTGGGTGCTTTGTTCAGCTTTAATTTTTAGTCTCACTTCTTTTGTGTTTCAACATGGGTAATTCTATTAAACCCTCTTTGTATTCACTAATTCTTTCTGTAGCTCTGTTGAGTCTACTAAAAAGCTCATTGTTGAAACTTGCGTTTGATATCATGTGTTTTTAAAAATATCTAACTTAGCCATCTGACTTTTTTCCTGTGGTTTCTTTCTAACTGCTAAATCTGGTCACACATTTGTCCATCATTTCCACTCGGTCTTTTACACATTAGTCAGTTATTTTTAAATCATTTTCTGATGGTTCTAATACCAATTATGGGTCTGACCATGAGTTATTTTTTGTTTTAGATTGTTTTTCATTGTGGCTGTGTGTGTGTGTTGCTTTTTTACATATCTTGTAATTTTTGATTGAATGTTGACATTGCATGTGGACCAGTAGCTACTGGGATAAATAGCTTTTATTTCTAGGTATTGGCATTTTTCTTCTTTTGTTTGGCAGTTAGTGTGGTTTGAGTCAATCTAGTCAGAAGTTGATTTTATTGTTGCCATGGTTACCCTCAGTGCACCACAGTTTTTAACTTTCGTTCACAATGGTTTGTCATTGTTTTGTGCTTGGGTAAGGGCTGAGGAGCCAAAAGATATTTCTTAGAATTATTGCTCCACTCTCAGATTTTAAGCTATCTGTACTCACTTGCACTACAGAAGGGGTCTCTCATCAGGCCTCTCCCTCTTCCCTAGTGGGAAATTGCTGTTGTTCATTTTTGGTGCTTGCCAGTAAGTGATGATTCTCACTGGGGCTTCTCTCTTGTTCTTTTCCAGTCTTATTCTTAGGAAGGACCTTTGTGTGGGGGCCTCAAGAAAATTTAGCAAAAAAAAAAAAAATACATAAATGAAAATTAAGTACATAAAATCACACCTGACCTCATTAGTCCCTAGGGAAATACACTTAAAAACTATAATGCAGTATGACCACATGCATGGCTAAAAGCCTGAAAATACCATGCATTGACCAGGATGTAGGGTTAATGGGACCCTTATCCATTATTGTTGATAGTGAAAAGTGATACAGTCACTTTGAGAAAACAGTTTGGCAGTTTCTTATAAAGTTAAATAAATACCACATAACTGAGAATTTCTTCTTCTAGGTATTTTTTCCAGGAGAAATAAATAAATATATATATCCACACATAGATATCGTAGTAGCTTTATTTATAATAGCTCCAAACTGGAAACAGCCCAAATGGCTATCTACTGGTGAGTGGATAAACAAATTGTAGTATAACCATACAATGGAATATTACTTATCAATAAAAAAGGAATTAACTATTCAAAGATATGGATGAATCTCGTAAGTATTATACAAAATAAAATAAGCTAGTCATACAAAACTATATGTTGTACAATTCTGTTGATATGAAATTCTAAGGAAAAAAAAGAATGAAAGCAATTTGTTTTTCCTAGGAACCATGGAATTTATTATAAAAGGGCTGGAGGAAAAATTTTTTAAAATAGTAGAAATATTCTATGAAGGGTATCAGCAAGTGATGTAGTGGTTAAGGTGCTGGGCTTCCACATGACTGATAGTGTTTCTGAGAACCAGATCTGGAAGCTTGAAAATTCCTCCAAGTGTGTGTGCTTGTGTGCATGCCCCAAAGCCCAGGAGATGAATAGAGAAGAAGGAATTCCAGTGTGTCCATCCCTGGGAGGGGAGGTGATTTTACACTTTCCTTTTCACTGTCCATCTCTGGTGCATGCACACACCCAATGGCAAAAACGTTAAAAAAAAAAAAAAAGAAAATCCATGAGGGGATCTTTTAAAAGTCCACAGAAGATGCATGCTGTGAAAAAATATGCATGGATTTTAAGAAATTGTTGTGCCAAAATAAATTCTTACTTCAATTCCATTTGTCCATGACCTTTTTGAAGTCTCCTTGTACATCTTGACTGAGGTGGGATTTATTTATTTATTTATTTTTAAAGATTTTTCCCATAGGTTGTGTTCACTCACTAGAGAGAGATAGAGAGAGAGAGAGAGAGAGAGACAGAGGGAAAGTGAGAAATCAACTTCTCCCAGGAGGTATGGCCACACCTCATGCCTTTTCCTCTTGGGACTTTGGGTGCAAGGCATCTGGCATGATTTTTCAAGCTGCCAGGTCCAGGACTCCTAACACAGTCCACCATGTAGGAGGAATCCAGCAATTTAACCTTCATGCCACCTACTGGCCCAAATTGAGATGGATTTTACGAACCATATACATTTGTGAAAATATATCAAACTGCACATGTGGAATTGAAGAATGTTATTGTATATGTTAACCTCAGTATATATGATTAAAATAAATTATGACAGACCACAGGTGGAATAATGGTTAAGGCACTGGACTCCCACATGGTTGAGCATAGTTTGAGTCCCAGATCCAGGGCCTTGAAACTCACATTGGCAACATATGTATGCATGCCCAAAATCCCAATGGAGATTAAAAAGAAGGAATTGTGGCATGGCCATCCCCCCCAGGAGATGATTTTCCTCTTTCTGTCTCTCTGGCAAGTGCATTCATCCTTATAACAAAAGTATCTCTGAATAAATAAATGAAACAATGAATAGTTAGTCCAGTTGAGGAAGAAGAACAGGCACAGGCTGAGGGGAAGTTCTATGATCCTGGATCTTCGTCAGTTGAAACATCTCCAAGGAACCATTAAGCTTCAGTATACGTCAGTAAGAAAATCAGTGTCTCTGTTTCCCTCATTTCCAAATGAGGCAATGAGAGACAGGATGAGAATTTCCCAGGTTGTATGGTTCCATAATCATAGCTCTAAGATCTTAACCAGAATTACATAAGAAAACAAAGTGTTTCATTTTTATTTTGAGAGGTTTTTTTCTTTTTTTTTTTTTTTTTTTTTGCTATAGGGTACATATTTTCACCAGAGAGACAGAAAGCCAGAAATCAGAGGGGAATGACCACACCACAATCCCTTCTCCTCCATTACCCTCTCAGGATTTCGGGCATGCACACACATGCGCCCAGTGTGAGTTTTAAGCTACCGGCTCCAGACTCAGACCACAGTCAACTATGTGGGAGTTCAGCAACGGAACCACTGTGCCATCTGCTGGTCCCAGGAAAACAAAGATTTTTGAAGAGTAGAGTATTTGTTGAGTACCAACTCTACGTGGAGTCTTCAAAGAGTTTACGGAAAATGTGTATTACAAAAAAAGCAATAAATAATAAATTTGCACTTTAATTTTCCCACAAACTTTCTGAAGTCCTCTCACATATGTGATATTAAGCTAGCTACTGGAGTAACACAAAGAAAATCCACAAATCGGACATTGTAAGGACTTATTTTGAAGGATGAAATTCACATAGTATTTATCTTTTCCAGAAATAATTTTATACTGCTTGCACAAATACATCTTTTACTACCATAACAAAAATAACAACAAACAATAAACATAGAGATTCAGTCATGAGGACTAACCTGCCCAATTTTACACTGTACATAATACACCCAGATGGTCACTGAGGAAGTTCTCTGGGCAAATGTGCTTTTTAGGTACTGTGTGAGAACAAAGGGTCCGGGTAATGTTGGAATGCAGCCAATCCTTGGTGACTGTTAGAAGAGGAATTACAGTGCAATTTAGGCATAAGGAAGCTCATTCACCACGTCTTCTGGAAGAGACCACCCCTTTTCTAGAGCCTCAAGTTTGCTCAGAAACATGATCACAAAATCAGAAAATTTACTATGAAAAAATGATGATTCCGGGACTCCCTTGCCTTTTCTTTTTTCAGAAAAGAAATCATTCTTGGGGCTCTGACATCAGAACCTCCCCTACTGCCCAGCAAGGCCATTAATCACCCGTCAAACTCCTGCCGTATTTCCTGTTGGCCTTGAAGATGATATGTCTCAAGCTCTCTTCGTTGCTCAATTTTTCCCTCTCTCTTTGCCTTTTTGCTTCTTTTCTTTTTTACTTTTTTTTTTTTTTTCCTTTTTCAGAGAGATGAGGACTGAGGAGGAGAAAGCCATTGTCAATTAATAGAGAGACATTTTCACCAGGTGTTTCTCAATTATCACGTTGGCAGCCAGCCCTTTCTGTGTAAATTATATTTAAAAAAAAAAAAAAAAGAAAGAAAAAGCCAACTCCCAGTGCAGAATTCTCCCTGGGATTGTAACCAAAGCAGTGTCTTCTTTTCTCCGAAGGAGGATCATCCTCTGGGAACAGCCCTGGCTTAGAACTGTAAGAAAAGACAAGGTTGCTGCTTCCTGCAACATCATGATTTAAATGTGCTAAAGTGTGTGATTATCATTAGATCTTCAACACTTTAGATTCACTCCCTCATTCCACACAAGTTTCAGAAATAAACCCGTGACCAGTCTCTAGGAGAGATTGATACTCATTTTGTGTCAGAGGCCTAGTCCCCAGACATCCCCATAAATTTGTCTGCTGGAAGACCATAAACATAATTCTGAGCATGGAAGTTATTTAGATTTGAATTAATTGCTTTTTCAGTTGTTTTCAAATATGCAAATAGAAATAGCCAAAGAAACATACCCATAAAAAAAGCAGTCCATTCTTCTGGAGAGATTCTGGAACGTCCTTTACCAAGGTGATCTGCCTTTTCTCAATTTTTAAAACATGCCACATGCATATGTGGGCATTTCCTCTTCAGCTAGCATTTTTATAGTGGGTCAATTATTTTGTGTTGGTCAGAGCCTTTGACTTCAATGAGTACCACAAAATGAAAGAAGGTTATTAGGTCAATTGTGGTAAGTATCTTTGCCAGCCGTTGGAGCCTATGGGGAAATGACTCCATAGATAAGGGTTTTACCTGGATGCAGACACCCATTGTCATTTAAGTCACCCAATGATGAGAGTTAGGCAACTGCCACATTCTCATCAGTGAGGTCAGAAATGTTTCTTCTGAAAGCTGCTCTGACCTGGCAGCCTGATCCAGATAGAAACTATGAGGGACCTCTTGGCAGGAAACATGGTGGTTCATCTGGGGACACAACTTTTGTAAACATCCCTTATCTAGAATTTCCCTAAAACCTTCTGAGCTTGGAGAGATGCCCAGCTTGTGCCAAATCCTATATAACAAGTTCCAGATGTTTTCTCTCTGCTGTGCCAGGTGGGATTCCCCACATTTTACTCTTAAACCATCCCTTCAAAGCCCAGATCTTGGGGTGGGGAAGTTCTAGGGTCAGATACGTGAATGAGAGACTATAATGCCTTTTCCATACATGCTTGAGTGTTCAGCTTTGGTCATGTCCATTCATTGTCTGCCCAGACATGGCCAAGTTCAACCAGGAAAAGGGAAGCTCTCCTCCCTTTATGACATCACTGGTGAATAATCACAGGTTGACTGGGTGATAGGAATCATTCGTTTTTGTAAGGATTTGAGTCCAAGTCCTCAACCAAGAGATACAGAAGTAGGAGAAGGATGGAACCTTGAGCTCTCATTGTCTGGTCGTATTTATCAGAAGCTGAGTTTGAGATGGATGTTTAGAGCTAGTGACTTACTGAGCATGTGCTCCCAGTGGAAACCTGTGAGGGGTATAGAGAGAAATGGGAAGTCGTCAGGAAAATGGTTGGTTGTAGCTGAAGACTGCCTTCATCTTGAGCACATGAGAGATTTTGGAGGGTGCACAGTCCCAGAGGTGCTCTGGGTTGAGATGATGAAGTCAAGGTATAATACCTTCATATCAGTCAGTCAAAGACTGTACACGTTGGAAGGAATACACAACCTCCCAGTGACTCTGGAACACCAAAGGCAGCTTCTGAGGATAGTCTCAGGGAGGATACATCTGGGAGTCATTAACAGCCCTTGCTCAGCACTGGACTATGGGTACCCAAGCCCGTTACAGGGCATCTTCATCAGACATTAGGATGACAGTGATGCAGCTGTAATGGGAAACATGGTTTAGGTGCATGGCCATAATGGGCTTCGGAGACCACACAGGTCTGATGGATAAAGGTAGAGCAGATCCTTCCTCATGTAGAACCAGGGCCTGGCTCACCCTACAGCATACAGAAGTACATTCAGATAGTGATAGAGAAGACTGATAGAGAAGGCCAGTTGGGGGCTGAGTGTTGCTATTCCATCAAAGATGTGAATTATGCAGGTTGCACTGGAAGGGGCAGAAGGCAGCAGATCCTACTGAGGTGTTTAGATAAGAAAAAAGGTTGTTCCTTTGGATCTGATGGCAGAGTAAGGTGTGGAGAGGACAGTGACCTTAAGCAAGATCTGTACAGTGCTCTAGGGAGTGGTGGGAGGAAGGGGCAGCTTAGGGAGGATGTCTGGAGTAATGTCTATGTCCACCCTGCTTCCTGGTCACTTGAAGCACAGGGAGAGACAGCAGCTCTTGCAGTACAGGGAGAAAAAGCAGTGAGCAGGCCCCACCACATAGCACCTCTTACCTCTGGAGTCTACAATGTCATGCCAGGCCCTGGGGATGTCACAAAGTCATCAAGGACTATCTCTGGAGTAGGGGTTGCAAACTATATGCCTACGAGGGTGAGAAAAAAATCTTACAATCAAGAGACCTTTTATAAAACCTCAGCTTTTAGGTTTTATTGTTGCTAAAGTCCCTTAGGTAGCTTCAACTTCCCACATGGCCAGAGAGAGGTATGTGGTAGCTGCATCTCCCAGGGCTTTTGCTCTCTTCTTGTCAGAACTCAGGTTCATGGCTCCTAAGAGTGTCTGAGTGTGATCTCAGAATATATGCAAGGACACTCAAGACTGACAGATGGACACACACTGACATTTATAAGCACATCGAGTAAAATAAAAGAAGAGGAACCCAAAGTGTCAGGGTCCTGGGGTCAAAAACAGAGGGAGGCTGCCCTGAGTGGGGAAAGAGCAGCCAAATTTGGCCTCAGAATGAATGATCCAAGGTGGTGACATGCACCTATTTTCTTATCTCATCCTCATTATTCCCACACAAAAGCATTTCAACACTGGAGGCGAGTCTTATCAAGGGAGTTTGGAGTAATGGACCAGCTATTTGGAGATTAAGTTGGATCTTGAATTCACTTCTTCTACTAGAAACCACTAGGAAAAAAGGGGAGAGGGTGCAGAATGGGTTTCCAGTTCAAGTCCGGAGACCTTTCTGACTATGCCAGGCACCCATGTGCCCACAATCAGGGACTGGTTAAAAGTTTGGGCTGGGGAACCAGCAGTTAGCGTAATGGCTATGTCGCTGGACTCCCATGTAGTCGACCGCGGTTCGTGTCTCGGACCCGGTGGCTTACAACTCACGCCGGGCGCGTGTGCGTGCGTGCCCAAGATCCCGAGAGGAGAATGGAGGAGAAGGGATTGCGGCGTGACCATCCCCCCTGGGGGGTGATTTCTCGCTTTCCGTCTCTATGTCTCTCTGGCGAGCACACGCGCCCTATAGCGAAAAAACCTCTCCAAAAAAAAAAAAAAAAAAAAAAAAGTTTGGGTTGGATCATTGTATCAAGATCCTATTGGAAGTGCCCCCCCCTCTCCTTCTCTCTCTCTCTCTCTCTCTCTCTCTCTCTCTCTTTCTCTCTCTCTCTCTGTCTTGCTCACAGAAAAGATAAATAAGCTTTAAAAAGTAAGAAATAGGGTCAGCTAATGCATAAGATTGTAGTAGAGTCTCTAGGTTTTCTAAGAAATTTTACATCAAGGAGAAATTTGAAGTTTACATGAAAATGGAACTAAATTATGCAAAGAGAACATTGAGAATATTGCCACATACCTTACATATAAAAGGTTAATCATCTTAACTTGCAAAGAAGGAAATAAAAAAAGATGTAAAAGCCAAAAGGAAGAAAATGTATCTGGTAGAAAATGAATCAGTAAACACAAAAAGCAAATCACAAAATAAATGTATGAACTGTCAATACATACTAAAACGTGTTCTACCTCATTAGTAATCGAAAGTGCTAAATAAAAATAAAAATGACTCATCTCTTTTCACTCGTCATATTGGAAACGATTAAAAGTTTGACAAAATCCAAAAATAGCAGAGATGTGGGAAAATTGATGTTCTCGTACACTGTTGTTGGGAATGTTAATTTGTATTTCTTTCTAGAGGGCAGTTTGTCAACTGAAATTAACTTTCTTCTTCTTTTTTTTTTTTTTTTTTTTTTGAGAAGCATATTTTCAGTTCAGCAATCATACTTTCAGAAATTTATTCTAGGGACCAGCAGTTGACATAGTGGTTACATTGCTGGACTCCCACATAGTCAACTGTGATTTGAGTCTTGGACCTGGTGGCTTAAAACTCATACTAGTAACATGTGCATGTGTGCCCAAGATCCCAAGAGGAGAACAGAGGAGAACGGATTGTGCATAAATATCCTCCTGGGGGATGATTTCTCGCTTTCTGTCTCTCTGTCTCTCTCTGTCTCTGGCTAGCACATGCACCCTACAGTTTTTTCTGTTTTTTTTTTTTATTTTTTATTTTTTTTAGAAACAAATTTACTCTAAGGTGATAAGTGCTAAAGCATAGAGTCACGATAGCATTCAGTGAAGATTTCAATAGTGAAATTTTGGAAACAACTTATATATCTGTAAATAAGTGATTTTTCAATAATCTATACTATATACACACACCCACACACACACACAGACAAAAGGTCCCCACATTTGAAATAGCGCATAATGATATGCAGAGTTCTATTTGTTGGAAAGATGTCTTTAGAAAGGTATGTTTCACATCTTCTCTTTTTGCACACACTACTCCTACTTGTTGGGCTGTCATTCTCCCAACCTTCATACCTGGTTCACTCCAGATTATTCCCAAACCAACTCAGATTGAAACTCCTCTGGGAAGTAGGTTGTCCCTGCCTTTATGAGTCATATAAGTAGCTACTATCTCTATACACTGCAGACATTCCTTTATTACTTTCATAATACCACTTGTTCAATGATTTTTTTTCACCAAGTGTTGACTATGTACAAGATCCTCTTTGAGGCTCTTATCCCTTTCTAAAGTAAATTGACTCTTACATGACCATCTGGGTTGCAAGGCCCTGTACCCAGTTCATTCTATTTCCAACCTGGGCCCTGGGAAAGAAGCAATACAAGTTATTGAATAAAAGAAGGAATTGGTAGGGACAGAAAAAAATGAATAGATGAATGGAGAGATTGGTGGATGGATGGATAGATGGATAGATAAAAATGAGTGATTAAATGAGTGGTAGTGTAGATATATGGGGAATAGGGAAGGATTGGGTAACAGAGAAGATGGACTCGGTGCATAGGTTAATAGCTGGAAGAGTGGATGAGTGGGTGAGTGAATGAAGGGGTACAGTATTCTTCAGTCTCTCCTTTTTCTTTCTGGTCTCAGGAAGAACACTCAGAGAACCCTTATCATTAAATGTCATTTGCATATAGCTATGTGTGGTATCTACAAAGTGTTCAATGTTATCAACGTTATTGAAGATCATTGGCTCTACTACACCAAAATAGAACAAAACTATGATCTGTTAGGATTCAATCTGGGAACAGAAAACAAAGAATTTGTTTTATGAACCCTTGAAATATTGAGAAGACAAGAGAGAACAGTGTAACAAGCCAGAGATTAGCAAGAACCACTGCCATGCCCAGAGTGAGTGAGAAATGGAAGACTAAGTTACCAGCCACAGGCCCCCAGAAGGCAGGATCAGTCAGTGGCAGCTGATACTATGGTGGACTTGACCCATAGGAGGTAGTCACAGAGATGTAGTAAGTACTCTAGAGAAGGGGACATGCTCTCCCTTTTCTTTTCCTCTTCCCCTAATCCTTCCATCAGGATGCCTTCCTGGCCAAACTCAGCAGGGAACCAGTCTAACGGAGAACCTGGGAAACCAGGCTGCAGGCATTAGCAGAGCAAGAGGAGTGAGGAATGAATTGAAGAACAAATAGGCCACCAACCTGTATGCCCTATAAAATTGAAATCAATAAATATTTAAATGTGTCTACAATGTCAGATTCTTTGTCAGCCAAGCAACTGCAAATGAACTCTTACATATGTTATGAATAAATTATGTAGGGTGTGTGTACATTTTAATATGTCTGATGTGGTGGGGGAAGGGTGCCTCAGGACAATGAGGCCTTCAAGTGACCCTCCCAACACTCACTCTCTGTTGAGCAAGTTTTAAGGCCCAGCCTCTTGTTCTCTAATGGAATGACTTTGGGCAAATTACTCAAGTTTCCTCTGTTGAAAAAAAAACAAACAACAACAACAAAAAAAATCAATGTCAATTTTTCCTAGATCTTGTGAAGTTAAAATGAAATAACATTTGCAGAAGAGCTCTGGAACCCATCCGACAGGATGAAAGCCATCATTATTTCTAAGGGGCACTGGATCTGCCAGAGGAGGTAGGCACAGGTGGTCTTTATGCAGAGCACTTTGTCATTATAGATCAAAAGCCGTAAGATGTGCATCTTTCCGGAACTAAAAATCCCATGTCCATCAACTCATGATGAGGAGATAATGGTGGAAGTGGGCAATGATTTAATGACAAGGACACTCATATAAGGTGTTGATATTAGGGCATATTTTATAGTCTTAAATGCTGAGCAGGAAGGAATAAGTTAAATTAGACTTCATCTACACAATGGAAGGCAAAACATGTATGTGTTTATGTATATGAATATGCACTGAGTTTTTTCCATTGTAGTCTCTGAAATAAATTTATTTTTTTTTTAATTTTATCAGGAACAGTACCTCTGACACGTGTGATGGCTCAGGAAAGGACAACGCTGATGGAGCTGACAAGATTGCAGGGGTTAAAGGCAAATAATAACTGAAGCCCTTCTTGTTACCATCTCTCTGGTGATGAACTGGGCACTCATGGTCTTTGGATGGTTGGAGTTCAGTCTGACTGGGAAGGCAGGTTTTTCTAAACATGCCTCCAGAGTCTCTCCATACTCTGCCGCCTGTGTGGCCACTATCAGGAGTCACAGGTACAATGGTCCTGACTGCAAATCACAGAAAACTTCCCTGGTCCACAAGGATGTTAAACACTTAGCATAAGAACCATTCACAGGAAGTTATGTGGAGCCATAGACAGCACACGTATTTGTCACATCTTGCATTTTCTATTAGGTTGTCTGGAAAGTCATGATGAATTTTTCTGTGTTTTTCGATGCAAACGTGTCATAATTTTCCCAATGACCAGATATTTGCTTTAATATTGTTTTTTACGAAAACTGGAGACTGCTTTAGCGTATTCTTGGGAATCAGTATCTGTTAAGAAAATACCAAAACAGGTGGTAGGTAAGTCAGGAAGCCCCAGTCAAGTGGCTTTCTGCAGGCTCGGTGTGCAGGCTTGGAGGAGTCCTGGAATCCTTCTCCTCTCTGGGTCTCAGCATCTTTTTCTATGAAAGGTAGGATGGGTAGCTGGCCCTGCAGACTCTGCCATTTATCTAAGGTAAAATGACCTCTTGTGACCCTACTTCCAGTTCTAATTTGAGATTATAGAACAATGGTCTAAGGCAAGGGTGAGCAAACTTTTTCTGGTAAAGGGTTGAATAGAAAGTATTTTAGGTTCTATGGCTCTGATGGTCTTTCTTGCAACTTGCAACTACTCAACTTTTCTCTTGAGGGAAAAAAAAAAGCCCTAAATAATACATATACAAATAGGAGTGATTGTATTCTGAGAAAATGTTATTACATGACTAGGTGGAGGTTGGGATTGGCCTATGGGACACAGTTTGCAATCCTTTGGTCAAAAGGAGGCTATGCTTCCAAGAGTTAATTAATGACTGTGACAAATACATTAAAAATCTAGGGGCCAGCAGGTGTTGTAGTGGTTAAGATATTGGACTCCCACATGGCCGACCGTGGCTGACCACAGATCGAGTCCTGGACTTGATGGCTTGAAAATCATGCTGGGGGCATGTGCATGTGTGCTCAAAATCCTGAGAGAAAAATGGAGGAGAATGGATTGCAGTGTGGACATATGCCCTAAAGGTGATTTCTCACTTTCCTTCTTTTTGTCGCTCTCTGGTGCATGCACAAGCTCTATGGCAAAACAATGACAAAGATAATAAAAATCCAGATGATGATGAAGATAATGCATGCCCCTTTTAACATAAAGCACACATGTGTGTTTCAAATATTACACTAATGCCAACTGTTATAGTCAGAATAGTCTCCGCCATGCCCAAAGATGTCTATACCCTAATCTCGAGAACCAATGACTACATCACCTTACATGGAAAAGAGACTTTACAATGATGATTAAGGTTGTGGACCATGACGTGTAGAAAATATCTTGAACGATTTCAGTAGAACCAATCCAATTGCATGAGCCCTTAAAAGCAGAGAACTTTTCCAGCTAAGCCAGAGAGGGATTTGAGAATGCACAAAGGTTTAGAAAGGTGTGACATGGAAATGTCTCCCTCCTGTGTTGAAAGCTGAGGAAAGATGCCAAGAGGCAAGGAATGAGGTTGGCCACTAGGAGCTAAAAATGCAAGAACATAGTTTCTTCTCTTGAGTCTATGGAAAGGAACATTGTGCTAAGTTTCTGATTTTAGCCTCATGAGAACTGTTAGGCCACTGTTTAGACCACTGTTTGTGATCATTTGTTACAGCAGAAATAGAAAACTAATACATTAACTCCTTGAGAAAAAAAAAAAGGAAAATCCAAAGTCTAATATCACCTATAAAGTAATTTCCCAGATACCCACTATTAACATATAGGTATATATTATTAATATATGTGTGTGTGGAGAGAGAGAGACATATATACAGAAATAAAAATATAAATACTGTTTATACTAGATACAATTTAGATCCTGTTTTATTTCATTTAACATTTTAAAATAATTTTACTGTGCCAATAAATTTTCTTCAAAAACATGTTTTCTAGTATAGATGAGTCATAATTTATTCACTCTCTCCTTTTTTAATTGTTTCTGATCTTTTCACTAGCATAAAACTTGCCAAGGAGAAAAATTCTTACACATATTGAAGTGTTAGGATGTTATAAGGTTACTCCCCTCTTTGTGCCATAAAAGTTGAAACTATTTTTTCCCAGCTTTGTGTATTCAAGGTCACTTTTGATATATAGAAATTTTACATTTTGTTTTAATCCAACAGATCAATACTTCTTCATTACCTTTTTTGTCTATGGTTAGAAAGGCAATTCCACTCTCAGATTTCTATTTTCTTCTAATTTTTTAAGAGTTCATGTTTTCACTTTGGCCTAGCTGGTATTTACTGAATTTCCTGAACTGTTAAGCTGTGTTTCTATCATCATTTATTGAATTATCGTTCATCTTTGACCCTGGGTATTTATGCCCATGTTGCCCACTCTCCTAAGAGGTAAATTTTCCCCTCGTTAGCATCTCTCTTTTTTTTTTTTTTTTGAGAGGTTTTTGCTATAGGGCGCGTGCTCTCGCCAGAAAGACAGAGAGAGACATAGAGACAGAAAGCGAGAAATCATCCCCCAGGGGGGATGGTCACGCCGCAATCCCTTCTCCTCCATTCTCCTCTCGGGATCTTGGGCACGCACGCACACGTGCCCGGCGTGAGTTTTAAGCCACCGGGTCCAGGACGCGAACTACGGTCAATTACGGGGAGTCCAGCAACATAGCCATTACGCTAACTGCTGGTTCCCCCCACGTTAGCGTCTCTGAATCTGGATTACCTTACAGTCTTTATGGTTGATGGTGTTTGCTGTGTTGGCTTAAAGGTAGTTCTTTTTCTTTTTTTTTTTTTTTAGAGAGATTTTTGACAAAGGGCATGTGCACTTGCCAGAGAGACAGAAAGAGACAGAGAGACAGAAAGCAAGAAATCACCCTCCAGGGAGGATGGCCACACTACAATCCCTTCTCCTCCATTCTCTTCCTGGGATCTTGGGCACACACACACACGCGCCCGGGGTGAGTTTTAAGCCACCGGGTCCGGGACTCAAACCACAGTCAACTATGTGAGAGTCCAGCAACTTAACTGGTCCCTTGAAGCCAGATCTTTAAGAGAAAGTTTCCGCCCTCACTTGGGGACACTATGGACTCAAGACCACTTCAGGCTTATACCAGAGAGTTTTAAGACTTCATTTCAGATCACAACACTATGTGGATTTAGGCTCTAATTATAATTCTCAGAGGAGGCAGTTTTTCCTCCCTCTATCGAGTGCCAACACATTTCTTTGAGATCTCTTTCTGTATGGTATATTTCTTTCTCATG
Source organism: Tupaia tana (assembly GCA_026018925.1). Taxonomy (NCBI): domain Eukaryota; kingdom Metazoa; phylum Chordata; class Mammalia; order Scandentia; family Tupaiidae; genus Tupaia; species Tupaia tana. The sequence continues at coordinate 43,995,023 of JAKSZU010000018.1, forward strand.
GACTCTTACATCAAGAACGTAACCTTTGGTATCATTGTAGTTCATTAAACTCCATCTTGAGAGTTTTTCTTCTATTATTTGTGCATAGAATAATAAAGGTACCATACTATCAATGATGCATCTTAAATCCAACAAAATATATTATATATAAGATGGAATATATCTTAGTTTCAGTTTCTGGATTATCTAGTATGTTGATTTTTTTTTCTACTTCTTAATTGTACAAGGAAAATGATGCTCCAAATTTTTAGCTTTAATGTTTGTTTTAATATCTGTTAAGACAATTTCTTCCTCACTACTCTTTCTTTCTAAAATGTTCCTGGCTATATTTTTTTATTCTAGATTAATATTTCAAGTTTCCATGCATCACTCATATCAATAAATGAATAATTTAAAAAAAAGCTTGATGGGATTTTTATTGGGTCTTTATTAATTGAATAAATGAATATGAGAAAATTGATAAGTTAATAATATGCAAAAGTGTATTACTCAAAACTTGATATATTTTGTCATTTTAAACATCTTTATATCTTTTGTATCATTAAAATTTTATATATATAAGTTTTTGCATATTTCTAATTAATGATGTTTTTCCTAGTGATTACATATTTTAATGCTACTGAGAATATAATTCTGTTTCATTAATTTTCTATTTGGTTACTTTTGTCATTCAGGACAGCTAACGATTTTTGTATTTTGATTTTGTAACTAGCCACCTTTCTAAACTTTCTTAATCATTTTCAAACTCTATTTTAATGATTTTAAGATACCATTAACTTTTAGACTGAACAAAATTGGAAAACCAAAGGAACATTGCCACTTTAAATTCATGCATTGATTATAAAATATATTCCAGGGTTTTAAAAATTCTGCATCTTAGAATGAAGAAACTTAGATTTTTACAAGCAGAACAATCATATTACTGACATATAATGGTAATATCATCTCTGTTCTCATAGCTCCTCTTATTTCTCTCTTATGTGTTATTTTACAGGCTAATATTAGAGATATTGTTCCTGATTTTAATGAGAAGGCCTCTAGTGCAGTGGTTTTTAATTACCTAATTTTTCTTTAGTGTCGGGAAGGTCATGGGCCTTTTGAAAATCTGATGAAAGATATGTATTCTATCCTCCAGATTAAAGCAAATGTACACTCACACACAGACTCCCAATGCCTGAACTCTCAAAATTCTCCAGCCCCCTGTATATGGGCTTCCATGAACCACAAAGTTCATGAAACCTAATTTAGGCTTCCTTCCCCAGGGATTTACATTTTGGACAAATGCTAAATAGCAATTTAAGATAGATCCTCTTTGACTGATTAGGACATTCCCCTTTTTTTTCTAGTTTATTTTTTCCCATTTAAAATTTTGAATTACTGTTAAAGTCTATTAAATACTGCTCAGGTATTGACATGCATAATTTCTCCCATTTCTGTACCCCTTCCTACACTCACATGCTTTGCTATGAGACCTTACAGTTTCTTCTCCTACAGAATGAATTGATTTCTCTGTCTTATAGTTACTGGAAAGAGACATGTGACTGCCTTCGGCCAATTGGATGTTAGCTGACTAGATATGCGCAGAGACTACAGCTCGCTGTGTGCCTGGGTATGTGTGCCCCTTCTCTCACCATGAGAGAAACATGCCTAGAGTAGTCCTCTGGTGCAGACAATGAGAGACAAGAATGGCCCAAATAACAGGTTGAAGCCAAGTTGAATGAGCCCAACCAGGATTATCTGACTGCCTGCTGACTCACAAATGAATGAGCAAGAGTATATGATGGTTTAAAGGCACTCTGTTAGGTTCTCCAGAGAAATAGATGATAGGTGATGGATGATAGCTAGATGATAGATAGCTAGATAATAGTAGATAAATAGATGATGATAGCTAGATAGTTGATAAATAATAGATGATAGCTTGGTTGATGATCGATAGATGGCAGTTAGATAAATAGATACATAGAATAGAAGGGATTTATTAGTGGAATTGGCTTATACACTTATGGAGGCTGGGGATTCCCAAAATAAACTATCTGTAACCTGGTGGCTCAGGAAAACTGGTTGTGTGACTCAATGCAAGTCCAAAGGTCTGACAACTGGATTGATGTGAGGGTGCTGGGACAAGACCTGGATCCAGAGACCAGAGAATCTAGAGCTCAGGTGTCCAAAGGCAGGAGAAGAAGGGAATCCCAATTTGCTCTAGGAGAAAGAGCAAATTTGCCTTTCCTCTGTCTTTTTGTTCCATTCAGCCTTCAGTCAATTGGATGGTGCCTTCCTCAGTTGAGTGAAGGCAGTTCCTTCTTCAGTCCAGATTCAAATGCCAGTCTACTGCAGAGACACCCTCACAGACAGACTCAGAAATAATGTTTTGCTAGCTACCTGGGTATCTCTTAATCCAGTTAAGTAGACAACTAAGATTAACCATCACAACCACTAAGTCTGGGGACTGGTTTGTTACAAATAATTTTGTAACTAACTAATTCAAGTATCTGTATATTTAATCACGGTATTATCTTTCTATTGCTATGAGACCAGTTACCGGGAACTTAGTGAGTTAACACAACACACATTTACGGATTTATTACCTCGGTTTCCCAGGGTCAGGAAACGACATGGCTTAGCTAGGTTCTCTGCTCAGATTCACACAAAACTGCAATCAAGAGATCAGCTTGGGAACCAGCAGTTAGTGCAATGGCTATGTTGCTGGACTCCTACGTAGTCGACCGCGGTTCGCGTCCCGGACCTGGTGGCTTAGAACTCACGCTGGGCGCGTGTGCGTGCGTGCCCAAGATCCCGAGAGGAGAATGGAGGAGAAGGGATTTGCGGTGTGACCATCTCCTCTGGGGGGTGATTTCTCGCTTTCTGTCTTTCTGTCTCTCTCTGTCTGTCTGGTGAGCGCACGTACCCTATAGCAAAAATCTCTCCAAAAAAAGAAAAAAAAAAAGAGATCAGCTTGGTTGTGTTTCTTTCTTTTTTTTTTTTTTTGGAGAGGTTTTTGCTATAGGGTGCATGCACTCACTAGAAAGACAGAGAGAGACAGAGAGACAGAAAGTGAGAAATCACTCCCCAGAGTGGATGGCCATGCCACAATCCCTTCTCCTCTCTACTCTCCTCTCGGAATCTTGAGCACACAGGCACGTGCACCCACCGTGAATTTAAGCCACTGGGTCCAGGACTCAAACCGCGATCGACTACATGGGAGTTCAGTGACATAGCCATTATGCCAACTGCTGGCCCTGTAGCCTGGTTGTGTTTCTAAACTGGACACTTGACTGGAAAAATAATTCTCTTCCAAGCTAGATCAGATTGTTGGAAAAATGTATAGGGTCATTGGGAAAGTCATAACAGATTTTTGCATAGAAAAATACACCATGACTTTCTTGATGATCTAGTACTTTCTTATGGCTGTATTGCTGAAGTCACCATTTTTTCTAAGCTATAGGGAAAGAACCACTCTCAGCTGCTAGAGCACCCTCAGGTCCTTGCCATGTGACCCCCTTATGGAGCCGTGTCTCACAACAAGATGGCCTACTTCTTCAAAACCAACAAAAGAGAGGAAGAAAGAGAGTAAGAGTGGGGGAGAGAGCCTCTTTTCAAGACCTTGTCTCTTTCTTTAAAGGATTATTTAATTTATTATTATTATTTTAATTTGCTATGGTCACCAGGGAGAGAGAGAGAGAGAGAGAAAGAGAGAGAGAGAGAGAGAGATGGAAAGTGATAAAGCACGTCATCAGGTCCATGACTTGAACCGCGGTAAGCTATGTGGGAGTCCAGCACCTTAACTACCACACCACCTCCTGATCCAAGACCTGTCTTAAAGGGATTTTCTGATAGGTCAGGCCCACCTGGGATAATCTCTTTTTTGATTAACTCAAAGACAATTGATTAGAAACACTAATTACATTTGCAAAACCCTTTTATCTTTGCCATATTCTGTTATCTAGAGCAATGTACAGCTCCCACCCACAGTCAAGAGGCAGAGCCTATACACATTCTCTGGTGGTCATCATAGAGTTCTGCTTACCACAACTATATATTTAATAGTTAATTATATTAATGTGTCGATGTAATCTCTAATGTTAAAGCGCGTTGCATTCCTGGAACAGATTTTATTTGGTTGTAATTTATCATTATTTAAACATACTGCTAGTTTTCATTTGTACTTTTTTTTTCATTACTCATGATAGAATACATGTGTATGCATATGAGAGTGAGAGCCAGAGAAGAGAGTAGGAGAGAGACAGAGGGACACCCTTCATAGGAACTGGTCATGCCATGATGCTCTTCTTCCAGTTTTCCAGCCAATTGGATCCTGGACACCTGAACACATAAACAGGCATGTTTCTGGCAGATTGGGTCAGGGATGGGCCAGGGATTCAAACCCTGGTTACCATGTGGGATCTAACTGTCCTCAAATACCTCATTACCACTGCACCACACAGCCAGCCCTCATTCATACTTTTGTTCTTACATCCAAATAAGAGAATGATTTATTGTTCTCATCATGCCATTCTCGTCAGTTTGATAGCAAGAAAACTAAGTTATAAAATGTATTTGGGGGCCAGCAGGTGGTATAGAGGTTAAGATGCTGGATTCCCATGGGGACAACCATGGCTCAAGTCCCAGACCCAGTGACTTGAAACTCACTGCAGGCATGTGTGCATGTATGCCCAAAATCCAGAGAAGAGAATGGAAGAGAAGGGATTATGGCATGGTCAACCCCCGGGGGAGGGGGATTGAGTTCTTGCTTTCTGTATCTCTCTGTCTCTCTGGCGAGTATGTGTACCTGACAGCAAAAATCTCTCAAAAGATGAAAAATAAATAAATAAATATGTTTGGAAGTTTACTGTATTTATCAGGATCAGAGAAACAGAACCAAAACAAATATTGTGAGTATAAGCATGAGAACTTACATGAATAGAAAAAGAGCTAGAAACGGCCACAGATCATGGTAAAGGCATGCTCAGTGTACTCAGGGAAGTCTCTGGATGTAAATAGCCAACCACCCAATGTGGGGTTGCCTTGCAGGACATTGCGTTAACCACTGCACCACTGACCAACATGTATTATTTACCTCTTGATCCTGGCCAGCTGGATGGATGGACTAAACTAGAGCTCCTGAGACCATCTGAAAAGCCACACAGCCCTGACCACTGAAGTGGGATCCCGCAAGGGGAACTCATGGAGTTGTTCTAGAAGAGGACTTCTGTGCCATCTGTTCCCTCTGTGAGAACTACTGTCTCTGCAGACCTAGCTCTTGTAGTTGGAGTGGTCTTGGTGGTTCTGGGGAAAGAGAAACTGGACATAGTGCAAGAATAGAGTGAGGATGTACTGAGGCCTGCTGGGCAGCTCTGCATCTGTCTGTCACCAGGTCTGTCCACTCCAGCCTCTGATAATGACCTTGTCTTCCTTTCCATCCTCTGAAGATCACCTGAGTTCCTCCTTAGCCTTCCGGGGAAATGTTGTTCTTGGTCTCAGATAAAAGCTTCAGGGCCAAGTTGACAAGGCACCACCTGGGTTCATCACTCCTCCTCTGAGATCTGAAATGATCCAGGCAACATGGATTTGAACAACATATTTTTTTGGAATATGGAAAGAACTTGGCCATAAACCTTTTGATGCTGAATGGGATCACCAATAGGCAAGAAATAAGAGACATACAGGAGGAAAAGTTACAGATCAGGCAAGGAGAGGGAGGACTTCAGGCTGCTCATAGCTCTCTGCCTGCTTAGGGGGAACATTGATTCTTACCTGCAAACTGTGAGCCAGGGTGACCCCACAGAATAGGAGTTACAAAGCACAGATAGGCCCATACCTAGAGAATGCATGGAATAGGAAAAAATACTTTCTCTACCATCTTTATGGCTTTTTTTTTTTTGTCAACTTGATTTTTGTGGGGGCTTTTTTTTGTTGTTTGTTTATTTATTTCTTTATTTCTTCTGAGACAGAGAGAGAGAGAGACTGCCCTCCCTCTAACGGTCTTCGCAACACCCTTCAACCTAGTCCAGCCAGCCCAAATCACAGGCATACTTAGGCCTAGGACTCAAAGCCATAAACCCAAGACCTTTCCCACATGGGTCCAGTTACATTATCGCTGTGCCACCTTTTAGCCTCTTTCTTTGTCAACTTTTAAGCCTTTTGTTCTTTACACAGTTAGAAAAAGAATATTATACATAATAGAGAAGATGAACTTATTGACTTTGATAATTTTTTGTTCAGTCAACTCATTAGATGAGGTGCCATTCCTTTACTGGTTCTCGATTTTTTTTTTACCTCACGTTCTCTGAACTATGTTTTTTTTTTTTATGTTTTTCCTTTAGTTATTTTACATTTGTTTATAAAGATAATAATAGTATGTTCCTTTAAAATCAGGTAAACATAGCTTCAAATATGGCACTAAATATGTGACAACACATTAGCTCTTGTTTAATAGCGTTTTAAAATTCTCTGTATGATCAGCCCAATGTCAGTATCATATCCGAGTCTCTTTCTAATGCTTCTTTTGACTCTTCAAACTGTCCTTCGTGTTGCTTTGTAGCATACCTTGCGATGTTTCATTGAAAGTCAGATGTGTATTACACAATAGGAACTGAGGTAAATAGGTCTCTAGTGTGAGGACATACGTTATTCTGCTAGGAGTTGGGCTGTATTTAATATTTGTTGTAACTAAGTACCTTAAACTTTGAATTTCTCTTGTGTCCTTACCTTTGCCTCTCCTCTTGACTCGGCTTTGCTAGCAACACCTCCTCAGAGAGTCTATTTCTTATAGCACTTTCAGTCACCCGCTGTTATAATACGCACTTTGTGGGTGTGGCGTAAGGTGTAGGGCAGTGGTGAGGGCATTTTATAGTCTGATTCTCATTATTTCAGCGAGCCTGTTTCTCAGGGTTGTGACATTCACAGGTATTTCTACTGTGGTAGTTTTTCTTTGTTTTTCCTTCCCCTTCCTGCCCTCTACTACTCCTAGTTTCAGCATTCCCAAGTGACTTTCTCTCTCTTTTTTTTTTAAGGTTTTGTCATAGGGCATGCGCACATGCAGGAGAGAGAGAGATAGAGACACAGTGAGAGGGAAAGTGAGAAAACACCCCCCAGAGGGGGATGACATCACCGCAACCCCTTCTCCTCCATTCTCTGTCAGGATTTGGGGTATGCACAAGTATGCACATGGTGTGATTTTCAAGCTGCCAGATCCAAGACTCGAACTGTGGTCAGCCATGTGGGAGTCCAGCTCCCCAACCATTATGTCACTTGCTGGCCCCTCCCAATGACTTTCTAAAAGCCCTAACCCTGATTGACTGTGTGCAAACTCTTACCCTTCTTCAGATGCCATAGGGAGGTGCATAGGAGGACCTCGTGTGGGAGGAATGCCCTTCTTCCAGTTGGGATAAAGTTTCAGAATAGTGCTCTGATACAGGCTTGTGACCCAGAGATCTCTGTTATAGAGAAGGCTCTGTGTCTATGTCACAGTGGTTTCTCTTCCCGTCCCACTGTCAGAACCATGAGGATGTCTTTCTCTACCCTTACCATGAACAGCTGGTAGGGTCTGCAGGTAGAGCTCACAAAGCCGTAGGGCCTCCCTGACTGACATCAGCCGCAGAAGTGTCTCACTCCCACATGCTCAGCCTCCAGCAATCCGTCAACGCTATTTTGCGCATGATCCTACCAGTGCCTGGCTCCAGTGACTCCAACTCCAACTCCCAGTAAGTAAATTTCTATTGCCCTAGTTCTCTGGATGCACCTGTCTCTCCAGGTCTCAATGTGACTTTACCTTATGATCTTGGTCATGGGTCCAAGAAAAGTTCTTGCTTTTCAATTTGTTTTTTAAACTTGTTATTTTTATAGAAACATTGGCTTCCAAGTGCTTATCACGTTAGAGCTGAAACTAGAAGCCCTCCTTTTTTTTTTTTTTTTTTTTTTTTTTTTTGAGAGTGTTTTGCTACAGGGCATGTGCGCTCCCTGGAAAGACTGAGAGATATAGAAAGGGAGAAATCACCCCCAGGGGGGATGGCCATGCTACAATCCCTTCTCCTCCATCTCCTCTCGGGATCTTGGGCACACACGCACATGCACCCGGCGTAAATTTAAGCTGCTGGGTCCAGGACTTGAACCGCGGTCAGCTACATGAGAGTTCAGCGACATAGCCGTTACGCTCACTGCTGGTCCCAAAGCCCTCCTTAACTATATTTTTTGTTTTGGTTTTTTACCTTTTTTTTTTTAAAGAGGTTTTTACTACAGGGTGCATGTGCTCACCAGAAAGACAGAGAGACAGAGAGACAGGAAGTGAGAAATCACCCTTCAAGGGGGATGGCCATGCCTCAATCCCTTCTCCTGCATTCTCCTCTCAGGATCTTGGGCATGCATGCACATGCACACGTGCCGGCATGAGTTTAAGCTACTGGGTCCTGGACTCGAACCATAGTTGACTACATGGGAGTCCAATGACATAGCCATTAAGCCAACTACTTGGTTCCAACCCTCCTTAACTTGTAACTTAGACACAAAAAGGAGTAATTAAGAGAACGTTTTTTGATCAATTCAGATGCAAACAAACTCTACCCACTGGCGAAAAGGTGGAAGTTGGTCACCCTGGGTTTATTGTATCAGTGCTAAGTATATTTTTGTAAGTGTACTTAATTTTAGAATGGGGAGAGATGTCAATATTGGTTAAGAGAAAGCATTGAATACTTTTGCCACAGATCATATGTATTAAAGTGTGAATTCTGGGGAACCAGCAGTTAGCGTAATGGCTATGTCACTGGACTCCCACGTAGTTGACTGCGGTTTGTGTCCCAGACCTGGTGGCTTAAAACTCACGCCGGTCGCATGTGTGTGCATGCCCAAGATCCTGAGAGGAGAGTGGAGGAGAATCACCCCTGGGGGGGTGATTTCTCACTTTCTGTCTCTATGTCTCTCTTTGTCTGGCGAGCGCACGCGCACTATAGCGAAAACCTCTCAAAAAAAAAAAAAAGTGTGAATTCTGCACACTTATCCTGTCTACTCTTAAAGATATCATTGAGCCAGACAGTGGAGCAAAGGTAATGTTATGCTCTACATTTCTGGACCCACATGGGAAGGTCACGAGTTCATGCCCCAAAGCTTTTCTGTACACACTGGCTATATGTATGTGGGCCCATGATCTGGGCTGGCCAAGGCTAGTCTGGGTGTGGATCATGGTGTGAACACCTTTTGGGGAGTAACTGTCTCTCTCTCATGGCAAAAGATTTTAAAAATTTTGAAAAGGTATCATCAAGAGGCTTCACAACTTCCTTTAAAAAGCAGAAAAGCAGGGCTAGCTGACAACATAGTGGTTAAGGTGCTGGACTCCCACATGGTCAGCTGAGGTTTGAGTCCCAGACCTGGTGGTTTGAAACTCATATCTGACAGACGTGCATGCATGCTCAAATTCGTAAGAGGAGAATGGAGGAGAAGGGATTGTGACATGGCCATCCTCCCTGAGGAGTGATTTCTTCCTTTCTGTCTCTCCATCTCTCTTTGTCTCTCCAGCAAGTACACAAGCCCTATAGCAAAGAGAGAGAGAAAGAGAGAGAGAGAGAGAGAGAGAGAGAGAGAGAGAGAAGCAAATGATATTATGAGTCTTGAAATCACAGAGAAGTGGGCCATTTTTATCACACATCCTCTGTTTTGGGGACAGGCTCATCATAATGAATAAGACACATGCCAAAGGGAAATGCCAGATATTTAAAAACAAATGACCAATCATGATAAACTAGTTATTTTTCAGAATCAAGGGTAAGAAACTTTGAAATGAATGGCTAGAAAAATTGAGGCACAGCATTGCACAATGGTCCGTTGAGATAGGAGGCTGAAGGCCGGGGCTATCTGTAACTGCAGCCCAGTCTGTAAGGTAGCATGTCCTGACACTCAAAACAGACAGCTCAGAGACAGACCAGGCATTTGCCTAGTGTGCCAGGACTAGAGGGGATGTAAGGAGGAGGGAACCAACTTTGGCTGAGCATCTACTGCATCACAGTTCATCCATTCATCTGTCCCTTCACTTGAATAAATGACTGAAGTTGCACTTTACGCCATGCATTGTTCTTGGTAGTGCTGAGAGAAATATAAGTGGGATCTGGCTCATTCCCGTGGGAAGCTTAGCATCCAGCATGGAGAGCAGACTGATAAGCGGGCCCTTCATTCCAGGGTGATATGTGTTAATGGGAAAGTCTGCACAGATTTCTTTGGAATGCTCTTGGAGGGGTATGAGTCTTGCCAGGGTTGGGACAGAAGATATGAGGAAGGGGCTGAGAAGGAAGAGTAAGCCAAGCTGAGGACCACGGGGAGCCTGACTTATTCAGGGACTGTGGAGTTCTGTGGGTACCATGTAGGGTACTGCAGGTGGGTCAGAATCAGGCTTTCATCCTTGGGTGATAGGAACCAGGAAGAGATTTCAGAACAGCCTCATGATCAGATTCGTGTGAGAAGGAGATCATAGTGACAATTATATAGAAAATGTATTAAGACAGGTGACATGGACACCAATGGAAAAACTTATGCAGAAGTGACCAGGGCTCCAAATAAGGACAAGGAGGGAGGAAGGAGAGAAATGAAAGGATTGACAGCTATTAGGAAAGTAAATGGACAGCACTTGATGGCCAATTCAAGGAAGTGAAAGTAAGGGAAGTATTTACAAGGCCCAGGTCTGGATTATCAGTAAAGGAGTGATAGGCAGCTCTATTTATGTGATGAATGACAAGGCAGAACATTTGGGGGAGTGGTAGAATATATAAAGACTGTAGGGTGTGTTGATGGGACTATTTTTTTTTTTTTAGAAAAGTGTATTTTTTTGAGAAAGATATTTTTGTTCTAGGGCACATGAGCTTGCCAGAGACAGAGAGAGACAGAGAAACAGAAAACGAGAAACCACCCTCCCCCCCAAGGGAGATGGCCATGCCACAATTCCTTCTCTTCCACTCTCCCCTCAGGATTTTGGGCACGCATGCGCATGCATCCAGTGTGAGTAGCAAGCCACCAAGTCTGGGACTCAAACTGTGGTCCCCCATGTGGAAATCCAGCGATACAACTGCAACACCATCTACTGGCCCCAAGAAAAGTCTATTTTTATTTCAGAGAGACCCATAAGACTTTATGCAGATAAAAGTTCTATGAGGACTATCACTCAGGTTGGCTTCTAGGAACTCACCAGTCAAAGCAGCAAAACCGTCTCTTAACCAGATCAAGGTCATCGGAAAAGGGGTGCTGGAGGGGTGATGAACGCTTGCTTAAACACTTCCTGTTTGCAAGATGACTAAAACTTCAGCTGTGACTGGGACTTCTAATTGAATGTATCCAGAAGTTGGAACTGAGGAGAGACCTAAACTTGAAAGTCGCCTTAACCTGGACAAGGGATCCCGAAGCAAACCTGTCAGAGTCCACGAATATTCCCTAGCCCACCTAGAGGTTGATGTATGCAACTCACATTGGAGTCTGGGGCTTTCTGTGTGTCTCTGCTGAGGCATTCACTGGCCTTAGGCAGTGCCTGGCACCTACACAGAGGAGGCCAATAGTTCTGGGGAACCGACCCCTCACGAACAACACTGAGTTGTTGAAGAAAGACCCACTGCTGGATAAATGCCCACCTTTAGGACCCCCTTGGGGAACCAATTTTTATTTGGGTGTACACTGCTTCTCAAAGTTTAGCTCAACTTCTTCACCTGGAAAGAGTATTAAGACTCAGATTCCTTGGCTTCCCCTAGGGACTCTGATTTAATAGGTCTTGTAGGAAGGAGAGGGATAGGATTTGCATTTCTAACAAGCTCCAGGGGTCCATGGGACTATTCTCGGATGTGGGAAGGGTAACCCCTCATGAACACTTTATTGATTTAATCTTTCCCTTCTCCTTGCCCTCATTCTGCTTCCTGGGCTCCCATCCTAAATGAACTAGCACCCAAATCCTTGTCTAAGATCTGCTTTGAGCAAATCTTAATTATGGTAGCTATTAAGGTCCCTGTCTTAAGGGACCTTAAGAGATCTGCAACAAGGGGCTCTTTGGGGGAACTATCTTGGAATTGTCTGCAGAATTAATAGCGCTAAGGCTTGTATAAGGGACCCTCAGGTTAAAATGGCAGCTAGTGAGTTGTGTCTGATTCCCCCCTTCTCTCCCTTTGAAATAACTTCTGAAAATATTCACATAGAGAAGGGGTTACATTTCAACAGGCATGGAAACTTGGCTTATTGATCCACAATAGTTAGGAACCTTAACGGAGTTTTTATTTTGTTGTTGTTGTTGTTGTTTTTGGAGAGGTTTTCGCTATAGGGCATGTGAGCTCGCCAGACAGACAGAGAGACAGAAAGCGAGAAATCATCCCCCAGGGGGGATGGCCACGCCGCAATCCCTTCTCCTCCATTCTCCTCTTGGGATCTTGGACACGCACGCGCATGCGCCTGGCATTAGTTTTAAGCCACAGGGTCCGGGACTCAAACCTTGGTCGATTACATGGGAGTCCAGCGAGCGACATAGCCATTACGCTAACTGCTGGTCCCAAGAACCTTAATGGAGTTTTCAGCAGCCACATGGAGATAGGGTCCACTTGGGTGAGGTCAATGGGCCAGACCTGCCTCTGTTCATGCTCTACTTCCTTCTGCGTCCCAGCGGGAGCCTTGGTTGTTAACTGTTGCTCCTGTGTTGCTTCTGAGAAGTTAGTGGAACTGAATTACCATGGCTATTGTTGCTGCTTCTGCTACTATTACTTTTATGCAACCTTTGAAGACTTAGTTATTACTGTTAGTGTTGATGCCATTTTTAATATTATTACTGTTACTAGGCCCTCTAGGAGTCCACAGATCCCCTGAAACTGATGGAAAATTCTGTGCCTTTTTCTGAAGAGAGGGTCCATAGCTTTTATCAGATTTGTCAAAGAATCCCTGAAGTGTTAACGATCTTTGGCTTAGAGGGTAGTTTTAGTTCACAAGAGTAGGTGAGTTGGAAATCAGCTTGGCCTGGCCCCATAGCCTAGTGACTAAGGGAGCTAGATCCCACATGGCCAACCATGGTTCAGATCCTGGTTCTGGTGGCTTGCAAAACACACCAGCCGCATGTACATGCATCTCCCAAACCCCAACAAGATGGAGAGATGAAGGAGAAGGGATGGCAGCATGATCGTGATCCATTGGGGGGGTGCTTCCTCTCTCCCTCCCTCCCTCTTTTCCTCTCTCTCAGCCTTTATCTAGTGAGCCTCACACCCTCTAGTAATTGAAAGAAAAAAAAAAAAAGAGGGAATCTGTGCAGGTTGCTAAGAAGACAGGGTGAGCTCGTGCCTGGGTAACAAGGAAAAGTGGTGATGCTGTGAACAAGGGAGAGAAGACAGGGTCTCATTTATGAAAATGAGAGTGTCCAGCTCTCTAGAGACATGGGTCAGGGTGAAAGGGGACGATGCATGAAGCATCTCAGGGACACGGTGGTTTCAGGAGGCACACTTGGGTGGCCCAGGCACTGTGGAGAGTGCCCCAGAGGAGAGAAAGCATCCAGAAGATTGGACAACCCCTGCAGGAGCCCTCCAGCAAGGCAGGCTGAGAGAGATACACTGCAGCTTCAAGAGGGAGGTAGGAGAGTGGGGAGGGAGAGTTAATTTTGACAGAAACAAGACATGCTTTCATTTCTGTTTTAAATATGGAAAGTGAGGCTCAGGAAAGTAAAGAAATCTGTCCAGTTTCACTTAGTCCGTTAAGCACAGAACTAGAAATTGGCTTTAGTCTGTCTCTCTTTGGAGTAATCTTACCACTACTTAATATTGCTTTTCTTTTTTCTAAACTTGTTACCGGATGCCTTCACTCCTTGGAGAGAGACATAGAAAGAGAAAGAAAAGGAGAGAAAGTGACAGAGCAATCCCCAGGGGGAGGTGGCGATGCTTCGATCTTTTCTCCTTCATTCTTCTCTCAGGATTTCGGGTACACACACACATTCCATGCACCCAGCACGTTTTTCAAGCTGCCAGTTCCAGGACTCGAACTGAATAGTTGGCCATGTGGAATTCAGGTCATTTAACCACCACACCACCAGCTGGCCTTCTTCGTATTTCTTAGAGCTGCTGAAAAGTCTTTGCAGTCACAAACACCTGCTTTTCCATCAAGGCGGTGCAGGATTGACATTCTTTCACAGACCTTTTTTAGGATCACTTTTCAGGGGGGCAAGGACCTCCAGGAAGGGACAATGTAATCAAAGTGAATGATGGGTCCGGCATCAGACATATCCCCTGATCTGAAGCAGGAACTGAAGGTATTGCAAGCCTGGGGTAATGAAGAGGAATAGTCTAGAAAGTGAACAAGACAGACAGCCACCAAAGACACAGTGCCCACTCGAGTTTTGCCCACACGGAGTTTGCAGAATACTGGTGTCCTGGTTCCTTTCTCTTCCACTGGAGAGGTTGGGTCAGTGTTCATCATCAGTAGCTTTCTCCAGAGGACAAGGAGCCTGTTCTGACAGGTCAAGGAAGTAGGAACTCTGTTCAGTCAAATGCACACAGTGGCCGAACGGTGCCTCACCTGCCAATCTGTGGAACACATGGGGAGAGGTGTGGCGATTCACATGCAGACAGGGATATTGAATCCTTGGGTCTCACAGAAGCCACTGCACAGGCCCACACTCTGCCCATTCCCCACACTAGTTCAGACTGGAAATCTCCTGGCCACAGAGACACGAGAAGACTGACTCTGCAAAAACGTTACACAAAGGGCTACAAAGCAAAACGAAGTCAAAACTCCAGTCACAGCCCCCTGCCCACTGACTAAGGCTAGTTCCTGGTAAGTGCTCATTGTCTTTGGGATACTGTATCCCTTCTGTATGGAGATGCTTCCTGCCTCCCTGCCCGGGTCCTACAATTCACCATATTGAAGAGACAGTGGAGTCAGGGCTGGGAAGGACACAAAAGAGGCAAGATAAACAGATACAGGATGCAACAGACTTGAAGGGAGGACAGTGACATTGCAAGGCCAACGTGACTTAGCAAGCCCCAAAAGCACCAGGTCAACTTAATCCAGCAACAATTCAATTGGCGTGAATCACACTAGGGTAGGAAAGAAAATTAGGACTTGATCCAAACACATCTATTGAAAAATCAACGTTTTGCATAAATAAACCCATAGACAGTTTCCCATGCACTCTTATATACCTGAACCCCAAATTTAACCAGCTGGAATATCGTAGTTTAAGTGGCATCCCACTTCACCTTATAAAAGCAAAGCATGCCCTCCGAGCAGGTTTGAAGTCAGTACCTTAAACAGGATCTTGTTCTCTGAATGCAAATGAAAGTTTAGATCTACCCCATGGAGGGAAAAATCGGAATGAAGCCCCCAAAGCCAGACTTGCACACAAGTTAGCATGATGATTCTACCAGCTACAAGGTGATTGGCAAGTTAGCGATCCATATCTGATTTTTATTTTTATTATTTTTATTTTTATTATTTTTTTTTGTTATAGGGCATGTGCACTCACCAGAAAGACAGAAAGAGACAGAAAGACAGAAAGCCAGAAATACCCCCCCCAGAGGGGATGGCCACGCCGCAATCCTTTCTTCTCCATTCTCCTCTTGGGATCTTGGGCACGCACACACACGTGCCCGGCTTGAGTTTAAGCCACCAGGTCCAGGACTTGAACCACGGTCGGCTACGTGGGAGTCCAGTGACATAACCATTACGCTAACTGCTGGTCCCTAGAAGATGTTTTGTTTCTATTCAGGTTTGAGAGCTCGTCATGAAGGATGGTCACAGATATGGGCTCACATAGATCTGGGTGAGCTCTACCACTCTGGGCCTCAGATGCTCAATAATTTGCCTTGAGTCATTTGGTGACAAACAGATGAGCTGAGGCACGCAGACCTCTCGGCTCAGCCCGTTACTTAGTGGGTGCTCAGTAACTAAGTAGGATTGGTTCTGTTTTCATCTCGATTGTTCTTACAGTTATTTACAAAGCTCCCTCTAAAGGATGATTGATTTTAAAGAACAATTTTAAGGGGTTTAATTTGATTTTAATAGTCATATCTAGACTGTGTCTAATTTGTGATTTAAAAACAAAACGAAACGGAAGCATGCATTCTTTTAAGAATTGCTAGAGAGTACGGAAAGGTAGAGGGACCAGAGAGTACCAGAGAAAGGTAAAGGGACAAAGAGAAAAGGGAAGAAAACACCCCCCCACCCCAGTGGATGCAATCCTTTCTCTTCCATTTCTTTATCTTGTCATGACTTGTGGCATACATACATACACATATGTCCAGCATGTTTTTCAAGCCACCAGGGCTGGGATTTGAACTGCAGTCAACCATGTGAGACCCAGCTCCCTTAACCTCTAGGATGTGGAGTTGGCCCAAAAGCACACAATTCAAAGGTTGTTTTTATTATTATTATTATTATTATTATTATTATTATTATTGTTGTTTGTTTTTTAAGTTTCTTTCTTTCATGAGAGAAAGAGAGGAAGACAAGCACCTTCAACAGGGTCTTACACAGAGATACCCTGCCCAGAGCCTTCCAGGTAGCCATGATTACGGGTGCATGCATCTGTGCCTGTACAGGTCAGCCCGGGAACTGAACCTGTGATCTTTCACGTGGATTCAGCATCACTTGAGTAGCACATTACCACCACACCACTGAGCCAGCCCTCACAGCACACAATTTAATAACGAGTTAAGCTAAACTGAGGTCATGAGTTCAGCTAAACTGAAAGCAAGTGGATTGCTAAAGTTGGGATAGAGATAAGCTGGGGTGGGAATAGGGACTAGAAAAGAGGGAACAAAAAAGAGGTTTCGAGTTCCCAGGAGAAGAAGGTCGCCCTTAGTCCAGTCACTGGCCAACACTCCTCCATGGGTGAGCTGGGCCGCATGAGGGTCTTCCACTCCAGATGGCACCCTCTGCGGTGTCTCCACATCATCTCCCAGTCCTCCCAGGCTCCTCCAACCACCACTTGAGACAAAGAAAAACGTGTTCTTCACCCAGGTAAACACTCTCAGTTTTCCATTTCTGAATGTCGTCTTAGGAATCAGGAGGGTTTAAAATGAATTTTCCTCAAACACGCTCACTTCCTTCATTCTCACAGTGTTCATCTTTTCAGTCTGGTTCTGCCCCCACGTCGTGAACAACGGAAGAAATATTCGTTTGTTCAGTTTTTTTCAAGCGAAAAACCACGGACAGAAGTATGCCCTTCTCCTCTGGCTCTTAGCATTCTGGAACGCACCTGTGTTAAAATATGAAGAAATAAAACAAATATAAATTATGCATTTTCCAACTTAATTTAAAATGCATTATGCTCTGCTTTGTTCTCTGGAATTAGTCTTATTAAGGGGACAGATCTGTATGGATTAATTTTGAGTCAGTTTATTCACTTCTTTGTAATTCAGTGGCAAGGAATTTTGTCCCCAGGCATCAAATTAATTTTTTTTTTTTTTTTTTTTTTTTTTTTTTTTACTGTAAGTAACACATACGAAATACAGACCTCTTTGTGTTATTTCTTTGTTTACCTGGCATGCAATGTATTCCCATATTACATTTCTACCAAATCTTAAATC
The DNA here is from genome assembly GCA_026018925.1 of Tupaia tana. Classification (NCBI taxonomy): domain Eukaryota; kingdom Metazoa; phylum Chordata; class Mammalia; order Scandentia; family Tupaiidae; genus Tupaia; species Tupaia tana. The sequence goes on from JAKSZU010000018.1 coordinate 44,012,536, forward strand.
TCTCCCTCTAAAAAGCAAAACTTTCCGAATGATTTTTAGAGCAATGTAACCATTGTCACAATATTGGAGCGGAACACAATCACAGCATTATCTTCTCGGTGGTGTTCATTTATGTTAGAGATTCGCATGGCCTCCCTCCAAGCCAAACTCCGAGGCGACCAGCCCCGAGCCCCTGCCTCTCCGATAATTTTGGCAACATGTGAACTGATATTTTACGACTATTTAAAATATGTACCAAATCATCATTTTTAAGTATTGTTTTTAGTACAGTAATTCTTTGTTCCGCTTAGACGTTTTAAATCTTTATTTTTTTCCCCCTAAACTGAGCAAGAAAATCGTCTGCATTCTTAATTAGTCTTCTTTAAACAAAATATCCTTTCATATGCGCTAATAAAGACTAAGGATCTTTCCTCTCTTGTTTAAATAACTGCTTGCTGTAGTATAAAATTGTAAGAGACACGATGCAGATCAAGTTGCGGGCTTGAAGTGGGGAAGAGGAACAAGCCGTGCCATAATAAGCAGATTTTAATGATTTACTATAAATCAGCATTTTTGCCCTGTCAGTGAGATTGAAGAGGCAGACAGCTCCTCACATGTCTGCCGAGCAAATGTCTTCCTGATGAATCATGTGCACTGAATCACTGATCACAACATTCAAACGGCACATCCAAATAATGAGGGAAACATATACACAGGCTCCCGATGGCTGCTCGAAGGCAGCAGGAATGTATGTTTTTCCGTCGTGTGGTAGTTAAACCCTTCCATTGATCCTCCGAGGATTCCACGGAGGGTAATAGAAGTGTATATTACCGGGTTAACCACTGATGCCCGAACAGAGACTGATCTGCATAAATGCTCTCTGCCCCCACCCCTCAGACTTTGAATGAGAATCTAATCTAGTCTCCAGGAGAAAGGAGGGGGGAATAAAAAAGATAGGCTGTAATAATGAACTACAGGGAAAGAATCTGGCCACTGCAACCAGTAGAAATTGGAGCTAATTTGGGGAAGGCGAAGGCTCTTTTGGTCTGGAGGCCGCTCTCCCAACACCCTGCACTCACCCCCTGCTGCCCACCTCCACCTTAGCATTCCCTCTGCTGCTGTCTAGCGTGTCCCTGAGAGACAGTGGTCCAGGTGGTGGGACCAGGCCTGTGGAGAACCCAAGGTTGGAAGGGCCCATTTGGAAACTGAATGTGCTAGATATTGAGCTATCGAGCCAGGCCTCTGGAATAGGCTCATCCCTGGGCCTGGACTTGAGGGGTACCCAGAAAGCCTTTCCTGAGGGTGGCCTTTAGGGCTTTACACCTCCCTATGACTGCACTCTGCCCTCTGCATCTCACTCAGGTGTTGCTTGGTCCCACTATCCTTACAACATAGTCAGCATTGCCACCCATCCTAGTGAACAGTGGCCTCTTCACTTGCAAGCAAGGTCACTGTGTGGATTTTCTTGAATCTCTCACAATGTCATTTATTTATTTATTTATTTATTTATTTATTTATTTATTTATTTATTTTAGAGAGAGATTTTTGCTATAGGACACATGCGCTTTCCAGGGAGACAGAGGGACAGAAAGCGAGAAATCACCCCCTGGAGGGATGGCCACGCTGTAATCCGTTCTCCTCCATTCTTCTCTCAGGATTTTGGGCACGCATACACATGTACCCAGCATGAGTTTTTTAAGTTACCGGGTCAGGGACTCAAACCACGGTCAACTATGTGGGAGTCCAGTGACATAACCACTATGCCATCTAATGGTCCTAAAACCCTCACAATATCTTTCACATAATGCAGGCTTCAACATAACCCATCCAGCCAACTCCTTGAGTAATAAATGAGTAACTGAAAGCCCATAGAAACCAAGGACCAACTAGCCAAATTCCCCAACTCCCCAATAATTTGTGACCCCATGCTCACTGAGAAAACACAAGGAGGTTTTTGAACTAGTGATGATCAGCTCCTCTGCCAGATCCCAACCCCACTTCCTCTGGCACCCATGCTCCGGCTCTGGTACCAGCTGAGGATCTACCAGGGCTAACTTACCATGTTCAGGAGATACCAGGGGAGCAGATATCTTGGAGAACAGAGGACAAGGGCCAGGGAGTGGAGCGGGTAGAGATGAAACATCACTCATCCTTTGAATTTTATCATTGTTTTGTTTTTGAGAGATTTTTGCCATTAGGGCACGTGTGCTTACCAGAGACAGAGAGAAAGAAAGTGAGAAATCACCCCCCAGGGGCCTCGTCTTGCCACAATCCCTTCTCCTCCATTCTCCTCTTGGGATTTTGAGTATGCATGCACACTCACCTAGCATGAGTTTCAAGCTGCCGGGTCCAGGATGTGAACCTTGGTTAGTCACATGGGAGTTCAGCCTTTAACCACTATGCCACCTGCTGGCCCCCTCATTTAAGTTTTTATTTGAAAAATAAGACCAAGAATAAATTGAAGATACACTCCCACCCTCAACTCCTAGGATAATTAAGACTGTAATTAGAAATCCAGAGCTTTTCCAAGAAATGCTTTCTTGTTAAAGAGAGTGGACCTGCATGGTCAAGTTGGGAGCAAGTCTTTTTTCACCACCCAGGACCTCATCCAGATTGGACATAACCTTCGGGTTTCCAAATGAGCCTCTAGACTATTCGGAGATGATAACACTTGCCCACTGTGACTCTCTCACCTCCTGATTTATTTCATTTCTATTTACCTTCCTCACCAAGATCCTCACATACTCTGCTTCTTAGAAAGGCCAAGGCACCCTGGAGCCTTGTTGAACTAGAGTTCAACAACCAGTGCCCAGCTCATGGCTGGCTCTTGGGGTGACTGAGGGGCCCATGGCATGCCCGTGTTGCCTCAGGAGCTCATACGCTCACGGATTCACTGGGATAAAGACACCCCAGCCCAACACTGGCTTAACTCGGTTGCCATCCTGCTGCCAGAGATCTCCAAGAGATGTCTCAACTCAAGCCAGAGAAAAAAGGGAAAGGGCATGGCGAAAAGGGGGGGCTGGCTTTAAACACTTGGTAGATTTAAATATATTTATTGTTAGAAATAGAGTTCCCCTCTCTTCCTTAAACCCAGTCTCATCTTCCGCAATGGAAGTAACGCTCCCTTTTCTGAGCCCCATGGCACTTTGAATATTTTGCTCATTCATTCATTCAATTAGTACTTAATAGGATATTTTGTTCATTCATTCATTCAACTAGTACTTAATAGAAGGCATTTTGCCTCACTTTGGGAGAAACAGTGCTGATAACCTTTGGGCTTTTCCTTAGATCTAGTCTCCTCTGCTGGGTTTCTTCTGCCCACAGGGAAATTGAGTAAGCCACCCAGAGTGGTGGGGCAATGACAGAATGGTGACACTCATTCATCTCTATGCATTGGGCACTAGCTGTGTGCTGGGCACTGTTCTGGGCACCACAGTGACCTAGTCAGGGCTGAGCAGGGTCTCTTCCAGGGTGGCTCCTGGACCTCACTATGAAAAGAACCCCTCTCTAGTTGAATGCTCTAATGTCACTGTCTTTAAAATCTTAATAATTGTTAAAGAAAAAGCCTTGCCTTTTCATTCTGTGAAACCAAGGAATAGTCCTGATCTCCTCTCCTCATTTTAATTTTATTTGTTCTTACATTTGTTGTGGAGAGGGGCATATGATGATAAGTAAATGAGTAAGATGTGTCAGACAGTCGGAAATGGTGAGATCGAGATTGGAGGGTAGGGGCTACTCAGAAAGGGAAACTGAGGCAGTGTCAGGCATCTCTGAGTGGAGCCAGGCAAGGTGGGCAGATCCAGGTGGGACCAGCCAACCATGTGAATGGAATGAGTGGGTTGACTCCTTCTATTGGATGCCTGGGGAAGGGCTCTGCCCTCGATATGATCAGGACGTGTGTGCTGGTGGTACTTTGGGTCACCAGCATCCCTGACCAGCAATAGACAGACCAACGTCAATACCATAGGAGCAGGGAGGAACACCTGGCCATGTGTTCCCTAATCTCACCTTACTCTGATTTCCCGGCCCCAGCATTAGTAAGATCTCCCAGTCTTCTACATCCTTCTGGTCACCTAGCTGGGTCTGTGTTATTTACCCCAGGAATGCTCCATAGGAAAAGCAGGGGCTCCATGTAAAACCTTGGAGACTTTCCAGAAGAGGAAGCATTCCAGCTCCTGGGAATGTTCTTGGGACTTTGGTTGCAGGTGACGTGGTAACCCAGGCCTGAGGTTTGGGGAAAGGCTGAGCAGGAGTCCATGCATTCCTGGTTAGGACTCCAGCCCAGCCCCACCGTAGCGAGTCTTGGAGCTCTGTGGAACGCCATGCAGGAGCTTTTTGCTGCAGCCATCTTTTTACCCTTGACCTGATAAGTTACATGTGAATTCATTTACACAGGGCTGGCATTTCCTTTTGGTCTCTGGGGAAGAGTGGAATGGTAACCATCGCTGGGGCTTGCCCTCCCATTGGTCACTTACTGACCTGTTCCTGGACCTCTCATTGAAACCTCAACCTGGCAGCCTCATGGGGAAACAGAGCATAATGATGGTGTCATCCTGCACTGGGAAGAGAACTTGAGGTGACAAATTAGTGCAGCACCAAGTAGAAGCACAGAGCCCAGCACATGCAACTACTGTCACCTCCTCCAGGCTGTCTTCTACCCTCAACAGGATCAGCTATGGCCCTTGGTGTGCAACCCCACTGTAGTCACTGGTTTCATTGGGTTGTCCCAGGCACCCAGTGAAATTCAACATTTTTGCTTTTGGAAAGATTTTTACTCTAGGGTGCATGAACCTGCCAGAGAGACAGAGAGAAAGTGAGAAACACCTCCCCAGAGGGGATGGCCACTCTGCATTCCCTTCTCCTCCATTCTCCTCTCAGGACTTTGGGCACGCCTGCACACGGACCCCGCATGAGTTTCAAGCTGCCGGGTCTGGGACTTAAACCGTGGTTGACTATACGAGAGTCCAGTGTCATAACTGTTATGCCATCTGCTGGTCCTGAAATTCAACCATTTTGATGGTGTACCAGAGAGAAAGCGCCCTGAGGGCAAAGACCTGAGGTGAGATTTCCAGGGGTTGTATAGAGAGTGCCCGTGAGCCTCCAGGACCTGGGATCTGTTTAGACGTGCAGGCCAGGTCTGCCAAAGGGAGCGAAAGGGTCGGAGTGATGAGGAGAGCCGAGACAAACAGGCTGGGCTGAGCAGGGCCGAGGGAGTCACGTCAGCACGACAAAGCGTGACACCAAGCACTGTGCAGTTGAAAGCGAATCTCAGCCTCAATATAATTATCCATCCAGGAAAGGAGGGTCCCCTCTCTTGGGACAGCCAACCATGTGAGGAGAAGGAAAATAAACTCGTTCTAGGTCAATTTAAAGGTTAAATGGAGGTCAGCGAGGGGGAACCGGGACCGTCCCCGACGATGGGAGCTGCCTCCTGGCCACTTGCTTAGGACTTTAACCTTTGGCTCTCGCATTCATCTGGGGGGAAAAAATGTGAAAGAGATAATTGGGTATTAGTAGACATACCATTTTAGTAATCTTAGAAAATAAAAAAAAAGAGTGATTGCCAATCCAGTGGCAGTTACTTTAGAAAGATAGTAATGTGTAATTCCCAGTTTCTCAGACTGTAACTTTTGCACTTACCACTAATTTCTCCACTGCTCCAAATGCAGTGTATACATTTAGTTTAGAATTTATCATCACCGTTTGTGTATATTACGCCAGCAGCATAATCCATCCTCATGAAGCTAATGCTCAGCATTAGGAAAATGGACTCCGTATGGATCCTGCCAGGCTCTGGCCTCAAACACACCCCGAGTCGGCAACGCGGCGGGTTTGCGTGCCCTCACACCCCTCCCCCGAGTATATGTGGCTTTATGTGTTGTGCAAAATCTCTCCAAATGGCATGGTCTGATTTCTGCAAGTTGCTGGTGTCCATTGTCTGTGAATGTAAAAATCAATGACCTACATAAGATTTTGATTTTGCACTGGGAATTGAGAGAGAGAGAGAGAGACTGAGATGCAGATAGAAAATAATGAAACAGTCATGTTAAAAATATTAGCATGTTGGACTCAAAAATATAGTTTCAAGAGAATATCCTTTTTTTTTTCATTTGAACGGGAACATATTTAATTTCATGGTCACTTGATTAAAACAGTTAATTGTATTAATGTGTTATTGAGCCGACAGTGCTGGTCATTGGAAGGTGGACGCTCGCTCGGGTGCAAAGAACGAAACCCCATAATTCCAAGGCTGCCTGAGAACTGGTGGAAGTAGAACCTGTTATTGAAACCTCTCGGTGGATATTCAATCCTTGTTTTTATTTTCTTAAAAGAGAAAAAAAAAAAAAAGCCTCAAACTGCTGATTTCTGCAGAAAAATCTGCAAATGAACTGTTCTATTAGCACAAACATACCAAAGTCTTTAGAACCTCTCTCTTCAAAAGCATAATTAGGTATTTATTTCAGACATACTAACATCTTTGCAGTAGCTAATAAGATGCAGCCCATTTGAATATTAATATAATAAATGATTAAATTAAACAGCAAGATTCAGACTCAGAAATAGCCTTTATAGGTCCCAGGGGGTCACTAAAACTGTTTCCATTTCTTCCTACAGTTAACATAGTGCAAGGGACATGAATGCATAGAGCAATATTTGTCTTATGAAACGTGGAGTTTTATATGGTGCTATTCAGTTTTATTACTCCACAGTTTGAATCTGGGGCCCAGAGTGAAGTCACCATGCTGAGGCCTGACAGCCCCTCTTCCTGTCTCACCGCTTGCTGGCATTCCAGAGATGCTCTAGTGCTTGGCAAAGACTCTTCTCGGAGTGTCTCCATACCCATAGGTACCCACCCCACACAGGCGAGCACAAGGTAAACTCATAATGCAATTAAAAAACAAAAAACAAAAACAAAGACGAAAACCCAAAACAAACTGATGCTCTACACCAAGCTGCCCGGGATTCATTTTATGCGTCTGCGTGGGGGTGCATTTCTCAACTGTGTGGCTGAAAGACCACACCCAAAGCCAGGGTGTGGGGCTGGAGCCAGCTGCACCAGGGTATGGGTAGGAGTTTCAGCTCTCAACTGTGAGGGACCCCCTCCCCCCAACTCACCAGCACAAAAAAGAATAGGCAAAGTCGGCAATTATAATTGGCCATTATTCCAATAAAGGTGTTTCCCTTTTTAAATTAGTTCATGAAAACTGCACACTCTCCAAATCCCATGAACCTGAGAAGTGTTAATAAACATCTGGCCATGGTTTTTGCTTAATTAGCATTCCTTGGTTTGGACGGAAGTCTGTTTATGTAAAACAAAACACACACACACACACACACACACACACACACACACACACACTTCTGTTTTGTAAGCCACAGCCCACTCCCAGAATTCCAAAACCAGCTTTGCCTAATGGTTGGTGAGAGACCTGGGTGTTTCCCGTACTCCTATTCGTCAACTAAAGAGCAGAAGAGAAAAGATCCTTGAATTTGCATGTTTAATTTTATTGTGTAAATCTCAGATCCACCGTCTAAGAACGTGAACTGGTCCTGCTGTTTGAAAATATTCACATAGTTGGAAATAGAAAAGATATTGAAGCCTGGAGGTCAGCTTGAATAAAATAGAAAACAACACAAACCAACCCCAAGCATGCCCACAGGCCACATTATTATTATCCACAGCCAAAAATCTCCCAGCCCTATCTCTCTAAGGAGCCGCATTGGCAGGGAGGTAATGGATAAACCGTAACCCGGCTTGCAGGACTCTACTGTCTAAATTAGATAAAAGAAAAGTAGGAAGAAAACTCAAAGATAAGTGGTACAAAGTAAATCAAAACAAATCATCTTACCAAACTTTATTCACATCTGATACCATTTTTAGAAATTAAGGTCAGTTTTGTGGAACTAATAGGGAGTTCTACCTATATATCTTGGACACCATGACAATGCCGGAGTGGAAGATTTATACACCGTGGTTGCAGATGCAGAAGGAAGATATGAGAGATCAAATGGAAGTGCATGATAACAAATGAAAAATGGTCCCCACAGCCCATAAATTAATTGAGAAAAGAAGGTTGTCATTATTTGAACATGCTTTAAAATAAGGTATGGGGTCCAGATGGCTGAGGATAGATAGGCCCACAAAGTTTGAGTAATTGATGACTTAAAAATAAAACAAGATCTTAAAAAAATGAATCACATTGTGCGAGTTAGAGGCGGAATATTATAAGAGAAAGGAAGAGACACACACACACACACAGCAAAAGATGAACCCCAAATCTCTGGGAACGTTAAAGCCAAATGAAAGCATCAAAGCAAAAAGTACATTAGTTGGGATTCAATCATGGGGTAGAAAGTGGGAAGAGGGGCAGGTCAGAAAGAGAGTCCTTATAAAGCCGCATTTCAGATGTGACTCCATTCATCTATTCAGTTTTGTTTGGGATTTTCATTGCAAATATACCTCCTGTTCCTTTTTCTTTCTTTCTTTTTTCGTTAATGATATCAAAATAGGAGTGCTGAGGAGGGCCACCAACGTTGCAAATAATAGTTTTCTGCTGCTGCCTCTTAAACTAATCCCCACTGGAAAATTCAAAAACAATTTGCCTTGGGGTATATATAAGGGGGTGGTTTTTAGCTTGGGGATTTTGGGGGGGGGATGGGGGCAGAGGTCTGGTGGTCGTCAAAGGAGCAAACCCAATTGATTTTCTACAGCCATAGTAGGACCAGAACTTTCCCTGAGGACAGGATATCGCTGCCTAGATAAATCCATGCTCTGTCCTTCGGCTGCCAGTGGGACAGTGGTGCTTACCCTTGCTACCCTTCCCTGGGTAGAATATTTCTGGAATAAGCAGATGCTAAAAGAGCTGTAAACCAAGAACGAGTTCTCCTTGTTTCCTTTCTCTCTCCCTTCCACCCTTCTTTCCTACTTTCCTTCCTTATCTTTCTTTTCTTTCTTTGTTTCTTTCTTACCCTGCCTTTTTTTTTTTTACCAGAATTTCCCTTCCTTTCTTTTTTACACTTCCTTCTCCTTTTTTTTTTTTTTTTTTAATCACTACTTGTACTACCATCTGTAATTTCACCCATAGCCTTGAAATACAGGAAATGGAAGCAACGGTGCGGTGTGTTCCATATTTATGACTTCTCAGTACATTAGAGCATTTACTGACTTTGGAGAGCCCCCATCTGAGCGTCGCTCGGTGGAAATGCTCTATGTCTAAGCCAAAAGGGGACGACTTGGGGCAGAGGGAAGCCACTGAAGGATGCTAATCATGCCTCTCAAAATCTCCCCAGTAGGACTCTACTAGCTCCTTGTTTTTAAAAAAAATCTCCCCCCCTTCTCTTCTTTACACACACACACACACACACACACACATACATTTTTTTTTTCTCTCAAAGCCACATATTTACCATTCAAGCTTAAGAGGGCATTATGAATATTCTGAATGAAAAGAGATGCTGGGATGGGTGTCAGGCACAAAGGACTTCATTTGTGGTATATGAAGCCCCTGTATTTACCCGGTGAGAAACCAGTCTGCATTATCACAAGGCTCTCTTCCACAATGTATCCCCAGCCCTTCGCATTAAACTCCTTGGCAACTGATTACTGATGACAAAAAAATATATACAGCAGTAGAACACCGCTGCTACTAGAAGCGCACAATCACGAACCACCTTTCTACGCTACAGAATGTGTGAGTGTGTGCATGCATGCACACACGTGTGTACATGCATTCGTGTATGGGTGTGTGTTGGGGGAAAGAAAATGAGCCATTGTGGCGATATAAAGGCAAAGTTAACAGGTCTCTCGTTACAGTTCCCTCTAATGTTATGAATGTACATTAATCCCAAAGACAGAGACACACAGCATAAACCATAATATGACCCTAAGTGCTGAAGGCAAGCCGAAGGACTTGAAAATAATCTGAAGACAGAAATACCCAGGCAGCCAACATTTCCAGCGACGGAGACTTGCCAGCAGGATTGATTTGAATACTCTGCCTGGAGATTTATTTTGCCTTATTGTTATAAAAGGCGATGCCCTCCCCCCCAGCCCCCGACAGTGAAAGAGATGGGATAAAAACCTCTTTGACCGAGCGGCAATGGCTACGTCTTAGTAGAGTCTAAAAATGGATGAGAAGTATCGGAGAAATGAACTTCTGTGGTTTTCAAAAAACCGTTCAGAATAGATGAGCCAACTTCTTTACATGTTCAAAAGAAAGAGGGAACAATTTTGTGAAATGCTAAGGCAGTGCAAAGTGAATGTTAAATAGTTTTTATCCACCAAAAAAAAAAAAAATAGACTTATTCAAATGCATGTCTTGCTTGTCTTTAACTAAAGTGAAATTTCTTAAATCCAGCTGTAGTTTTATGGGCGGTGGAGGGATGGGAGGGGGGACAACGGAAGCACAGAACATCTTCCCCCGAACCGAACATCATGTCGTTTTAAAAGCAGAGGCACACGCTATTGATTTTTTTTTAAATACAAATTTGGCAGATTTCACATGATCCATTACATTTCTCAGGACGGTTAAGATGCAGCTTGCATGATTTATTCAGAATAAGGTCCATTTTTAGCTATATTTAAGTCTCCTATTTGTTATTTAACATGTGTTTAATGTTTTCTGTCCCTGCTGTGCACAGCTGCAAGCTGCTATTTTTTGGCAATTTTTGTGACTGGGAAGTGATTTGTGTCTTTGCATCTCACCTTTCTCTTCTATGGCCTGCTGTTTTGATTTTTTCCTAAACTTTGAGAAATAAGTTCCTCTGTGTCATGACCTCTGCTTCACTTTGCTGGGCAAACAGGAAGGCTTAAAAGGGTAACCACCAGCCATGGCAAACCTCTTACAGGGATTTTAGACAGATAGCCCTGGGAGCTGGGGGTGGACGGAAATTTCAGGAAGTTTATATTAAAAAAGGAAAAGTTTTCCGGTCCTAACGCCTCATTGCCATGGATCAAAGCTGGTGATTTGGAAAAACGTCTGTCCTTCAGCAGAAATACCTGTTGCGATTTTATTTGATGCTCATGTGATTCTGGAGGACTTTAGGACCCAATGTCCTATCAATTCGCCTGGACTGGGAGAAGATACCCCCCCCTCCCCTGCCTATTCCACCTTCTTTACAGAAAACAGAAAATACTTCCTGGTTCTGCAGGCACTAGCCCCTACAAGATGCTGACCACAATAGACTCCCTGGGATCACCATTCTTTTAAGGAGCACATCCTCTCAGGGGTGCCTGTTCAGTGCCAGGTCAAAGTGCCCTGGAGTCACCGAGCTCTTTTCTTCCCCTACACACCTGTCCAGACAGACACAGGATAGCAACAACTGACATACACCTTGCAAAGAGTGAACGAACGCCAAGGGCTCCACAGAAATACAAAGCTCCGTGAGGCAGACCCACAGGGGAGGGATCCCGGTTACTGTCCTGAGACCCCCCCTTAGTACAATGGGCTTTCTCATGTGACCGGAGACTGGCTGAAGCTGGGGACGGATCACAGCGTAAAGACCTTGACAGAGGGCCTGTCTCTCTGTTTCCTCTTGCTCTGGCTCTCCTGCTCATAGAAGACTTCGACAAACTTTAAACAACTTAAAAAGAGAAGGAGCCTTAAGCCTGCACAACCAGTAGCCTTGCCAGCCCAGTTGGGATATATCACATATAAGTAAAAAGCCTGTACGTATTTATCTGATTGGGGCCAACAGGATGATGGCACCGAGCGGCTCGGTGATTTATTTTCCGAGGCCTAAAAGATTCTGCTTAATATTGCTTGATATATGCTAACCTCCCCTTTATAGGGTCTGCAATTCAAAGCCATGTTGCAATGGTTTAATCCTGGCCTCTTACTTATCTAAAACACACTCTCTGACTGTGCTGTGAAAATTGAATCTTTTCCTCACAATCTTACTGACATGAAAAATATATAATACAGTAAATGATTAATGCAGTTATAAACTATACCTGAGATAAGATTTAAGTATTCATATTTCTATCATGTTAATACAACACGATAAACCCATGAAGCAAACTTGACCGGGGCATTTGTTATTCTGTCCAGTGTTCAATTATTCTTTGTCCAAATACAATTTAGGGGCTTGCTGTAATGCAGTCACTTGGTGCAACACATTATATGCCTCTGGAAGATAATAAGCTACCTCGATGGTCGGCCGGAGAGACCCCACTCCATAAAAGGCCCTTCCGAACATCAGAAAACACACAGATGGATAGCATGGGCCCTGGGTCCAAGGACAGTCCTCCTGAAAAGATCATTTGCACCAGAATGCCAAGCTCATTTTATTCACTTTTCCTCCCTTTTATAAGAAAGTCTCCCTTTAAAGGAAAACTTATTTGCCATCATCAAAAGGAAGCTTAACAATAAGTGAAACTGCTTAAAAGCTGCCTTCCCCTAACATTGAATATCTTTTTTTTTTTTTTTTTAATCTGTGACTATAGAGAAGCCATTTCTTTGTTGGCTCTAAATGGCCCCCATTCCTTCGTTGTGCAAATTGCTCACACGCGCCAATGTGCCATTTACCACCCACCTCATTATTTTTATACTTCCGATGATGTCGATTTTGATTTTCAAATGCCAGCCATTTATAGCTCATTTTAAAACACACACACACACACACACACACACACACACACAAAATTAAGTGATTCACAATCTCTCCTATTAGCTGGGCTTTGGGAGCTTCTTGCTAAGTTGAGGAAAGCCACATGCCTGCATCTGGTGTCCCAGATCTGTCCCTCATTAACTAAGAGATCTTGAAAAAGGTACTCTTCCTCTTCAAGGCTTGGTTCTCTACCTAGGAAGGTAGAAAAATGCTTTCTACCCCCTGATTTGATCTGCAACCACTAATGGCATATAATAAGTTCTCGACGAATGTTAATAATTTCTGTGTTGTCATTATCTCCTAGCTTCTCAAGACGATAAATGAGCTGACATTGGAGCAGGTTTGTTGTCAATACCTATCTGCTCAAAGCTGGACAAGGGCATTTGGTTGCTATATCTGGTTCAGAGATCCTAGCAACCACTACTGCTTTGAGGGATGTTTCCACTCTCTACATTCTGATTTCAGTGTCTGGGAGGAGATGCACCTGCGAGGTCCTTGAGGACAGGCATAGGGAGGCAACATTTTAAAGGAGGCTCACTTGGCAGCCAGCACAGGCGAAGCTCAGTGTGGACTTGAGGTCTAAAACACGAGGATGTTGGGAATACAAATAGGTGTGATGCATAGTTTTCACAACTCTCCTGGGAGGGTCTACACACAGGTCCTACGAACTACTTTTGATTAGACCCAACTGTGACAAAGCCGAGTCCTTAAGTACTGACCTAGAGCTTAACTAAATAAGTGCTCGCTGTAATTCAAGAGGGAAAAACATATATTGTGAAGACGGAAGAACTCATTGTTCCTTGAAATTCTTCCCAAAGTCTAGCCCTCTGGGGTTGCGGCTGGGGAATCCATCCAACAATTTTGCGAGGCAGTGGGCAAGTTGCAATGAGGAAGAGACCTCTGTACTGGTTTGGGGCCAGGATGAGATGGGCCACTGGACTGGCTCCTGAGGGCCAGAGATAAGTAAGATGGCAGCCAGAATGCCCTGGTCTAGGGGAAAGAAGAATCTTGGGGAGAGAAATCAAAAAGACAGGGTGGTGATATTGGAGTAGGGGATCTTTATCCTGATTTTATAGAAATTGACATATTATCTTGGAGAGTTTTTTTTTTTTTTTTTTTTTTTTTTGCTATAGGGCGCGTGCGCTCGCCAGACAGACAGAGAGAGACAGAGAGACAGAAAGCAGGAAATCACCCCCCCAGGGGGGATGGCCACGCCGCAATCCCTTCTCCTCCATTCTCCTCTCGGGATCTTGGGCACGCACTCACACTCCAGTGTGAGTTTAAGCCACCGGGTCCGGGACTCGAACCGCGGTCGACTGCGGGGGAGTCCAGTGACATAGCCATTACACTAACTGCTGGTCCCTAGAAATTGACATATTATCTTGTAGTGCTTAATGACATAAGGCTTTTCTATGACTGCCATTCTGAAACAAAACAGCTTTATGCAGAGAGCCTGGTTTGCGATGGATGCTCCATGAAGACTGGCTTTCATCAGAATATCATTTCTTGCAGGATCAGAAATTTGTACCTTGGAAATGATGTTCTTGGCATTATCTTTGAGTCCCAGTGGAAAGAGCACTAAGAGACCTCAGGGTCAAGCCCAACCTCGTGCAGCTACTTACCACTTTGTCCAAGTAGGCAGTCAGGGCACCTCTCTTGGTCTGGAATTCTCTGTTCTTTGCCCAGATTTGGGAAGAAACAAGTCTGTGTTTTCCTTTCAAGGGCTATTCCCAGAGGAAGACTGGCCTTTGTGTGGGCTGATGGCTTGGACCGAGGGTTCTCCATCCCCCAATATCTCCCCTACTGCCTCCTTGATTTTAAAACCTTTTTAACAAGGAAAGATGTGTTTTGCTCTACAGTGAGATACTTTAAAAATGATATTAGTTTTGGAAAGAGAAAGGGCTTATTCACCAAAAAATGAAAGCACATTTTCTCCAAAGAATGTTTTCAAGCAGAAGAAAGAGGAAGGCTGTGAATTTAATGAAGGCTGCCATATCCTTGTTACCAGTAAACACATACTTAATAAATGAAGATAATAGGAGGGTTCTGGGTGTCTGTCAAGGAGGGGTACCTCAAGTCCTGAAAAAGTGTCATTTTTTTGTTTGTTTTGTTTTTTATAGGGTATGTGCACTTGCTGGAGAGAGACAGAGGGAGAGAAAGAAAGGGAAAGTAAGAAGTTATCCCCTGGGGGAATGGCCAAGTCACAATCACTTCTCCAGTCTCCTGTTAAAATTTTGGGCACACATTCACATGCATCCAGCCTGATTTTCAAGCCACTGGATCTGGGACTTGAATGCACAGTCGAACATATGTGATCCAGACACTTTAACCCCAGGATATCTGCTGGCCCCAAAAAGTATTTTCTTTTTCTTTTTTTTTTGAGAGGTTTTTGCTATAGGGTGCGTGCGCTCGCCAGACAGACAGAGAGAGACAGAGAGACAGAAAGCGAGAAATCACCCCCCCAGGGGGGATGGTCACGCTTCAATCCCTTCTCCTCCATTCTCCTCTCGGGATCTTGGGCACGCACGCACACGTGCCCGGCGTGAGTTTTAAGCCACCAGGTCCAGGACGCGAACCGCGGTCGACTACGTGGGAGTCCAGCGACATAGCCATTACGCTAACTGCTGGTTCCCGCAAAAAGTATTTTCTTACACACACTTATTTTTTTCTCTCCAGCAACTGTCCATGTGCCAAGCATGGAAGAGACGTTCAATACATGTTTGCTGAACTGATGAAAAGGAGAGTCTAGCGTGAATATGTCCACTTAACAGACTTCGAAAACTGACATAGGTCTTTTTTTTTTTTTTTTTTTGGAGAGGTTTTCGCTATAGGGCGCGTGCGCTTGCCAGACAGAGAGAGACATAGAGACAGAAAGCAAGAAATCACCCCCCAGGGGGATGGTCACGCTGCAATCCCTTTTCCTCCATTCTCCTCCCGGGATCTTGGGCACGCACGCACACACGCCCGGCGTGAGTTTTAAGCCACCGGGTCCGGGACGCGAACCGCGGTCACCCACGTGGGAGTCCAGCGACATAGCCATTACGCTAACTGCTGGTTCCCGAAAACTGACACAGGTCTTGATGTCAGGCCCCAGAATACTGCCCTATCCTTGAACACATTGGCTCTGACGTCATGAAGTGGCCATGGCATTGTATCTACCCCTTCTAGTTCTGATTATTTTTGACATTGTCTGCCTTGTTGTTGAGACCCTTATCATATCTGTCAGTCCTAATGACTTCTATTACATCCCCTCCTCAAACCCCAAGTCCATGACTTTTGATCCTAAAGATTCATACTCCCTGTGAAACACATGGACACAGACTTAGACCACTCTCCAAAGGCCATCAGGACAGACATCCTTCTTGTCCTCCTTCATTTTTATAGCAAACCATCAGTCCAGTGTTAAAGGAAGGTACAACCATCAGAACACTATAGCATATAACATAGATGCAAAAATGCCTAGTGACTCAACCATCCTGACTTGCCAAGCATGGTCCCAGTTTAACACTGGAAGTCCCATGTCCCTAGAAAGTCTGCAGTCCTAGGCAAGAGGGGATGACTGGTCAGCTTATACCGCAATATCACTTCCGACAGTTTGAGCTACAAAAATAATTATAGGTATGTGTCAAGATTTAACTACCATGTTTTTGCCAGAACGTTATTCAAAACACTGAACACTGAACATTATTGAAAATATTTAGCCCTAGGATCAGCAGATGGCATGATGGTTCCGTCACTGGACTTCCATATGGCTGACCATGGTTCGAGTCTCAGACCTTGCAGCTTGAAACTCATGCTGGGCACATGTGCATGTGTGCCCAAAATCCCAAGAGGAGAGTGGTAGAGAATGGATCGCAGCATGGCCATCCCTCCTGAAGGGTAGAGTTATTTCTTGTTTTCTGTTCTTTATCTCGCCAGTGAGCACACATGGTAATAGCAAAAAATCTCTCTCTAAAACAACAAACAAAAAAAAATTAAACCTTTTACCAAATGTCTAGTAATAAGGAGGTAGGTAAGAATTATTATCTCTTTGCCAAAGTAGGCTACTTGGCTGCCATGACAAAGGATATGTTATAGGAACATGAAGAGATATAAGGAAAACAAAAAGAGATGTGTAATATTTAAGCATAAAGAATGTAAGCTTATGTAAATATGCATATAAGAGTCTAGATAGATAGAGTATGCATAGCTCTTAAAGCTGTAGAGTCAAATTATCTAGTTAAGTGTTGGTGTCACCATATACTAGCTATATAATACAGGATGAATTACTTAATTCTGTCATGGCTTTTTTTTTGTTTTTTTTTTGTTCTTTTTATCTATAAATGTGGATAACAACACCACCTACCTATCAGGCAGTAGTGAAAATTTTATGAGCTGGTGTAGATAGAACAGTAGACACAAAATCCAGCACAGAGTTGGCACTCCATAAAGTAGCTGGTACTGCTGATGGTGGTGGTAGTAAAAGGGGTGGTCACTGAGCCTGTGCAATGTGCCAGGTTGAGGCTAAGCCTTTGTCAGGACTTTGCTCATTTTGTCATCACAGAGTCCCCATCATCTGTTTTGAAGAGTTGTAAGCCAGCATTCAAACCTGAATTCTGACCATCAGTATCGAGAGCAACTGGTTGGCCTTTGGTGAAGAACTTGTGACATTGTTGTCATTACCTATGTACAGGCAAACTTAGCTTTGGATGGAAGTGTACCTGTTTGACAGAATCTCACCTCTGCTGAGGGTCATTAGCCATGGGCAGTGTAGAAAAGAGAATGATAACTTAAATCTAGACTCCTGATTATCAGTTAAGATGCCTTTAGAAGGATGCTACCATGATTCAGGATAAAAATAAATGTGCTGATGTGGACAAAGAAGACTGAAGGTCACTCACCTGACAAAGCAATTAAAGGTGGTAGAAACTCCCAGGTTCACAGTTAGGAGAGGTTCAGGTATCCAACTTATGAAGGACTTCTAGGTATTGGATACCTGTCTGCCTAAAGCTTCTAAATGACTTTCAGGAGAAGCCCCTTATCTTCAAAGAATACATGACTAAATTAAGGGAGAGAAGGGTTATTCATAAGTTGAATCAAATAAGAAATGCAGACCAATCTCTAATAGTCTTTGATGTGCTTCAAAGATAGGCTGTCATTCATAGAAGTGTTTGAAGATATCACAATCAAGATTACCGATGTAGGGTTTGAAAAAGCAGCATTTCCCATGAAGCTGGGTATTCCTGCTTATGGACAAGAGTAATTGAACATGAAGAAAGCATGGATTCAAATTTTGATAACTTTAATTGTGATTTAGAAGAACAAATCAAAATGCAATTGAATGGGTAAGTGAAAACTTTATTGCTGAATAAAAACACTTTTCTGCTCAAGTAATATAATATTACCTTATTCTCAGATTTAAAAAAAAAGCTATGGTTTTCTTGTGACTAGGGTTGTCATTGTATTTATAAAAGAAAGGGTGTGTGTGTGTATATATATATATATACACACACACACATATATAATATATTATAATATATATAATATACATATAATATATATATTATATATAATATATATACACACATATAATATATAAAGTATATTTTGTTATATGTTTGCTAATTATATAGTTATTCATTATATATGTATTATTTTATTACTATATATTTTTTTAAATGTGTAACAAAAATAATCATTAGAGTTGGGGTGGGATTATAGATGCTTTCACATTTTTCTGCATCTCTGTCATCTGAATTTTCTCCATTATGCTGAATGACAATGCCCTATTTTAGTAATAAGAAAACTTACACAGAAGAATGCAAAATTATCTGAAGCCAAACCTATGCAGCCCAAAGCTGTCTGCTTTCTGGTTTCTGTGCTAAACCTAACTTACACATTCACAAAACAGTATTCCTGTTACATGCGTACAGTACTGTAATGTTTCATCCAAATTGCATCTGGAGTTCACCTCCCTGGACACTGGGCTGTCAAGGATTAAGATGGGTGCTTCTAAATTCTGGGGGACGGGCTACCTATTGAGCCGTAGGTAGTGCCTGCATTTTGTTACCCATGGTGACAGCTGCCAATGTGTGAGTGAATGTGAAATGTCAAGTTCTCTGGCACCATTCCTGGAAGAATCTGTAATTTACTGGCTCCGTCATGTCACTCTCTGAAGTATTGCCTGGGAGACAGGCTATGACCCACCCAGGATCTTGGCCGAGTTTTCTTTGGGGTCCTCTGAAGGCCACTTTCTTACTGAGGTCCTTTGGTGGGAACCTTCTCACACATTTTTCTCTTGTTTGAAATTTCTCCTGGGAAAGTAAATGGGGTCTCTGGCACCTTCCTGTTTTTTTCTGTGTTTCTGGGTGAAATCCCATGGAGGAACAAAGTGTGGCGCGGGGGATGCTGTTCGCCCCATCCTATTTTAAAACATGATAAGGTGGCAGGAGCCTTCAATGATCGGGAAGGAAGAGAGATCCCGGGAGTGGCACGAGTGAGCAGAGCAGACTCCAAAAAGGCTTTGGTATTTGCTGGGGGGCCTCTTAGAGAGGATGCCTGCCAGTTTCCTTTCTATTTTTTTTTATTTTTTTTAATACCAATTCAGTCAACCAAGCTAACCTAAGGCAGTGTGTGGATCGCTTTTTTTTTTTAATTGCTGCAAATGAAATGCATAATTAAATGCCATAAATTAGAAACTGACACTGGGATGATCTCACTACGTCTGATCAAACAAAACAACTCACCCCAAAATGTGAGAAAAGCTGCAGCCTCCTCTCATAAGGGAATATGTCAGATGTGCAGTTGGGAGCATGCATTCTATCTAGTCCCTGATGGAATGCCTACAAACCACCAGGGGTGGGGAAAAGTCTTCAGTCCATGCCCTCAAGAAAAGTGCCAGGCTGAACTCCCATATTTGCTGAGGTCTGAGCTATCGGGTGGAAAACTTATATGTTACCAATGTCTTCTCCTCAAGCAAAGATTCACTCTGGGTGGATAAATGGTGAATTACTTTGGTCAAATGACTAGACAAGGGAATGACAAAAGAATGGCAGTCTGGGGTTGACATGAAGTCAGCTGTGAACCTAGGGCCTAAACACAGGCTGTCAGACACAGGCATCTGAGTCAGTGTGATCTATACTAATTAGTGCCGTTCCATTTTGAATAACTGACTAACCCCCAAATGTGCAAACTCATCTAATTATTAAATAGAATCTGAAGCATCTTCAGCCCTGACCTCTCTTTTAAGTATCAAATCCCTTTGGATGCCCCGCCCACACCTCGTCACTGTAGTCATGACCAAACTTACTAGAGTGTGGCTTGTCTGGTGGGAGAGAGAAACCTCCGTCACCTTCTCATCTCCAGTGCTAGAACACTATAAGCCACAAAGTCATTCGAGGCACTCAGTGGGCCTTCTGTAGTTTGAATTGCTTGTCTCATCTCTCTCTAATCCGATCACCCCTTTTCCCTACTGCTACTAGAGATATCTTCAGAAACATGGGTTAGCACATGACATCCCACTCTTTGGAAATGCTTACTAAGTCTCCACTAGCTGTAGGATAAATCCCAAACATCTTTTTTTGAGAGGGATTTTTGCTGTAGGGTGCATGTACTCACCAGAGAAACAGAGACAGAGACAGGAAGTGAGAAATCACCCCCCAGGGGTGAGGGCCATGCCACAATCCCTTCTCCATTCTCCTCTTGAGATTTTGGACACACATGCACACATGCCCAGTGTGAGTTTTAAGCTGCTGGGTCCAGGACTCGTATCATGGCTGACTGGACATGGGAGTCCAGTGACGTGACCATTATGGCAACTGCTGGTCCCAATCCCAAACGTCTTAATGTGCCCTTCAAGTACTTTCCTGATACTTTAGCTTACTAGCATTCAAGCCTCAGTGCTACAGCATCCCCCTCTAGATCTGATACCCCCGTTATGATAGAAAACTTGTCCAGGAATGAACTGTGCTCTTTGACCTTCAGGGGCCCTGGGCAAAGGCGTAAGTGAGGGTGAAGTTCTTTTCCTTGGCATTCTTCACACATCATGATCTTGTTCTTTGAAGGCTCAGCTCGCACGGACAGCATTTCATTTGTGCCGACCCCAGGAATCTGTTCAACAGGAAAACCTTCCTTCTGCCTGATGAGACTGAACTCCTTGAAGACTGAGGCCATTTTTAACTCACTTTTGCATTTTGTCATCATCCAGTCCTACAAATACTGGAGACTCAAGAAATGTTTGTTAAACACTCAAATCTCCAAAGCAAGGTATATGAGCAACTCAGACAAGAAAAATTGCAATTCCTTGGAGCCTTGTCAGGTAATTGAGGTTGTATTCCAACATGAAAGCCAAGTGCCTAGATATTTGCTTCTTTTTCTTTCAGGCTCACCTGGGCCTAGACAGGCTGCCACAGACTCTTAAGTCATTGGAGAAACTCAGCTGTCAGTCCACGGCTCTGTCAATCACATGTCTTTCACAAAGGTGCAAATTCATTAGGAGGATAAAAAAGACTTAAAGAAAATGTTGTCAGTAAGAACCAATCAATTTAAACATTTAAAAGTAAAATGCACGTCAGTCAGTCTCCATGGCAAGGTTTTCATAATCAAGGTATTCTCTCCTGTTCTCCAGCCAGAGCTCCTGGAATGGAAGGCTTCCTCCTGAGGCCTGGCTGCTTCGGGGTGAGCACATGAACCGGAAGATGCTGAGGCTGGGTGAGAAGTATCTAGCTATTTTCCAGGTGCACGTCTCACACGTATATATTAAATGATGACATTGTTTCAGGTTCTTTATGATCATGGTACAGTAATATGATCATTTGCTCTTGTTTTCCAGCTGGCATTGGAGTTTCTTTCTTCTTTAATAGAAGGAAAGAAGATAGGAGGAAAGGGAGGGAACAAGAGGCCTTCAACCATGTGCATTTGGATGGCATTGTGCAACTCCCCCACCTTGTACCACTGGATCTCTCAGTGACTCCCCAAGCTCATTACTATTATCTTCATTTTTGCAGGTCCGAAGTGTTAAATAACTTGAAGGATCAGCAGCTAAGCTAAAGGCATACTTGGAATCTCCTCTTTTTGCCACATGTTTGAAGGTATAAAATGGAAGAAATAAGACAATTAAGTAAAAGGGGAAACACTTCCTTGAGCTATGGGATATCTTTTCAGATATAATGGGAGATAGCAGATTGCCTTTGAAGTAAAGTTTGGGAGTTGAAATTGGGGAGGGGGATTCCAGGAAGAAGGGAGACTAAGAGAGAGCAATGGATTTCCATGTCATCTGGGTCAAAATCTAAAGGAGCTCAAGAGTAGCTCTTCGTGGGTGAAAGTTAGTTAATACGTTCAACACAAAACTACATAAACTTTGAGGTAATAGAATCATTTCTTAAAATCTTCAGTCAATGGTATGAGAGCCAATGGAGTGAGAAGACGTTAAGTGGTTTCTTCTTATATTAGTTTCTCGGGAACTCAGATCTTCCCATGTCAGCAAATCAGACAGCTGCCTGCATGGGGGGATTTCAAGAGATTTAGAATGCTCCCTATTCTGTTTCCCCATTCCAGCAAATTCCCTTAAATACCTCCCACACCAGCCAGAAATTCCACCACTGGATGTAATTTTGGCCTAGGACTTTTTTTTTCTTTTTTTTAAAGTTTATGCATTTCTTTCTTCAGAGGGTGAGAAAAACACCCCAAATGGGGTCTTTATATTGTGATCCACCTCCAGTCAGATCACGGGTGTATGCATGAGGATCCCAGCATGCTCAGAGAGGTCCCAGGACTTGAATCCAGGCCCTTTCCCAGGTGGGTCCAGTTAAGTTACTGCTATATCATTGCATAGTCCTGGCCTAGGGCTATTATTTTTGTTCATATGCAAAAACCCTCAGCAACAAATAATCCACATGTTTTCAGTCACTTATGATTAAGCATCAATGCCTTTCTTAAAGTAGGACAGCAGGGCCTAGAGAGGCGAGTATTAGTCATAAAAGGAAAGGGGCGGAAGAAACATGGCATCGAAGGCCCAAAGAGCAAAAATGGGAGAATGAAAATTTGATCTGGCATCCACCTTTCTCTCTCTCTCTCTCTCTCTCTCTCTCTCTCTCTCTCTCTCGTTTTCTTTCTTTCTTCTTTTACTTTTAAATTTGCTATAGGAAGTGTATACTCATCAGAGAGAGACAGAGAGAGAGAGAGAGAGAGAGAGAGAAAGTGAGAAGGCAGCCCCTAGAGGGAATAATCACCCACAATCCCTTCTTTTACACACTCCTCTCAGAATTTTGGTCACATAGGCATACATGCCTGGCGTGTTTTTTCGAGGGGGTCCAGGACTCAAACATGCATTTGGCCAGGTGAGATTCAGCTGCCTTTACCCTCACGTCACCTGGCTGACCCCGCCTCTTTTTAAATATACATTAATTACGTTCTCTATGGCTTACCAGAAGATACTGTAATATGGCTTCCAGGCAAGTAACTGTTAGGAACTAACATACAGGGAATAAAATGTCCACAGAGAAGCACGGAAGGCCTGGGCATGCCTTCCTCTCCATCATGCTGCCATCAGCGAGAATGTCACCTCTCCTCTTGGGACCACTGAGTGTCAGGGGACTCCAAGCCTTTGCTGCTACCGCCTCTCTTAATTTCTCATGAGGATGTAGCCATGCTTACTGCTTTTGGAGTTGGGTGCATCAGGGCAATTAACAAGAACAGTCAAATACCGATGACTGTGGTTAAATTTAAAATTTAATTGGGGCCGGAGACCAGCAGATGGCATAATAGTTACGTTGCTAGACTTCCACATAGTCAACAGTGGTTCAAGCCCTAGACCTGGAGCCTTTAAAGTCATGCTGGGGGGACCAGAAGTTAGCATAATAGCTATGTCGCTGAACTCCCACGTAGCCGACCACGGTTCGAGTCTTGGACCTGGTGGCTTAAAACTCACGCCGGGTGCGTGTGCGTGCATGCCCAAGATCCCAAGAGGAGACTGGAGGAGAAGGGATTGTGGCGTGGCCATCCCCCCTGGGGGGTGATTTCTCACTTTCTATCTCTCTGTCTCTCTCTGTCTTTCTGGCGAGCACATGTGCCCCACAGCAAAAAACTCTCCAAAAAAAAAAGTCATGCTGGGTGTGTGTATATGTGGGGGCTTAAAACTTATGCCAGCTGCATACGCGTGTGTGTCTGTGATCCTGAGAGGAGAATGGAGGAGAAGGGATTGTGGTGTGGCCATTCCCCATGGAGGGGGATTTCTCGCTTTCTGTCTCTGTCTCTCTCTGTCTCTTTGGTGCGTGCAAGACCCCAAAAGGAGAGGAGGAGAAGGCATTGCAGCATGGTCATCCCCCCTGGGGAGTGATTTCTTGCTTTCTATCTTTGTCTCTGTCTCACTAAAAATAAATAAATAAATACAAATTAAATTGGAGCCAATCGGTGATGTTGTAGTTAAAGCAGCTGGATCCTGCCTGCTTGACTTTGCAATTTGAGTCTTGGCCCTAGCAACTTGAAAAACATGATGGGCACGTGTGCATGCATGCCTAAAGCCCAAGAGAAGAATGGAGAAGGAATTGCAGCATGGCCATCTCCCCAGGGAGGTGCTTTTTCAATTTCCCTCTCTCTCTCTCTCTCTGGTGAACACATGTGCCTATAGCTGAGTAAAATAATAATAATACTTTTATTAACTCATTTGATTTTTAAATTACTCTAATAGCTAAAAATCCCATTGGATGTCTAGTGCAAGAATGCACATGTGCATTTACACAAGCACATGCACGCAAATTACATTTGTAGGTACCTGATTCTTTTCCTAGCATCCTAGAGACTTCAAATTTAAAAAGAATGTAAAGGTGTCTAAACATTCTTTAAGCACTATATAAAGAAAAAGATCCCTATCAACTAGCCACGTACTCTATGAGCGATCACTTCTAATAAAAGGGAACTCACTCCTTCCAGATGGAGCGTGTTTCCTGTTTAGACAGCTGACTGTTAGATTTTTGACTTCGTATAGAGATGACTTTCTCTTTCCCGATTTACTGAATACTTTTGACATCTCAGACACTGGGCTAAACCTTCCACATACATTATCTCTGTCAATGACATAAGCTGCCCTGTGAGATAGGGATTATTTTACAGAGAAAGAAACTGAGGCGCAAAGTGACAATCTACAAAAAAGCATCTTGTTAGTAAGGAAGCAGGTCGGAGTAGACCCTGTGTCTACTGGTTCCCAGACTCTCACTCTTAGACAGTGAGCTTGAGCCCTAGTCTATGGTCTGGCCTGCATCGTAGAACAAAGCCTAGTCCTCTCACCGTGGAAAGCCCAGTAGGAAGGAAGGGAAAGCTGTCCCGTCCTCTCATGCTGTCTCATCTTTTTTCTTCCCTAGAGTCTCATCTTTTCTTGGGTATTTAGTCACTCCTCAAACCGAGTAACCTTTTCCCGTGTATAGGAAAGTGACCCGGAGCCCTCTGTGAACACCACTATTGAGTAAGTACATACCACTTGTGCATTTTCCATGGTGGTTACTTCCTACCTTCTCTGTCCTCAGGAACAAACGAGGAACTTTGCCAAGAGACAGAGGTGCCAGGCACCCTCTCAGCACCTAGCAGCAGGTGGCCTCTCCTATTAGATCTGGGTCATGGCTTTGGCCACATACACTTAATTTAGTGAGTATCCTCCTGTGTATGGTCTCTCTTGCCAGCCAGACTCTGAGATCCTTACGGAAAGCTTTATTCATCTTTGTTCTAGCAACGCCACAGGTATACAGCTGAAGATCAACAACTCTGCGGAAACAGCGAAGGAAGAGAAGAAAGGGAAAGAAAAGAAAGGGAAAGAGAAGGGAAGGAAAGGAAGGAAGGATTCAATTAGGGATAAATATCTTATATGGGGACCAGCAGATGGCATAATGGTTATGTTGCTGGACTCCCACATAGTTGATCACAGTTCAAATCCCAGACCTGGTGACTTAAACTCACACTGGGTGCATGTGAGTGGATGCCTAAAATGCTGAGAGGAGAAGGGATCGCGGTATGGCCATTTTCCCTGAAGGATGATTTCTTGCTTTCCATCTCTCTGTCTCTCTCTGACTCTTTGGCAAGTGCATGCACCTTATAGCAAAAATCTCTCTTAAAAAAAAGTAAATAAATAAAAATAATCTTATACAAGGGGACTTCAAAAAAGTTTTTAGACAGAGCCAGCAGGTGGTGTGGTGGTTAAGACTCTGGACTTCCACATGGCTGACCACAGTTCAAATCCCAGACCCAGTGACTTGAAACTCATGCATGTGTGCCCAAAATCCCAAGAGGAAAATGGAGGAAAAGAGACGGTGTCATAGCCATCCCCCATTGGGGAGGTGATTTCTCACTTTCCCTCTCACTGTCTCTGTCTCTGCCTGGTGAGCACACACGCCCTATGGCAAACACCTTAGGAAATAAATTCGTGGATAAATGGTGCAAAAGTTTCTGAAACCCATGTATAATTTTCCGTAGAATTCATTTTCCATGAACTTTTGAGGGATCCCTTATATGAAAGGAAAGCCATTCATATAACTGAGGTTACTTCCTGTAGAAGTATACAATTACTGACTCATTGCAAAAATAGCCTAGTGACACTCTACCACTTGGGAATAACCTTTTAGTTCTTATTGGAGAAGTAGTAAATTGAAGGTCCAAAACATAGTGTTTTTCTTTTGTTACTCTTAAAGGCTAAATTAGTTGTCAGAATTAGAAAAAGAAAAATAATTAAAAATTGAACTTCCACCTGTTTTTGAAAGCCCGGCAGGGCTGGCCAATCATTTCATCCTGGCAAAAGGGAATGAGAGCTAAGCGGCAGCTGCAGCTCTACAAGAACCCTCAATGCTGAGTTCCTGGTGGAGCCTGCCTGGTCCTCAGCACTTGGTGTCATTTGTCCGTCTCAGGAGCTGTCTGCACTTGTGGCCTCCTCTCTAGCCTATGTGCACACTCGAGCACTGAGCGAAAGTGAAGCGAGTGCATTCGTTTTGGCCCGTGGATCCTTGCAAGGAAAAACTCTACTTCTGAAGTCCCTTTATTTTGTGTCTCATTCTTAAGGCACCTGGGAGTCCCCAGCCCACAAAGTTAGCAGGGACCTTGCTGGGACCAGCAGATGGCATAGTGGTTACATCGCTGAACTCCCATGTAGTTGACCACAGTTCAAGTCCTGGACCCAGGACCTTAAAACTTATGCCAGCTTGGGAACCAGCAGTTAGTGTAATGGCTATGTCGCTGGACTCTCACGTAGTCGACCGCGGTTCGCGTCCCGGACCCGGTGGCTTAAAACTCACACCGGGCGCGTGTGCTTGCGTGCCCAAGATCCCGAGAGGAGAATGGAGGAGAAGGGATTACGGCGTGACCATCCACCCTGGGGGGTGATTTCTCGCTTTCTGTTTCTATGTCTCTCTCTGTCTGTCTGGCAAGCGCACACGCCCTATAGCAAAAACCTCTCAAAAAAAAAAAAAAAAAAAAAAAAAAAACTTATGCCAGCTTCACGTGCGTGTGTGCCTATGATCCTGAGAGGAGAATGGAGGAGAAGGGATTGCGGCGTGGCCATCCCCCATGGAGGGGTGGGGGAGATTTCTTGCTTTATGTCTCTGTCTCTCTGTCTCTTTGGTGAGTGCAAGCACCTCATAGCAAATAATAATAATAAAAATAAAATTTTTAAAAAAGTAAAACCTTGCTAAATGAAGGTACCCTGCCTCTTCGCTTATCGGTTCCCTTTTTGAATGCTCATTTTTTAGGCAAGAGGTTTTCTTTTTAAAGAAATTACCATACACAAGATTTAGCTTTGCTTTGAGGATTTTTGAGGCTTTCTCAAGACGAACCCCCAGTATGGAGCCAAACAGCAACAACGAAAGCATCGTAGCACCGCAGTCCCCTAGTTCTCCAAATCCCTCTCTTGCTAATGCCATCTGCCTGTGATGGTTCTACCCTGAGTCTTTTAATGTCCATCTATTCCCGCTCTTCCTCTTCTCAAGGTGCTTAATTGTAGCGAATCCAGAAATGCATCTGGTCTCTGGCGGTGAGTGAGTAGACTGTGCCTTCATGGTGCGGCCTAGCCGGTGGAACTCCCAGGGTCAGCAGACAGGGGAGCCTGCACTCCTTCTGCAGCGGTGCCTTTCTGAGGCTCAGTTCTGCAGACAAGGAAGTGCTCTATGGGGCCTGCTGTCCGTGGGCACCAGATACATCAGCTGGTCAAGTCCACCCTGTTAGGTTTGATGCCACTGAACTGCTTGCAAGATGATTTCTTTGAGCTTCTTTCCCTCCTTCTCTGAGCTGAGGGGGTAAGTCAGGGAAAGCTTTTATGTGGCTGCTGCGTTTCCAAATGTTCCTTTGTGATTGACAGCTCTGCATTCAGCTTCCCATTATGGCACCTGCAGATAATGAGATATCTTGAAACCGGAATTTCCAGCGCCTGAGCCTGCCAGGAATATTATCATCAGTGTTCTAGCAAGCCATTCCCGCTGCACACATGACCTCTACAAATTTGAAATGTCAAAACACAGCCAGGAGCTGAAACCAAGGCCACTCCAGTCCAAGTGGCTATTGGCTCTCGATTGTACAGGAAGGCGTCCTTTATCTTGGGAGAATTATGGATTACCAGAAAATAGTGATCTTTTCATTAACCTATATGTATTTAGAATGTAGATAATGTCTGTCTTTCATCATTCTCATAGCCTGTGTGTGGGGAGACCTGAGAAGGGTGTTTCCCCAGTGAACCCAGCCTCATTCGGGGACTAACTCAGGTCATCAGATCTCTTTAACCTCAGTGGCAGTTTGGGGCCTTCATTTAGTAGATACTACAGCTACCTTGGTCATATCATATCATCAGAGGGGCTAAAGGTATAGGGCATTTGATCCTAAAATTGGAATTTTATTCTCCTATTTGTCCCTTTCCTTTTATTTCCCTTCCACTTGGGCAACAAGCTTAGAACTCTCAGCACAGGATGGTTAAGGACTCACCTGTCACTCAGCTGAGCTCTGGGTCTGTCATTTGCTATGTTGTATGCTCCAAATAAAGGCGAATTAGACATTCCAAGAATTTACAACATACAGAAGGTGGCACGGGGTAAGGATTATGTTATCCCCATAAACATGGAAAAGCAGTGGATGGGAAGAATAACAAAGAATGGAAGTAGGGGAAAGGTATTCAGAGAGCATGCTAGCTGCGTTGGCCTTCAAGGAATGGGCAGGACTTTTTTTTTTTTTTTTTTTTTTTTGCCAGGCATGAACTGATGGGAGTAAGTGTCATAGATGGGCAGGTTTGACCCAGGCTTTACATGAGCAAGGGCCTGTAGGCCTAGAGGTCCAGAAGACATGCAGGAAGCACCAAGGGGTGCAATGAGCTTAGATCCCAGAGCACCTGGGCACAACGGGAGGCCTGGTTGGAGCAGGCAGTTGGGACCTCCCATGAAGGCCTACCCACAAAGCAGGCTCTACTTTGGCGGCATTCCACACTGATATGTCTGTGGGGCTAGGCCTTTCCCCCCAAAGCCCAATGACTGGGAATCTGCAGTGACTGGTCTTTCTTCTTTTTCAAACAATTGATGAGCCAGTCAGGCCCTGATCTCTATCTACCCGGGGGCCAATCCTATAGCGAGGCTATCAGGGCAGACGTGTGAGTCAGCCTTGCTACTTCTGAGAGTTTTTCAGCTCTCAAAGGGTGGACTATGATCCAATCTAGGCCAATGAGAATCAGCCCTGAAATTCTAGCTAGTGCTTTTGTGAACAAGGATTGCTATTTGCACTGAGATTTCTACGGGGCACATTATATACCCTTGGTGAGACTGGTGGTCATCTTGGCGCTGCTTGGAGGAAGCCTGCCTCCCAAGTGTGCCATCATGGGTTAACGGAGAATAGACTGATGGAGAAGGACAGAGTTCCTGTGGCATCATGCAGCAATTGGCTTCAGTTATTTCTGCAGCCACCTCCCCCACTCCTATTACACAGGAGATAATACGTTTTTATTTGGTTGTTATTGTACCAAGTTTGAATAGAACTTTTGTTTCTTCAGACTCCAAGGAATCATAACTTATACAATGGCATACATTGGTATGGCAAATATTTCTGTTCTCCCCATAGTGATTTGGGGGATGACCCACTGGAACCTCGGTTAGATAAAAGGAAATGGGCATGAGGGCTACACAGACAGGTAAGGTCATGCCTGCTGCTTTTTCTAGATACCTTACTACTCCCCTCTTTACCTGGTCTCTGAGACCCACGGTCCCACTGACAGGTGCAAAGACATCCCTGCTACTTGTTCAGTGCAAATCTCCCACTGGCCCTCAAAAGAAGGTCTACTGGGAACCAAAACCCAATAGCTACTAAAGCAGAAAACTCAGACCAACTGCTCCAGGTGAAGTTACATCACTCCAGAGCTCTTCACTGAAAGGTTCAGATCCCCAGGCCCAGCCCACCCCAGTCCCTGCAAATACATAACATGGAATACTCCAGAAGGTGGAACCCACTCTGTGCAGAAGACCAGGTAGTAC
Source organism: Tupaia tana (assembly GCA_026018925.1). Classification (NCBI taxonomy): domain Eukaryota; kingdom Metazoa; phylum Chordata; class Mammalia; order Scandentia; family Tupaiidae; genus Tupaia; species Tupaia tana. Next base: position 44,042,577 of record JAKSZU010000018.1, read on the forward strand.
AGGGCCCTACCCTCCATGGACACTGGTCTCTGACTGAGACTTGGGTGCCTTCTCTCTTTTGTATCATCAGAAAAGTCATGATGTATTTTTTTCTATGGCTTTCTATGCAAAAATGTGTCAAGACATTTCTGACAACCCAATACTTCCTGTTGTTGACTTTGTCACCATGGTGAAGAGGACGGTTGGTCTAGGGAGCAGAGATGGAAGAGTATCTGCCCTCTTCCTACCGGGTCTGGATAGGAGGTCTCTTCAGGCCAGGAGATTTCTGTTCTGTAAGATCAAGAAGATTTCGTCAGCTAGGGAGGACTTACCACATTCCCATAAGGCATTCTGAACACATAACTGCATAAGATGGGAGAGTCATGATCCAGTGTGTCAGAACCCATGCCACACACACAGAGACACACACGCACAGACAGACATGCACACAGACACACTCACGGACACGCACACAGACACACAGATATACATAGGCACACACATCCACATAGACACACAGATATATAAGCAGATACATGCACAGACATAGACACTTAACAAACACAGACACACAAGGACAGATGTATACATTGACACACACCGATACACATAGACACAAATAGATACACAGACATAGACATACATAGGCATACACATACATATGTGCACACGCAGAGGTACAGACACGCACATATACAGAGACACACACAGACTTAAATAGACACACACACACACACACACATACACATGTACTTTTTAAAGGGGAATCCACCAGGGGAAATTTACTGCACCTGCCTACCAGGTCAATTGGACCTAATAAGGGAGACATGTGTCCCCACTGAGTAATTGACCTTCGCCCAGGATCTTGGGAAAGTTTTTCTTTTCTTTTTCTTTTTCCTCCCTCCACAAGGCATCTGAGGACAAAGAGAAACTTCCAGTAGCCAAAATATCTCTGGAAAGGAGCAGGACTGTGCTCAAATAGAGAAGAAATCCTTAGTTGTAGCTGCTCCCCCCTGCTCAGATACCTGGTGGCTCTAGGGCAGTCCACGCCAGACTGGAGAGTGAGCAGCCCTCATCCCCAGAGCCTGTCCAGCCAGGCACGGAATGGCCTGTGTGAGCCGGCGGCAGCACCGACTGCATGTGAGCGGTAGGGCGGGCGGGCTGGAGAGAGAAAATGGCCGCCCTGTCGCCAGGTCCTTCTGTGTGGCCCTGTCAGGAAGGAGCCGGAGCTCCGGCCGGGGCTGGCTGGCTCCCGCTAAGTACTAATGCTGTGGTGGCGGTGGGGGACAGGAGATGAGAGACAGAACAGGGCAGCTGCAAATGAAAATCACCCTGGGGAAGGTTACAACTAGATAAAGTTTTCGACAATAAGATTCCAGAGACTGCTGACGGGAGCAAAGCTCAATATTTTAGTCTCAGTACAAATTTGCTTCAATCTTATACAACTCCCATGCAGCATTGCCCACAGCTGCATGCTGTAAACAACAAACAAATCTATTTCCATCAGCCTTGCTGATGCCAGGAGAAAAGTGCCTGAGCATAAGACATGCACAGATGCAAACCCTCACCTGAGCCTGGCGCTGCCCTCCATTTGGCCTCTCTAACTTAATATCGTTGTTACAAAGCTATTGGTCTCCTGGTAGCTAGCTGGCTCAACGCAGTGCCTCTTCTTCCAGCTAATCTGACAACTCCGATCCAAGAAGCATCAAGGGCCCAATTAAGAAGACACATCTTATCAAGGAGCTTATTTTGCATAACAGAATACAAATGACGAATAAAAATTTAATGTTTAATAACTTAGTACAAAGAGGGCTGTTGATATAGAATGCCTGGAATTTTTATGGAGGCTGTCAGACTTGTGATAAAACTGTTATATAGGAACACTTGGCAAAAAACAGCGTAGAATTTTTCAGTAATGGTGTGTGCATGATATTGCATTAATTCTTGATAGGGAACTAACTGTAAGCCTGGGAATCAGCCAGTTGGAGTTTCAGTGTAAGATGGTGTGTGTGTGTGTGTGTGTGTGTGTGTGTATGCGCGTGCGCGTGTCTGCATGTGCGTGTTTCGCTCCATCCAGGATACGACCGGACCTGCACACATGTTTTGATTGAAGAGGATCTGAGTGCATTTTAATGAAGACTTTGCTGAGAAGTTGCTCCGTCTTTCATAAAGCGTTTGGGTGTGTCTCACTGAGACTAGAAACAACAGGAAATGACTAGGGTCGTGTTCTGAGCTCACCGCCTTGATGCAGAGGGTCCAGCAGGATTCCGCATGCCTCTGTTTGGAGACACTGGAGATTCTCTGTCACCCGTGTATGAGGGTGAATGACTGGCGCGGGGAATGGGGCACAGGAAAGTGCAATGAAATCGAAGCTTTGTTAGTCTCTAGACTCCAACACTTGGTCCCAGGAAACAGCTAATAAAGATACACACAAAAAGCCATGCCTGAGCTGGAGATACTACTTAACAACCCTACAGAGCTTTCCCATGGCTGTGATTCTGAGGCCACCTTTCCATGATGCATTTATTCAAATATGTATTGAGAGCCTAAACTTAGCTAGGCTCTGGAAGGAAAGCTACAGTGATCAGAGGCAGCTCTGGAGAGTGAATATGGCCGCAAGCTTGGCCATGGGTTCTGCTTGTGTCACCTGCAAGACACTGTACAAGTGACCCCACCTGTCTGAACCTTCATTTCTTCCACTGTAAATTGGGCTATGAAAGGTAACTCTGACTTAAAATTCTTTCCCGGGAACCAGCAGTTAGCATAATGGCTATGTCGCTGGACTCCCACATAGTCGACCACGGTTCGCGTCCCGGACCCGGTGGCTTAAAACTCACGCCGGGCACGTGTGCGTGCGTGCCCAAGATCCCGAGAGGAGAATGGAGGAGAAGGGATTGTGGTGTGACCATCCCCTCTAGGGGGTGATTTCTCGCTTTCTGTCTCTATGTCTCTCTCTGTCTGTGGCGAGCGCACGTGCCCTATAGCGAAAACCTCTCAAAAAAAAAAAAAAATTCTGACCCACGAAGTCATGGATTCTGGGGCACAGCAAACTCTCAGTGTGCTTCATCTGGTATTTGTGCCGCCAACCCATCAATTGCACCCCCCAAATCTTGGCCCAGAGGACTGCTGGTCTCACACTCTGAATGGCTTTAGACTCTTGCTTTTAGACTATTTGACATTATGACTGTGACTCCACAAAATTCCAAATGTCCATCAAGAGACATCAAGCCTTCATCTCCATCAATGCTTTATTTTTCAAGTGTCCATTAACTAGGGCTAAACTCATGCTGAATTAGAGCAGAACTCATTCAGAAGTACATATCACATCTATACGAATGCAAGATGAATTTCGTACTCATCCTGTCCTATTGCATTAGTGTTATTACATGGAATACTAAATGGATTTCTAATGATTGGACACTCAAAGGAAAATGTGACCCCGTCAGAGCAGTCATCAAACTCGATAGGCAGACTGGAAATTGTGGAGTGGGGGGCTTATCCTGGTGGCTAGAAAGCCAAACCACACAAAGCACAAACCCGAGCATTATTGTGCGGCCTATTGAAAAACATAATTTACTTGATGAGGCTAATATTCAAATGCAAACTTATATTAGAATTAACACTACAGGAGGGGCTTTTACATGGAGGATTTGTTACAGAAATAAAATCTATCGGTAACACTTTCATTGTTCCATCATTATGAACTCATTTAGTATTCACTGTAATAGCACTGATCATAATGAATTTGTTTGATATGCATGTGGCTCTCCCACACATTAACAGAGTTTCTGTTATAATTCACCATCCAATAAGCATTAGTTAATGCAGACTTTGAACCAATAAAGATAGTCCATCCTATCCCTAGAGTTGCCTGGAACTGTCTAAGAGTTTGAATGAGCCTCTGGTTCCTCCTGGTTCTCACAACATCCCTTAAGCTAGAGAGCTTTCTGGATCCCAAACTGGACATAAATGAGAATGGGCTCAATTTGATTTGGGGAGCCCAGAAAAGAAGCTAGGATTTCACCCCTGTATGCCACTGGTTCGACCCTCTCAGATGTAGACTTTAGAATCCTGTTCCTGATGAGGCCAGATGGTCATAGAGCAGTAAAAGCCGACATTCTGTGAGGCTTATCCACATGGGAAGGGTCCACACGCATGTCTAGAGACCTCCCTGACATACTGTGATAGCTGGCAGAGGCCAGGGGTGGATCTTGGCATCAAGATCCTGCCTGGGGTTGGCAGGGGGATCTCTCTCTCTCTCTCATAAAAAAAAAAAAAAAGAAATAAACTTAAAAGAAGATTTGTTTCTTACTCCTGATCGCAATGAAGCTCCGAGACCTGGCGAAGGCAAACAATGCTCCCAGTGAGAGGATTACTACTCATGCCTATGTAGATACTCCTGTCTACTTTCCAAAAATAATTTTCTACAAAAAAAAAAAAAAATTTCAGGGCTCTGCTTTGGTGATTGTGCAAATGTTTACCCTGCCTTAGATCCTTTGGCCAGGGAACGGAGCCAGTTTCTCAGCAGCTCTCACTCGTTGGCAATCAAATAGCCCAATCTTATAGAAAATAAAATCTGACTGAGACTGGCCCAGTTACTTCATCACTTGTCAGGGCACTGGGTGAGAGCTCTCTATTAAACTCTCCGGTAATTAAACTTGTAAAATGTCCTTACGATGTCCCCCAGCTTCTTAGTAATGGATTTACCTGAGGCTTCTGCCCAGGAAGAAATTGTCCTGCCATTGGGAAGGGCGATTGCAGCCCTACCCATGACTCTGCTGTATTTACCCACGTATTTAATACTCATCCACTGATTTCAGAAAATATGTCAGCCAGTATCATTTTTTTTAGAGAAGATACTACCCATGATTATCTTGGAAAGAAGTACCTGTGTAATCTCTGAGCACTTGACGAACTCTGACCTTCAGCCTGAAGGTCTGATGTGTAAATCCCATTGTCTGTACCTTCAATGCCTTTAAAAAAAGACAGACCCTTTAACCCCAGGCCTGAAGTGAGGAAAAAAAAGAAACAGACTTGTTTGAGCCTTTAAGGAATAAGTGGGATTCTGATAACATAAGCAAGAATGTACAGAATCCAGGGTCGAAGTGATTCTTTCTAGAAAAGAGGGGAACTCTCAGCAAGTACTCTCCCCTGACTATATGGACATGTTTGGATGCGTTACTTGCCCCACTAGCAGTCAAATGGCCCAGTCTCCTCAAAATAACTCGTCCATGTGTACCATGAGATACTAAGAGGGTTACAAAGAGTAGGTACCTGGCCCTTGTCCCAGCTCCTAACATAAAGTCTGGACTCAAACGACATTAGAATTCAGGATTATGGCATCGAGCAGCATGTGAGCATCTTAGCAGGAAACAGATGTTCCTGCTCTAGTTCTCCCACTACGTCAGGTTTATGAGCCTGCTTCACCCCCTCTGCAACATGGAGTTTCTTTGACTTCAAAGTCATCCTCAGCAGCTCCGACTTCTTCCCTGTCTTCAGATGGAAACGAACAAGGCAGGAATCCATGAGGTAGCTTAATGCTGTCTTTCTCTACAGTGTTAGGGAGACTTTCCCTGGATTGCTTGGGCAAAGCACTGTGATTTCTTTGTCCTTATTCATTTATTGTTTCCATTGTTGTTGCCTTTTTTCTCCAAAGTAGCCTTGGTTTCCCATTTCAAGAGAAAATAGTAAACCGTGAAGCTATGATAGAAACAAATACCTTCGGGCATTTGGCACGTTAGCTCAGCAGAGCTATGGCACATCCTCCTGGGCTCTGCTGTCCTCAGAGGAAACACACCTCCATGTGGTCCGTGTGCCTGCCCCACACTTTGGCTTCTCCTCAGTGAGACACAAACATATAAAGCCAAAGATGTCTTGGAGGTGAAGGCCAAGTGACTCCTCTAGGTGAGCTGCTCTTTTGCAGACCATGAGATGAATTAGGGCAGGTGCAGGAGGCCCTGAGCTGGCCTGCCCTAGTTTGGTGGGTTCTTGTCAAATCCTCAGAATTATTTAGCATAGTTTTGGGTGAGATCAATACACATCGAGGACATTATAAATACCACCCTGGTGTGCCAAGACATAGTCCAGGGACTGTGCCCCCCAGGATTAGCCAACAAGTTGTTCCTGTAAGTTGCATGCCACCTCACCTGGAATTAGAAAATTGGCAGCTTGATTCATATCAGTCAAGTGCAGCTTTTTTTTTTTTTTTTTTTTTTTTTTTTTTTTAAGAGACATCTACTTGAAAGAATTCCTCTCTGGAATTTAAGAAATAATGAATGTGGACCTCGCCAGCCCCTGGCCTTTCTGTAGTTCATAATGAAAACGAATGTTCATTTTTCCTTTAAAACTGTCTCGAGCTAAATGATACTGACGCTTTCAATTTTTAACATCATAATCAATAAAGGCTGCTTATGCACACTTTGCAAAACCATCAGTTTAGAAGTTTGAAAAAAAAATCTGCATATGGCTGCAGCTTGCTGGCTAGAACGCTCTCGCACTAAATCTTCTGAGTTAAAGTTTTACTGGTGTGTTATGAGTAAAAATGCCTTGTCAGCCATCTGCCAGTTTTTCTCCTAACATCCATATTTCCAACCCTTGCTAAACATTGGGAGCACGCGGCCACAAGAGGCCACCTCTACAATTAAACAGCCGAGCGCGGCAGCAGAAGCAAGGGCATGTCACAAGAGAACTGTCTAGTATTAATTTTAAAAGTCCATAAAGACTAACTCTGACCCATCCAGGATGATAGACCAGCCATTAAATGGATGAGAAACTGTTAACCTCGGGAGAAAAAATAGGGAGAGAAAAAGTAAAAAAAAAAAAAAAAAAAAAAAAAAAAAAAAAAAAAAAAAAAAAAAAAAAAAAAAAAACAAGAAGAAGAAAGAAGAGAAAGAGGGGAGGAAAAAAAAAATAAAAAAGCAGCCACAAACAATGCACCCGTGTCAAAAGCTTCAATAATGCTAATCATGGCTGATTAATCAGTCTCTAATTCCACTGATCCAAGAAGGTTACCGAGTCAATTGTGTAAAATTAGCTCCTTCTCATGTGTCCCTCTGCATTTAGAGCCTCTATCTGTTCATTTGCATCTTTTGCCAATGTTTACTAAGAATTCAGTTCATTAGCTCTTGAGCATAAAGTCAGAAATTGGAGGGGACTCTTGCATTTTCTCGCTGAGAGTAGTACTTAAAACAAATAGCATCACTTCCTCAAACATTTATAGATTAAACTAAATGGCATTAATTACTGTAAATCTCCTATTCGTAAAGAGAAAGGGGGAAAAGAAACAAAAATCCTCTTTCTAAATACCCATGGTTTCATGGCAGGATTGCGCCATTCTCTTCTAATGTCTTGTATAGTTGGGGGCAAAATGTTTAATCACGGAATTAACAGGAAGCGAATGGTGAGGGGAGCTAACGAGGCTTGCTGCGAAGAGGCTCGCTAACTTTTTATAGAGCAGCGTTTTGCAAAGCTCAGAAGCAGAAGGTTGCTTTTGAAAGCCCTTATTAAAAAGAGATCCCTGCCACATATGTAGAAGCTGTCTTGGGAAATACCTGTTTTACCCGTGTTTGAAAATCTTGAAACCTGCCAAAGAGAGGTAGAGAAGCCAGTGCTGGGCTAGGCCCAGGATGTTCGCCCTGGGCCTAATGGATGAAGCTGGGGATTGATGGGGAAGTAAGGAAGCCCCTTCTCGTTTTCCAAAAGTGCACCTCATGGTATGTTGCAGATCAGTGGGAGTGTGCTCAGAGAGTGAAAATAAGAGAGTAACTCAGACAAATGGAATGGTTTATAAAGCAAGGGGGTGAGTTTGCAAGAAGCCACACACCTCTCTCAGAAATGTACAAATTTCCTGGTCCTTGAGAAGCACAAAACATCACCTGTATAGATTTCACTATATGCAAAGAGTGTGTCACCTGCTCACCTTCAGAATTGGCACAGGACCAGGTTTAACATCCCAGAGACCTGCCCACCTTCAGAAATGGGATTATACCAGGTTTAACATCCCAGAGAGCTGCTCTGTCTTGGGAGGGACTGCAGCATGCATGCACTCTCTGCGGTGGGCAGATCTAAAAAAACCTTCAAACCATGTGCTGATGCTGACTAAACCCAAGGTGTCTGTTGGTAGAATTCAAACCATGGGCATCCACTCATGATCCCTGAATGCTCACCTCACCTCTAATCTAAGCAAATTCATGTAGTCTGGCCTGTGGGCCTCGGCTTCTATCATTTTCCTATATAATTTCTGGCTGAAATGCTCTTCACCCTACCTCATGCAGACCACTTCTATCTCCAAATCTTTACAAAGAATCAACTATGGAGGACTGCACATGTCAAATGGAGCCTTTTGGTCATTGGCCTTTCCTTCCCAGAACTCACATAGAGCTGGGCACTGCAGGTACATAAAGAGGCGATTATGATGAAGTTCAATGCTAACAGCCTTAGCTCCTCCAGGAAGCCTCCCCTGATCTCCTCGGACTGTGTTCCTGTCCTCTTTCTTTTCTTTTTTTTTTTTTTTAAAATTGCATTTTATTATTTTCTTCCATGAGGACATGAGATAGAATGAGAAACAGATCCACCCAATGTATTCAGGGAGGTCTCTGGACACAAACCAGGAACCTCCCCATGTGGGCAGCCTTAAAGAACATTATAGTACCACTGCGACATTATCTGGCCCCTCTTGCATGCTTCTTGGCAAGCCTTAAAGACACAATTTTCTAATGAAATTAGAAATTTTTCCATTTTTGTGTCTGTCTTCTCTTCTGACTGTGAGTGTCTTAAGGACAGGACACTATATCTTCATCTTGTCATTTCTCAGACTAAGCTGAGTGCTGGGACAAAACAGGTGGTTGGTAAACATTGGCTGAATGAATGCATGAGCATCAGTACCTAGAACCCATTTTGCAGTGTGCTGTGCAGAGACCTTTCCATCCAGCTCGGAAGTATTATGACTCAGGACTCAACCTTTGACCCCTCTTGTCCAAGGAATTTACAGGTTTCACAAAGGTGAGGGGTAGGTAAATACTTAGCCTTCGTCAAGCCCATGATGATGTTATTACAGAGAAGTTCATAGCAAGGCCCAGATTTGGGGGATAACGTGATGGAAAGTTACTTACTAGCTCTATCACTCTGTGTTTCAATGTCACAGTCAATTATTAAATATAACTACCTTGAAGGCAGAACTATCTTTTCATCTTCCTGACCCTAACATCTAGCACAGTACTGACGCATAGGAGATACCCAAGAAATATATGCAAATAAACTAGCAAATGGGAGTGGCACCTAATGCCTTGAAGCCCCTTTCTTCTATTAAAATAAATCTGGGGGTCAGAGTGTTCACACTTTTCGGGCCCTGAGACCATGTCAACATACCTGGAGGTGCAGTCTGAAGGTCACAGTAAGGTGGAATCCATTTATGTCCAAGTTATTCTTTTTTTTTTTTTCTTTTTGGAGAGGTTTTTTTCGCTATAGGGCGCGTGCACTCGCCAGACAGAGAGAGACATAGAGACAGAAAGCGAGAAATCATCCCCCAGGGGGGATGGTCACGCTGCAATCCCTTCTCCTCCATTCTCGGGATCTTGGGCACGCACGCACACGTGCCCGGCATGAGTTTTAAGTCACCGGGTCCAGGACGCGAACCGCGGTCAACTACGTGGGAGTCCAGCGACATAGCCATTACGCTAACTGCTGGTTCCCTGTCCAAGTTATTCTTGAAAATCCCTTAGGACAGCATCATGCTGGAGGCCCCGCAGTGGCCTCCCGTTCCATTTAGCAAGCCAGCTTCCGCCCCAGTGTTGGAGTGTACCATTGAGTCCTGGGAGGAGCATTGGATAGAGCAGTTGGCTTGCCTTTAGGAGCCATGTTGTATAAAATACGTGTCTGTTACCTCCTAAAATTGCACTCAGCGTGGTGAGATGCTCCCTTCATGGGAAGGGGGAACTGAGAACTACTGAGGCTATACCCCCAGAGTCACCCCACCCATCCTATGCTCACCGTGGGCAAATGTGAGCATCAAAATTGCCCACACTGTTAATGCTGTGACTCCTAGTAGTCTCCAGACACTCATTGCCACCCACTTGCTGGGGAAAGCCACAGAGGCTCAACTCAACATTAATGACCCAAGTGAGTGGCTTCCAAGACCAGCCATGCTGCTTCCAGACCCTCCCGATGCTTGCATCCAGGTGGGTCCTGGCCAGAGCTGGGGAGGGCTCCACCAGGGCGGCAAAAGTGGGCTCATTACAGAGAGCTCCTCCACTCTCCTCCGCCTCCTGATTCATCATGTTTTTTTATTAGCTCTCTTTTCCCTGATAAACCTTTGCAGAAGAGGAGCTCGTGGAAACAGCTGGAGCAAGTCCCTTCAGCAGGTGGAGTTTGGCAGGCAGGTTCCCAGATCCAGCCGCCAAATCACTCAAGCTCCCACTTAAATGAGGGGAAAAGAGAGACACAACATAAACCTGCCTCGGCTTTCCCACCTCCTTATTTAATTCACCGAAGAATAAATGCAACAAGCTGTGGAGAGGGAAGAGGGTTCTGCTCTTAAAAAATGTATTTGGGTCTCAGATATCCCTTTTCTACCAAGGAGATTTTTTTATCTCTATTTTTTTTTTTTAATGTCTCCTTAGCTCTCTCTTCCTTTCTTTGTTGTCGGGATTTTTGTTTTGTTTTGTCTGTTCGACGAGGGAGTTAGAAGGCTGTCCTTGGAATAGACATCGCCATGTGTTCTCTTTTCTCTCCTCAACTTTCTTTCTCTCATTTTCTGTATTCTTGCCTTCCTTTTCTTATTGCATTCGATCTGAGGTCAAACAAGAAAGACAATGAAAAAAATCAAGGGCTTTATTTTTAATAGAAAAAAAATGTGTGTATATATAGATAGACAGATAGTTGTTTGTGTGTTTGTTTTCTAAAATTTGAGAGGATGTTTAGGCAGCACTAGTCATATTTTGTTTTGTTTCCTCATAAGCATTCAGATTCACTCACTCAGAGCAAGGCCTCTCTATGTGATGAGGAACAGACTCACCACGCCTCAGAAAGCTCTACTTTCTGGGGACAATTCAAGTTCTGTTGTCTTTTATGGCTTCCCATCCGTAGTTTTGCTTGCAGATGATTCTCATGGAAACTGGCTGTCGTCAGTGGCAAGGACCACGGTAGGATGCTGTTTTCCACGTCTCAACTCGTCCCCAAGGAAGCTCTTAGATTGTAAGGGGCAGCATTTTAAGGATTTCTAAAATGGAGGTTAAAAAGGCTCTTTAAATGATGAGGTCATTGGAAAAGTCATGAAGCATTTTTGCATAGAAAAACCATAAAAAAAAAAAATCCTGACTTTCTGATGACCCAATATAAAGTGACCACAGAGGTTCTACTCAAGGCAGCAAAATAGATTTGAATTTACATGCCAATTGTGATGGGTTGGTTGGAGAGGCTTGGGATGCTGAAGTCAGGAGAGTTCTGTGGCTGAGCCTGAACTGCGCAGAATCATGGCTGACAACCCAAGCGTCAAGGGCCAAGACTTTGGATATGAAGCTGGTAGAAAGGAAAATCTCCATCTCTTTTCTTTCTGGGCCTATATTCTCTGAGCTCATTTGCAATTCTAGGCAAATGAAATTCCAGAAACACTGGATAAGTGTTTACCAAATGTGTTCATCAACAAATTAAACCTTTGCTGGGCCACCATTTTGCAAAATTGAATGCTGCCTGAAAATTGTTTCATCCATGGAACTTGACGGATTGTCTCCCTCACCCACTCACTGTGATTTGCAAAGGGCTCTGAGATAACAGAGTCCAGTACTAGGGTCTTGAGTGAATCGAATGATAATTAGCCAAGGGAATCTTTCCTTCAAGGGGGAATACAATTCTATAAACAGCCATAGTTGTGTTTTCTTTGACATTTTTGGAGTTACAATATCCACTCACACCACAACATACATACGCACTTAAAAAAAAAAAAAAAGACAAAAGGAGAAAGGTAAAGATTATGGGATGTAATATTTAGTAATCACATTGAAACAGTGACACACATTGCACTGCATTTACAAACCTCTGTTTCCTTTGAAAATTACACCCCAGCATTTAATTCACCAAAATAACTCATTTTATACAGCGCAACAATGTAGTAAAATAACTCATCTCGAATATGTGGATATGAATAGATTTAACACATCTGCATTGAACAAAATGAATTAATCTAAAAGCTGAGAAACTGCTGTTTTCTTTCGAGAGTTACCGATTATTTTACCATTCCCTTCAGTTTACTTGTTTGTTTTTGTTAAATTACTTTAGGAATTAGGAAATGAGAAAAGCAGAAACACCGGGTAGGTTTTTTTTTTTCTCTACTTGGAATAGGGGAATGAGGCATAAATAATCATTTGTATTATACCTTATTTCATTAAAAATTATATTTACAATTGTGCAGAGACCAGGGAAAGGTCTCTATTCATTGTAGGTTGTTCTGTTTAATCCTTAGAAAATACTGTATTTCCATTACAGCATTCTCCCAACAGAAGTCTAGATATTAAAATTATTTTCCAAGCTGAGTGGAAAGTGCTAAAAACAAATCAGAGTTCAAGCGTATTGTAGGGCTCCCCCCAGGAGGTGAAATTCATTTGTACACATGGGGCAGTATCCTTGAAAAGAAGATGCAGATGTGTATATCACATCTCAGTTCTCATACAGGACCCTGGGCTCCCAGGTGGAGACTCCCCATGGCCCAGCTGCTGTTTCTAGCCAGATCTTCTAAGTAGGCAGAGGCATCCCAGGAAACAGAGCTATGGTTTGGATAGAGTGGGGAGCCGAGTTCATAGCTGGACAGACCCAAGCATACTCACCTGGTACACGTGACCTATAGCCCAGGTGGCTGTAACCACTTTGGTCCTGGAGGCCCTTTGCAAAGCAAATGACTTGAAGGGTGACAAGCACAAACCTTTGAGCCCCACTTCTATTAATTCTACAGACTTCTCCTTTACTGATATAGCTAAGAGGTCTCCCCTCTGTGAGCAAGGGCAGCAATGAAGATCTGCTCTTGGATGTAAAAATGGAAAGCCCCAAGATTCAGCGCCCAAGAGGAGGAGTCCATGAATGAGCTTCATGCCATCTTTCTCGCATATACCAGGCTTGGATGTACAACCCACAACTTCCACTTTCAGGATCCATGAAGTGGAGAAAGTCACAAAGTCACCCAAGTGCAAATCTGCACTTAGTGATCTCTTTCCTAGGATGTGTGCTGTAGCTTCTCTAGCAGGGACACTTACCAGTAATCCACATCTATGCAATCTTTTAGAAGCATTCGACTTAGTTTTCAAAATACTAGCTCTTTTTGTTTTCCACTCTAATTTAATAAATTGTATAACCACAACTATACGTGAACCAACAGGTTTGGGAATAAACTCATCCAACTCCTAGAAAACATTTAACTTGGCAGTGAATCCCCTGCTCACCCCAAAGCACTCAGGAGGCTGTGGGCATCTGCCAGTGTCTTCCAGAAGGAATGGCTATCTCTGGCTACCTCCAAGTTGTTTAAGAGGAGGTCGGTTAAGGGAATTTCTAGGTCAGACTGGACCTGATGTAGCAGGTATTTGGGACTGGTGAGGCAAGCAAGGCTAGAAACATGGGCAGGGGTCATGTCATTGGGATCCCTGCTAAGGAGTTCAGAGATCCTTCCACTACAGGGAACTTCGGATTGCTTTTGAGAAAAGAAGAGGCAATTTACCCAATTTGCCTTTTAGAATGCTCACTCAGTTGTGATAGGGAAAGATAAACAGATTGGATAGTTGTTTCCTATCCTTTCTCCCTCTATGTAATGAGATTTTTACATCCACAGCTTCTGTGATGTGACTTTGCCATCCCTTCCTGCAGAGAAGGTGCCCGTTGTCTTTGGGTTCAGTCGCGTGACTACTTTGGTCAATGGGTGTTAAGTGGATATGAGATAACCACAGGCTTTACATGCGTTCGGATGATTCAGCTTGCCCTCTCTCACTCCTACAGTCTGCCATAAGAGTAACATGTCACAGGCAGTCCCTGTCCTTTTAGCGTGGTAAGAGGTACAGAATAAGAGGTAGATGGAACAGACTCAAATCTGATCTGTAGCCTGGAAAAAAGTTGCTGCCTCCACCCATGGGCCTAGAGTAAGAAATACTTGTTTGCTGTCGTCAGTCACTAAGGTCTGAGGCTTGTTTGTTACAAAGCATTATTGCAGATGGCTGATGAATACAACACTAGATGGGAGTGAGTGAAATGGGAAGCAGGACAGAGGGCACCTATGGCTCTACCTCCACCCAGCTAGATGACCTAGGGCACGTCTGCCCCTCTCTGGGCCTCATCTCTCATCAGCAAAGTGAAGACATGATATAGTAGATGATCTCGAGAGGCCCACCTCTCCAAAAACAGTGATGATAAAGCATCATCTCACTCTGGCTAGGCTGCAGCTCCTCTGGGAGGGATGATTTCCATCACCTTCACCAGGAAATCGTTCCCGCTCTCATGGAGCTTGTAGTACACAGGGTGCCAGGGGTCCTACTGTGAGTAAGTGAGAGCAAAGCCTGCAAGGAGGTAGCACATTCCCATGTCCCCAAAGCCCTGCAAGTTTCCTTCTCACCCTCCATACTAGGTGACTCATACACGCACACCCAGATGCGGTGGGGCACAGCATTCCCGGAGAAGGTCCCAGGGTCTCTGAAGGGTTTTATAACAGGCAGAAACTTTCTGCTAGGAGCCAGGCCTGCAACGAGCAGCTGTGGGGTGGGATTTCCAGGGAGGGTGATTATCAGGGAATCAGTAATAGGATGGGAAGAGCACAATGAGAACAATGGGAGAGGCCTCCCTGGTGCAGTCACTTTGAGGTGTGTCACCTTCTTCAACGCCAGGGCCACTGTCAGAAAGGCAACTTCATCGAACTAATTAGCAGGGTTTGCCACTTTACAAATCTGCCATGGCTTTCTTGGCACGAAACAGCTGCTGAGGCAAAGAGCTGTAGGAACCTATTAAAAATCACAGGCCTGAAAGGAAAGAAGGCAAGGGGGAAGTTGAAAAGAGAGAGGAAAAAGGAAAGTTCCGTAACAGGTCGGCAACCTGCTCCCCTTGCCGCATCCGCATCTGAGCAGGAAGTGGTTAAAATGATTCCAGAGGGAATCCCACCCTCCTCTTGAGCTGGGCCTCTCTGATCTGTTCGCCTGGTTTTTTCCTCTTGAAGTGCTCTCTGGTTTTAAAGCGGCTTTAAAGGAATGCTCTCCTGTGGACTGCAACCTGTCACTGCACCCTGTCATCCGTCCAGTAATTAAAATCTGACTGATTTACTGACTGGCACCGACCATCATAGCTCAGGAGTTAGCTGATGTTCATCTTTCCCAAGGCTAAATTTACTTGGTGAAAAGAGACCGCTTGCTCCCAAGCCGAGCTGTCATTCAGCTGCTGTGGAAACCATAAAGATAGCTAACAGAGCCCTCACCAGCCATCTTTGGTTTATTTTATTCTAATATTTATTGCCACCCAGCAAATGAACATAATACAGGCAAGTTAGGGAGAACAGTGCAGGCTGATTTGTGGGTCTGGTGTGGCATACCCACCAAATGGTGGACTGGCTGCACTGAAGGAGCACAGGTGGGTCCCCAAAGGGCTGCTCAGCTTGCAGGAACCTGCAGAGGGATGGCATTCGCTCTTCATCTTTCATCTGTTAAGGACTGGGGAAGAATCTTGAGCCTTCGAAAGCAAGCATGAGCCCAGCTTTGATGGTAAGTAGCAGCGTAGTAAGCCGGAGCCGTGGAAGCCACATAGCCGACGGTAGGTGCCGACCACTGCCCCGGCAAGTCTGAACCATGCAGGGGATGAGGATCATGCTGTGATGAAACTTGGTCAAGGGTACCTCTTTTTCTTCTCCCCATCTATCTCCCATGGACACGCCACTCTATCATGAATAAAATAAATACTACTAGAACTTAAATTTTAAGAAGGCAGGCAGGCCAATGGTGTGGTAGTTAAGTCATGCTCTGAGTCCCAGACCTGATGGCTTGAAAAGTGTGCCGGGTGTGTGTGTTGTGCATGCCCAAAATCCCAAGAAAAGAATGGAGAAGGGATTGCCCCTGTGGCCATCCCCCCTGGGAGGTGATTTCTCACTTTTTCTCTCTATCTCTCTTACTGCCTCTCTCCAGGGAGTATACGTGCCTTGTAGCAAATTTAAATTAAAAAAAGGAAAAGGTAAACCTGGCTATGTCTGCTTATGAAAAAGTGTCAGCTAACCAGGCTTTTTTCAGAGGTGCTTCCACTGTGGGGTTGTCAGGGTCAGGCAGAGATTCTGGATTGCCTGAGCTGTCCAGCAGCCTAGGGGTGACCCATCTTCCCCATGACCCTCTTGAAGGCAACAGGGCTACCTAAGCTGTCTTCTCATTGCTTCAACTTTACTAGCACACTCCTGGGATGTGGCCTACGCTGACCCCACTTGCGCAAGGTTAAATCAGGGCTCTCCCCAGAAGCAGCCTCTCACTGATCCTCCAGAGTCCCCAGCCCCCAGTCTACTGCTCTGAGCACTCACTTAGTCATTCTGCAGGTGCCCATGGATGGCAAGGATCATGTTAAACGCAGGGGAGACCATGTGTAACACAGAGCAGGATGGACCCCAGGCTTCGTGGGGCTCACAAGCCAGTGGGAAGACAAAGAAATTAAAGAATTAAAGGCACAAAAAAAAAATGCATAGGAGGCTGGTCCAATGGCCTAGTGGTTAAAGGGACTGGATCCCAGGAGGCCAACTGTGTGGTTAGACTCTTGGCCCTGTTGACTTAAAAAACATACCTGGTGTATGTGGGTGCATGTCCCAAATCCCAACATGAATGGTTTTAGAGAAATGGAAGAGAATGGATTATAACATGACCATATCCCATTACGGGGAGTGGGCTTTCTCCCTCTCTCTCTGTCTCTGTGTCTTTCTCTGGCAAGAGCCAGAAGAAAGAAAAGCAAAGAAATGCACATGAACAATTGCGGAGAGTGCCATGAACCTACAAAAATGAAGGGAAGAGAGTCAAAGCCTGCAGAGGGAGCACAGTGCAGGCTGAGGCTTGAGGAGCAGCTGCACCTATTCCCGGGATGGCTGGGGCTAGGGCGAGGCACTGAGGGGCCCAGGGAGCAAGAATTAAGGAGCCTTCACTCTCAGGGCCGTGCATACGTGAGGTTGCAACAGAGTGCGCGCCCTGCCAGGCTTTGCTCCCTGGGCACCTCTTCGCCTCACCCTATCCCCAGCCCAGCTCCGTGTCACCTCTCATTTCTGCTGAAGTCAAAAGGGCCAGAGCCTACACTCTTCAGGTTCCTGCGACTACCAGCTGTCAGAGCCATCAGCTCACAGGACTTGAGAATCACAGAAAGCCGTGTGGTGATGCGCCCACACGGCTCACTGGGCTGACGGCATTAATCCTGCATGATATTCATCGTACAGACCAAAAAGAATTATACCATCTTATATATACATATTAAACAAATATAATTATAATATTGCATATCTACCTGTGTGTGTGTATAACCTACATACGTTTGAAAACAAATATAATGGCTGTCTTGTCCAGAAACTTGAGTGAGAAGGGGTGTGGGAAGGGACGTGGGCAAATTCTGCTAGAGAAAAAGAATGTTCCAGGGCCTTTGTGCTTTTAACACTCTCTCCTTCGGACGTCCCTCTCCTTTGGTTTTTGGGGACAAGCAGTCTTCAGAGGCAGGACTGGCATGGGGAATGCCTTGAGGAAGTGGAGAGGGATCAGACAAACCCAGATGGGATACAGTCAGATGCGATATTAGAAAACACCTCATTGCACAGAGTACACTCACTGGAGCCCTGCCAGGCAAAGGGCTGGCAACAGCCCAGAGCAAGTCGGGAGACCAGGAAGAATAGGTCTCTTGACCCTCCCTGGGCTCTCCAATCCCCTCCAAGGCTGAGGGTTCATTTCTGTTTTGTTTGTCTCCTGTACTCCTTGAGTCAGTGTAGTAATTCCAGGTCTCAGACTCTCATAACTCCTAAATTAGACACCAATATAAAAAAAATGTAATCCAAATCTCTCTCCAACCATACCAATACCCTGTCTCTCACAGCCCTTTCTGCCTCCTCACATGCTAGTGTGGATTGGGGCTTGAGCACGTGGTGGCCGCCTGCACACCTGCGTCTACTCAGTGGAGCTCACCAGTACCCACGCATCTGCTAGACGCTAGCTACAGCTTTGGGAGGAGGGGAGGCAGTGACACGGGTACTATTGTTAACAGAAAGCTCAGGATGTTCTGATTTAGTCCTGAGCATCCCAAAGGACTGTGCCCTCTGGGCAGCAAAACGCCTCCTTCACCTGGTTAGAAAGTCCCACGGGAAGGAGAACGCCCCTGCCTGGAAATCTCCCTGCAGGCTCCTCTCCTGCAGAAGTTGAGAAAGGGGGCGAGGAGACTGGAAGTTGGTGTTTTTATTTTGAGTAAATCAATTGGCTAATCGGGGTAGGATTTTCCATCTGGGAGTTGAAAGGGCAAAAGGAGAACAGTTAATTTTTCAAACCTTCACTTTAAAATACAATCCCCCTGTTTGTGAGCCGCATTTGATGCAGGGTCCAGGCGGGACATCAAGACGTGGTGTCAAGGCCAGAACAAGCATATTTTAAAGTAACAGCAAGTAAATTAAGCCAATTAAGCATTCTTAATGCCCAGGATTTTTTTTTCCCCCTTTTTCTTCCAAGAGATCCTGCTTGCAAGACAGAATTTCTTTTTCTTTTGCTTTTTTCAATCTTTTGCATTCACAGCCCTAGTTTGGACCTTGATTTCTCTATCACGGGGAACCGTATCAACTGCAGGAAGCCCAGCCTACTTTAAACAGGACTTGCCTCTAAAATGAAGCAGGGGGGATGGAAGGCTGGGGAGGACTTTCTCAAAGTATAAATCCCATCAGATCAGGGATACACCACATTCGATCCCCCAGGAAGAGGTCGGTGAGGTTAAGTGAGATAAAGAAGTGAAAACATTTCTGGAAATTTTCGGGAAGAAAGGTGTTAGATAAATTCAGGGTAGTTTTATGACTGATTTTATGGTTCAGCTTCTAGCCTTGTGGGTGGTCCCTGGACATTCAGCCCCCAGGGATCATGAGGTTGAGATCTGCAAACTGACACAGGCTTTTAAGTAGCAGATGAGATGGGGAGATGGCTCCACCAGACACCTTGAGAAGGGGGCAAGGAGGTCACCGTTAAACAAGAAATTAAGCCAGTCTAACATGGGAAGCAGGTTTCTTACATTTTTCCCATCATTGCCCATTTCGACTCAGCCGTTCATTCACTCTGACCATTCTCATTTTTCTTGGTGAAAGACCTAGTGATAACAAGTAGAGAGGAACAAAATAAGCAAGTTGCTAGCAACACACATAAATTGTGCGTTATTTGCTCTGTGAGAGATGAATATGAGCATATACACACTTTCTTTTATTTTATAAAACAATGCCTCATAAACTAAACACTAGCCCAGCAATTTTATTACATTTACCTTGATAATATGTTGCAAGCCATTTAAATAGTACAAATTCACTGACAGGCCATCACCCATGAAGTACAACTATACCAGCACAACAGTTTTTGGAAAAATATAAATTGGTTTTAGCGTTGGGCGTAAAGATGATTCATAGTCAAACCACCATGCAAACGTGTCTTCAACTTAAATCAAAATTTTAATTTAGAAGCCAATAGTGTCGTGAGTGGAAATACGTGCCCTACATTGCGAGGTTGAACGATAACTATGGTAAACTAACAATGAAGCAAAATAAAGTGTAATTTATAAACTAAAAATGCAGGATTGAATATCATGATCTATGCAAGAGATTGGTCATGGGATGACCTTCTGAAAAGTCAAAGGAAGACCTGTGTTCTCTCTGAGGGCAGGTGCACCAAGAACTCTGCACGGTGCCAGCCAGACTTGATAGAGGAGTCATCCATAAACTCTAGTACCTCCTTCTTTTTTTATTTTTTAGAGAGAGATTTTTGGATAGGGCATGTGTGCTTGACAGAGAGACAGAGCGAGATAGAGAGACAGAAAGCAAGAAATCACCCCCCCCCCCGGGGGGGGGCGGGAGAATGACTGCACTGCAATCCCTTCTCCTCCACTCTCCTTCGGTGATCCTGGGCACGCATGCACACGTGCCTGGCAGGAGTTTTAAGCCACTGCATCTGGGACTCAAACCGTGGTCAACTACATAGGAGTCCAGTGACAGAACCATTGCACCATCTGCTGGTCCCTCTAGTACCTTCTTAGTCTCCCTTTACAAATTCTTTTTCTTTTAAAAATTATTTATTTAATTAATTCCTTTTGTAATTGTCATTATTATTTTAATTTGACTAGAGAGAGAAAAAGGGAAAGCAAGAAAGCAAGCCGCCAGATTCCAGACTCGAACTGCAGTTGGCCACATAGGAGTCCAGTCCAGTGCCTTAACCACCACACCACCTGCCAGGCCCCTCCCTTTACAAATTCTTAATGACATTGTCCCTCAGAATCCTCCTGGTGGATTACCTGTAAGTAGTCCTTAAAAGACTTTGTGAATCTGAACATCACTAATTCACTTGTAAAACCCAAAAAGAGGACTTGCCCTACAACCATGGGTAGTGGTAGCCTTTGGAGAAAACTAGAAATCATTCCAAGGGAAGTATAAATGAAAGGTTCTGGAAGTTCTGAGGAAAGATCTTGCTTTGGGGTGGGGAGGAAAGGGGGCCACGGGGAATAAGGAATAATAACTTGTGCGGGGTAGGGGAACTTTCAGAGAGGAGCCCTCCCCCACTGCTGCTACCAAGAACAGAGTCCTGGAGGTGAGAAATGAACAAGGGGAGAACGAGTGGCCCTGTCTGGCTGGAGAGGGTTGTGCAAAAGAGGGAGCATGGGCTAAGGCTTAATTATGTTCTAATTGAAATAGGAATCCAGCTCATGGTCCATTTGCAACATGCAGACTTTAGAAACTGATGCTAAGGCAGCAGTCAGGTAGAAAGGTACTTAGTTAATGCAGCTTTTCAAGGGTGGCCCCAGCACATCTGTGAAGGGTCACATAGAACACAGAGCCACGGTGGAGATTTAGAGTTATCCACGAGACGAAAGCATGGTCCAATGTAAGGATCTCTAAGGACTAACTTAGGAAAACCTCTTTGCCCACCCCTACCTCAGGCCACAGGGGCAAGCCTTGGGGAAGGTTTTCTAGAAACTGTTGCTTTGGGGGCTTCAACTATTCCCAGCCACACAGTTGAACAAAGTTGGAATCAAGAAAATCAAGTCCATGGGTGGGAGCTAGAGCTCTTCTTTGAAGCCTACTTCAATATACTGAATTTATTCTGGAATTAAAACCAGTGACCTTGGAATGAAGAGCTCAGAGTTCAAGTCCAGCCTCAACTCCTTCCTGGCTGCATACACTCAAAAGGCACCAACACGGTCGGGATTTTGTTCTCCTTCCTGTGAGATGGGAGGAACGCCAACCACCCTCCAGGGTGGCAGGAGCCAAGGGGTTGAAAAGCCTTTAACAAACCCAAAGCATAATGCGAAGGATGGATCCTCTGCCCATGTCAAGGTTCCTCTGAGCAGAGAGGAAGGAGCATCACCCAGGGCTTCCCTAACACCACACTGGGCCTCAGTTCTGCCCGGTCCTACAGGCCAAGGCAAGGCCCTTACAAGTTTCTGGAGGGTAAAAACCCCAGCACCCACCGTGAGCTTGACTTTTAAGTAAACACTGCAGCTTCGACAAAATATTCAGACTCCACTCAGCTTCTGACTCAAGGAAAAAAAAAAAAACACATGCTTTTACTTATTTGTGTTTTAAAGGAGGAGAAAAACCTCAATCAGAAGAGCAGTGTCTGTAACAACATTCTCCCATGTTATTACACTGGGCATTGTTTCCAAATTGATGATGTTACTTAATCAAACACCACACTCAGTATTCTTAAAAGCATTTAGAACAAAGCAATAAAGAGTTCTTTGCCACAGTTGGGCTTTTCTCGCAGTGTCTAATCAAACCTCACATATTTCCTACTGTCTGCCAAAATAAGTTCTAGGCACTCTTTTTTATATTCTCCTCACACGGCCCACCCTGAGAGAGGGAGGAAGAAGGAAAAGAAGGTGGAAAGAAAGACAGAAGGGAGGCAGGGAGGAAAGTGGGTGAAGAAAAGCAGATGGGAGGAAGTTAGACAGGAGTGAAGGAGGCAGCATCGCGGTGCTGACTGTCCCTGCATCCCTGATCTATCTGCAGGACACGGGCCAGCGTGAGATAAAGCCCAGGATCCTCGAAAGGCCACACAGGCAGCTGTGTTGGTGCCCTCCTCAGCCCCCGCTCCCTGCCCCCTGCACACCTGAGGTTCGGACCCTTGCATCTAATTGGACAGCTGGGTGGTGAATGTGGCCTGTCCTGCCAGCCATCTCATCGACTGCAGTGACAGCTGTATCACTTCCCTGATGTGAGTGGGCGCTGAGGAGCGTTGACACATGATCAACTTCCCTCTAATATCCTTCAACCAACCTGACAGTTGTCCGGCAGGGGCTAGTCAGCTCAACTGCCAGCTTTCACCGAGGCATTGTGGGACAGCTTCCTAAGAAGACAGTCAGGAGAGACTTCAAATGAGCCTTTTGTTTTCTCCCGGCACGGTGACTCTGGAATTGATGCAGATTCAGAGGGCGATGGCCACTGTAGGGGCAGCGGGGTAGGGCCTGGCGCGATGCAGGTAATAGCAAACAGTACCATTTGGGAGGGCCACTCCATCTTGCTCTGAGACCAGACGGAGAGCCTGGTCAACACAGGACGTGGTTCAGAGCAAGACTTCTCATCAGGGATTTGCAATCACAAGGCAGCACCCATTTCTCATATTTTCCCATTAGATGGGTTAAGAGGAAAAAAAGTCTCGTGCCATGCAACGCTCGGAACCTCGAGTTGTAAGTGGAAGAGCCTCTGACTTGCCTGGTGATAGCCAAAGTCTGACGGTTTTCTTGTGCTGGGACATCCCATCACCACCACTCTCCAGCCAAGCCTCTTAGTACAAGGGGTCCCTTTCTCTCATTCTTCCCCTGGCAGGAAGGGCAATTCCAAGTTGGGGTCCTGGAAGCCTGAGTTCCATTATGGCTCTCTCGTTACTTGGAAGTCACAGCAGAGACCTCTGCGGCCTCAACAGAGTCTGGCATAAGTGACTTTGTCATTCGTCCCTGTGATCCCCATGTTCTTCAGCTCTCAATGAATAGGAGAGGAGCAAGCCTCAGCTTGAGATAAGATGACCAGGCTATGGGGATTCTCAGGGATCAGAGCTCTTTGGGCCACAATTCATGTGAGGGTGGAGAAGAATGGGGTGTTCTTACAGAAACGTCAAAGTGTCTCTGTGATCCATTCACCAGAATCCGAGTGGACTTTAAGGACAATAGGGATTAGACATTCTGATATGACTGGTGGCGTTTATCTCTTGTCTCTGCTCTTCTCTGAGTGTGTGCTTCTCAGCCCCACTTCCTGCTGTTGCTGTCTAGCTTTGCTTTGTGGTTAAAACAAAACGTATCACCAGCACCCCCGAAGCTTCACAACTCACACCCCAACAACTTCAAAAGGGAATCTGGCCTCTTCTTATTGGTTGCACTTTTAAGAGTCTCAAGGAGACACAGGATTGGCTCAGCTAGGTCACATGTCCTTTGCTGAAACTATGAACTGCGGACATGCAACACGTGGGTCTAACATGGCAGTTTCTTGGGGAAGCGTGTAGACAGTGGGGGAGGAAGCTGGTTCAGGTGTTCCCAGAAGAGAAAAGTGCTGGACAGAGAAATAGCCCACCATTAGTTCCCGTGCCAAAGGAGACTCTGTACGAAGTTCGTAAAAGAAGGTTGTACTCAATTCCATGTCGGATTTGACTGGACATTACTTTGAATTCGAGTTTAAGACTGCGGTTGTTAGAGTATCTTCATTTTGCTCAGCCTGTGAGGAATGATTCAGAAACATCACTGAAAATTCAGCTGGCCCCTCTGAAGAAGTAGCAGAAATGACTGTTTGGGGATGAGAAAACAAACCCGTCTCCAAACCACCTGGGGCCAACTTAAAAGGCAGAAGGCCAAGTCCATTCTCTCTGGACTTCTTGCCTAATTTCCATCTGCCTTTTACTCTCCATGTGGCCCCAAGAAAGGCAGCACCACAGATCGAGTAATCTGGTTGCGGGCCCTACAAGCCCCTGCAAGTTGAGTAGAAGCCAGTCCTGTGGTCGCTGGCTTTCTAGGGGGCCTTCGGGGACTTCAGTGACACGTTGGAAAGGCTGCTTCAGGTAGCAAGCATGACCCTGCAGGAGCCCTGCAGAATTGGGGTCTCACTCTGGCTGCTCCTGTGCAGAGAGGTCCCTGCAGAGAGGCTGGTAAGTGGGGCTGAGATTCAATTAAAGGCCGGTGAACTGTGATCAATGTGCAGACAGAGAAGAGGGACCAGCGTGGGAAGCTACTGGCCCAGCACCCATGAAAGGCTAGCCTTGAACCCAGTACAGGTCCTAGTCCCTGCTTTCATCACTTATTTAAGTTCTTAAAGATGTAACCCTCAAGATGTGTTTGTGACCATTTCAAAATTACAAGTTTCCCACAAAAGTCTGATTTATGAGCAATCTGTTAGATATTTGAATCAGAACACCTTATCTGAATTAATTAATCTATCCAAAGGGAAAAAGGTGCTTTCTCCTTAAATGTCAAGTTGGTGTTGTGTCCATTTTCTCCATGGGAGAAAGCATCTTTTGATTAAAGTCAAAACTTCTTTCAGTTGGGGTTACCTGGCACCCGAGGAAAGGTGTCTGAGCTCTGCCAATGACATACTTAGGCTTGGTACATGCTTCATTACCAGACGCAGAATTCTTCATTTGTAGCAGAACTCCGGCATAACAGAGGGAAATTAAAATACTTCTCAGAGCGTGCCTCTACTGTTTCTGTGATGGGGTGGCGACCGACCAGCCTGCCAGCGCAGGGCTTCAGGACAGCACATGGCAGCTTGCATGCGTCTCTGCGATGCTGCGTGGCTGTCAGGGGATCGGCTGCTGGCTATGCATGAGGCTGCTCCTACGATTTATTTCCCCTCCAGCCAGCCCCCTTTCCCATCTCCTGCCCAGAACTCTGTCCTCAGCTCCGTCTGCAGCTCTCTCGATCCTGCCCCATCTGCCTCCTTCAGTCACCCCTCCACCCAGACCTAGCTCTGTTCTCCCCCTGGTCCCTGGACACTGACCCCCAGCCCTGGTAATGTCTCCTGTCAGTCACCCTTCAAGGCTCAGGCTTCTCTTCATTCTCCTGACCCTAGGCCCACAGACATTTCTTGGTGACAGCTTTGTGATTCCTTAGTGCCTCGACACTGTGGTGTTTCAAGAATGGGGGGCTCCAGAGGGGCCTCTGGGGAATGGCAGGAATTAAGAATCCAGCCCTTGTCATTCAGCTGGACTTGTCTGCCGCTAGGAGCCCCTGGCTTGCAGTTGGGAGTTTCAGCTCCTTCTGTCCGTCCCCTTTGCTGCCCTCTCTCGCCTTCCCACACCGCGTCTCACAGCACTTGTTTCTTTATGCATCGGTCTGGATCGGGATTGTGCTCGAGGCACGCCTTTGTCTTCACTATCCCGATAACCCAGTTTTCAAGGTAGAAGACTCTCTCTTAGTTACCTGAATAACCACCTGCTAAAAACTCCTGGGTTCACGGGCCAGGTAGTGACACAGGGCTGATGCAACTGGACCACACAAGAAAGGTCCTGGGTTTGCATCCTGAGGCTTCCTTAAGCATGCGGGGTGGGTACTAGGGATGGATTGAGGCCCAAGGACCTTTTTGGGGGTACCTGTCTCTCTGTCTTTCTTTCTTGGTCTGTCTCTCTCTCTCAGGGAATGAAATAAATAAAAAGAAAACAAAACACAAAACTCCCAGGTTCAGATTAGACAACCTTTCCAGGGCTTAATGTCCTTGATGACGAGGCAATGGCCACGGTGCTTAAGAACAAGAGCATCAGGCCAGCAGGTGGCGAAGTGGTTAAGGTGTTGGATTCCGGCATGGCCGACTGTGGCTTGAGTCCTGGACTTGGTGACTTGAAAATCACATTGGGCAAGTGTGCGTGTGTGCCCACAATCTCAGGAAGAGAATGGAAAAGAGATTGTGGTGTGGCCATTCCTCCAGAAACAAATTTCTCACTTTCCCTCTCACTGTCTCTCTGTCTCTCCTTCTCCAGTGAGTACACATGCCCCATTGCAAAAACCTAAACAACAACAAAACAATCAAACAAACAAACAAAAAAAGAGCATCCTGGGGTATCTCATGAATTAGTGGCTAAAGCAGCCAGATTCCACATGGTTCAAGTCCTGGGCCCAACATAATTGAAAAATATGCCAGGTGCACGTGCATGCATACTCAAGTGAAGGTATAAATGGAAGAGAAGAGATCGTGTGTGACCATTCACCATGGAAGATGCGCTCTCTCTCTCTCTCTCTCTCTGACAAACACACACATCCTCTCACAAAAGAGAGAGAGAAAGAGAGAGAGAGATAGGAGGCATCCCCAAGATGTAGAGGCCTGATTCAACTCTATTTCTGCACCTCACTGGTGGTAGGACCTCAGAGGATTATCTCTGAATGCCTCTTCTATAAAACAGCAATAATACTTCACAGGCTCTCCGTCATAATGAAATGAACATATTCACCGAGCACTGAGATGAGGACCTGGCCCATAACAACTAGTGCATAAGACGCTGTTACTATTTCTAATAGATATAGTCATATCTGGTATCTTCTTTCATGGTTACGATCTTGTAGACAACAACTTCTTACTGTCCTCATTTGGTATATGAAGATACTCATGGTAGAGAAATTAAAATATTTTTCCCAAATCTACATCACTAATTAGCATCAGATCCAGGACTCGAACCTGGGTCTGGTGCCCAATTCTCTTTATTCTTGGTCCGTGATGCTTAGCATATTGCTAGTACATATGGGCTTAGCATATACTTGTCACATGTTATAGAATCTATTTTCACTCACATTCAAAACCCCACAAACACCCAGCGGATAGTCATAAACACTATCACTGGGGACCCCAGCCTGGATCTGAGCCTTCTGGGGATAGCTGGAGACTAGAAGAATCCTACCAGTTAGAGAACAAATCCCCTACAACAAGTGATTCTGGAGTTTAGGATTCCTTTTAAGGAGGGGTGAAAAATCCTATGAGGCCCAGCTAGCAGCAGGTGCAGAGTGAACAGATGGAGAATGAATACTGATGCCCCAACTGGCCAACTCAATAGGCATTTATGAGAATCAACCTACAAATGTATATTCAAAATCTATTCTCTTCTCTCCTACACAAGGCTACCAACCTTACTCAAGCCTCCAGCATCTGTTGTCTAGTGGCTTCTGGAATGTTCTTTCTTGCCCGCTGATCACTTGGTCTCTATTCTCTCAGCCAGCAGTTAGTATGGCACCTATTCATTTTTTGGCATCTGCTATAACAAACACCACAAACTTCAAAATGCATATCACATCGTGTCATGCTCCCTGCCTCGTCCCTTTTTGTACTCCCATCCCTCACAGTGACTCAGCCCTTTTGGCAGGTCTCTCTGGCTTTTTCTCTGGAGAGAGGGTGACCTGCTCTCCTGGTCACTGGGCAGCAGCTGTTGGCTTCCTGCTGGACCTGGAACCCACCCAGCACTGCCCTCCTCCAAGCTCTGCACCTGCTTGTCTCTGCTTATCCCCAAACCCCCAAGGCAGCCCTTTCTCACCTGTGGGTCTCAGAAAATAAAGCACTTCCCCAGAGACTTTGTCTCTGGCCACCTCATCCAAAAGGGCCTCCAAGGCCCATCTCTCCACCATCTTCTTGCTTCACTGCCTTCATCACATTTGTGTTTACAGCTGAAACTCTTTTTTAAAAAAAATCATTGTTGGGATAAGCAGATGGCATAATGGTTACATCACTGGACTCCCATATAGTCAAACGTGGTTCTAGTCTCAGACCCGGTGGCTTATAACTCACACTGGGCACATGTGTGTGTGTGCCTGAAATCTCAAGAGACTGGAGAAGAGATTGCAATGTGGCCATCCCCCCAGGGGGTGACTTCTTATTTCCTGTCTTTCTGTCTGTCCAGTGAGTGCATGAGCGCATGTGCCTTATAGCAAAAATCTCTCTTAAAAAAAAAAAAAAAAAAAGTTTACATAAGTTCCTTGAGGGAAGAAGGGTTTGGCCATTCTTATCTGTCATCCAGCATCAGAATAGAGTCAGGATGAAGATGTCCCATATACATTTATTGATGAATTTGATGAGTGAATAAGACTTTAACCTAGGTTTGATGTGGCCAACTCTAGAGCCTGTTTTAGAGGAGACAGAAATGCAACTTGGCCTCAAATTTTGCCTTCAAGGAGCTTCTAATCTGGTTTAAGCAAGGAAGTCTTCACCAGGGAGCTGTGGGAAGGTGTGCAGACACTGGGACAGAGGATAAAGTGAGTGGCCAGAAGCCCTGAAAAGCAGGTAAAGGTAGGCTGGCCTTCCTGAAAGTGTCTTGGGGAAGTGGGCTGAGGATAGTTTAAAGAATGATGGCACTGAGACATTGGGAGAGGGATGGGGCAGCTTTCCTGGCAGGGAAGTGGTCTGACCAGAACCTGGTGGGTGTGGTGGGGAGATGAGGAGTTGGCATTGAATAGACTACCTGTGAATGAACAAGGGTGGCAGTTGCTCTGCTGGTGTTGGGTAAGTGCTCTGACTACAGTTTTCAACATCTCTTCCTGTTTTCCTGAATTAATCACTCCAACCTGTGTTCGAGTTTCCTATGGGCAATGTTCGTTCTTCCTTCCTTTCCCAGGAAATTTTAGAATCACCTTCGGAAGCACTAGGGCTGGAGTCCACTGTCCAGCACTTACTGATGAGTGTTTCTGCTGTGCCGGGAGAGTTGGCCTACTGTAGGCTTTGGAGATTTTCCAGCATGGGAATTGGTTATTTGTGGTCACCTGCCATCTTGGGTGCAATGCATACAACTTTGGAAAGCCTGAGGATTCTGGAAGCAGCCTGGCTGCAGCCCTCCTCTATACTGGCCTTCCATGTGGGGCTATGGAAAGAGCCCTCATTTGGAGACACAAAAGGTTTTGGACAGAGACAGTCAAAATCTCCTCTGATCAGACTGCTCACGTTGGCTTCCTCTGCCTGGATTTAAAGATCAGCAGATCTGGTATTAGCTAGTTTCTTCCCAAAAAGCCTCAGCCTTTGGCTCATCAAGCTTTGCCCTCCTTTACCTGTGCCTTTTGCTGTTTCTGTTCCAAACTAAAGTCTCAACATGTTATTTTGGTATTAGTTTCCAGCGGCTGCTATAACAAACACCACAAACTTGAAGGTTTAAAATCAACGGGAACTTCTCTCCTATGGTTTTAGAAGCCAAAAGTCTGAAATCAGGATATCTGCAGGGTTATTATCCTTCTAAAGGCTCCCAGGGAGAATCCTTCCTCGAGTCTTCTGGCTCCTGGTGGCCCCAGGCATCCCTAGGCTTGTAGCTGCATCACTCCCATCGCTAGCTCTGTCTTTGCGTGGCCAGCTCCTTTTACCTCACATGTCTTCTCTTCTTCTGTCTCTTATGATCCACCTGGAAATTCACTATGATCTTATCTTGAGAGTGTTAACTCAATTACAGCTGCATGCATTTCTTTTTCTTTTTTCTTTCTTTCTTTTTCTTAGACTTTTGCCAAAGAGTGCACTCACCAGAAAGAAAAATAGAAAGAAAAAGGGAAAGGTGAGAAATCACACCCTCCACAGGCATGTGCTGCAGCCACACCACAATCTCTTATTCTCCATTCTCCTCTTGAGGTTTTGGCTATACAGGCACACACACCTGACATGCTTAAAGGCCCAGGTCCAGGATTCTAACCTCAGAGCTGGCCATGTGGGATTCAGGGACTTAACCACCACACCACCTGCTGGTCTGGCATGCACATGAAATCCACCCCAGCCTCAGACAGTTCATATCACAAGCACATTTGAACTGAGACCATCCTATGTGGGTCAGTAACATGGAATATATGTTTTTAGTGGGTATAAAAAGTGGAGGCAAACACAGGTACACCAGAGAGCTAGACTCTTAGGGGCAGAACCAGAGTTTGTAGGAAAAAGAGAGGCCTTAGAGGAAACAGAAAAAAGCCTAGAATTCCCTAAGTCTGTACTGCTAATAAACAAGGGAGGGTGTCCCCCTAGGACATGTCCATGGAACATATTGGGGGTACTACCACTCAACTATTCATAAGATTTTTCAGAAATATTCTTTCAAAAATATTTTCCCCAAAGTAGCCAATCAATAACCAAATTCCAGAAGAAAAACTATGCCCATGACCCACAGCAACAAGGTTGTCTTCTACCAAGTTGCTAGGGACACTTCCTCCCCAAGTACGGAAATTCAAAGGACATTGTGATTACTATGCCACAAACCACAGATTCTCTAAACATCTTTTATCACAATCAGAATATTACCAGAGGATGGATTCCCTGGAGTTTCACTCAGCATGGTTTGCTGTAAAAAGTGTGGCAGAGGGCAATTCAGTAAACCAGAAGAAATATGTCTCCAATTTTAATTTCAGGAATAGACAGGCCTGGATATG
The DNA here is from genome assembly GCA_026018925.1 of Tupaia tana. Classification (NCBI taxonomy): domain Eukaryota; kingdom Metazoa; phylum Chordata; class Mammalia; order Scandentia; family Tupaiidae; genus Tupaia; species Tupaia tana. Next base: position 44,073,087 of record JAKSZU010000018.1, read on the forward strand.
TTACATACATACAACACCCATTCCGTCCCTTTTAATATTACAACAAACCAGGTAATTTGGTGTTAAGATAACACCAAATGTTAAGGATGGCCAAAGACTCTCGTTGAAAGCAATCCTGCCCTGATTCAACAGAAATCACACTTGACAAGTCCCTGGAAGTCCTTGAGGCCTTCTCCTAGCTCTGTTATGCATTGGGCTGGGAGGCTTTGCAAAAGCTTATATGCCTCTCTGAACTTCAGTTTCCCTGTCTATAAAGTGAAGATTAGACTAGAACAGGGATTGGCAAACTACGGCCTACTGGCCAAATCTGGCCTGCTGCCTGTTTGCATGAATAAAGTTTTATTGGAACACAACCATACCCATTCATTTACAGATTGCCTGTGCTCCTTTCAATCTACAATGGCAGAGTAGTGACAGAGACAGGATAGCCCACATGACTGACATTCGTCATATAGCACCGTATAGAAAATGCCTGCCATCCCCTGGACTAGCACAGGGCTCTCTAAAGTTCCTTCTAGCTGCGCTATCCTGTGATTCTAAGGGATCAGGACTCCCCTCAAGGGTTGCCTATATCTGATGGTACCCCGAGGAGAAGTCTGTTGAGGAGGAATTGTAACTGAAATAATGCACCACCAGCTTTATAGCAGCAGTGCCATTCTCTCTTCACACAGACCTTTGTTTTTGTTTTTGTTTTTGTTTTTTTTTTGGAGGGGTTTTTGCTATAGGGCGCGTGCGCTAGCCAGACAGACAGAGAGAGACATAGACACAGAAAGCGAGAAATCACCCCCCAGGGGGGATGGTCATGCCGCAATCCCTTCTCCTCCATTCTCCTCTCGGGATCTTGGGCACACACGCACACGCGCCCAGCGTGAGTTTTAAGCCACCAGGTCTGGGACACGAACCGCGGTCGACTACGTGGGAGTCCAGCAACATAGCCATTACGCTAACTGCTGGTTCCCCACACAGACCTTTGTGTGCTCTCTCCGCCCTGTCTGTGCTTAAGGAGAATCCACTGGATTCTCAGCCACTGAGGAGCACCCATCCTTCAAGTTCAAGTGCCAAGTCATTCCCACTTTGCTTCTATCATTGTCCAAATTAGAGCAAATATACCCTTCTGCCGTCAAACCCCTACCTCCTTCATTCTCCTCTCTTATTTGTTAAACAAATCCTGATCTGCCTTTTTAGGCTGCTCTTGAATTTTATGGCAACATATAATAAACATCTGACTGCTTTTATTTCTATTTAACTTTTATCTTGAATGTCTCTGCTGTTTCAAACCAAATATTTATAGCATCACACAGCCGCCGCAATTTCATTCCTCACCAATACTGTCACTCCCTCCTGCTCGTGTTCACCAGCCCTTTAGAGAGTCTGGAGAATCTTGGGGCACATGGTCTTTTATGCCTCCACAGGGCCCTCAGCCTCAAGTTCTGATCCACTGGGCTTTTAGGAGAGCAGACAACATTCCAGACAGCCCCAGCCCTCAACTTGCAGTCAGGCCAGTCCTGTGTTTTGCATCATCACAGCTCAGTGCTAGGCTGCAATCACTCAGGAGGGACCCCCCACATGTCCTGGGGGAACACCCTGCCTTATTCATTACCAGTGCACACCTGGGGCATTCTGGGCTCTTTTCTGTAGGCTCTAAGGCCTCTCTTTCCCCATAAAACTCTGGTCCTGTCCTAAGAGCCTAGCTCTCTGGTCTACCTGTGCTTGCCTTCATTTTTTACATCCATGAAAAAGTGCTCCTGCTTGGTGTAACACACACGGTGCTCTGTGACTCCACATCGGACAGTCTCAGGTTCCATACGCTTGTGATCTGAGCTGTCTGAGGCTGGGGTAGATAACAGTGTGAATACCCTATTGGGAGTGTCTTTCACACTCTCTCTCTCTACTCTCTCTCAGAAGAAACAAATAAATAAATAATAAACTCTTTAAAAATGTGTCCTATTTGACTATCCAATGGCATGGTTAATCTCACATGACCAGTTGAATATTTTGAGTCATGGACCTGGAAGCCTGAAAAACATGCCAGGCACATGTGTATGTGTGCCCAGAATCCAGAGAGGAAAATGGAGAAGGGATTGTGGCATGGCCATCCCCCTTGAGGGGTGCTTTCTCTCTCTCTCTCTCTCTCTCTCTCTCTCTCTCTCTCTCTCTCTCTCTCTCCAATAAGCATATATACTTTGTAACATATTTTTTAAAAATAAATAAAAACAAAGAAAAAGTGCCCCATCAACCCTAACAATCTTTATGTGGGTTCTCTGGTTTTACTGGTCCAAGAGGCCCACTTCAGAATATCCTTCCAAGTCTAGAGTCCTAAGTAAATTAGCCATGCTTGGTGAAGGATAACATTTCGGACCTGGAGTCTGAAGACCTCACTTTCCCTCTCTGAACATCGGCTTCCTTATCTGTAAAAAAGGGAGTCATTTCGCCTGCCTGACTTGACTCTCAGAGTTGCCTTGAGGACCTGAGAGATGGGTGCTTTGTGATCTGAAGCATCAGGTCACACGTGGAGAAGAAGAGATGAGTTCCAGCCAGGCCTGAGACTGTAAAAGGAAGGCAGCAAGATGCCACTGGACTTCCTTGGGCTCTTGGGCATCTAGGACTAGAGAGGACTTCTCTGATCTCCAGGGCTGCCTTTTCTCCTTCCCCCCCTCTCAACCTGCACAAATCCCGCTGGGCTCTGCACATTGCTCTGTGTGGATGAATCAGCATCATCACCCTGTCTCTGGCTGTTCTCCTCAGGGCACTCATTAATCCACGTGAGCTGGTGGGTGGACCTGACACAGCAGAGCGCTCCACAGAAAACCGACTCATACTTTCTGCCCTGATGTGGCTTGCACCTGGCCAAGCCTATACCTTGTAGCTCTCTGGTTATCCAGAGGGAAGTCCTACATGTACCTCGGTGAGAAAGATCCACAAAAATTGGCTGTGCAAGCCTTGTGATATTTTCAATCCAGTCTGAAACAAGTTTGGAAACAGTCACACATTTAGTACCTCAGACTCTCAGAGACAGGGTGACCTCTCCCAAGTTTCCCCATCTCCTTCCCAACTCTCAGGCCATCTCCCTCCAACTAGAAAAAGTTATTGGTAGGTGGTGAATGTTAGTGTCCCTCCAAAATTCACATGTGAAATCCTACCCTCCAGTGTCAAGGAGGAGACAGGGCAATTTGAGAGGCAATTCATGAGGGTGGAGCCCTAATACATATGATAGGTGTCCTTATTAAAGGGATGTCAGAGAGCTCTCACTCTCTTTCTGCCATATGAGAATAAAACAAGAAGTTGATAGTCTAAAACCAGAAAGAGAGCCCTCACCAGAGCCTGACCATGCTGCCTCCCAATATTGAACTTCCAGACTCTACACCTATGATAATTAGGTTTTGGGTCCTCTGTTACAGCAGCCCAGATGGACTAGACAGTCATCCTTATCTGCATCAGGGATCCTTAAACACCAGAACTGGGCTAGTCTTCATAGAAGGCTTTGCTGGTGGTATTAGAACACTTGCAGTGCAATCTGGTTGAAAGAGGAAATGGATGTCCTTGCTCACCTAACTGAAAAATCCAGGAGTCATTTAGTTTCAAACACAACTCGATCCAGGAGCTCAAGTAATATCATCCAAAAGTCATGTTTTACTGGCAATAAGCTATGGGCAGGATGTGAAGCAAAGGGAATACTCATCTCTTGCTGGTGGGAGCACAGTCTGGCACAACCATTTTGGAAAATGGCCGGACAGTGCCTGCTGAAGCTGAACAGATATATAGCCTACTCAAAAGTCTGAACCCAATAGAAATGAACACTGATGTCCACCAAATGATAGGTACAAGGCTGTCTATGACAGCTGTATTCATTATAATAGCCGAAAACTAAAAATGACCCAAATATTCATTAACAGCAGAATAGGAAGGTGTTCATATGAGGAAATACCACACAACACAGAAAAAAATCATTACTGAAATAACACAAGACAATGTGGATGAATCTCATAGTACAGTGGATGAGTGAGGGGACCAAGGCACAAATAGCATATGCTTCATATGAGTTATTTTATTGATATGGCATTCAAAAATAGGAGTTATCGGTATGGGTGTTCTGACTAGAAGGGGATACTGGAGTGCCGAGCTATTCTATGTCTTGGTCTGGGTCATGGTGTATAATTATATAAAACATCATTGAGCCACACAATCAGGATTTATGCACTTTCCTGTGTTTGAGTTATACCACAATAAAAATATTTCTAGAACAACCGTAAAAAAGGAAGGAAAGCCACATTTTCCATTTCTTGGTTCTGCTTCACTCTTAGATAGACAATCACCATGTGGTGGCAGAGTAACCATCAGTGGCTCCCAGCTGAAATTTGCCACCTGAACAATGTCAGTGAAAAGAAAGAGCCTCTTCTCTAACAGTCCTAGAAAGTGACTTTCCCAGATGGACTTTGCCTGGTCTGTCTTGAGATATAGGGTCCACCTTGGACCTAAGGGTTTGGGCCAAGTCTACTCCAGTCACATGGAGTGATGTAGTGAGAAGTTGGGCTCCCAAAGGACAGATAGGGTGTGGATGACACAAGAGTTAATGGTCACTGGAAAGGCTCTTGTCCTAAGTGAAAGGAGAATCATAAAGGCAGGGCATATGTGTGCCTCTGTGTGTGTGTGTGTGTGTGTGTGTGTATGTGTATGTGAACATCTTCATGCACACAAACTGGCATGTTGAGCTTCAGTTGCTATTGCAGAAGCTTGGTTCTAGATCCCCTTTAGCAAAGAAAGACTTCCTCCAGCTAATGGGAGAGCACCAGCTGACAGCTCTCCATTGTCAGCCCTCTTAAGGAGCTGCCTCAGCTGGAAAGGGTTGCCTAGCCCAGGCCATGCCCCATTCCATGAAGCAGATTCACACAAAGACCAGTTGTCAGGTATATAAAAGCTTGACCCATGGTCCAACTCAGGGCAGCTCTGAAGACCAACTCCAGAGCTCCCTGCAAGCTTGACTGAGATGTAGTTGAGACAGCACTGTAGCTCAGCTTCTCCCTCAGCCCAGCCTGCCTCTTTCTCTTCCCCATGGGATAGATCCCAAGCGCATTCACTTGGGAACATTCTGCAGAGTAATGGTCATCTCAGAATCTGCTCCCCAGGGGATACAACCTGGAGTAGTGGCCAACTGTCCTTCCTTATACTGGACCACCCCTTATTCTGAGATCATTCTGTGGCCACTTTTGGGGTATAAAATGGTTTTCCACGATGAAACAATGGCACACGCATATGATCATTTGTTCTCTGTCCTTTACTTAACAATAGGAAACACTGGCCACTTGAGGATCAGTCCCCAGATACCTTTTAATATTGTTCTGGGATATCAAATTAAAGACTTCTTAGTCAGTTCTCTGTCTCAGGCAAGCAGACCAAGCCTGAGTGTTTGGCACCCACCTGCCTGCTCCTATTAACTGTGGGACAAATTTCAGGATCTAGTTGCTTCTACATCAAGCTCCCTCTCAAGAAAGCATTCCTAATAAGTTTCTGCTATTTATTTCCCACCTGCCCAGCACCCTTCTCATTCTCTTTTGGAGAGAATGTTTCAACCTATCCTTTGGAGCCTACTCTTTCTCTTATCTCAGCCCCTGTGTTTGTGTTGGGTTTCCCTTCCTCCTCTCCCTACCATAGAATTATGTCTGAGTATAGACCAACCATAGAATTATGTCTGAGCATAGACCAACCATTTCTTCCCCTGTGATTTGGTTCAGAGAAAGACAAGTCACCTGACCAGGGCAATGAAACTGTAGTCTAGGTCTTTGATGATCCTATTGACGATAAAAAGTACCCATGTCTTAGCCAGTTTTGTGTTGCTATATCAGAACATCTGAGAGCAGGTAATTTGTAAAGAACAGAAATCTATTTCTCGCAGTTAACAATCAAGGTGCTGGCATTTAGTAAGGGTTTCCTTGCTGTATCCTCACATGGAAGATGAGCAGAAGAGAGAAGACCTCCACCACAAGCCCTTTTTATAATGGTCCTAATCCATTCATGATCAGAAGCCCTCATGCCCCAATCACCTCCTAAAAGCACCATCCTTTCTTTTTAAAAGTTTTTTTGTTTAGTTCTTCCATAAGTATGAGAGACAGAGAGAAAGAGAGAGCACCCCCAACAAAGTCTTGATGTCATAATCCACCCCCAGTCTCAGCCATCCTCAGAATATGGGCACACACATGCCCACCATACTCAGGGAGGTCTTCAGACATCAACCTGGGACCTGGGACCATGTGGGTCAGCCTCACAGAGCACTGGGTTTTACCTTTGTGCTACCATGGAAACCCCCATCTCTTTACACCATGACATTGGCAATACCTGAATTTTGGAAGGAGTTTTTTCAACTCATCTCATCCCTCTTTCCACCGTGATTTGTAACTGTGAGGACACTATGAGCCTGGAATGGGACATAAATCTTAGGTGGAAAAGATCAGAACCAAGGGAGATGAAGACTTGAGACTGGCCCCTGATAATGTTGCTTTAGAACCTGTATCCAGCTATACATGAGGCAATGCATATCCATCTATATTTACTACTTATGTGTGCTGACAAATTCTTTTTTCTCCCCTTGAGCCAATTGGCATTAAATTTTTGTCACTTGCATATGAAAGGGTCCCAATTGTTACAGAATTTCTGAATGTAAGTGATGAGAGGAACTTGGATTTGCTCCAACAGTAAATATGAAATGAAATAATTTATACCCATGGAAAGCTATCACAAAGTTAAGAACCTTTCTCTCTGGGATGAGGGTATCCAGTCATGACTATTTATGTCTCCTTGATTCTCTTGGGTCACAGCCTCTGCCACCACTTGCCAGCATGCTTTGCCCCAGTCCTTCAACACCATTAGCTTGTGAGGCAGGGGTTAGCAAAATATACCCACAGGCTAAATCTGGCTGGCCACCTGTTTTGATATGGCCCATGAGCTTTTACATTTTTAAATGGTTGGGGGGGGGAAGATTAATATTTTCTAGTTTGTAAAATTTCCATTATATTCACTTTTCACTGTCCATAAATAAAGTTTTATTGGAACACAGCCATGCTCATTTGTTTATGTATTGTCTACGGTTGCTTTCGCACTACAACAACCAAGTTGAATAGTTGTGACAGGGACTGTATGGCCCACAAAGTCTAAAATATTTACTATTTGGCCATTTACAGGAAAAGATTGCTGTTGGGCCAGTCCATGGAATGGTGGTTAAGGGGGCTGAATCCCACATACTAACCATGAGGTTCAAGACATGGACTCGGAGGCTTTGGAAACACACCAGGTACATGTGTATGCATGCCCAAAATCCGAATAAAAGGGAGAGATAAAGGAGAAGGGATTGTGGCATGGCCATTCCCTATGGGGTATGTTTTCTCACTTTCTCTCTCTCTGTCTCTCTCTAGCAAGCATGCACACCTTCAAGCAATTTTTTTTTTTAAAGAAAAGTTTGCAGACCCCTGCTGCAAGTTTTTGGAGGAATGATCTTCACAGTTTAATAGCCTGCTTTGGAACATTGTATCATAACAATGAAAATCATTTCTCATGAAATAATTTACAGTTTTTCAAATTTTAGACAGCAAGCATCTTAGGATGTGGAAGCATTTTTCAATTTGTTTCTAGGACCTAGCCCTGAGTCAAACATATAGAATTCTTGTGATAACTTTGCTAAGTGGAAAAAAAAAATGAAATGTCATATTAGGCCACTGACCACTTTAAATCAAAAGCAAAAGTAATCACAGAAAATGTGAAGTTGTCATTATTTTCAAATGAGCTCTCCCCAGGTCTTCTTAGAGAAAAAAAAAAAAAAAACGTGTAGGCATCAAGGATTGTGAGTTGTGCTGCCGAGTGATGTCTGGATTCATTTACTCTCCTAACAGTAGCCATTTCATTTGGAATCTGACTCTGTAGATAGATATTTTAATTCCAATTCCAGTCTGAGAATCATGTAACTTCTTTGCATTACAGCTTCCATGTCTGCAAAGATGGGACAATAAATAAGAACTTATCTCCTGAAAGTTGTGAGGATTTAAAAAGTTAGCATTTTAGCTAGTGGTGGTGTGGTTAAGGTAGCTGGATCCCACATGGCTGACTGTGCAGTTCAAGTCCTGGACCTGATGGCTTGAAAAACATCCTAGGTGTCTGTATGTGTATGCATGCCCAAAATCCTGACAGAGAGAAGTGGAGAAGAGATTGCAACATGGCCGTACCCCATGGGGGTGCTTTTTTATATACCTCCTCTCTCTGTATCTGTCTCTGTATCTCTCCAGTAAATACAAGAGTCCTCTGGCAAATTAAGAAGAAAAAAAGTTAACATTTAAATAAAATACTCTGAAATATTAGTTTCTCAGTATTAGCGTTTGTCATATCTTTTTCCTTGTATGAAAATAATGGTTTAAATGACCATTGTTCTTATTTTTTCTTATTAAAAGCTATGGAGAGGTGAATTAGCCCTGTTGGAATAGAGCAATTCACAAGTAGGAGGAACAAGTCAGCATCAAAAGTTAGGTGACTATATTTCATCAGGTTCCAATCTGATAGAACCTATTTTCTAGTTTAGAAGATAAGAAAGGAAGTAGGGGTGTTGATGCTGTGTGATCTATATTTCCCAAACCCTTCAACAGTTAACCAGCCCTCAGGCACCAAATGAACTTTCTACCCGACCTCCTCACCAATACCACTCTGGTTAAGCTTCCCAATGACCTCAAATCTGATGATCAGCTCTGTTTCTTACTAAACATCTCAACAACATTTGAAGGAGTCGACACTGAATTTCTTAAAGCTCTTTCTTCACAAGGCTTGGAGAGCAGACCTTACCTGTGTTTTGCTACTGATGTTGAACTTCCCTTTGCTGCTCTGTCGTCTTACTCTTCCGAGCCTCCTGATGCTATAGTGTTGCAGGGAACTCCCCTCTTTTCTCCTTTGCACACCTTGTCACTTCATACCACCTCATGGTTTCCATGTGCTGGTTACTTCCTCACTTCTGACCTAACTCCATCTCTCCTCTGAATGTCAGACCCGTATGACCAAATGCCTCTTTGAATATCTCTTAAGCATCTAAGACTTGCTGTAGGTAAACTTAACTTTCTCTTCTTTCTCTTTCTCTTCTCTCCAAACCTGGTATTTCCTGTTTTAGCAAATAACCCTGAGTATGGGCTTAAGGTGAAAAAAGAGGAATGCAGGTTGCTAGCGTTTTTTGCATAAGAGACTTGGTATATGCTCATATGTTATGCTCTTTTCCTAGATCCTCTCATTACCACTCATTAAATGGAGGTACAAATACGAATATAGATATATATACATATATAGACCTAGATACTGATGTAGATCTGACTTCCCCACAAGGAAGTGAACTCCCTGAGAGCAGGAATCTTACGTCACATCCTGGGAAGCCACAGTGAACATAATGAATGGGTACATAGCAGGTACCCCCAACTATGGCCTGACAGACTCAGTGACCATATAGAATAAGAATGATTCACTGGGGCTGGTAGGTGGCATGGTGGTTAAAAGTGCTGGATGCCCACATGGCCAACTGCTGTTCCAGTCCCAGACCTGATGGCTTACTTTCTCACTTTCCTGTTCTCTCTCTCACTGTCTCTCTCTGGCCAAATTGAAAATAATGATAATAATAACAACAAATGGAATTAAATAAGTTAATTAATTAAAAAAGAATGATTCATTAAGTCTACAAAATAAAGATGTTTCCTGAGCCACAAAAGAAGTAGGAATGAAACTCAGAACTCAAACTAGAGTGTATTTTTAAGACTCAAGTAAATTTTAAGTCACAGCTCTGGGCTGAGGCAATGTATTTACACATCTACCCTGTTCAACTGCATCCTGAAACAGATAGGTTGATAGATGATAGAGAATTAAATCGGTTCAAGTGACAGTTATCTAAACAGATGTTTGTTTTTATTATGCCAAATGATCATGCTTATTTTTTGAAATTTTCACTTCAGAAGTGCTTGTTTTGGTGTCAGGTAGATACATTCAAGCTATCTGTACTTGCCTAGAGGGGTGGGAAGAGCATGTGCTTCTTATCTCTGCTACCAGCAAAGCTTGAGCCCATGGTGAGACAAGTACCTACTAGGTTCTAGGTCAACTTGGGAAGCCATATAGGATGCCTGCACTCATAGAGCCTAAAGTCTAGTGGGCATCTAGATTGGAAAGGAAGAAGTAAAACTGTCTTTATTCACAGACAAGATCATCTATGTAGAAAATCTGATGGAATCTGCCAAAAAAGTTAATAGAATTATTGAGTAAGTTAGCAAAGTTTTAGGATACAAGTATAATATGTTTTAACAGGATATCTATGCATTCTATGTAAAATACAAAATTTATTTAATATATTTTCATATAGCAATAAATAATGAGAAACTGGAATGTGAAAAATAGCATCTAAACTTGCACAAAAAATATAAAATACTTTAGGATAATTCTGACAAAAGATGTGAAAAACTTGCACACTGACAACAACAAAATATTGTGAGAGAGACTAAAGAAGACCTAAGTAAATAGGGCAAGATGCTCAGTGTCATTAAGATGTCAATTCTTCTGAATTGACCTAAAGATAATCAATGAAAATATTAGAAAATGATGTGTAGAAATTGACAAGCTGATTCTAAAGCTTACACAGAAATAAGAGGGACCTTAAATAGCCAAAACAACTCTGGAAAATAGAAAAAACACTGGGAAGTGAATATTATCTGAGTTTTAAAATTATTGTAAAGCTACAGTAGTCAAAAAAACATGGCATTGTCATAAAGACAGACAAACCAATAGAGAGTGCAGAACTAAAGCTGTACTTGTGCAACTAATTATTACAAAAACAGCAAAAGAAATACACTGGAGAAAACATTAAAATTTCAAAATATGGATTTGGAACAATTATAGATTCATATTTTTAAAAAGAACTTGAATTCATATCTCATACCTCACGCCAAATTAACTCCAAGTTAAGTAAGACATAAATACTGGTAAGAATTTTAGTAAAACGTATATCTCATAAGACTTGCATACAGGATATATAAGAACTCTTAAAACGTAACAATAAGAAAACAACTCACTAAAACTGGATGGAATATTTGAATAGATTTTTCAACAGAAAAGATATATAGATGGCAAGTTAGCACAGATGTTCAACATTATTAAAGGTGCTCAATATTATTAGTTATTTTTAAACTACAAATTAAAATCATAAGCTACCACTACGTGCCTGCTGGAATGACTACAATAAACAATGGCCAGTAATACCCAAACCATGGAGAACTGGAAATCTTACATATAGCTGGTCAGAATGTAAAATATTCAATCATCTTACAAAACCAGTTTCTTTAGAAGCTAACCATACATCTACCAAATGGTCTAGCTATTCTGCTAGATATAAGGAAATACGTGCCCTTACAAGGACACAGATGTTTATAGCAGCTTTACTATAACAGCTCCAAATTGGAGGCAGCCCAAATGTCCACTAACAGATGAATGGAGAAGCAAATTATAGTAAATCCATATAATGGAATACTACTCAGTAATAAATAAGAATAAACTACTGAAATATGCAACATACATAATCTCAAAGTGATTATGTGAAATGAAAAAAAAAAAAAAAACTAAAGGAGGACTAAAAAGAAAGTGTTTTCTTATCTTTGCTTCTTATCTCTGTTACCAGCCTAAAGTCTAGCGAGCATCTAGATTAAAAAGGAAAAAGTAAAACTGTCTTTATTCACAGACAAGATCACCTAGGTAGAAAAATCTGATGGAATCTGCAGAAAATCAAATAGAACTAAGGAATAAATGCAGTAAGGTTGCAGGATACAAGAAAAATATAAAAAAGAGAATTGCATGATTCCATTTATACATGTAAAACTAGAAAATACAAACTTGAGCTAGGCCATTCATCTTTTCCTGACTCTGGATGTCAGACCTCCTCGTTCTTAGGCCTTCAGACCCTAGTACTTATACCTCAAGTTTGAAGCTTGTGGCTCTTTTGGTATCCATAATTACATAAGCCAATCCTCACAATGAATCTCCTCTTATGTATCTGGATCTATGGCTATTGCTCAGTTCGTATCCGTATCTATCCTATTAGTTCTGTTTCTCTGGAGGAGAGCAGAACTAACATAGAAGCTATGACGGATGTTACTTTACTTGGCTCCTTTCTGCTCAAAGGAGAGGGTTTCAAGGGATAAATGGGCAAAACTAGTCATGCTCCAAGTCTAGGACTCCCATGAGTGACTCTCAAGTCGTCTTGCTCCACAGTTGGAAGGACCACCATAAACCCTCAGATTTGGACCCCTTCAATCACCTAACTCACCCATCACTTGGGCAGCTGAGTCAGCCTGAATGGACCCACGGCCCAGCCATCCACAGAGAAGTTGCTCTGGTAGAAGCAGCATGACCTGTCTGATGGTACTAGACATGGCCACTGGCTCGGGGCCCACCCTTGCTCTACTCTGTTGGTGGGCTCAGAGTGTTGCTTAACCTCTCTGGTGTCTCAGGGTTTTCATCTGTATTATAGACTCTATCCTGAGGCTGTTCCTTATTCTAATCCATGGGCTGTGGCAGAAGAGCAAATAATACCATGAAAGTAGTTCTTTGAGAAGATGAAATGGTATTCAAGTACAAAAGATGTTAATCAAAATACATTGTGTCCAGCTTTGGCCAAGTAATGTAGACACTGGTACCCCATGGCTGATGCACATGTGCAAGTGAGCTGCTAAATTCTCACCCCTGCACCCTTCTTTAGGGAATTGCCCTCCTGCTTATTTAGAAATGCCTGAGAGGCGATGGCATCCTTAGGGAAGGGGGTCTCCATCTAATGACTAACTGGTAGAGGTGACAGAGGCCAGACCCTCGTCTCAAGACAGGACAGCTCTGTGATGCCGTTCAGGCTCCAGAGCGCTCTGTGAGATCTGACTGAGTCTGGACTCGGGCTGGGTCCACAGCTTTGCCTGGCGTCTCTCTTGACCAGCCTGTCCTTTATGCATGACCCTACTCTCTCTCTCTCTCTGAAAGCACCTTTTAAGAAATCAGCCTAGGGAACCAGCAGTTAGCGTAATGGCTATGTCGCTGGACTCCCACGTAGTCGACTGCGGTTTGCGTCCCGGACCCGGTGGCTTAAAACTCACGCCGGGCGCGTGTGCGTGCGTGCCCAAGATCCTGAGAGGAGAATGGAGAAGAAGGGATTGCGGCATGACCATCCCCCTGGAGGGTGATTTCTCGCTTTCTGTCTCTATGTCTCTCTCTGTCTGTCTGCCTGGCGAGCGCACATGCCCTATAGCGAAAACCTCTCCAAAAAAAAAAAAAAAGAAAAAGAAAGAAATCAGCCTAGACTTTCAGCTCCTGAGGATCCCTGGCTAAAGCCCCAACAATCTGAGTGTCTTTAATGGCAGTTTTAACGGTGCTTTTCCTAAGCCAGCCTGTCTCAGTTTCATTCAAGGGATCCACCACCTTCTTTCCCAGAGCCTGCCTTAGAGCACTGAGGAGTCTAGGGCCCAGGACCGAACTCTCTCCTCGATGTTTTGTTCACACTCTCTTTTCAAAGAACACATTCTCAATAGCTTTAATTTAATCAACACGTTCTTGACTGAGATCATTAAAGCCTCTGAGAGAGGCATTTAATTCTAAATTCACCATATCCACGGAATAGCAGTTGAGTAACTGAAAAATCAACTTTATGTCATAATAGTTTGTTAGAATGTTTGTTTACTCTTCATCTCAGACACGCTAATTAAAACAAGAGGCCTTCACAAGCAATCCAGTTAGCGAATAGGATTGGTTAATAGATAAGAAATGGTTAGTAAGTACAGGGAAGCCCATAACCTCAGCCCCATGGGCTGGATTTGGGGGAAAGTCTGAGGAAAGCCCATGGGGCCACAGCTATTCATTGGGGTTCTGCAAAATGCTTTTCTTCATCCATCTCCTCCCTCATGAAGTCTTACAAACATCTATGAGAAACACTTATCTTTGTCAGGTCTCATCTGTTACCAGATCTTGAATTCATCTAGAAGGGAAGTGATTAAAGAGCCTTGTGAATGTCTATTTCACTAGGCCAGACTTATTTCCATTTTTCCACAGACTTCCTGAGAAGCTTGTCATCCCCACTCACAGTAGCACTAGCTCCTCATGCAGGAGATAAAGTTGTCCTGGAAGGTTCCTTGCTCATGCTTGGCCCTCTCTCAGCTCCAGAAAACACAGCCAGCCCTTCCACTTTCCCATAGACACACTCCTCACGTCCCAGAAGTTAAGAGTGGGGTGACCTTCTGCTTACTGAGAGTTAGGACTCTCTTTGGATACAGACACTTGAGGAACCTGGGAAGTCATTGTTATGGTGCAAAATATCAGACTCCTGGTCCTGGCAGTGATCTCTTTCATTGTGGGTTTCCACTCCATGTGGCTCTGCCTGCCTTTATGCATAATTGCATATATACAAACGATTTTCTCTCTACTTCCCTACCCTGCACATCTAAGGCCAATTACCCTACATTCTGCATCAGTCCTGCCCCACAACCTTTCCTGATGACTGCTTTCCTTCCCTGCCTTCACTCTCAGCCACTAAAGGACCTGTTGTCTCCACCTATCTGATGGACTCAGAGAATAAGAGAACTTGTTTTAAAGTCAGAAAACTGGAGCAGAGAGATACTGTTGGAGCATTGTCCCCATGATGCTATTTTTTTAATTAAAATTTTTTTTTAATTTTCTCCATGAGTGAGGGAGATATCCAAAGGGAGAGAGACAGAGAAACAACATCCCCAACAGGATCTTGACACCATGACCCACCTCAGCCTCAACTGGAGTCATGGGCACAGGTATGCCTAGAATGTTCCTAAAGCTCAATATGAACCTAAAGCTTTCCTGTGTGAGCCAGTCTTACAGGGTGTCACGTTGTACTGCCACTCCATCATTTGGACTCCCAGATGGTTATTTTTTTCTTTGTAATTTGCCAAAGAGAGTGTTTATCCACCAGAGAGAGACTGGGGAAGGGATGAGAAAACAGCCCCGGGGAGTGTGGCCAAACCACTGTCCCTTCCCCATTTCTCCCTTCTTTTGGGATTTTACACATGCACTCACACGCACCCGGTGTGTTTTTTCAAGTTTCCGGATCTGAGGTTGAGACCCCACAGTAGGCCATGTGGAATCCAGGCATCCAGCCACCTTAACCACCATTCCACTGACTGGCCCAGATTGCTATTTATAACGTCTAATCCATATTAAGATGTAGATAACTCACAGACTGATTCCAATCGTATTACTCATCTTTGTAGTACCTGTGTTTTATTAGTTCTGTTATGCAGAGGTTCAGCCTTCTGGAAGCTAAAAGACTAATTCAAGGAGATGTCATGACAATGACACCATCGTTGAGCTTAATTCAAATTTGACTAATGGAAATATAAGGGGCTGCAATGAAAAAAATTTTAAGAGAGATTTTTGCTATAGGGCATGTGCACTCGCTGGAGAGACAGAAAGCAAGAAATCATCCCGCAGGGGAGATAGCCATGCCACAATCCCTTCTCCTCCATTCTCTTCTTGGGATTTTGGACACACACACACACACGCGCACGCATGCACACACACACATGCTCCTAGCGTGAGTTTGAAGCCACGGGGTCCGGGACTTGAACTGTGGTTGGTCACATGGGAGTACAGCAACGTAACAATTATGCCATCTGCCAGTCCCTGAAATAGAAATATTAACAAAGTCTTACTTTTAGTTGACATATGAAAATACTGTACATGAATACCAAAAATTACACCACTATGAACACATGATTTGTGTTCCCGAATTAAAAGCAATCTGCACATGAGGACTTTGGAAAGGTCTTATATGTGGTATAATTGAAATGGACTAAGATCTCGAGGGCCTCTTAAAGGCACAGATAGCATCCTTTATGCCTGCTGTCTTCTATAGGCCGGTTACAGAGCATTGGTGTTTGGTAGATGAAGGGCTGGGAAGGGATCAATGGATGGATGCTCCCATTCGAGCCCTGTAGTCTCTCATCCAGAGCCAGCCCCAAGAGAGGCTTTCTATTTCTCCATGACCTTCCACAGAACACTCCAGTGAGCAGAGATGCCTCTTGTGGAAGAGTTTGTGGCTTCCCAGCAGAGAGTACATGCTCAGTGCTGGAATATTTTAAAGTCTATATACCAAAAGGGAGAGCATGAGAGAGGAGATGTAACCGGGCTACCAAGAGGTAGGCCAGGAAAGCCAGGATGGGAGTCAGGAAGAAGTGTCCTCTAGACTGAGGAGGTCTCCTGCCTTCTCAACTCCATTAGGGAAACTGTAACCTATGGCCTCAGCCTTTTCTGTCCAGGGAGCCCTGGCTTCCTTAACTGCCCTAAGTATCTGCTTGCTACTGGCTTCTAGAAGCCTTCCTGGATTAACATGTCTGAAACCACTGCTTCTTTATTCTCATTAGTGTTTATTGAGTGCTGAATACATCTCAGGTTCTGCCCTCAGCACTTCACAGATATTTAATTCTCCCAGTAACTGCCTGAGGGGAGTTTCTTCATCTCTATTTCCCAAAAAAGGAACCTAGACTCCGTGAGGTAAAAATGTTAAATGGCACAACTATTCTCTATGGTGGTGGGACTGAGTTTGGAAACCATTTGACCCCAAACTTTTTCTCTTTCTTCTTAACCCAGCCTCTTCCCAGGTTCTTGGCCATACAGTGAAATGTCCCCTACTCTTCTTGGAAATTGCACCTTCACTGGGTAAATCAGGCAGCCCAACCTGGAGGAATTCTCAGGATGGTGCTGATATCAGCTTCCACCTGACCAGAGACCACAGCAACCACCACCATCCCAAGCCTCATGGCACCAAGATCACATCCTTCTGACAGATGAGTGGCCCCTGACCCATTTGCAGGGCACTAACTACACTCCTGGCTCACCCCGATGGGCTTCCCATTGGCCATGCCTAGGTCACTTTCTACACCTTTAGCCCCTCCATTTCATCTGTGTGTAGCTCTTCATTCCTTTTCCTCTACCCCAACCCAGCCCCTTGTTCATGATTGAATTCAGTCCCTGCATCTTCAACTCTTAGGATTCTTATTGGCCTCTTCCATGTTGATGTTTGGTAGCATATATCAATCTGTAAATATCAGTGAGGAAAGCAGACCTGTAATAAGTCCATTGAGACTATGGCAGCAGAGACTATAAGAAATTCAGGTTTTATATAAACTATTCCATTTTTTAAGTTTAGTTCTCTTTCATGAGCCTACACATGTAAGAGAGACAGAGACAGCACTCCCAACAGTGTGCTAATGCTGCAATCCTTCCCTAGCCTTAGCCAGCTCCAGGGCATGGGTATAGGCATGTGCCTGTGCCCTGCACTTGGGAGGTGGGGGGGCTTCAGGACACACAGCCAGAACCGTCCCAGGTGGGACAGCATCTTAGAGCATCATGTTTTACCACCATGCCACCATGCAGCCCCAACTATTTCATTTTTAGTATAAATTAATTTCAAATTATAAACACTGTGTACACCAAAGAAAACCCATCTTCGGGCTGAACTTGAGTAATGAATTGTGAATTTGTAGCCCATGTTTAAGAACATGTGTAGTAGGCATCATTTGGCCCAGTGTCTGAGTCTAGACAACCCGGTATGATTCACTCAGCTTTCTACATAACTGACTTGATTTCCCCACGAGGCAGCTCTGCCTCTTCCCAAGAAGGTATAGCTGATTACATTTTCCTTAATACTCTGGCTATCAGGCATCTCACAGCCAAAACTTGACTAAATAACGTAACTTACTCTTGCTCTTTTTAAAAAATAATTATTTTATTTTACTTATTATATCATTATTATTTTTTTTTTTTGACTGGAGAAAGAGAGAGAGAAAAAGAGAAAGTGAGAAAGTAAACCTCCAGGTTCAGGACTGGAACCATGGTTAGCCACATGGGAATCCAGCACCTTAGCCACCATGCCACCCACCAACCCCATCTACTCTTAATTCTTCTCTTTATTTTTTTATTTTCGTTTTATACTTTAATGATTATTTTTTGTGGCAAATCATCACAAAAATTTTATGTAAAAGGTAGGAGAGAATTAAATAAATAAGTTAATTAAATAGGTTTTCAAGGAGATGTTTCCAAATTCCATGAGGTCAAGGAACATTTCTTTCCTTGTCCTTACCTTGACCCTTTTCCAGTGTATTTTCCTTGTGTATTTCTCAAGATTCATTGGCTTCAAGTAGCAGAAAACAACTCTAGCTGGCATAACCAAAAGTGAACTTATTAAAAGGAGATAGAGTAACTCAGAAACAAGAAGAAACTAACAAAAAAAAAAAAAAAAAGAAGAAGAAGAAGGAAAAGGGCCAGACGTTGAGGTAGTAGTAATACAACTGAACCCACATGAAAGGTCCTTGGTTTGCATCCTGAGACCTCCCTGTACACACTGCACTGAGCATGTGAGTTCCCATGAGGTTTGCAGGCTGAGGCTGGTGGTTAATCACAGCATGAAGACCTTGTTGAGAGAGTCCATCTTTCTGTCTCTCTGTGTGTGTACCTCTCTCATAGAACAAATAAATAAATAATCTTTAAGAAAAAAGTAAGTAAAAAGAAAAGAATCAGTCTTCAGAAGAATCTGAAAGCAGCATGACTGCTAGCTATATTGGAATCTGACCCAGCCTATAATCCAGGATTGATGAATTCCAATGATTAGTGCCACTGCTCAGGACTCAAAATCAGAGAAGACAGTGTTGATTGGATAACATTTCCTCTCTTTGTCAGTTTCACCAAGACCCTTACAAGAAAAGGAGAGGGAATTTCCCAGAGGAAAATCAGGGTGAAATTCAGTGAAGGAATAGATGTGCTAAATGGGTCTTGTTGAAGTGTATTGAACTGAGCGAGCTAGACCTGGTAGCATTGGAGGATCTGGAGTAGGAACATCCATTCATTTCTCTATTTCTTGTGAATTCAAAGGAACCCATCGTGGCTGGAATGAACCATGATCTTGGCATACTTTTCTTAGGAAGTTGGAAAAGAAGGAAACACAAGTTCCTACAATTTTCTTCCCAGCTCCACAATGGGGCAGGCCCACCTGGGCCTCTGAGTGCTGTCACCACCATCCCTACCCCCACCACCAAGGCAATCTCAAATAGTGCCACTTTTTTTTTTTTTTTTTTTTTTTAATATTTTATTTTAACTTTATTTATTATTATTATCATTATTATTTTCCAGTTTGATCAGAGAGAGACAGAGAGAGAGAGAGAGAGAGGAAGTGAGAAAGCCCACCAGGTCCGAGACTTGAACCGTGGTCGACCATGTGGGATCCAGCGCCTTTAACCACCATGCAACTTGCCGGCCCCAAAGAGTGCCACTTTTTAAAGCAGACTTCACTGTCTTTCCTGGACTTCATATTTATGCCAAGCTCTGTGTTGTCTTATAATACCTATACCCCAACATTGTAGAATCCTTGTCTCATCCCCCCAGGTTGTCAAGGCTCTGCGATTTGCCAGGTAGTGGGGTATAGAGATTAAGAGGTCATATCAGGAGCTGTAAAGCCCTTGATCAGAACTCTGGCTTCTCTAGTTGTCAGTTTCTGAACTGATCTGATTGCCTCTTTAAACCTTCATCTCCTCCAATGTCAAATAAGGACAATAATGCCCATCATTAAGAGTTGTTGAGAAGAGGGCCAGCCCCAGTAACACAGCAGTAGCATGGCCTATGGGAGACTAAATACTAGAGCCACTTGGTTGACTGGTATTTGGTTCCCCAGTCAGTTTGTACACACCCAGTTTGCACTTGTCTGTGATTCTGGGGCCGGTTGGTAAGGCTGAGCTGGGGGGGGATCATAGTGTAAGGACCCCAGCGAGGGTACCTGTCTCTCTCTCACGACATAAAAAAATAAACAAAAAAGATTGCTGAGAGGACATGAGAATGTTTAGTAAGTATGATCTTATTTCTCAAGAATTTGCTGAGCAGGACCCAAAAGGTGGCATAGTGGTTAAGGTGCTGAACTCCCATATGGCCAACCATGGTTTGAGTCCCAGCCCCGGAGACTTGAAATACACTGGGTGTATGTGTATGTGTGCCCAAAATCCCAAGAGGAGAACGGAGGAGAAGGGATTGTAGCATGGCCATCCCTCTGGGGAGGAGTGATTTCTCACTTTCTCTGTCTCTGATTCTCTCTGTCTCTGCAGCAAGCACACAGGCCGTATAGCAAAAATCTCTCCTAAGGAAAAAAAGAACAAAAATTGCTGAGCAACTATTTTGTTCCAGCCTCAGAGAACAAGCAGGAACAAAACAGATAAGACCCTGCCCCTAGGAGGAAGAGGGAAATTGCATAAACTAATGATGCACACACTGCGCCAAGTAGTAGCACATACACAAGAAAAAGTAACTAAGGTGTGATAGACGTGGAGACCCACCTTCATCAGAGAATAACTGGTTGCCAAGCTGCAGGGAATGCGGTCAGCTGTCGGCCCCTTCAGGACCTGCTCAGTTCGGAGAGCTGCTTTGACTGAGGCCTTGCTTTTCTGGAGCAGCCTCCATCTGGAAACTGGGCGAGGTGTAATGTAAAAGCCTGGCCTTGACCCACCGGGAGATCCCCTGATGGACAGTACTTGCTCCCAAGCGGTCCGCATCACAGCTCAACTTCCTCCTCTGCCCAATTTGTGTCCACTCTATTTCCTACACCGATATTGACTCCTCTTAAACATCTTTCATCCCAAATCCCATCTCTGTGTCTTCCTCCTTTTAAAGAACTCAACCTGGAATACAGACTAGGAAGCCAGAGGCAGGGGCTCAGGGAAAGACTCTGCACAGGTATCATTCGACCAGAGCCCAGAAGCATGGGCAGGAGCTAGGAGATGTGTGGGGAAGACATCAGAGCAGCACACAGAAGGCCCTGGAGAAGGCAAGCCTGCAGGGAAGCTAGTGTGGTCTGAGGACTTGGTGAGGGCAGAGAAGCAAGAGAAGATGAGGTCAGAAAAAGACAGAGGCCTAGAGCACATGAAGCTATTAGGTCATAAAAATTAATGGCTTTTATTCACAAGGAAATGGATGCCCTGTGGGTTGTAGTCTGGTGGCCTCAGGCACAAGATAACTGGTTACCTGCTAGGGAAGAATAGAAGTCATGGTTGTAATGGGGCCTTAGTAGGTCAAGAGTAAGGAGTTCCCTTTCATCCCCAAACCACTGGCCTTGCTAAGCAGTATTTGCATGCAACTCATCTGCATGTGGTTCATTTGCATAAGCCTCCCAGTGGGCATGTCAGCCTTTAGTGATCACAGCCACCCATGGAGCTGTTTTCATCCTCCGTGGCTACTAGCAAACACGCTGGACCTAACTACTCAGCATACAGACTCTGGCCCAGCTTTGCTGATGATGATTTCATTTTCCGGAAAGTTTTTGCACTCACTGCAGCTGCAATCTGGTCTCCTTTAGTCCAGGGCTGGCCGGGGTATGCTCTCTTCAATGCAGCAGCTGGATGTGGCCTGGGGAGGCTGGATCTGTCTCTTTCTGCTCCCCCTTCTCAGACTGTTTGCTTTTGCTTGGATTTCTCTTTGTCTGACCACATGCGCTACGGTTAGGTTGCCAGTGCTGAGCACATAGTCAACCCCACTCCGGAGAGTGATCTCGAGGCCCCAGCTCTGGAGCAAATTCCATAATCAACTAGACTGAGTGATGTGTTTAGGAGGCCAAGGCTGATACTAGCCATAATTCACATTCCCTGGGCACTCTGCTCTGTAATAAAGCCTGGATGTCAGACAGCCCAGCCAAGAGCTAACATACCTGTTTGAACTAGTCTCATGCCAATGGAAACACGTCAGAAAAGAAAAACATTGAACCCACTGTCTAATGCAAATGGGTTCTTTTCAGCCAAATGAAGAATGATCACCTATACCTGGCCATACGAGTATGTTCAACGATAATACGTAATAAAGCGTTGAGCCACTCACTTTGGTGTTCACCAAGTAATGTCCCTGTAAATAAATACAGCGACAGGCTTTTAGACCCCGTCTGGCCCACCCAGAGTCAGACAGAGCTCAGCAGGGCTCATCTCCATCACCCCACAGCGCGTGGTACCCACCCCAGGATGTTTACATACCCGGTGTCAAAATAAACACATGTTTAGCCTTTTGGGTGTGGAATTGAGAGGTGTGCATTTCTACGTGACCCTGTTTAACCGAACTCTCCATCAAAACACTATTTAGCACCAAGCCGATCAACAAATTTCAAAATACAGATTTCGCTAGTAAAATAGCCCCATGTTGGCATTTCCTAGTCAAATATGTATTTAGCCCCCCGAGAATCCTTTTTACTAAGCCAGCAGCTCCAGCACGCACAATGGTTTAATCATATATTGTTCTCTGAGTACTAACCCTTTACAAATCATATGACATAAAAAGAAAAATAAGTAACATTGTAAAGACAGTAATGAGAACTGTTGAGCTAAAGTGCCTCTTAAAGAAATCCTAATAAATTCCAGAATTTCTAGTCTTCTGGCAAGCTTTCCATTTAGAACAAAATCAATGATCAATGGCTGCCACGAGCCAGCATTAGGCTTGCATGCCTCCGGAGCAGGGAAAACTCATAGACGAAAGATGACATTTAAGGAAAAAAAGCTGACATTGAGTCCATCACTGTCATCGCTTCTGCCATAAAGCAGCTTCAAATATTAAAACATTTTTCATCTGTGCTGCATTATTGGCACCAGAAATTGTTTTCTCTCTGTCTGGTGCGCACTTGAACTGCAGCAGCGCTCCCCGGAGACTCCGGATTGTTACCAAGGCCTCATAACATATTGGCAGTTGACGCGGTGGTGTTCACATACACTTGCCACTCACACACAGCCTCCCCTCCCCCGGCCTGCAGACGGAAACTGCACCCGCTGCACAGGGACTGGCTTGGAGGCTCAGAGGCAGGGGCCAGCCGGGAGAAGATGCACTCAGGCCCGCGGTTCCCCAGTTTTGCAGACTGTTTTCCTCTGGCCGTGACCCAATCCTTGTCCTTGTCTGGCACCCAAGCCTCCCCTGCTCAGACCTGGTCCCCCATAGGCAGCCCCAGCCCTACAAGGACTCCATAGTCCTTAGGGCTCACAAGGCTTTTGGCTGCAGAGAAAAAAGTCCTTCCACTAGTCAGACATCAGCTGGTTTCCTTTCGTTCTAGCAGCTCTTGCAATCACTGTGTGCCGGGTTCCGTTTTAAGACTCAGAGAAAACAGAGATCCCTCGGCTTCCATGCCTGTCCTCACAGAGTTCTCCGTTTACAATGAAAGCAGTATTACGGTGTCTTGCAAGAGACACACAGGGTCCCCTGGGAGGAGGTTTCAGGGCCCAGCATGGATTATGCAGGAAGAATAGGTGCTGGATGGCTGGTGTCACAGAGGGCCTCAGGAGGATCATTTTGAATATCAAAGATGCACCTTGGGGACCCTCCCAGCACTCCCACGCCATGGAAACTCCAGAAGGACTGTGTGTCCTGAGCCGGAACAAAGATGCTGTTAGAGGAGAGAAGAGGTGCCACGAGGCAATTCCGGGTTCCCAGCTCTCTGGGTGAAAGAACTGAGGTCTCACAAGTTTTCATGTTGTGTGTCCCTCCATGTCTTAGCCACTCCCAACTCTAAAACTTTGTCAGGATGTTCTTTCTATCTAGGTGGAGACCCATGGGGAAACCCTGCCCTGGGAAGGAGCTCTTTCTTAGGGGAGAGATGGCTGAGCGGCTTTCTGCTTGTCCAGGGTGGAGGACTACGGAGGGACAACTGGCAGGAGGCCTTTCGGATTCAGCACTTATATCCATTGGCCATGAAGGGGGACACATGCCCGGGACAGCTATGAGCCAAGTGAGCAGGCATGGTGCTTATTGGTACCCCTGGCCTGGGCCTGGTAGGGCAGGGCTAGGTGTTGCAGGAGCCACTGCCCCTAGGGACCACTGTGTTTTTAAGACATCAAATAAATAATGTTTCATTCCAAATAAAATCGGAAGGAAACATACATGTTTAGGGTCAGAGATTATGTTTGTTATTACATCAATGTGGTGGTAAAATAGAATTGTGAAAATTTTTTTGTTTTAGAGAGATTTTTGCTATAGAGCGTGTGCACTCGCCAGAGAGACAGAGAGAAATAGAGAGACAGAAAGGGAGAAATCACCCATCAGGGAAGATGGCCACCTTGCAGTATCTTCTCTTTCGTTCTCTTGGGATTTTGGGCATGCACGCACTTGTGCATGGCGTGAGTTTCAAGTTGCCAGGTCCAGGACTCGAACTGCAGTAGACTACACGGCAGTCCAGCGACATAGCCATTATGCCATCTGCTGGTCCCAAATGGTGAATATTTTTTATGGCTGGAGACAACCACAAAGATCCACATGCTCAGGGTCCTGTCAGAGGACATACATGGCTAGTGCTCAGGAGTTTGGTTAGGGGTCTCCCAAGCCTGGAAGTGGCCTCAGAGCTGCTGGGGGTCGGGGCCCTGGGACACACCCTGTGCTTGCTCTCAGATTCCAAACAGCTCTGGCTTCTGAACAGATGCCTAGGCTTTGTTGTAGAAAGGAGGAATGGTGAGAGGGAAGCCTGGGGCCCCAGTCCCTCCTGGGTACTCAATGGGCTCAGCGGGAGGGTTGGGAGGCTAGGAGACAGGAGGCAGTACTACTCCTCAGTCCCCCAGATGCTGCGTCTACACCTCCTAGATGATGGGAGACCCAGCCCTGCATTCCAGGAAGCTGTCCAGTAAGGAGAAGTGCAATTTAGGGGGGAATGGGATGGATACAGCAGAAGGACTGGGGTGAACCTGTTGGGGTATGGGGTGTTCTGTGAGCATCTTGTAAACCCAGGCATCCCTGACTCCTACCTCGCGTTCCTTCCCAGCATAAAGGTCACTATGCTTTTATCTGCCTGTGCCTTTGCTCTGGCATCGCCCCCCTTGGGGGCCTCCTGCAGGTCTGTCCCATTGAGAGGGCTCTTCCCTCCAGCTATGCCAATGACCCCTCCCCATGGAGCTCCTCCTTACAAGCAGGATCCCTGGGGCTAATCCCTTCACCAACATGAGGGGCCACTTTGAACACAGTGCTTCATCCCAGGGAGGCTCAGTGTTCTCATCTGTTAAATGAAACCAATCCTACAGTACCCGGAATATAATATAGCGAGTGCCTAATACACTGCAGCAACTTCCAGGGAGGGCGTGCTGGGAAATCAGCAGGTGTAGACCTTCACACCGAGCTACCTTTCTAAGTCACTCTGGAAGGCCCCTGCCTGCCTTTGAAGAGTGCGAGAGCCGATCCCCTTCTCACAGGGCCACCTTATCTATTACTTCTTGCAGGAAATTTCCCCAGGAGCCAGAACTTGGTCATCCCTCTCCAAACTCCTGATGCTCAGAAAAGCAATCCAGGTGCTCTCTATCCTAGGAAAATGCACCTCTATGCCTCTCAAGGAACATAGAAGGAAGGCCGAGGGAGGAGTGGAGCTGAACTTTCACCCTGACTCCAAGGCCTGCAGGGGTCTCCCCAAACCAAACAGAGCCATGGCAGACAGGGTGGGTCCCCAAGCCAGCCCTCAGGATTCAGTGTGCCCTGAGTAATGAGAGGTGGATCTCCCCGGCAACCAGGTTACATTGGCTGTAGGAGGGCTGGAGGGGGCACAGCCAGGTGTGAGCAGAGGCTGGCATCTGGCTCCCACCATCTGACCATCCGCCAGCCCACCCAAGCACGTCCCAGCTTCCCAGCCTTCAGTAACTATCCCCACAACAGAGGGACAGCAGCTAGAAACACGCCCATTTTGGCAGTTCAGGCGAGTCCAGGGTGGATTATCAGGGCATTTAGAAGGGAAAAGGAAGAAAAAGAGTGTGTGAGACGAGAAGACCACACAGGGAGACAGTGCACAGAGCCCAACGCAGCCATCTGCCGCGACTTCACATGCCGCTCCAGAAACTGACAGACACTGCTTTAGCAAGGCCCAGCCCGTCAGATGAGTCAATCAATCAAAAAATTCTTATGAAACTTAATCATAGAGGGTCGTGTTAGGGAGTGGGGAACAGATTAAATTACCACGGTATTAGATACGGGAAATGATTTCTGTCAAAACCATCTTTACTGCAATTATAATATGTTAATTATGTATTTCATTAAGTAAGTGGATTAGAGTCTGCACAGATGAAATCATGTGGAGGCTTTGAATCATTTGCCGAGCACGGTGGGAGGACTCCCGTGAATGGAACCTGGTTCATTTGGAAAACTTTTGCATGCTAAACATGATCTTTTTTTTTTCTCCTTTTATGACCCTCGCCCCAACCCCAGTAGAAAAAACACTCAGCTCCTAGATTGCTAAGAGTCATAGCCTTCACTGAGCAGAGGTCAGCAGATAAGGTCCATGCGGTGGGTCAGGGACTCTCTCTGTCTTTTTTTTTTTTTTTTTTTTGAGAGGTTTTTGCTATAGGGTACATGCACTCACCAGAAAGACAGAGAGAGAGAGAGAGAAAGTGAGAAATCATCGCCGGGGACGGGGAGGGGAATGGCCACACCACAATCCCTTCTCCTCCATTCTCCTTTTGGGATCTTGGGCATGCATGCACATGCACCCAGTGTGAGGTTAAGCCACCGGACCCAGGATTTGAACCAAGGTCGACTACATGGGAGTCCAGTGACATAGCCATTATGCCAACTACTGGTCCCTCTGCCTTTTTTCTCTGGTTGCCAGTGGGCAAGGTGACGCTGAGGGCCTCCAGTAAGATAGGTGCCTCTGCACCACCACCTTTCCACTAGCAATGTCTAAGAAAGTCTTCAGGCAGGTCATAGCCAATGGACAACTGGTATGGTGAAGGGACATCCATGATGAACCTCTGCTCAGCACTACATCCTTGGGTGTCCATGTGCATTCTGATCAACTTGCATGTGTCTTCCCTTCACATTTGACCTTTGGAGAGACCCTCTTTATCAGGAGATTCCTGAGAATTCACTGGGAATCGCACTGCAATGCAGAAGTCTACCCAGCTACAGGCGGGGCAGGCGACAGTCCACACAGCAGACCCACCCAGATGTTTTGTGGCACATATTTGAGACCAACTGGTTTAATTCTCTCTCCTTTTGGGCTTTGCTATTCTGGTAAGCCACAAGGCAAGAGGGCAATTTAACCCATCGGCTTCTAGGCATGGTTGTTATAGGTAGACGAAACACCTGTACCAAAAAGTCCCCTTGGACCACCATGGTGTGGTCTGTCCCTCCATACATGGATCCTCTTATCTTATCCCTGCTCAACTTCAGAATCTGATTGGACACAAGGAGACTGCCCTTCTCGGCTTCAGTTCAAGGAGAGAGGCCACCAAGGAGCAAGCCTACCATCACTCTACAGCTCTCTTCATTCTCCTGTTGTGAAGCTTCCCAGGATCAAAGAAGCAGAGAAAAATAGGAGTTGATAATCCGTTTTCTAAAAAAGGAGGTCTCCAGTGCGCATAAATTTCCTGGGCCCCTGAGTATGCAGTTATCAGTAATAACCACAAGGAAGTTTTGACAAAGGGGAGGAAAGAGAGGAGGCAGGCAAATGGGTCCTGCCTGGAGTACATGGCGGTGTAAGTGACGGGAAAAGGTTGGCTGATTTGATGAAAACCCCATCAGCCTCTCTGGGGAGATATTACTTTCCTCATTATTCCACTGATTGGCCTTATTTCATCTGAAGAATGCTGTACGATCCTTACAGGCCTGGCAAGCCTCTTTAACAATATCCAGGGAAAAAAAAAAATCTATCACCTCTTTCATCAAAACCACCAGGAAATTAACCCAAGTCATCTTCTTCAGGGATCCGTTGAGAGACACACCCTGTTCCCCTTCCTTCTGACCCAGCCACCCACTCCTTAACCCCAAACAGTATCAAATAAATGACTTAAATGTTGTACACATGAGCCGTCCGGGGAGGAGCTTGTTCTCTGATGTGGCAGAGGCCAGGGATGTTACATAAATTCCATAAGAACAAAGGCTCAGGCTGGGGTCCCAGCAACCCCCTTCACACAGAAGCAAAATCCTAATGTGATTGGCTGACTTAGGAAGAAAGCAGTTTTTGGGGGAGAGTTTGTCCTGATTTGGGAAAATCTGTTTCGGGCCCTGATGCAACACAGGGCTTCACTTTCCTGGCACAACACCAGGGAGGGAAGTACAAAACATACTTGTGAAATTCAGACTGAGACTGGCGTTATCAATGGCCTGGAGCTTGCAATAACTGTTAATTAAGTGCATTTTTTTTTCATTATTCTTTAGCAAAGAGGTAAGATTTAATGATGTAAGTTAACAATGGATGATAATTTAAAGTGGTGACAATAGTTTAATTATTCACACACATACAAAAGTTAACTTCATAACTTATTTCTTTGTAAGAACAAGTTCATTTAAAATATTTTGAACTGTGCATACAATTATCACTTAGACTCTTTCCTTCATGGCTTTGTAGAGACAAAGAGTCAATTCTCCCTGTAAATTTCTCACTAGACAGTTCTACAGACTGAAAAATTCTGCCTTATTTTTTAAAAAGAAGAAGAGAAAGAAAAAATTGTCCCACCATTGGGTTTTGCTGAGAATTTCCTGAGGAGTCTTAAGTGAGGTGAGTGGTTTCAGACTACTATGTCCTTTTTTAAAACTATGTATTTATTTATTCAGAGAGCGAAAGAGAGACACCCCAATAGGGATTTTGTATGCCATTCATCCCTAGCCCAGATCAAAACAAAGATATGCACACTTAGATATGCACACAGAGAGGTCCCAGGACCCAAACCCCCAACCCCAAGACCCAGGACACTCCTGTATGCAATCCCACTGTGCCATCACTGCACCACCACATGGCCTACCTCTTTGTCTATCTATTTGAAAAGTAACCAAATACTCCTAAGTAACTGTGTGTGTGTGTGTGTGTGTGTGTGTGTGTGTGTGTGTGTGGTGGATATTCCTGTTTTCATCAGCCCCTTACAGAAGGTCTGTTCTTCCTTTTCTCAGTGGTGACTGTCCAGAGTTGGAGATATGTATAGTATGGAGGGGGGGAGGTAGCTTCAAAGGCGACTGGAAAAGAAAGAAAGAACAAAGAAATCCTGGAATTGAAGAATATTCTCATGAGTTCAGGGACTTCAGATAGTCTTAGGACAACATCATTCTTCTTTTTTAGTTTTTTGAGAGAGTTTTTACTATAGGGTGTGTGAATATACTGGAGAGACAGAGAGAGACAGAAAGTGAGGAATCACCCTCTCTTGCCCCATGGTAGAAGGCCATGCTACAATCCCTCCTCCTCCATTCTCCTTTTAGGATTTTGGGCAAGCACACACATGCACCCAGCATGAGTTTTAAGCCACTTGGTCTAGGACTTTAACTGCAGTCAACTATGTGGGAGTCCAGCAACATAACTATTACGCCATCTGCTGGTCCCAGGACAACATAATTCTAATCTAATGAAGGAGCAAAGCAATTGGGGGTCACTACGGATATTCAGATATTCAGGTGGACCAGAGCTTAAAGGGCTTTGGGATAGAGCCAGCGGCATTTCAGGGAACTGGGATTCCTGTTAAAGGATGTAGCAGGATCCCCTTCTGAATGATCTGTCATGAAAAAATGCAGACTCCAACCACCAGTCATGCCCAGTGGCCTGTCCTGTCAGGTCCTCACTTGCTCTTTTGCTCACTGGCTACCGTGAACCACCTCCATGGTTGACAGCAACTCTAAGGTACTGGCCGCACTCTCAAGAGAGGCATCACAAATACCATTGCCAGACCATATCTTCACACCCTTGCCTCAAATGGAAACATCTCAAAGGCGTGAAGGGACCAAAGAAGAAAAACCATAGTTAGGCTATCATAACGTCAGTGTTCAGATGAAAATTCTGTCATATCACCAAGCATAAACTCTCCAAGCCACCAAATATCTGAATATGTTGAACATTTGGATAATCAAACACAGCAACTCTCTTTCTTGATGACTTATTTCTCAGTGTAATTATCTCACCAGTTTTTTTTTTCCTTTCTTTTTAAAATTTTTTTGAAGAGGTTTTTGCTATAGTGCACATATGCTCACCAGAAAGACAGAGAGAGAGACAGAGAGACAGAAAGCAAGAAATCACTCCCCAGGGGGGAATGGCCACACCACAATCCCTTCCTCCATTCTCCTCTCGGGTCTTGGGCACGCACGCACATGCACCCAGCGTGAGTTTAAGACACTGGGTCTGGGATTCGAACCACGGTTGGGACTCAAACCGCGGTTGACTACATGGGAGTCCAGCGACATAGCCATTATGCCAACTGCGGGTCCCCTCACCAGACAGTTTTATAGACTGGAAACTCTTCGATTAAAATCCTAATAATCTACCCTTGGAGTCCAGCTGTGTTCTAGGGTCTGGTGTCACTTAGCTGTAGTTGATACAACTATATGACATAAGACAGTGGTGTATGAAGGCCACTTTTCTGCCATAACCACAATTCATAAAAAGTATTTTAAGAAGAATATTACTGTGCTCAATATTCCTACAAAAGGGCCAGTCAGGGGATGTGGTGGTTAGGCACTAATATCCCACATGGCCAACTGCGTGGTTAGAATCCCAGACTTGGCAGCTTGGAAAATATCTCAAGCGTATATACTTGCATGCCCAAAATCCCAAGAGGAGGCTGGAGAAGGGATTGCGGTGTGCCCACCCCCCTCTCCCAGAGATGGATTTCTATCTTTCCCTTTCTCTCTCTGTGGTGAGCATCTGTACCCTATAACAAACACTAAAATTAAAAAGAAAAAAAAATTCCTAGTAAAATCTTATAGGTACTCTAAAATCCGGGGACTCATTCTTCAAAAGAGAGAGGCTATGCATGAAATTACTCCCTTTTTCCTCCCCTTAGTCATAGAGGGAATGGTAGAAAGACAGTCATTTGAACTGAATGAATGAATAATTAGATATATGTCTATTCTGTTTGTCGATTGTTAAGTAAGTTTTCCTTCTCTCAGTCTGGTAATTGTGTCACCACAACTGAACTGATCAGCTGAGATTGAAATCCATTGGAGGTTTTGGAGAGTAGTGAAGGCTGTGACCATCAGACTAGTGGTATCTCATTGGTTTCAATAGACGCCAAGCGTAGTTTGCTAAGCAAGTAACTCCTCACTATTTAAAGCTGCTGAACTCACCAGATACTCTCTATCACTTGACCTTCTTTCATTTTATTTTGTAATTGTCACCAGCTACACTTTTTTGCTGAGCTTTTACTTATTTATTATCTTCCCTGGGACCAGCAGATGGCATAATGGCTATGTTGCTGGACTCCCATGTGGTCGACTGCAGTTTGAGTCCCAGTGGCTTAAACTCACTCCAGGCGTGTGTGCATGCGTGCCTAAGATCCCTAGAGGCGAATGGAGGAGAAGGGATTGCAGCATGGCTATCCCCCCTGGGGAGTGATTGGTGATTTCTCGCTTTCTGTCTTTCTCTCTGTCTTTCTGGCAAGCACGCGCACCCTATAGAAAAAAATCTCTCTCTCTCTCTCTCTCTCTCTCTCTCTCTCTCTCTCTCTCTCTCTCTATATATATATATATATATATATATATATATATATATATATATATATATATATATATATACACATATATATATATAATCTTCCCTTCTGGAATGTGAGCTCTGTGAGGGTAAAGGTGTTGTCCTTATCTGGCTTAGTATCATATGCCTAGCTCATTGTGGCTACTAATGAAAGATTTGTTGAATGAATGAATATATATGTGTCTATGTGCTTGACTGCTGTATAGAGCACTGCTCAAAATGGCCTCATTTAGGTTAAGCACCACACCCAACTGTTTTTGCAGACGTTTATAAACAATCTGCCTGAACCACTCACTGCCATTACCGCAAAAACTGCCATTACCGCAAGCTACAATGCACAGAATAAGCCATGATAAACCAAACTGCTCACAATGTAGGACCTCAACGGCCATGATAAGACCTTTCTCAGAGAGGCACATAAACCGGGCTCTTGGACCGTTCAATGCCATTCAGTTCTGGCCATTCCTGTATGTGAACCAGAGCGGCTGTTGTGCTCGAGCACTGACTACGGTAGAAGCAACTCCCAGTTCTGAGTCTGGAATCACTGGGACCCTGCCTTGCCGGGACATCCACACTGTCCTGAGGATCCCTGGCTGTGGACCTGTGCTGTGCTGTGCTGTGTTGCTGGAGAACTTCCTGTGGAAGCCCTTGGGCCTGTTCCAGTGAAGCTTCTGGTGGACTCTCCGTGCAGAGACCCTTAGTGATGTGGCGCAGGTACTGCCCTCAGGCAGCTCCCATCTCGCTGTCCTTTACCCTGCTATGCCTGCTTGTGGGTTAGGACGTTGAATCTGAATAAAGCCTTGACATTGTAGAAAGACACAAATCAAGTTGTGGACTCCTTCCCCTGGCTCTCAGCAATTGTTAAGTAATTTTCCCCTCGCTTAGCCCAACAAGTGTGTTGGTACAACTGAACCGATGTTGAAATGGCAAAAACATAACCTGTGGTAATCAAGTTATCGGTCCTAATTCGTAGCCCCTTTCTGTGTTCAACCCTCTGTCATGATGAATTTGTAGTTCTGCTCTTGAAAGGGTGGCAGAGTCTCCCCATGTCTGTTTGACCATGAGACTGGCTTTGGCTTACAGAGTGGAGTGGAAGTGACTGTGTGCCAGTTCTCAGCCTTGGCCCTCACAGGCCTTGTGTGTTTCTGTTTCCCTTTTACACGGCGGTCACCACAGGAAGAACATGCCCAGGCTTGTCTGCTGGCTCCAGAAGAAGCAGAGCCATCCAGCTGAGCCCTGCCTAGGTGGTCTGAAGCTCAGCCAACCCACAGCCACAGGCGCTACATGAATGCAGCACTGTTGCAAATGTTGTATAACACTCCTTTTTTATGCAAATAGCACGTTCAGGGGTGCAAAGAACATTTGATTTTTAGAGGGATTTTGTTGTTGTTGTTGTTATAGAGCACATGCCCTGACTGGAGAGACAGAGAGAAAGTGATAAATCACCCCCCAGGGAGGATGGCCAAGCTGCAATCCCTTGTCCTCCATTCTCCTCTCAAGATTTTGGGCGCATGGGTGCAACGTGAATTTCAAGCTGTTGAGTCCGGAACTTGACCTGTGGTCAGCCATATGGGAGTCCAGCACCTTAACCACTATGCCACCTGCTGGCCCCATACATTATCTTGTTCTGTGTCAATTTTATGGCAACTAGTCCTCAGGAAAGATGATGCTACACTCAAGGACACTGAGTTGGCAAAAATGACCACGGTATATATATGCTTGTCTGAGCCAGGACATATTTTCAGTGGACATCGGGGAGAAAGAAGAGAACCACTACCCCAGAGTGAGCTCCTTGACAGGACAGGCACTATGCCTTATTTCCTCTGTGCTTTCTCATTTCATCCTCGCAGTCAAGGTAAACCTGTTTCACAGGTAAAGATGCTAGGCTCACCGGGAGCCCTCCACCTGGGAAGCGAAGTCCTGAAAGAGTCTTTCAACTCTGGTCCTCGAAGACCATCTCGAAGAGAAGGACCAAAAGTCAAGAGTAAACAGGTGGAAAAGCAGAGCTAACTGGCCAGAATCCTCACTCTCCACAGCAGCCCCAGTCCCCAGGGTGGCCTGAAGGGAACAGTGCATTTGGCTTCATTTATATATGGTTCCATGGTCTTCCAGGGACTGTGTCACTTGGACAAAGAATATTTGTCCTGGAATCCTTGGCATCCCTGTACTCTTATTTGCCTTAGATAACCCCTTCCAAAAGGGAACAGCACCTTACATAAGGAGTGTTGGAATCCTGCCTTCGAGATGACATCTTTAAAACAAAAGCATAATCATACATCCAATCTGTTTCTTTGCCAGGCTTACCAAACACAGCTTTATTGTATGAAAGTGACCATCCCATTGGAAAATGGAATGATCAGGATTTGCATCTTGCTGTACCCTGGGCCCTCATTCACTCGTTCATGTGATAGATTTCTATTGAGAGCCCAGTGTGAGCCAGGACGCCTGCTTCGACCTAAGGGTCCAGAGTCATATTCTTAAGTCAGAGTGTGTTTAGTATGGAAGCATTTCAGAATAGACATCCTTTATCATCACAACTTGTTGCAGGACTTTCAATGGCTTTCAGGCATGAGCCCAACTTCTCACCGCTATCCCCCCCCACCCATAGCTTGACATCTGTCCTTCCTTCCAAGCCTCTTACTTATTGCCTTAAGCAGGTCCTCTTGCCTAAACGCTCTCCTTCGTTTCCCTCTACTTGTTTTCTCTCCTTTAAAAAAAAAATCAGTTATTTCATGAGAGAGACAGAAAGAGGCACCGTCAGGATCCTTACACTGCAACCTATCCCCCCAGCCCCAGCTAGACGGGTCACAGATACACATGTGCTTGCCTGGCAGGTCCAGAGAAGTCCTGGGATGCAAACCCAGATGTTTCCAGGTGGGTCTAGTTGTGTCAGTACTGCATTGCTGCCTGGCCTGTCTCTCCCCTTGTTTTCAGAGCCCAAAGGGCTTTCTCTAACTCCTTAGAGAATCCACCATACGCCCCTCCATGATACCATCCAAATAATACATACTCTATTGCATCTGATGCATAATACACTTCCAAACAAGGATATGAGGATCACATCGCTTTTCATTTCTTTTAGCAATCTGCCTCACCTATTGAAGTGAGCACGTTTGTTGAGATCAGAGACCATGTTGTGGAAATCTCAGCCCTTGGCCCATGTCAGAAACATAATAAAAATGAATGCGTGGACACTATTTGCTTACTATTCTGATTATTGTTTATTGTGTGTCTACTTCTTACCAGAATGTGTCTTCCAAGGAGACAGGACTTGACCGGTTGAATTAAGCAATGTCATATGAATGCCTAGAACAGTATCTAGCACATGCAAGTGTTCAATAAATGTTGCTAATTGAATAGCTAGGAGCAGAGAGAGATGAAGACTGTTCAGAACATAGCTAACAGCAACTCCAGTCTCCAGATAGTTTGCATTTTTCCAAAAGAATGGAGTCTTCCCTATTTTAATGCTCATCTTTCTCCATTTAGCATATAAACAAAACAGGCTATTTTCAGTATGACAATCCCCCCCCCCCCCCCACCTTCCTGTACCAGTTGTGGTTGGTCAGGAGCATGAATGGATATTAGGCAACCACTTGGAGTGTCTATTTAAAGTGAAGAGGCTTTGCCTCCAGGATCATTATCCACCTGCAGAAGTACAACGATCTTTATGGAAGCACCATCCTTTCTGGGGATCATACTCTGGAAATGATGTTATAAGGCCAAGCAATTGATTTTCTGCATTGGAAAATCATTCCCAGGGTCATCAGTATCAAAGCCAAGTGGTTCATGGATTTCTTTCTTCCTTTTTTTTTTTTTTTTAAAGATGAAGTACAATATGTTTTGTGAGTTAAGCCTAACACAATTTGATAAAATGAAAGTTCATCCTTTGAATAAGTGTTGTGGTTTAACAAAAGCAGCCAACCCTAGCCCCTTCCTTAGTCATGTCCTGCAGAATCGACCTCCCACTAAGCAAGAAGCCAGAGTGCAGAAGAGGGTGGCTGGGCACATGGGAACAGGGCTGAGGCACCTTTTGCTGACCAATGTGACAGGCTAAGGAGTTCTTCATGCAGTGGCTATTGGAAAAGAAGGGAGATAGGTGCTCTTCTGCCTGGGAGCAGAGAGGTAAATTGGTATGACTATTTCAGATAGCGATTTGGGTCTAGTATTGAACTGAAAATATGCTAACATTGTGATCTAGCAATTTTTTTTTTTGGAAGAGATTTTCTTGTGGTAGGTCATGCACACTGGCCAGAGAGATAGAGAGAGAAAGAAAGTGAGAAATCATCCTCCGGGGGGGAATGATCATGCTGCAATACCTTCTCCTCCATTCTCCTCTCGAGATTTTGGGAATGCATGCACACAAGCCCTGTGTGAGTTTCAACCTGCCAGATCTGGGACTCATACTGTGGTCAGCCATATGGGAGTCCAGAGCCTTAACTACCACACCACCCACTGCCCCTGTGATCCAGCAGGGGTTTTTAAATTTATTTATTTTTATAGAGATTTTTGCTATAAGGTGCATGTACTCACCAGAAAGACAAAGACAGAGAGACAAAAAGCAAGAAATTATC